>CAWUFW010008256.1:0-600000 GCA_963921515.1 Calotriton arnoldi
ATATATATCATTTCCTGCATGGTCCCATTGTTTGACCATTTGGGCGCATCTGCGGCGGTGCGTTTAAGTACGGCTGGACCAAGCTGTTACCAATTGCCAAAACACTTTCCCCAAAAAGGAAGTCCTCTCCGCACTCACAGTTCCATTATAGCCATAAGATAATAATCATGCCAATGCCTCCAAAGCAGTTCCACGGTGCCTTTATTTAATCATAGAAAGACAGCACACCTCTACTCGTTTCGATCTCAGCCAAGATCTTGTTCAAGGGGGTTTAAAAAACACAGAGCCAATCACCATTACTGCCATATATACCCATGTGACATCATTGTCCATGATCGACCCAAGTGCAGTCTGGTATTTGTAGCAAACTGTGGTAAAAGACCATTGGAATTAGTTTTGAAAGGTAAATGAGAATTAATTAATGTTATGGAGGGCCATAATATATATAGGCATTGCGGAAACATTTTTAATTGTAAATAATGAGTGGTTTTGCAAAAAATACAGAATGTATAAATGATTGGAACTACAAATACCAGACTGCACTTGGGTCGATCATGGACAATGATGTCACATGGGTATATATGGCAGTAATGGTGATTGGCTCTGTGTTTTTTGAATCCCCGTGAACAAGATCTCGGCTGAGATCGAAACGCGTAGGGGTGTGCTGTCTTTCTATGATTAA
The DNA here is from genome assembly GCA_963921515.1 of Calotriton arnoldi. NCBI lineage: Eukaryota > Metazoa > Chordata > Amphibia > Caudata > Salamandridae > Calotriton > Calotriton arnoldi. The sequence goes on from CAWUFW010008256.1 coordinate 683, forward strand.
ATAAAGGCACCGTGGAACTGCTTTGGAGGCATTGGCATGATTATTATCTTATGACTATAATGGAACTGTGAGTGCGGAGAGGACTTCCTTTTGGGGAAAGTGTTTTGGCAATATATATATATATATATATATATTATCTACTGGCAGTCGCCAGTAGATAGTTATAGTTAGGACCTATTTTCCATAGGAAATCCGCGACATTCTATTTGAAATAACTCTTGTGTCGGTTGACGAATCTTTGCGAAATTTTCAAACTTTATGGCCCGCTCCGATCCGCTCCTACCCTGAAAGTCTCAGGGTGATTCGTGAAAGCGGGGGCCGAGAAAAAAGGGGTCCCAAAACGTGTTTTCCCCATTCATTTTCCCATAGGAAACTTTAGACACGGCTACAGCCCGAACTGCTGAACGGAATTACACCAAATTTGGCAAAGAGGTAGTTCTTGGTTCAGAAAGAACCCTTTTTGTTAAATGGTGTAAATCCGTTCAGTAGTTGCGGAGAAATTAAAAAATAAGAGTCAAAAAATCAATTTCCCATAGGAAACTTTAGACACGGCTACAGCCCGAACTGCTGAACGGAATTACACCAAATTTGGCAAAGAGGTAGTTCTTGGTTCAGAAAGAACCCTTTTTGTTAAATGGTGTAAATCCGTTCAGTAGTTGCTGAGAAAATCAAAAGTAAAAGTACATATATATCTATGGCCGCGTCGGATTCGCGCACCCTCCCGATCACGAGCTGTCTGCTAATTGGCTATCAACACTCCAAACCAGGAAGTGTTGGCAGCCATCTTGTTCCTTGGTAGAACCGAGGAACAAGAAAGCAGTAAAAAAAGTGCGCAAAACGCACAAAGGGGGCAGGGTAGAAACACCCTGACCCCCTAGGTCTGCTCAGGGGGTCCCACAAGGACCCCCTGGGCAGAAAAAAGCATTTTTTTTTTTTTTAAATCGGCAGGATGCGCTCAGGGAGCGCGAATCCTGCCGAAAAAAAAAAAAATCGAAGGGCGGTCTCCCGCGCTTCGATTGTATTTTGCCCCCGGGTGGCCCAAGTCCCGGGGGCATGGTGGGGGGGTTAAATTTATGTATGGGGGGCCTCAAAGGGCCCCCCAAGCCCCGGGGACCACCACCCCCCGGGGCTTTCTTTTTAAAATGGTGCGGGAGGGCTCTGAGCCCTCCGCCAGCCCGAGGACCACCACCTCCCGGGGCTTCTTTTTTTTACTTTTTCCTGTGTGGGGGGGTCGAGCCCCCCACACGCCCGGGGACCGCCACCTCCCCGGGGCACTAACAAATTAAAATGGGGGTCCGTTTTGGACCCCCGAAGCCCGGGGACCACCACCTCCCCGGGGCTTTGCTGATGTGGGGAGGGGGCCGCACGGCCCCCTCCTGGAGCCTGTGGTGGCCCTGGGGACCGCCACCCCCAGGGCCGGCTCCTGCAGTGTCCCGGGGTGCCTACCCCCGGGACACTGCTGTTTGCAATGACAGGACGGGAGCCTCGCGGCTCCCGTCCTGTCATTGCAAACCGCTTTGGATATTGGAAGAGAGAGCAGGGAAACCTGCTCTCGGCTCGTATCCAAAGACAATTGCTTTCCACATGGGGAGCAGCATGTTAGCTGCTCCCCGTGTGGAAAAGCAATGCCGGCTCCCTTAGGACACGTGGAGCCGGCGGGACTGTGGGGGGTTTGGGGACCCCCCACAGTCCCCAACCAGAGGCCAGGCCCCGGGGGATGGGGTCCCCGGGCCATAAGTGGCCCGGGAGGGGGGCCACACGGCCCACTCCCCAGAAATTATTAAAAAAAAAAAAAAAGGCCTGCCCCGGGGGATGGGGTCCCCGGGGCAAAAGGAGGCCTGAGGAGGGGGCCACGCAGCCCCCCTCCTTAAAAGGAATGTTAAAGTGTGGCCATGCCCCGGGGGATGGGGTCCCCGGGGCAGTTTTTGGCCAGGGGAGGGAGGCCACGCGGCCCCCTTCCAGTTTAATTTTAATTAAAAAAAAAAAGGGGGTAAGGCCCTGGGGGATGGGGTCCCAAGGGCCCAAAAATAAGAAAAAGGAAGGGAGGCCACACAGCCCCCCTTCAGGGAAGAAAAAAAAACGATTGGGCCGCAGGCCCCGCCCCCTTCTTTCACCACTCTGCAAACGCGCCCCCTGAGTGATTAAACGTATCTTACTGGATGCATGGGTGAGTGACTAAACTGTGTGAATGTCTGTATCCGTCTGTCTGTTGTTGTGTAAGCAACTGCATGGGTTTCTGACTAGCTAAATGAGTGTCTATATGGGTTATGGATTGGTTCTCTGAGTATCTGTATGGGTGCTTCAGTGTTTGTGTGGGTGGGGTGTGTGTGACTCTGTGCATAGATGTGTGAGTGGGTGATTCACTGGGTGCATGGTTTCAAGAGTGCGTCTGTGATGGACTGTATGGGTGGGTGAGTGTGTGTATGGGTGTGTTAGTGATTGAATGTATATCTCAGTGGTACATGTGTGAGTAACTACATATGTGAAAGGCAGTATATATGTGTGTTGGAGTATATAAATGGCTATAAGTGAGAGTGTGTGATTGTGAGAGTGGCTATATGGATGAGTGTGTGCTTGCATCAGTGATTGCATAGGAGCGTAAGAATGTGCTAGTATTTTTATGAGTAAGTGAGCTGGTGTGTATAACTGTATAGGTGAGTAAATTGGAGTGTGATTAATTATTTGCATGACTGACTAGGTGTGTGAATACCTCTATGGATGAGTTGCGTTGTGTGAGTGTTTATATAGGTGTATGAGTGCACATGATAGTCCTGTACTGAGTGACTGTAAGTATGAGTGACTGTACGGGTGAGTGAGTAGATGTGTGTGTGTGTAGACCTAAGAATCAGTGAGTGGGTATGTACTTATTGGTATTGGAGTGTGTATGGTTTTGAGAATGGCAGTCTGTAATTTAGAGTGGGTGTTTCAAAACTTATATTAGGGTGTGAGAAGATGCATTAAATTCTCACATGGATGATGTCATCAGTGATGTCATCAGTGATATCATTTGAGATGTCATCAGTGATGTCATCAGTGATGTCACTGACCATGTCATGAGTGATGTAATATGTGACGTCATCAGCAGTGCATTGCGGGGCGCGAGTTATAGTTACCTGAACTAACTATAACGGGGGAATTTCACGGGTTTTGTACGAGTGCAATGTCCAACTAACTATAACTGTCCCTAAAACCTTATGGTTTTTTCAGTGAATTTCTAAGGTTTTTAAATGCAAATTTCTAACTATAACGTGGCTGAAACCTATGGTTTTTTCAGTGAATTTCAAAGGTTTTTTAAATGCTAATTTCTAACTATAACGTGTCTGAAACCTATGGGTTTTTCAGTGAATTTCAAAGGTTTTTTAAATGCTAATTCCTAACTATAACGTGTCTGAAACCTACGGTTTTTTTCAGTGAATTTCAAAGGTTTTGTAAATGACAATTTTTAAATGTATTAATTGTTATATTTATTTTTTTCATACTGATTTACTACATTTTTAGAAACATTTTTTTTTACATATTTTATTTTTTAAATTACATTGTAATTACATTATACATTACAAAAAATACTTTCTCAGAATGAATTACTTTAGTTTAAATACTTTGCACATAGGCAATAGACTTTTAAGTACAGTAGTTACAGTTGTTGCAATGGGCAGCACATTTTCAAACACAATGCAACATTCAGCTCAATGTGAATTTCTAGTTAAATGCAATTAGTTACTTTATGGATTACTTTTCTAACCACAGGACTGGATCCTAGATTCAGTCCTGGGACATCTCCTGTAAACAGTTGAGTAAAAGCGTTTTGGTTACAGTAGTGATTTTTAAGGAATATTATTGTATTTTAAAAGTTGACACTTAGAAACTTTTTCTCATAGAATCACCAATGTTATCCTATGGAAGGAAATTCACTTAGCAGGTAAAAACTGTTATCGTTACTTTTTCTTACTCAGTGTTGGATCCTGGATCAGGCACTGGTGCATCTCCTGTAAACAGTTGAAAGAATGCGTTTAAGTCATACAGGCGATTTTTAAGGAATATTTGTAGTTTGTGAAAATCGACACTTTGAAACTTTTCAGCTGAAAACCAGACAATGGATTCCTATGGAAGAAAATATAAGTTACTGGTAAGTACGGTTAAAATTACTTTTCAGGGTCAGTGCTGGGCTAAAAGATGCAGCACTGAGGTCTCTCCTGATAACAGGTGAGTAAATCGGAATTCGTATTTCGGCTGATTTTAGAGGAATATTTTAAAGTTCCAAAACTCCACACTTAGAAGAATTTCCAAGTGAAACCAGTCAATGTTAGCCTATGGAAGGAAATTCAAGTTACTGGTAAGTACGGTTAAAATGACTTTTCAGGACCAGTACTGGGCTGAAAGATACAGCACTGAGGTCTCTCCTGATAATAGGTGAGTAAATCCGAATTTGTATTTCGGCTGATTTTAGAGGAAGATTTGTATGTTTCAAAAATCAACACTTAGAAACTTTTTCAGCAAAAAGCAGACAATGATATCCTATGGAAGGAAATTCAAGTTACTGGTAAGTACGGTTAAAATTACTTTTGAGGATCAGTACTGGGCTGAAAGATGCAGCACTGAGGTCTCTCCTGATAACAGGTGAGTAAATAGGAATTCGTATTTCGGCTGATTTTAGAGGAATATTTTAAAGTTCCAAAACTCCACACTTTTTCTCATAGAATCACCAATGTTATCCTATGGAAGGAAATTCACTTAGCAGGTAAAAACTGTTATCGTTACTTTTTCTTACTCAGTGTTGGATCCTGGATCAGGCACTGGTGCATCTCCTGTAAACAGTTGAAAGAATGCGTTTAAGTCATACAGGCGATTTTTAAGGAATATTTGTAGTTTGTGAAAATCGACACTTTGAGACTTTTCAGCTGAAAACCAGACAATGGATTCCTATGGAAGGAAATTCAAGTTACTGGTAAGTACGGTTAAAATTACTTTTCAGGATTAGTACTGGGCTGAAAGATGCAGCACTGAGGTCTCTCCTGATAACAGGTGAGTAAATCCGAATTCGTAGTTCGGCAGATTTTAGAGGAATATTTGCACAATGGTGAAGGTAGGGGGCGGGGCCTAAGGTGACATCTGTGCAAACGCGCCCCGTGGCGCGTTTTAAGTTGGGGGATTAAGTCCCCTTGAATCATGAGGGTCCCTAGGGGCCAACTAGCCCACCAAGATACGTTTAATCACTCACTTATAGACTCAGTCATGCACCTACTAAATCATCCATTCAGGCGCTTCTACACCCACTCATTCTTCAATACGCCTTTCCCTAAATATATTAAACATATTTAAACTTTACAGAAACACACAGTCACTGGATGATGTCATCAGTGATGTCATTTGAGATGTCATCAGTGATGTCATCAGTGATGTCACTGACCATGTCATGAGTGATGTAATATGTGATGTCATCAGCAGTGCATTGCGGGGCGCGAGTTATAGTCACCTGAACTAACTATAACGGGGGAATTTCACGGGTTTTGTACGAGTGCAATGTCCAACTAACTATAACTGTCCCTAAAACCTTATGGTTTTTCAGTGAATTTCTAAGGTTTTTTAAATGCAAATTTCATACTATAACGTGCCTGAAACCTATGGTTTTTTCAGTGAATTTCAAAGGTTTTTTAAATGCTAATTTCTAACTATAACGTGTCTGAAACCTATGGTTTTTTCAGTGAATATATATATATATATATATATTCACTGAAAAAACCATAGGTTTTAGGGACAGTTATAGTTAGTTGGACATTTCACTCGTACAAAACCATAGAAATTCCCCCGTTATAGTTAGTTCAGCTAACTATAACTCGCGCCCCGCAATGCACTGCTGATGACATCACATATTACATCACTCATGACATGGTCAGTGACATCACTGATGACATCACTGATGACATCTCAAATGACATCACTGATGACATCATCCATGTGAGAATTTAATGCATCTTCTCACACCCTAATATAACTTTTGATACACCCACTCTAAATTACAGACTGCCATTCTCAAAACCATAGACACTCCAACACCAAAAACTACATACCCACTCACTGATTCTTAGGTCTACACACACATCCACTCACTCACCCGTACAGTCACTCATACTTAGTCACTCAGTACAGGACTATCATATGCACTCATACACCTATATAAACACTCACACACCGCCACTCTTCCATAGAGGTACTCACACACCTAGTCAGTCATGCAAAAACGTAATCACACACCCATTTACTCACCTATACAGTTATACACACCAGCTCACTTACTCATACAAATACCAGCACATTCTTACGCTCTTATACAATCACTGATACAAGTACACACTCATCCATACAGCCACTCTCACAATCACACACTCTCACTTATAGCCATTTATATACTCCAACACACATATATACTGCCTTTCACATATGTAGTTACTCACACATGTACCACTGAGATATACATTCAATCACTAACACACCCATACACATACTCACCCACCCATACAGTCCATCACAGATGCACTCTTGAAACCATGCACCCAGTGAATCACCAACTCACACATCTATGCACAGAGTCACACACACCCCACCCACACAAACACTCAGGCGCCCACACAGATACTCAGACAACCAATCAATAACCCATGTAGACACTCATGTAGCTATTCAGAAAGCCATGCAGCCGCTTACAAACCAACAGACAGACGGATACAGACATTCACACAGTTTAGTCACTAACCCATGCATTCAGTAAGATACATTTAATCACTCACTTGTAGAGTCAGTCACTCACGTACTAAATCATCCATTCAGACACTTATACACCCACTCATTCTTCAATACGCCTTTCCCTATATATATTAAACATATTTAAACTTTACAGAAACACACAGTCACTGGATGATGTCATCAGTGATGTCATCAGTGATGTCATTTGAGATGTCATCAGTGATGTCATCAGTGATGTCACTGACCATGTCATGAGTGATGTAATATGTGACGTCATCAGCAGTGCATTGCGGGGGCGCGAGTTATAGTTAGCTGAACTAACTATAACGGGGGAATTTCTATGGTTTTGTACGAGTGAAATGTCCAACTAACTATAACTGTCCCTAAAACCTATGGTTTTTTCAGTGAATTTCAAAGGTTTTTTAAATGCTAATTTCTAACTATAACGTGTCTGAAACCTATGGTTTTTTCAGTGAATTTCAAAGGTTCTTTAAATGCTAATTTCTAACTATAACGTGCCTGAAACCTATGATTTTTTAAGTGAATTTCAAAGGTTTTTTTAAATGCTAGTTTCTAACTATGCCTACAGAGGTAGGACATGTAAAGAAAGAAGAAAAAACGCACAGAAAGAAGCAAAAGATGTGCAGAAAGAACCAACAGAGGAGCAGAAAGAGGCCTTGTTGCAAAATCATCCTGTGCCCACAACTTTTTCAGACGGGTACTGGTGGTAACTGACTCTGACTAACCAGAGCCAGTGCTATGCTAAAAGACACTTAGAATACAGTGAAAACACCTACATACACTAGGGAACACTATGCGTTGGGGTACCCCTGTGATTAGCATAACCTCCTCTGCAAGTCCCTAGTACATAATAGGGCAGGGGGATTAAAACTACCTCTTAAAACGTGCTACAAGGCGCGTTTGCACAGTGGTGAAGGGAGGGGGCCTGAGGTGACATGTGTGCAAACGCACCCCGTGGCGCGTTTTAAGTTGCGGGATTAAGTCCCCTTGAATTCTGAGGGTCCCTGAGGCCCAACTAGCCCCCCAGGTACCTACAGTTAGGACCACAGAGCTGAGTTGCAGAGAGGCGTTCCGAGGCCACGCACCTTTTTCACCTCTCTGCAACGCAACTCTGTTGTGCTTACTGAAGGTACCTGGTGGGCTAGTTGGCCCCCAGGGTCCCTCAGGATTCAAAGGGAATTAATTCCCCAACTTAAAACGCACCACAGGGCGTGTTTGCGCACATGTCACCTGAGGCCCCGCCCCTCCCTTCACCACTGTGCAAACGCGCCCGTGGTGCGTTTTAAGTTGGGGGATTAGGTCACCTTGAATCCTGAGGGTCCCTGGGGCCCAACTAGCCCACTAGGTACTTCCAGTAAGCACCACAGGCCTGCGTTGCAACGCCTGTGACAAATTGTGCAGTTGTGTTTAGGTAGTGAAGAGGGTTGTGCTGGGGGTAGTGTTTTAGGGTTTAGGGTAGTGCAGTGGTGTTTGTGTAGTGTAGGGGGTCATGCTGGGGGTAGATTTAGGGTTTAGGGTAGTGCAGTGGTGTTTGGGTAGTGTAGGGGGTCGTGCTGGGGGGAGTGTTTTAGGGTTTAGGGTAGTGCAGTGGTGTTTGGGTAGTGTAGGGGGTCGTGCTGGGGGTAGTGATTTAGGGTAGTGCAGTGGTGTTTGGGTAGTGAAGGGGGTACTGCTGGGGGTAGTGTTTTGGGGTTTCAGGGTAGTGCAGTGGTGTTTGGGTAGTGTAGGGGTACTGCTGGGGGTAGTTTTTTAGGGTTTAGGGTAGTGCAGTGGTGTTTGGGTAGTGTAGTGGTTCGTGCTGGGGGTAGTTTTTTAGGGTTTAGGGTAGTGCAGTGGTGTTTGTGTAGTGTAGGGGGTAGTGTTTTAGGGTTTAGGGTAGTGCAGTGGTGTTTGTGTAGTGTAGGAGGTCGTGTTTTAGGGTTTAGGGTAGTGCAGTGGTCTTTGGGTAGTGTAGGGAGTCATGCGGGGGTAGTGTTTTAGGGATTAGGGTAGTGCATTGGTGTTTGGGTAGTGTAGGGGGTCATGCGGGGGTAGTGTTTTAGGGTTTAGGGCAGTGCAGTGGTGTTAGGGGAGTGTAGGGGGTCATGCTGGGGGGAGTGTTTAAGGTTTAGGGCAGTGCAGTGGTGTTCGGGTAGTGTAGGGGGTCGTGCTGGGGGAGTGTTTTAGGGTTTAGGGCAGTGCAGTGGTGTTCGGGTAGGGTAGGGGGTCGTGCTGGGGGAGTGTTTGAGGGTTTAGGGCAGTGCAGTCGTGTTCGGGTAGTGTAGGGGGTTGTGCTGGGGGTAGTATTTTAGGGTTATGGGTAGTGCAGTGGTGTTCGGGTAGTGTAGGGGGTCATGCTGGGGGTAGTGTTCTAGGGTTTAGGGCAGTGCAGTGGTGTTTGGGCAGTGTAGGGGGTAATGCTGGGGGTGGTGTTTTAGGGTTTAGGGCAGCGCAGTGGTGTTCGGGCAGTGTAGGGGGTTGTGCTGGGGGTGGTGTTTCAGGGTTTAGGGCAGTGCAGTGGTGTTCGGGCAGTGTAGGGGGTGGTGTTTCAGGGTTTAGGGCAGTGCAGTGGTGTTCGGGCAGTGTAGGGGGTCGTGCAGGGGGTGGAGTTTCAGGGTTTAGGGCAGTGGTGTTCGGGCAGTGTAGGGGGTCGTGCTGGGGGTGGTGTTTCAGGGTTTGGGGCAGTGCAGTGGTGTTCGAGCAGTAAAGGGGGTCGTGCTGGGGGTGGTGTTTCAGGGTTTAGGGCAGTGCAGTGGTGTTCGGGCAGTGTAGGGGGCGGTGCAGGGTGTGGTGTTTCAGGGTTTAGGGCAGTGCAGTGGTGTTCGGGCAGAGTAGGGGGCGGTGCAGGGGGTGGTGTTTCAGGGTTTAGGGCAGTGCAGTGGTGTTCGGGCAGTGTAGGGGGTCATGCAGGGGGTGGTGTTTCAGGGTTTAGGGCAGTGCAGTGGTGTTCGGGCAGTGTAGGGGGTCGTGCTGGGGCTGGTGTTTCAGGGTTTAGGGCAGTACAGTGGTGTTCGGGCAGTGTAGGGGGTCGTGCTGGGGCTGGTGTTTCAGGGTTTAGGGCAGTGCAGTGGTGTTCGGGCAGTGTAGGGGGTCGTGCTGGGGCTGGTGTTTCAGGGTTTAGGGCAGTGCAGTGGTGTTCGGGCAGTGTAGGTGGTCGTGCTGGGGCTGGTGTTTCAGGGTTTAGGGCAGTGCAGTGGTGTTCGGGCAGTGTGTCAGACTTCCTCGTCCTGATTCCTCGGGATTGTGCTGATGCTATAAAGGGGTCCACCTCTCGACGGCCCCAAGTCTGGAATGTACACACACAGACTGTTGGGATAGTCAAGCGAGGGAAGGAAAGGGTAGGAACAGCAGGGAGGGAGATCTAAGAAGGAATAGAGAAACACAAGATCAGTGGATAGTGATATCACCTTTACTAGGTTCAAGAATCTAGCGTATTCCCTACACTGCTGAACTTCATACACCCTACCTGTAAAGAAAAAGTTAAACGCTGTCTGCCAGAAGAGAGTAGGGGGGATGCAGGGTTTCCATATACTCTAGGAAGGATCAGAAAGATAGAACAGACATGTAATGAATCTCTTTCTTAAAGGAACACCATGAACTACTAGTGATAGTCCTCTTTACACATACCTCTAGATACATATAGAATTGCGGTAGCTGCAGGGACTTAACAGTCTGGACCCCCTATCTAGTATCTCTCTTCTGGGAAGAAACAAGACAAAGAACAATAAGGTGATAAAATATGATAAGTATTCTAGTCCTTCCCCGCACGAAACCGATCACTGCCGGTCTCTGCCAACAGGGAAAGAACAAGGAACTTGGGACTCAGTTATATAAGACACTGAGTTTCTGTAATCTTTTCCCGCACGAGACCATCCAGCGGGTCTCGTCCAACGGGAAAACACAGGAAATGCGGAACTCAGTTAGAATATCACTGAGTTTCTGCGATCTTTTCCCCGCACGAGACCATGTACAGCCGGTCTCATCCAACGGGGAAAACACAGTAATCTTTCCCCTGCACGAGACCAAATCAACTGGTCTCATCCAACGGGGAAAACTCAAGGAATGCTTCGGTACAAGTCAGGGCTAATAAGCCCCTTTGATGGCAATCCGAGGGATGCGTATGAAGTTAGTTGGGCGCACTGCCCTCTTACCGCCTGAACTGAAGAAGCCGTCAGAGACCAAAGAAACTGGAATAATCGGCGCGAGGATTGTTCCCGGCGGCTCTTGTACTCGATTTCCTGGTGTGACATCAGAGCACGTACAACGTGTCTCGCGGGGCATAACGGGAACTGTAGTTTTTTAGGCTTGGGTCTGCTCGCTTCCTGGTTTCGCGTGTTGACACAGTCAGCGCGTAACCGGTCAAACCCTGACACAGTGTAGGGGGTCATGCTGGGGCTGGTGTTTCAGGGTTTAGGGCAGTGCAGTGGTGTTCGGGCAGTGTAGGGGGTCTTGCTGGGGCTGGTGTTTCAGAGTCTAGGGCAGTGCAGTGCTGTTCGGGCAGTGTAGGGGGTCTTGCTGGGGCTGGTGTTTCAGGGTTTAGGGCAGTGCAGTGGTGTTTGGGCAGTGTAGGGGTCGTGCTGGGGGTGGTGTTTCAGGGTTTAGGGCAGTGCAGTGGTGTTCGGGCAGTGTAGGGGGTCGTGCTGGGGCTAGTGTTTCAGGATTTAGGGCAGAGCAATGGTGTTCAGGCAGTGTAGGGGTTTTGCTGGAGGTGGTGTTTCAGGGTTTAGGGCAGTGCAGTGGTGTTCGTGCAGTGTAGGGGGTGGTGTTTCAGGGTTTAGGGCAGTGGTGTTCAGGCAGTGTAGGGGGTCTTGCTGGGGTTGATGTTTCAGGGTTTAGGGCAGTGCAGTGGTGTTCGGGCAGTGTAGGGGGTCGTGCTGGGGGTTTAGGGTAGGTAGTGGTGTTCCGGCAGTGTAGGAGGTTGTGCAGGGGTGGTGTTTCAGGGTTTAGGGCAGTGCAGTGGTGTTCGGGCAGTGTAGGGGGTCATGCTGGGGGTGGTGTTTCAGGGTTTAGGGCAGTGCAGTGGTGTTCGGGCAGTGTAGGGTGTCGTGCTGAGGGGTGGTGTTTCAGGGTTTAGGGCAGTGCAGTGGTGTTCGGGCAGTGTAGGGGTTGTGCAGGGGGTGGGGTTTCAGGGTTTAGGGCAGTGCAGTGGTGTTTGGGCAGTGTAGGGGGTCGTGCAGGGGGTGGTGTTTCAGGGTTTAGTGCAGTGGTGTTCGGGCAGTGTAGGGGGTCTTGCTGGGGGTGGTGTTTCAGGGTTTAGGGCAGTGCAGTGGTGTTCGGGCAGTGTAGGGGGTCTTGCTGGGGCTGGTGTTTCAGGGTTTAGGGCAGTGCAGTGGTGTTCGGGCAGTGTAGGGGGTCGTGCTGGGGCTGGTGTTTGAGGGTTTAGGGTAGTGCAGTGGTGTTCAGGCAGTGTAGGGGGTCATGCTGGGGCTGGTGTTTCAGGGTTTAGGGCAGTGCAGTGGTGTTCGGGCAGTGTAGGCGGTCGTGCTGGGGCTGGTGTTTCAGGGTTTAGGGCAGTGCAGTGGTGTTCGGGCAGTGTACGGGGTTGTGCTGGGGCTGGTGTTTCAGGGTTTAGGGCAGTGCAGTGGTGTTCGGGCAGTGTAGGGGGTCGTGCTGGGGTGGTGTTTCAGGGTTTAGGGCAGTGCAGTGGTGTTCGGGCAGTGTAGGGGGTCGGGCTGGGGGTGGTGTTTCATGGTTTAGGGCAGTGCAGTGGTGTTCGGGCAGTGTAGGGGTCGTGCTGGGGGTGGTGTTTCAGGGTTTAGGGCAGTGCAGTGGTGTTCGGGCAGTGTAGGGGGTCATGCTGGGGGTGGTGTTTCAGGGTTTAGGGCAGTGCAGTGGTGTTCGGGCAGTGTAGGGGGTCTTGCTGGGGGTGGTGTTTCAGGGTTTAGGGCAGTGGTGTTCGGGCAGTGTAGGGGGTCTTGCTGGGGGTGATGTTTCAGGGTTTAGGGCAGTGCAGTGGTGTTCGGGCAGTGTAGGGGGTCTTGCTGGGGGTAGTGTTTCAGGGTTTAGGGCAGTGCAGTGGTGTTCGTGCAGTGTAGGGGGTCGTGCTGGGGGTGGTGTTTCAGGGTTTAGGGCAGTGCAGTAGTGTTCGGGCAGTGTAGGGGATCGTGCAGGGGGTGGTGTTTCAGGGTTTAGGGCAGTGCAGTGGTGTTCGGGCAGTGTAGGGGGTCGTGCTGGGGGTGGTGTTTCAGGGTTTAGGGCAGTGCAGTGGTGTTCAGGCAGTGTAGGGGGTCGTGCAAGGGGTGGTGTTTCAGGGTTTAGGGCAGTGCAGTGGTGTTCGGGCAGTGTAGGGGTCGTGCTGGGGCTGGTGTTTCAGGGTTTAGGGCAGTGCAGTGGTGCTCGGGCAGTGTAGGGGGTCTTGCTGGGGGTGGTGTTTCAGGGTTTAGGGCAGTGGTGTTCGGGCAGTGTAGGGGGTCTTGCTGGGGGTGATGTTTCAGGGTTTAGGGCAGTGCAGTGGTGTTCGGGCAGTGTAGGGGGTCTTGCTGGGGGTAGTGTTTCAGGGTTTAGGGCAGTGCAGTGGTGTTCGTGCAGTGTAGGGGGTCGTGCTGGGGATGGTGTTTCAGGGTTTAGGGCAGTGCAGTGGTGTTCGGGCAGTGTAGGGGGTCATGCAGGGGGTGGTGTTTCAGGGTTTAGGGCAGTGCAGTGGTGTTCGGGCAGTGTAGGGGGTCGTGCAGGGGGTGATGTTTCAGGGTTTAGGGCAGTGCAGTGGTGTTCGGGCAGTGTAGGAGGTCTTGCTGGGGGTAATGTTTCAGGGTTTAGGGCAGTGCAGTGGTGTTCGGGCAGTGTAGGGGGCATGCTGCGTGTGGTGTTTCAGGGTTTAGGGCAGTGCAGTGGTGTTCGGGCAGTGTAGGGGGTCGTGAAGGGGGTGGTGTTTCAGGGTTTAGGGCAGTGCAGTGGTGTTCGGGCAGTGTAGGGGGTCGTGCTAGGGTTGGTGTTTCAGGGTTTAGGGCAGTGCAGTGGTGTTCGGGCAGTGTAGGGGGTCGTGCAGGGGCTGGTGTTTCAGGGTTTAGGGCAGTGCAGTGGTGTTTGGGCAGTGTAGGGGGTCGTGCTGGGGGTAGTGTTTTAGGGTTTAGGGTAGTGCAGTGGTGCTTGTGTAGTGTAGGGGGTCGTGCTGGGGGTAGTGTTTTAGGGTTTAGGGCAGTGCAGTGGTGTTTGTGTAGTGTAGGGGGTCATGTTTTAGGGTAGTGCAGTGGTGTTTGGGTAGTGTAGGGGATCGTGCTGGGGGTAGTGTTTTAGGATTTAGGTTAGTGCAGTGGTGTTTGGGTAGTGTAGGGGGTCGTGCTGGGGGTAGTGTTTTAGGGTTTAAGGTAGTGCAGTGGTGTTTGTGTAGTGTAGGGGGTCGTGCTGGGGGTAGTGTTTTAGGGTTTAGGGTAGTGCAGTGGTGTTTGTGTAGTGTAGGGGGTCATGTTTTAGGGTAGTGCAGTGGTGTTTGGGTAGTGTAGGGGGTCGTGCTGGGGGTAGTGTTTTAGGATTTAGGTTAGTGCAGTGGTGTTGGGGTAGTGTTTTAGGGTTTAGGGTAGTGCAGTGGTGTTTGTGTAGTGTAGGGGGTCATGCTGGGGGTAGTGTTTTAGGGTTTAGGATAGTGCAGTGGTGCTTGTGTAGTGTAGGGGGTCGTGCTGGGGGTAGTGTTTTAGGGTTTAGGGTAGTGCAGTGGTGTTTTTGTAGTGTAAGGGGTCATGTTTTAAGATGCAACGCTCCAATACCTGACCAGTCTGCACTACATAAAACTGCAAAAAAACTAAAAATAAAAAGTGTTTTGCACACTTTTGTCATTGGGCTATATGTGGGCTACATCTGGGTAATATTTGTGCTACATTTGGGCTCTTTTTTCACTGGTGGCCATCTTGGAAGACTTCTTTGTTATGAAGTTTCCTAATTTCCTCATTTACTGCAGTCTCCTCAGTAGGAAATGCTTTCAGTTTTTTACTTTGATTCCATCAAGAAGGCATTCAGATGTGTCACACATTTGCCATAAATTCAGAATGTTAGCACTCTAGTTGTTCATTAGATCACTGTAGTAAAGCTACTGCTCACCAAGGAGTTAACTGGAAGTCTACTGCTGGTATTGAAAGTGATTGTTTCAGTCTGCATGTCAGAATTTTCTAATGAAATAGAAGAGGATTTGAGATCTCACTTAAAACATGCACTAAATTTTCTTTTGCAGCACTAACCATAATTTCTATGGCAAAATGAACCCCCTCATTTTGTTCCTTTTTAAATTAAATGTTTTAAGTGTTACCAGTTTATTCCAATCAAGATGGCTTCAGGTGTGCCATACTTTTGTCATAAGTAAGGCTGTTAGCACTCTAGTTGTTCTTTAGAACACTCTGGGAAGCTGCAGTAGAACACAAAGGCATCAACTGACAGGCTGCTCCTGTTGAAATATAACAGGAAGATATTTGAGATCTCACTTAAAACATGTCCTAATGTTTCTTTCTACAGCACTAACCATAATTTCTATGGCAAAATGAACCCCCTCATTTTGTTCCTTTTTAAATTAAATGTTTTAAGTGTTACCAGTTTATTCCAATCAAGATGGCTTCAGGTGTGCCATACTTTTGTCATAAGTAAGACTGTTAGCGCTCTAGTTGTTCTTTAGAACACTCTGGGAAGCTGCAGTAGAACACAAAGGCATCAACTGACAGGCTGCTCCTGTTGAAATATAACAGGAAGATATTTGAGATCACACTTGAAACATGTCCTAATTTTTCTTTCCAGAGCACTAACCATAATTTCTATGACAAGATGAACCCCATCATTTTGTTCCTTTTTAAATTAAATGTTTTAAGTGTTACCAGTTTATTCCAATCAAGATGGCTTCAGGTGTGCCATACTTTTGTCATAAGTAAGGCTGTTAGCACTCTAGTTGTTCTTTAGAACACTCTGGGAAGCTGCAGTAGAACACAAAGGAATCAACTGACAGTCTCTGCCCTTGTTGGATGTACATGTTTTACTGAGAATGTCAGACTTCATTCTCACATGACTGAGAAAGATAATGTGAATTTACAGAAAATATGCTCTCATTTTAGCTTCTGGAGCACCTTCCAAAACTGTATGGGACAAGCATGTGAAAATAGTTTTCTCTCAAACATGATTCATGATATCCCAGCAGAAGGTTTTTCACAGGGTAAAATCACCTTAGAACACACCACAATTCCTGAAATTAGTATGGTACCATCAACAAATGAATTCTAATGTAACTAAAGTCTGTTATCACCCTTTATAGTTCTCCTTTTGGTAACCCTCAAAATCTTCGATTCACTACAATGCATTTCAATGGGGTACTATCATTTATATTGGTCCCAAGATGGCTGCCAGCAATTCCAGGATGAAGTGCTGACAGCCAATCAGATCTCACGATGACATGTGTGGTTAGGCTCCGCCCAGATATATATGTGTTTTTACTTTTGATTTTCTCAGCAACTACTGAACGGATTTACACCATTTAACAAAAGGGTTCTTTCTGAACCAAGAACTACCTCTTTGCCAAATTTGGTGTAATTCCGTTCAGCAGTTCGGGCTGTAACCTTGCATAAAGTTTCCTATGGGAAATTGATTTTATGACTCTTATTTTTTAATTTCTCCGCAACTACTGAACGGATTTACACCATTTAACAAAAAGGGTTCTTTCTGAACCAAGAACTACCTCTTTGCCAAATTTTGTGTAATTCCGTTCAGCAGTTCAGGCTGTAGCCGTGGCTAAAGTTTCCTATGGGAAAATGAATGGGGAAAACACGTTTTGGGACCCCCTTTTTCTCGGCCCCCGCTTGACGAATCACCCTGAAACTTTCAGGGTAGGAGCGGACCGGAGCGGGCCATAAAGTTTGAAAATTTCATGAAGATTCGTCAACCGACGCAAGAGTTATTTCAAATAGAATGTTGCGGATTTCCAATGGATAATAGGTCCTAACTATAACTATCTACTGGTGACCGCCAGTAGATAATATATATATATATATATATATATATATATATATATATATATATATATATATATATATATATATATATATATATATATATACCTACTGGCGGTCGCCAGTAGGTAGTTATAGTTAGGACCTAGTTACCATAGGAAAAGCGTTTTTGATTTGCCAATATCTTTGGCGCCGTTTTATGATCTTCGTGAAATTTTCCAAAACAGGGTTGGACCGCTCACGTTGTGTGTTGAAAGTTTTTGGGTGATTCGTCAAGCGGGCGCTGAGAAAAAAGTGGGGTCCCAAAGTGCGTTTTCTCCATGTTAATTTCCATAGGAACTTTATTACAGGCTGCAGCCTGAACTGCTGAACGGAACTACACCAAATTTGGCAAAAAGGTAGGTCTTGGTTTAGACTGCGCCCTTTTGTTAAATGGTGTAAATCCGTTTGGTAGTTCCTGAGAAATTTAAAAAAGAAAAATATCGATATCTGAGCACCGAGGAGGGTTCGCAAACCCTCCTGGGCACGAGCTTCACTCTGATTGGCTGCCAACACTCCAAACCAGGAAGTGTTGGCAGACATCTTGTGACTCGGTTCTACCGAGTCACAAGAAAACAGTGAAAAAGAGGTTAAAAAACAAGAAAAGGGGGCAGGGTACAAACACCCTGACCCCCTAGGCCTGCTCAGGGGGTCCCACAAGGATCCCCAGGGCCAAAAAAAGCATTTTTTTTTTTAAATCGGCCGAATTCGCACTGGGGTCGCAAATCCGGCCGAGAAAATTAAAAAAATGAAGTGCGGGCTGCCGCGCTTCATTTAAATGAGCCCCCGGGTGGGCCAGGTCCTGGGGGAATGTCAAAATTTTATCCTGGGGGCCCACGGGGGCCCCCGCAGCCCCAGGGACCGCAACCTCCCGGGGCTATGCAAATTGTATGCGGCAGAGCATGCGGCTCCCCCGCAGCCCCGGGGACCGCCACCTCCCTGGGGCTTGTTTAATAATCTGTGGGGGGGCCTCCCAGACCCCCCCAGCCCCGGGGACCACCACCCCCGGGGCTTTACTTAAATATGCGCAGGGGCACATGGCCCCCCTGCTGCCCTGGGGACCGCCACCTCCCCGGGGCACACAGACAAAAGTTTGAGGGTGGGGGGGCCTCACAGACCCCCCCAAGCCCTGGGGACCGCCACCTCCCCGGGGCTTTCTTCAATTATATGCGGGGGTCCCGTGGGCCCCCCCAAGCCCCGGGGACCACCACCTCCACGGGGCTGTGCAAATGATGGGAGGGGGGCCACGCGGCCCCCCTCCAGGAGCCCTTGATGGCCCTGGGGACCGCCACCCCCAGGGCCGGCTCCTGCAATGTCCTGGGGTGCCCACCCCGGGACATTGCTGTTTGCTATGGCAGGGCGGGAGCAGGGCTCCCGCCATGTCATAGCAAACTCTGCTTTCTTTCCTTGAAGTGAGAGCAGGAAAACCTGCTCTTGCTTCAAGGAAGCAAAGCAGGATTGCTTTTGAGCAAGGGGAGCTGCATGTTAGCAGCTCCCCATGCTCAAAAGCAATGCCGGCTCCCGCAGGAGGCGGGGAGCCAGCGGGACCGTGGGGGCATTGGGGCTCCCCCCACGGTCCAGATCACTGAGGCCAGGCCCTGGGGATGGGGTCCCCAGGGCCAAAAGTGGCCCGGGAGGGGGCCACGTGGCCCCCTCCCCCTAATACATTTTTTTTTTTTTTTTTAACGAAAAGGCCGGCCCCGGGGATGGGGTCCACAGGGCCATAATTGGCCTAAGGAGGGGGCCACGCGGCCCCCCTCCATATAAATAAATACTTTTTTTTTTAAACAAAAGTCTGGCCATGCCCCGGGGGCTGGGGTCCCCGGGCCCGAAATTGGCCTCGGGAGGGGGGCCACGCGGCCCCCTTCCCGTTTAAAAAAAAAAAAAAAAAGGGGTCAGGCCCTGGGGGATGGGGTCCCCAGGGCCCAAAAAATAGTAAAAGAAGGGGGGCCACACAGCCACCCTTCTAAAAAATATATATTTTTTAAAAACGGCATCTCACCGGAGGCCCTGCACCCTCACTGCACCACTCTGCAAACGCGCCCCGTGGCGCATTGTAAGTTGGGAAATTAATTCCCCTTGATTACTGGGGGTCCCTGGGGGCCAACTAGCCCACCAGGTACCTCCAGTATGCGCCACAGAGCTGTGTTGCAGAGAGGTGGTCCGAGGCCTCGCCCCTTTTTACACTTCTCTGCAACGCAGCTCTGTGCCGCATACTGGAGGTACTTGGTGGGCTAGTTGGCCCCCAGGGACCCTCAGGATTCAAGGAGACTTAATCCCCCAATTTACAATGCGCCAGGGGGCGCGTTTGCACAGTGGTGCAGGGAGGGGGCGGGGCCTGATATAACAAGTATGCAAACCGCCCACTGGTGCGTTGTAAGTTGGGGGATTAGGTCCCCTTCAGTCCTGAGGGTCCCTGAGGACAACTAGCCCACCAAGTACCTCCAGTGACGCCACAGGAGCTGTGTTGCAGAGAGGTGGTCCGAGGCTATGCTCCTTTTTACACCACTCTGCAAGCGCGGCTCCCGGTGCACTGCTGGTGGGGCGATGAGGTCCTCTTGTGTCCTGAGGACCTCGGGACACAAGTGGACTTCATCCTCCGAGCAGCAGTGCGCCAGAAGCCAACGTTTGCAGCGTGGTGTAAAAAGGGGCATGGCCTAGGAACACCTCTCTGCAACGCAGCTCTGTGGTGCTTACTGGAGGTACCTGGTGGGCTACTTGGCCACCAGGGACCTTCAGGATTCAAGGGGACTTAATAGGGATGTTATAGTTAGGAACTAGCATTTAAAAAACCTTAGAAATTCACTGAAAAAACCATAGGATTGAGGCACATTATAATTAGAAATTCTCGTTTAAAAAACCATTGAAATTCACTGAAAAAACCATAGGTTTCAGGGACGTTATAGTTAGAAATTAGCATTTAAAAAACCTATGAAATTCACTGAAAAAACCATAGGTTTGATGGACGTTATAGTTAGAAATTAGCATTTAAAAAACCTTAGATCACTGAAAAAGCCACAGGTTTCAGGGACGTTATAGTTAGTTGGACAATTCACTCGTACAAAACCAGAGAAATTCGGCCGTTATAGTTACTAGAGCTAACTATAACTTGCGCCTCCGCAATGTACTGCTCATGACGTCACATATTACATCACTCATGAAATGTTCAGTGACATCACTGATGACATCACTGATGACATCTCAAATGACATCACTGATGACATCACTGATGACATCATCCAGTGAATGTGTGTTTCTGTAAAGTTTAAATATGTTTTATATATATATATGCCAAGGTGTATTGAAGAATGAGTGGGTGTATAAGTATCTGAAAGGCCAAATACATGGTGGAATGTAGGGAGTATCCCTGTGATTACAGATCTATGCTCCATGGCACTTTGCAGTATAAGCTAGATCTCTGTTTTTGATCCTGTTCAGACCGGAAATGGCAAAGTTAGCTCCTTGCGTAACAGTACGGCCCTTTCGTAGCAGACCGATTGACACTTGTAGAATCTAGAAATATATGTCCCTAAAAAAAGGCACTATGCCGAATGAAATCAATGAAATTCTAGGACCTGAACCAGGTGCTTCTACCACGCTGATGCTAACGAAGGGGCATGGCACTTTGCTGAGAAGTACGCACACTTTGGTTAATATTAATCACGAAATGACCGCCGTAAGTGCGTAGGTCGGTCATGTGACGCAATCATACGACGATTTATCACAGCCAGCCACAAATATCACCACTGGATTTTAAATGGTTTATTTCATTGGTGAAACCCATGACTAACATTAACTCATGCAGAGAGTAGTGTGACAACAGCTGGTCAAGGTTAAACTATATGCACTTTGTATCACAAAGTAGACGTTACAGCATGGCTGCCGTACTTATTGAGGTCTGAAATGTGACATGAGCAAACTGTTTTTTACCGCACTTGCCTTAAAAGGTTATTAATTGTTTTGCTATGTTTTATTTTATTTCATTGGTGGGACCCATGTACAGACTTTGGAAACGGAGTATGACGTAATACGCCTTTCTAAACTGTAGTGTTTATCTGTGTAAAAATAACAATAATAATACCACACTACAAAATGGATGCCATTTAGGCTGGAATATGTACCCATATGTTGGTCCTTCTTTGATTTCTACACTGCCTATGTATTGCCTGCCTTTTCCCATGAATCACTGTGTGACCAAGCTTGCTTTGCAAGCGAAACGCGTAACCTGGAATAAAATCAACCACTGGTGTTTGCAGACCTCCGAGTGATCACTTTAATTGTGCTTTGAAATAAATTCCCTACGTTTGGCATGCTCCGCCAACTATCAGCGATCCTCTGCAAAGGGCGGGGGAAGGCAGAAGGTGCAACAACTGAAATATATATATATATTATCTACTGGCGGTCGCCAGTAGATAGTTATAGTTAGGACCTATTAACCATAGGAAATCCGCAACATTCTATTCCCAATAAGTTTAGCGTCGTTTGACGAATCATCGCGAAATTTTCAAAACTAGTGGGGTGCTCCGGTCCGCTCCTGTCTTGAAAGTTTCGGGGTGATTCATCAAGTGGGGGCCGAGAAAAAAGGGGGGTCCCAAAACGTGTTTTCTCCATGTTAATTCCCATAGGAAATTTTATCCACGGCTACAGCCCGAACTGCTGAACGGAATTACACCAAATTTTGCAAAAAGGTAGCGCTTGGTTCAGAAAGCAACCTTTTTTTAAATGGTGTAAATCCGTTCAGTGAGTTATGAGAAAATTCAAAAAACAAGAGTGAAGAAATCAATTTCCCATAGGAAATTTTATGCAAGGCTACAGCAAAAACTGCTGAACGGAATTACACCAAATTTGGCAAAAAGGTAGTGCTTGGTTCTGAAAGCACCCTTTTTAAAAATGGTGGAAATCCGTTTAGTAGTTGCTGAGAAAATCCAAAATAAAAGTTTCGATATCTATGGCCACAGTGGATTCGCGCACCCTCCCGATCACGAGCTGCATGCTAATTGGCTGTCAACACTCCAAACCAGGAAGTGATGGCAGCCATCTTGTCCCTCGGTAGAACCGAGGCACAAGAAAGCAGTGAGAAAAATGCAAAAAACGCGAAAAGGGGGCCGGGTAGAAACACCCTGACCCCCTAGGCCTGCTCAGGGGGTCCCACAAGGACCCCCAAAGCCCCAAAAAAATTATTTATTTTTTTGAAAAAATCGGCTAAAACGCGCTGGGTGCGCGGATCCAGCCAATTAAAAAAAATTGTGCTATTTTGCCCCCGGGTGGGCCAAATCCCGGGGGCATGCGGGGTGGGTTTATGTTTTATGTGGGGGGCCTCTAAGGCCCCCCAAGCCCCAGGGACCACCACCCCCCGGGGCTTTAAAAAAAATGGTGCAGGAGGGCTCTCCACCCTCCCGCAGCCCCGGAGACCGCCACCCCCCGGGGCTTCTTTTTTCTTGAAATAACCTGTGTGGGGGGGCTCGAGCCCCCCCACACGCCCCAGGGACCGCCACCTCCCCGAGGCACTAACATGTAAATTAGGGGGTCCGTAAAGATGCAGCACTGAGGTCTCTCCTGATAACAGGTGAGTAAATTGGAATTCGTAGTTCAGCTGATTTTAGAGGAATATTTGTATGTTTCAAAAATCGACACTTTGAAACTTTTCAGCAAAAAGCAGGCAATGATATCCTATGGAAGGAAATACAAGTTACTGGTAAGTACGGTTAGAATTACTTTTCAGGATCTGTACTGGGCTCAAAGATGCAGCACTGAGATCTCTCCTGATAACAGGTGAGTAAATCGGAATTCGTAGTTCAGCTGATTTTAGAGGAATATTATAAAGTTCCAAAACTCCACACTTAGAAGAATTTCCAAGTGAAACCAGTCAATGTTAGCCTATGGAAGGAAATTCAAGTTACTGGTAAGTACGGTTAGAATTACTTTTCAGGATCAGGTACTGGGCTCAAAGATGCAGCACTGAGGTCTCTCCTGATAACAGGTGAGTAAATCGGAATTCGTAGTTCTGCTGATTTTAGAGGAATATTTGTAAGTTTCAAAATCGACACTTAGAAACTTTTTCAGCAAAAAGCAGGCAATGATATCCTATGGAAGGAAATTCAAGTTACTGGTAAGTACGGTTAAAATTACTTTTCAGGATCAGTACTGGGCTCAAAGATGCAGCACTGAGGTCTCTCCTGATAACAGGTGAGTAAATCGGAATTCGTAGTTCGGCTGATTTTAGAGGAATATTATAAAGTTCCAAAACTCCACACACAGAAGAATTTCCAAGTGAAACCAGTCAATGTTAGCCTATGGAAGGAAATTCAAGTTACTGGTAAGTACGGTTAAAATTACTTTTCAGGATCAGTACTGGGCTCAAAGATGCAGCACTGAGGTCTCTCCTGATAACAGGTGAGTAAATCGGAATTCGTAGTTCGGCTGATTTTAGAGGAATATTTGTAAGTTTCAAAAATCGACACTTAGAAACTTTTTCAGCAAAAAGCAAGCAATGATATCCTATGGAAGGAAATTCAAGTTACTGGTAAGTACGGTTAAAATTACTTTTTAGGATCAGTACTAGGCTCAAAGATGCAGCACTGAGGTCTCTCCTGATAACAGGTGAGTAAATCGGAATTCGAAGTTCGGCTGATTTTAGAGGAATATTTGCACAATGGTGAAGGGAGGGGCAGGGCCTGAGGTGACATCTGCAGCAAACGCGCCCTGTGGCGCGTTTTAAGTTGGGGGATTAAGTCCCTTGAATCATGAGGGTCCCTGGGGTCCAACTAGCCCACCCTGTACCTCCAGTATGCGCCAGGGAGCTGCGTTGCAGAGAGGTGTTCAGAGGCCACACCCCTTTTGCACCTCTCTGCAATGCAGCTCTGTGGCGCTTTCTGGACATACCTGGTGGGCTAGTTGGCCCCAGGGACCTCAGAATTGAAGGGGATTTAATTCCCCATCTTGAAAACGCGCCACGGGGCCTGTTTGCACACATGTCACCCGAAGCCCCGCCCTCCCTTCACCACTGTGCAAACGCGCCCCGTGGCGTGTTTTAGGTTGGGGGATTAAGTCCCCTTGAATCCTGAGGGTCCCTGGGATCCAACTAGCCCACCAGGTACCTCCAAAAAGTGCCACAGAGCTGCGTTGCAGAGAGGTGTAAAAAGGGGCGTGACCTCTGTACACCTCTGTGCAACGCAGCCCCCTAGTGCATACTGGAGGTTCCTGGTGGGCTAGTTGGCCCCCAGGGACCCCCATTATTCAAGGGGATCGTTCCCCATCTGCAAACGCGCCAGGGGCGCGTTTGCAGAGTGCTCCAAGGAGGGGCGTGGCCTCCAGCGCGATGCCGGTATTTATTTTTATTTTTTTTAAGAAGGGGGGCTGTGTGGCCCCCCTTCTTTTTCTAATATTTTTTTTTTTTTTTTTAATTGAAAGGGGGCCGCGTGGCCCCCCACCCCAGGCCTTAATCGGCCCCGGGGACCCCATCCCCCGGGGCATGGCCTTCTTTTATTTTTTAAATGTTATGGAGGGGGCTGTGTTGCCCCCTCCTTAGGCCACTTATGGCCCCGGGAACCCCATCCCCGAGGCCGGCCTTTGTTTTTCTTTTTTTTTAAATTAACATTTGGGGAGGGGGGCCGCGTGACCCCCTCCCGGGCCACTACTAGCCCCAGGGACCCTATCCCCGGGGCTGGCTCCTCTCCGTTGGGGACCGTGGGGGTCCCCAATCCTCCCACGGTCCCGCCGGCTCCCCGCGTCCCTCGGGAGCGGCATTGCTTTTCACATGGGGAGCTGCTAAGATGCAGCTCCCCATGTGGAAAAGCAATTGTCTTTGAATTTTGGAAGAGAGAGCAGGTTTCTGCTCTCTTCCAAAATCCAAAGCAGTTTGCTATGACAGGACGGAGCCGCGAGGCTCCCGTCCTGTCATAGCAAACTACAGTGTCCCGGGTTAGGCACCCGGGACACTGCAGGAGCTGGCCCTGGGGGTGGCGGTCCCCAGGGCCATCAAGGGGCTCCAGGAGGGGCCGTGCGGCCCCCTCCCCACATCTGCAAAGCCCCGGGAGGTGGTGGTCCCCGGGGCTTCGGGGTTCAAAACGGACCCCCATTTTAAATTTGTTAGTGCCCCGGGAGGTGGCGGTCCTCGGGCATGTGGGGGCTGGAGCCCCCACACAGGTGATTTAAATTTTAAAAAGAAGCACCGGGGGTGGCGGTCCCCGGGGCTGCGGGAGGGCTCAGAGCCCTCCCGCACCATTTATTTTTAAAGCCCCGGGCGGTGTTGGTCCTCGGGGCTTGGGGGCCTTAGAGGCCCCCCACATATTATAAATAACCCCCGCATGCCCCCGGGACTTGGCCCACCCAGGGGCCAATTAACAACGAAGCGCAGGAGACCGCGCTCGTTTTTTTTTCCGGCGGGATCCGCGCACCCTAAGCGCATCCCGCCAATTTTTTTTTTTTAAATGCTTTATTCTGCCCAGGGGGTCCTTGTGGGACCCCCTGAGCAGACCTAGGGGGTCAGGGTGTTTCTATCCTGCCCCATTTTTGCGCTTTGCGCACTTGTTTCTGTCCCTCGGTTCTACTGAGGGCCAAAATGGCTGCCAACACTTCCTGATTTGGAGTGTTGACAGCCAATTAGCATGCAGCTCGTGATCGGGAGGGTACGCGGACCCTACTCGGCCATAGATATATATGTGATTTTATTTGTGATTTTCTCAGAAACTACTGAACAGATTTACACCATTTAAGCAAAAGGCACAACTCTGAACCAAGGGCTACCTCTTTGCCAAATTTGGTGTAATTCCGTTCAGCAGTTCGGGCTGTAGCCGCAATGAAAGGATCCTATGGAAAATGAATGGGGAAAACGCGTTTTGGGACCCCCCTTTTTTCTCGGCCCCCGCTTGACGAATCAACCCGAGACTTTCAGGCTAGCAGTGGAGCGGAGCGCCCCAACAAGTTGTAAGCTTTCGCGAAGATTCGTCAACCGGCGCAAGAGTTATTTCAAATAGAATGTCGCGGATTTCCTATGGAAAATAGGTCCTAACTATAACTATCTACTGGCGACCGTCAGTAGATTATATATATATATATATATATATATATATATATATATATATATATATATATATATATATATATATATATATATATATCCAAAACAGGCACTAAGCACTCACAGGACATTCTTTGATTTATTCAGAGCAAATGCATTTCGGCACACAGCCTTCCTCAGTGCTCATTACAACTTCATCAAAGGTAACGTGTGTTTAAATTACTGAAAGTAATTTCATTGGTGGAAACTTGAAAAATGGCAAGTGACAAAGGACTGTCAAAGTTTGTAGTGCAAATACCTGTGTTTCTGGCCGCCATATCAGCATGTATTTCCTTTGCTTTAACCAGATAGTAATTATTTCGTTTTTCTTGCTTATGAAGTCTCTCATGGAAAATGCAGCATTTATTCTTGCACAAAATGTAAAAACGAAATGTTGATGATGTACCTCACATGCAGGCTGAATTCACACAGTCCTTTGTAAGATGACAGCCATAGTGCCCCCAAACAGAGGTGCCTTATCATCAGTCTGTCTCTCCCTCACCGCTGCCGTGGTTTTCTGAATGGTGTCCAATCCCACAGGTTTTCGTCTGTATGACTGCATTCCCACAATTAAATAATTGGCAACTCTTCAGGTTGATGGGATGGTATCACATTTCAGCCACAGCGGTTCTGGCAGAAATTAAATTCCAGCTCCAGGTTTCACCAAACTGCCGAACACTGGACGGGTGCTATCTCCCGATAACGTGAGGGTGAATCACGTAGAAAATATGAGGCTCCAAAACAGGCACTAAGCACTCACGGGACATTCTTTGATTTATTCAGAGCAAATGCATTTCGGCACACAGCCTTCCACAGTGCTCATTACAACTTCATCAAAGGTAACATGTGTTTAGATTACTGAAAGTGTAATTTCATTGGTGGAAACTTGAAAAATGGCAAGTGACAAAGGACTGTCAAAGTTTGTAGTGCAAATACCAGTGTTTCTGGCCGCCATATCAGCATGTATTTCCTTTGCTTTAACCAGATGGTAATTATATCGTTTTGACAGTCCTTTGTCAAAGAATGTCCTGTGAGAGCAGAAAGAGGAAGAGAAGTGCAAAAAAGAAGCAACAGAGGTGCAGAAGGAGGCAAGAGTAGTGCAGAAAGAGGCAAGAGAATTGCAGAAACAGGCAAAAGAGGTGCAGAAAGAAGCAAGAGCAGTGCAGAAAGAACCAACAGAGGTGCAGAAGGAGGCAAGAGGGGTGCACAAAGAGGGAAGAAGGGTGCAGAAAGAGGAAAGAGAGGTGCAGAAAGAAGCAAGAGAAGTGCAGAAAGAAGCAACAGAGGTACAGAAGGAGGCAAGAGAGGTGCAGAAAGAGGGAAGAGCAGTTGCAGAAAGAGGCAAGAGAGGTGCAGAAAGAGGGAAGAAGGGTGCAGAAAGAGGGACGAGGGGTGCAGAAAGAAGGAAGAGGCAGTGCAGAAAGAAGGAACAGAGGTGCAGAAAGAGGCAACAGAGGGTGCAGAAAGAAGCAAGAGAAGTGCAGAAAGAAGCAACAGAGGTGCAGAAAGAGGCAAGAGTGGTACAGAGAGAGGCAAGAGAGGTGCAGAACGAGGCAAGAGAGGTGCAGAAAGAGGCAACAGAGGTGCAGAAAGAGGCAAGAGGGGTGCAGAAAGAGGTTAAGAGAGGTGCAGAAAGCGGCAGGAGAGGTACAGAAAGAGGCAAGATGGGTGCAGAAAGAAGGCAAGAGAAGTGCAGAAAGAGGCAAGAGAATTGCTGAAAGAGGCAAGAGAGGTGCAGAAGGAGGCAAGAGAAGTGCAGAAAGAGGCAAGAGAGTTGCAGAAAGAGGCAAAAGAGGTGCAGAAAGAGGGAAGACAAGTGCAGAAAGAGACAACAGGGGTGCAGAAAGAAGCAAGACAGGATGCAGAAAGAAGCAAGAGAGGTGCAGAAAGAAGCAAGAGAAGTGCAGAAAGAAGCAACAGAGGTGCAGAAAGAGGCAAGTGAGGTGCAGAACGAGGCAAGAGAACTGCAGAAATAGGCAAGAGAGTTGCAGAAACAGGCAAAAAGAGGTGCAGAAAGAGGGAACAGGTGGGCAGACTGAGGCAATAGAGGTGCAGAAAGAGGGTAGAGGGGTGCAGAAAAAGGCAAGAGGGATGCAGAAATTTGGAACAGAGGTGCAGAAAGAAGCAAGAGCAGTGCAGAAAGAACCAACAGAGGTGCAGAAAGAGGCAAGAGGGGTACAAAAAGAGGCAAGTGAAGTGCAGAACTAAGCAAAAGAGGTGCAGAAAGAACCAACAGAGGTGCAAAAAGAGGCAAGAGGGGTGCAGAAAGGGTTAGGAGAGGTGCACAAAGAGGCAGGAGGGATACAGAAAGAGGCAGGATGGGTGCAGAAAGAAGGAAGAGAACTGCATAAAGAAGCAACAGAGTTGCTGAAAGAGGCAAGAGGGGTGCAGACAGAGGCAAGAGAGATGCAGAAAGAGGGAAAAGGGGTGCAGAAAGAGCCAAGAGGGGTGTAGAAATGTGCAAGACAGGTGCGGAGAGAAACAAGAGCAGTACAGAAACAACCAAGAGAGGTGCAGAAAGAGGCAGGAGGGGTGCAGAAAGAGGCAAGAGAAATGCAGAAAGAAGCAACAGGATTGCAGAAAGAGACAAGTGAACTGTAGAAAGAGACAAGAGAGTTGCAGAAACAGGGAAGAGAGGTGTAGAAAGAGGGAAGAAGGGTGCAGAAAAAGGCAAGAGGGGTGTAGAAAGAAGCAACAGAAGTGCAGAAAGAAGCAAGAGAAGTGCAGAAAGAAGCAACAGAGGTGCAGAAAGAGGCAAGAGGGGTGCAGAAGGAGGCAAGAGAACTGCAGAAATAGGGAACAGGTGGGCAGACTGAGGCAAGAGAGGTGCAGAAAGAGGGTAGAGGGGTGCAGAAAAAGGCAAGAGGGATGCAGAAATTTGGAACAGAGGTACAGAAAGAAGCAAGAGCAGTGCAGAAAGAAGCAACAGAGGTGCAGAAAGAGGCAAGAGGGGTGCAGAAAGAGGCAAGAGAAGTGCAGAAAGAAGCAAAAGCAGGTGCAGAAGGAAGCAAGAGAGGTGCAGAAAGAGGCAAGAGAGCTGCAGAAAGAGGTAAGAGAGGTGCAGAAAGAGGCAAGAGGGGTGCAGAAATGTAGCAAGAGGGTGCAGAAAGAAGCAAGAGAGTACAGAAAGAAGCAAGAGAGGTGCAGAAAGAGGCAGGAGGTGTGCAGAAAGAGGCAAGAGAAGTGCAGAAAGAGGGAAGAGGGTTACAGAAAGAGGCAAGAGAGGTGCAGAAAGAGTGGAAGAGAGGTGCAGAAAGAGGGAAGAAGGTGCAGAAAGAGGCAAGAGGGTGTAGAAAGAAGCAACAGAAGTGCAGAAAGAAGCAAGAGAAGTGCAGAAAGAAGCAACAGAAGTGCAGAAAGAGGCAAGAGGGGTGCAGAAGGAGGCAAGAGAACTGCAGAAATAGGCAAGAGAGTTGCAGAAACAGGCAAAAGAGGTGCAGAAAGAGGGAACAGTTGGGCAGACTGAGGCAAGAGAGGTGCAGAAAGAGGGTAGAGGGGTGCAGAAAAAGGCAAGAGGGCTGCAGAAATTTGGAACAGAGGTGCAGAAAGAAGCAACAGAAGTGCAGAAAGAAGCAAGAGAAGTGCAGAAAGAAGCAACAGAGGTGCGGAAAGAGGCAAGAGGGGTGCAGAAAGAGGAAGAGAAATGCAAAAAGAAGCAACAGAGGTGCAGAAGAGAGGCAAGAGAGTTGCAGAAACAGGCAAAAGAGGTGCAGAAAGAGGGAAGACAAGTGCAGAAAGAGACAACAGGGGTGCAGAAAGAAGCAAGACAGGAGCAGAAAGAAGCATGGGAAGTACAGAATGAAGCAACAGGGGTGCAGAAAGAGGCAAGAGAAGTGCATAAAGAAGCAACAGGGGTGCAGAAGGAGGCAAGAGAACTGCAGAAAGAGGCAAGAGAGTTGCAGAAACAGGCAAAAGAGGTACAGAAAGAGGGAACAGGAGTGCAGACAGAGGCAAAAGAGTTGCAGAAACAGGCAAAAGGGGTGCAGAAAGAGGGAACAGGTGGGCAGACTGAGGCACGAGAGGTACAGAAAGAGGGTAGAGGGGTGCAGAGAAAGGCAAGAGGGATGCAGAATTTTGGAACAGAGGTGCAGAAAGAAGCAAGAGCAGTGCAGAAAGAACCAACAGAGGTGCAGAAAGAGGCAAGAGGGGTACAAAAAGAGGCAAGTGAAGTGCAGAACGAAGCAAAAGAGGTGCAGAAAGAACCAACAGAGGTGCAAAAAGAGGCAAGAGGGGTACAGAAAGAGGCAGGAGGGGTACAGAAATAAGGACGAGAACTGCAGAAAGAAGCAACAGAGTTGCTGAAAGAGGTAAGAGGGGTGCAGACAGGGGCAAGAGAGGTGCAGAAAGAGGGAAGAGGGGTGCAGAAAGAGGCAAGAGGGTGCAGAAATTTGCAAGACAGGTGCAGAAACAAACAAGAGCAGTACAGAAACAACCAAGAGAGGTGCAGAAAGAGGCAGGAGGGGTGCAGAAAGAGGCAAGAGAAATGCAGAAAGAAGCAACAGGGGTGCAGAAAGAGACAAGTGAACTGTAGAAAGAGGCACGAGAGTTGCAGAAACAGGCAAGAGATGTGCAGAAAGAGGGAACAGGTGGGCAGAAAGAGGCAAGAGAGGTGCAGAAAGAGGGTAGAGAGGTATAGAAAGAGGCAAGAGGGGTGCAGAAAAAGGCAACAGAGGTGCAGAAAGAAGCAAGAGAAGTGCAGAAAGAAGCAGCAGAGGTGCAGAAAGAAGCAACAGAGGTGCAGATAAGAGGCAAGAGGAGTGCAGAACAGAAGCAAGAGCAGTGCAGAAAGAACCAACAGAGGTGCAAAAAGAGGCAAGAGAGGTGCAGAAAGGGTTAGGAGAGGTGCACAAAGAGGCAAGAGGGGTACAGAAAGAAGCAGGAGGGGTGCAGAAAGAAGGAAGAGAACTGCAGAAAGAAGCAAAACAGAGTTGCTGGAAAGAGGCAAGAGGGGTGCTGACAGGGGCAAGAGAAGTGCAGAAAGAGGCAAGAGGCGTTGCAGAAACAGGCAAGAGAGGTGCAGAAAGATTGGAAGACAGGTGCAGAAAGAGACAAGAGCAGGCACAGACAGCAAGCAAGAGAGGTGCAGAAAGAAGCAAGAGAGGTGCAGAAAGAAGCAAGAGAAATGCAGAAAGAAGCAACAGCGGGTACAGAAAGAGGCAAGAGAACTGCAGAAAGAGGCAAGAGAGTTGCAGAAACAGGCAAAAGGGTGTGCAGAAAGAGGGAACAGGTGGGCAGACTGAGGCAAGAGAGGTGCAGAAAGAGGGTAGAGGGGTGCAGAAAAAGGCAAGAAGGATGCAGAAATTTGGAACAGAGGTACAGAAAGAAGCAACAGAAGTGCAGAAAGAAGCAAGAGAAGTGCAGAAAGAAGCAACAGAGGTGCGGAAAGAGGCAAGAGGGGTGCAGAAAGAGGAAGAGAAATGCAAAAAAGAAGCAACAGAGGTGCAGAAGGAGGCAAGAGAAGTGCAGAAACAGGCAAGAGAGTTGCAGTAACAGGCAAAAGAGGTGCAGAAAGAGGGAAGACAAGTGCAGAAAGAGACAACAGGGGTGCAGAAAGAAGCAAGACAGGAGCAGAAAGAAGCATGGGAAGTACAGAATGAAGCAACAGGGGTGCAGAAAGAGGCAAGAGAAGTGCAGAAAGAAGCAACAGAGGTGCAGAAGGAGGCAAGAGAACTGCAGAAAGAGGCAAGAGAGTTGCAGAAACAGGCAAAAGAGGTACAGAAAGAGGGAACAGGAGTGCAGACAGAGGCAAGAGAGTTGCAGAAACAGGCAAAAGGGGTGCAGAAAGATGGAACAGGTGGGCAGACTGAGGCACGAGAGGTGCAGAAAGAGGGTAGAGGGGTGCAGAGAAAGGCAAGAGGGATGCAGAAATTTGGAACAGAGGTAGAAAGAAGCAAGAGCAGTGCAGAAAGAACCAACAGAGGTTCAGAAAGAGGCAAGAGGGGTACAAAAAGAGGCAAGTGAAGTGCAGAACGAAGCAAAAGAGGTGCAGAAAGAACCAACAGAGGTGCAAAAAGAGGCAAGAGGGGTACAGAAAGAGGCAGGAGGGGTGCAGAAAGAAGGAAGAGAATTGCAGAAAGAAGCAACAGAGTTGCTGAAAGAGGCAAGAGGGGTGCAGACAGGGGCAAGAGAGGTGCAGAAAGAGGGAAGAGGGGTGCAGAAAGAGGCAAGAGGGTAGAAATTTGCAAGACAGGTGCAGAAACAAACAAGAGCAGTACAGAAACAACCAAGAGAGGTGCAGAAAGAGGCAGGAGGGGTGCAGAAAGAGGCAAGAGAAATGCAGAAAGAAGCAACAGGGGTGCAGAAAGAGACAAGTGAACTGTTGAAAGAGGCAAGAGAGTTGCAGAAACAGGCAAGATATGTGCAGAAAGAGGGAACAGGGGTGCAGAAAGAGGCAAGAGAGGTGCAGAAAGAGGGAAGAGAGGTATAGAAAGAGGGAAGAAGGGTGCAGAAAAAGGCAACAGAGGTGCAGAAAGAAGCAAGAGAAGTGCAGAAAGAAGCAACAGAGGTGCATAAAGAGGCAAGAGAGGTGCAGAAAGAGGCAAGAGAAGTGCAGAAAGAAGCAAAAGAGGTGCAGAAAGAACCAACAGAGGTGCAAAAAGAGGCAAGTGAGGGTGCAGAAAGAGGCAGGAGAGGTGCAGAAATAAGGCAAGAGAGTTGCAGAAACAGGCAACAGAGGTTGCAGAAAGAGGTAAGAGGTGGTGCAGACAGAGGCAAGAGAGGTGCAGAAAGAGGGAAGAGGGGTGCAGAAAGAGGCAAGAGGGTGCAGAAATTTGGAAGACAGGTGCAGAAAGAAACAAGAGCAGTGCAGAAACGAACCAAGAGAGGTGCAGAAAGAGGCAAGAGAGGTGCAGAAAGAGGCAAGAGAAATGCAGAAAGAAGCAACAGAGGTGCAGAAAGAGGCAAGAGAGTGCAGAAGGAGGCAAGAGAACTGCAGAAAGAGGCAAGAGAGTTGCATAAACAGGCAAAAGGGGTGCAGAAAGAGGGAACAGGTGGGCAGACTGAGGCAAGAGAGGTACAGAAAGAGGGTAGAGGGGTGCAGAAAAAGGCAAGAGGGATGCAGAAATCTGGAACAGAGGTACAGAAAGAAGCAAGAGCAGTGCAGAAAGAACCAGCAGAGGTGCAGAAAGAGGCAAGAGGGGTACAATAAGAGGCAAGTGAAGTGCAGAACGAAGCAAAAGCAGTGTAGAAAGAACCAACAGAGGTGCAAAAAGAGGCAAGAGGGGTGCAGAAAGGGTTAGGAGAGGTGCACAAAGAGGCAAGAGGGGTACAGAAAGAAGCAGGAGGGGTGCAGAAAGAAGGAAGAGAACTGCAGAAAGAAGCAACAGAGTTGCTGAAAGAGGCAAGAGGGGTGCTGACAGGGGCAAGAGAAGTGCAGAAAGAGGGAAGAGGGTTACAGAAATAGGCAAGAGGGGTGCAGAAATTTGCAAGACAGGTGCAGAAAGAAACAAGAGCAGTACAGACACAACCAAGAGAGGTGCAGAAAGAGGCAAGAGGGGTGCAGAAAGAGGCAAGAGAAATGCAAAAAGAAGCAACACGGGTACAGAAAGAGACAAGTGAACTGTAGAAAGAGGCAAGATAGTTGCAGAAACAGGAAAGAGATGTGCAGAAAGAGGGAACAGGGGTGCAGAAAGAGGCAAGAGAGGTGCAGAAAGAGGGAAGAAAGGTGTAGAAAGAGGGAAGAAGGGTGCAGAAAGAGGCAAGAGGGGTGCAGAAAGAAGCAACAGAAGTGCAGAAAGAAGCAAGAGAAGTGCAGAAAGAAGCAACAGAGGTGCGGAAAGAGGCAAGAGGGGTGCAGAAAGAGGCAAGAGAAATGCAAAAAGAAGCAACAGAGGTGCAGAAGGAGGCAAGAGAATGCAGAAATAGGCAAGAGAGTTGCAGAAACAGGCAAAAGAGGTGCAGAAAGAGGGAAGACAAGTGCAGAAAGAGACAACAGGGGTGCAGAAAGAAGCAAGAGAGGTGCAGAAAGAAGCAAGAGGAAGTACAGAATGAAGCAACAGGGGTGCAGAAAGAGGCAAGAGAAGTGCAGAAAGAAGCAACAGAGGTGAAGAAGGAGGCAATAGATCTGCAGAAAGAGGCAAGAGAGTTGCAGAAACAGGCAAAAGAGGTGCAGAAAGAGGGAACAGGAGTGCAGACAGAGGCAAGAGAGTTGCAGAAACAGGCAAAAGGGAGTGCAGAAAGAGGGAACAGGTGGGCAGACTGAGGCAAGAGAGGTGCAGAAAGAGGGTAGAGGGGTGCAGAGAAAGGCAAGAGGGATGCAGAAATTTGGAACAGAGGTGCAGAAAGAAGCAAGAGCAGTGCAGAAAGAACCAACAGAGGTGCAGAAAGAGGCAAGAGGGGTACAAAAAGAGGCAAGTGAAGTGCAGAACGAAGCAAAAAGAGGTGCAGAAAGAACCAACAGAGGTGCAAAAAGAGGCAAGAGGGGTACAGAAAGAGGCAGGAGGGGTGCAGAAAGAAGGAAGAGAACTGCAGAAAGAAGCAACAGAGTTGCTGAAAGAGGCAAGAGGGGTGCAGACAGGGGCAAGAGAGGTGCAGAAAGAGGGAAGAGGGGTGCAGAAAGAGGCAAGAGGGTGCAGAAATTTGCAAGACAGGTGCAGAAACAAACAAGAGCAGTACAGAAACAACCAAGAGAGGTGCAGAAAGAGGCAGGAGGGGTGCAGAAAGAGGCAAGAGAAATGCAGAAAGAAGCAACAGGGGTGCAGAAAGAGACAAGTGAACTGTAGAAAGAGGCAAGAGAGTTGCAG
This sequence comes from Calotriton arnoldi, assembly GCA_963921515.1. Taxonomy (NCBI): domain Eukaryota; kingdom Metazoa; phylum Chordata; class Amphibia; order Caudata; family Salamandridae; genus Calotriton; species Calotriton arnoldi. The sequence goes on from CAWUFW010008256.1 coordinate 35,176, forward strand.
AAACAGGCAAGAGATGTGCAGAAAGAGGGAACAGGTGGGCAGACTGAGGCATGAGAGGTACAGAAAGAGGGTAGAGGGGTGCAGAAAAAGGCAAGAGGGATGCAGAAATCTGGAACAGAGGTACAGAAAGAAGCAAGAGCAGTGCAGAAAGAACCAGCAGAGGTGCAGAAAGAGGCAAGAGGGGTACAATAAAAAGGCAAGTGAAGTGCAGAACGAAGCAAAAGCAGTGTAGAAAGAACCAACAGAGGTGCAAAAAGAGGCAAGAGGGGTGCAGAAAGGGTTAGGAGAGGTGCACAAAGAGGCAAGAGGGATACAGAAAGAGGCAGGAGGGGTGCAGAAAGAAGGAGGAGAACTGCAGAAAGAAGCACAGAGTTTCTGAAAGAGGCAAGAGGGGTGCTGACAGGGGCAAGAGAGGTGCAGAAAGAGGGTAGAGGGTTGCATAAAGAGGCAAGAGGGGTGCAGAAATTTGCAAGACAGGTGCAGAAAGAAACAAGAGCAGTACAGACACAACCAAGAGAGGTGTAGAAAGAGGGAAGAAGGGTGCAGAAAGAGGCAAGAGGGGTGCAGAAAAAAGCAACAGAAGTGCAGAAAGAAGCAAGAGAAGTGCAGAAAGAAACAACAGAGGTGTGGAAAGAGGCAAGAGGGGTGCAGAAAGAGGAAGAGAAATGCAAAAAAGAAGCAACAGAGGTGCAGAAAGAGGCAAGAGAGTTGCAGAAACAGGCAAAAGAGGTGCAGAAAGAGGGAAGACAAGTGCAGAAAGACACAACAGGGGTGCAGAAAGAAGCAAGAGAGGTGCAGAAAGAAGCATGGGAAGTACAGAATGAAGCAACAGGGGTGCAGAAAGAGGCAAGAGAAGTGCAGAAAGAAGCAACAGAGGTGCAGAAGGAGGCAAGAGAACTGCAGAAAGAGGCAAGAGAGTTGCAGAAACAGGCAAAAGAGGTACAAAAAGAGGGAACAGGAGTGCAGACAGAGGCAAGAGAGTTGCAGAAACAGGCAAAAGGGGTGCAGAAAGAAGGAACAGGTGGGCAGACTGAGGCACGAGGGGTGCAGAAAGAGGATAGAGGGGTGCAGCGAAAGGCAAGAGGCATGCAGAAATTTGGAACAGAGGTGCAGAAAGAAGCAAGAGCAGTGCAGAAAGAACCAACAGAGGTGCGGAAAGAGGCAAGAGGGGTGCAGAAAGAGGAAGGAAGTGCAGAACAAGCAAAGAGGTGCAGAAAGAAGCAACAGAGGTGCAGAAAGAGGCAAGAGAGTTGCAGAAACAGGCAAAAGAGGTGCAGAAAGAGGGAAGACAAGTGCAGAAAGACACAACAGGGGTGCAGAAAGAAGCAAGAGAGGTGCAGAAAGAAGCATGGGAAGTACAGAATGAAGCAACAGGGGTGCAGAAAGAGGCAAGAGAAGTGCAGAAAGAAGCAACAGAGGTGCAGAAGGAGGCAAGAGAACTGCAGAAAGAGGCAAGAGAGTTGCAGAAACAGGCAAAAGAGGTACAGAATGAGGGAACAGGAGTGCAGACAGAGGCAAAAGAGTTGCAGAAACAGGCAAAAGGGGTGCAGAAAGAGGGAACAGGTGGGCAGACTGAGGCACGAGAGGTACAGAAAGAGGGTAGAGGGGTGCAGAGAAAGGCAAGAGGGATGCAGAATTTTGGAACAGAGGTGCAGAAAGAAGCAAGAGCAGTGCAGAAAGAACCAACAGAGGTGCAGAAAGAGGCAAGAGGGGTACAAAAAGAGGCAAGTGAAGTGCAGAACGAAGCAAAAGAGGTGCAGAAAGAACCAACAGAGGTGCAAAAAGAGGCAAGAGGGGTACAGAAAGAGGCAGGAGGGGTACAGAAATAAGGACGAGAACTGCAGAAAGAAGCAACAGAGTTGCTGAAAGAGGTAAGAGGGGTGCAGACAGGGGCAAGAGAGGTGCAGAAAGAGGGAAGAGGGGTGCAGAAAGAGGCAAGAGGGTGCAGAAATTTGCAAGACAGGTGCAGAAACAAACAAGAGCAGTACAGAAACAACCAAGAGAGGTGCAGAAAGAGGCAGGAGGGGTGCAGAAAGAGGCAAGAGAAATGCAGAAAGAAGCAACAGGGGTGCAGAAAGAGACAAGTGAACTGTAGAAAGAGGCAAGAGAGTTGCAGAAACAGGCAAGAGATGTGCAGAAAGAGGGAACAGGTGGTGCAGAAAGAGGCAAGAGAGGTGCAGAAAGAGGGAAGAGAGGTGCAGAAAAAGGCAAGAAGGGATGCAGAAAGATGGCAACAGAGGTGCAGAAAGAAGCAAGAGCAGTGCAGAAAGAACCAGCAGAGGTGCAGAAAGAGGCAAGAGGGGTACAGATAAGAGGCAAGAGGAGTGCAGAACGAAGCAAGAGCAGTGCAGAAAGAACCAACAGAGGTGCAGAAAGAGGCAAGAGGGGTGCAGAAAGAGGCTAAGAGAGGTGCAGAAAGAGGCAAGAGGGGTGCAGAAAGAGGCAGGAGGGGTGCAGAAAGAAGCGAAGAGAAGTGCAGAAAGAAGCAACAGAGTTGCAGAAAGAGGCAAGAGGGGTGCAGAAAGAGGCAAGAGAGGTGCAGAAAGAGGGTAGAGGGTTGCAGAAAGAGGCAAGAGGGGTGCAGAAATAGGCAAGACAGGTGCAGAAAGAAACAAGAGCAGTGCAGAACAACCAAGAGAGGTGCAGAAAGAGGGAAGAAGGGTGCAGAAAGAGGCAAGAGGTGCAGAAAGAAGCAACAGAGGTGCAGAAAGAAGCAAGAGAAGTGCAGAAAGAAGCAACAGAGGTGCAGAAAGAGGCAAGAGGGGTGCAGAAAGAGGCAAGAGAAGTGCAGAAAGAAGCAAGAGAGGTGCAGAAAGAGGCAAGAGAGTTGCAGAAACAGGCAAAAGAGGTGCAGAAAGAGGGAAGACAAGTGCAGAAAGAGACAACAGGGGTGCAGAAAGAAGCAAGACAGGTGCAGAAAGAAGCATGGGAAGTACAGAATGAAGCAACAGGGGTGCAGAAAGAGGCAAGAGAAGTGCAGAAAGAAGCAACAGAGGTGCAGAAGGAGGCAAGAGAACTGCAGAAAGAGGCAAGAGAGTTGCAGAAACAGGCAAAAGAGGTACAGAAAGAGGGAACAGGAGTGCAGACAGAGGCAAGAGAGTTGCAGAAACAGGCAAGAGAGGTGCAGAAAGAAGGCAACAGGTGGGCAGACTGAGGCAACAGAGGTGCAGAAAGAGGATAGAGAGGTGCAGAAAGAGGCAAGAGGGATGCAGAAATTTGGAACAGAGGTGCAGAAAGAAGCAAGAGCAGTGCAGAAAGAACCAACAGAGGTGCAGAAAGAGGCAAGAGGGGTACAGAAAGAGGCAGGAGGGGTGCAGAAAGAAGGCAAGAGAAGTGCAGAAAGAAGCAACAGAGTTGCTGAAAGAGGCAAGAGAGGTGCAGACAGAGGCAAGAGAGGTGCAGAAAGAGGGAAGAGGGGTGCAGAAAGAGGCAAGAGGGTGCAGAAATTTTGAAGACAGGTGCAGAAACAAACAAGAGCAGTACAGAAACAACCAAGAGAGGTGCAAAAAGAGGCAAGAGGGGTACAGAAAGAGGCAGGAGGGGTACAGAAATAAGGACGAGAACTGCAGAAAGAAGCAACAGAGTTGCTGAAAGAGGTAAGAGGGGTGCAGACAGGGGCAAGAGAGGTGCAGAAAGAGGGAAGAGGGGTGCAGAAAGAGGCAAGAGGGTGCAGAAATTTGCAAGACAGGTGCAGAAACAAACAAGAGCAGTACAGAAACAACCAAGAGAGGTGCAGAAAGAGGCAGGAGGAGTGCAGAAAGAGGAAAGAGAAATGCAGAAAGAAGCAACAGGGGTGCAGAAAGAGACAAGTGAACTGTAGAAAGAGGCAAGAGAGTTGCAGAAACAGGCAAGAGATGTGCAGAAAGAGGGAACAGGTGGGCAGACTGAGGCAAGAGAGGTACAGAAAGAGGGTAGAGGGGTGCAGAAAAAGGCAAGAGGGATGCAGAAATTTGGAACAGAGGTGCAGAAAGAAGCAAGAGCAGTGCAGAAAGAACCAGCAGAGGTGCAGAAAGAGGCAAGAGGGGTACAATAAGAGGCAAGTGAAGTGCAGAACGAAGCAAAAGCGGTGTAGAAAGAACCAACAGAGGTGCAAAAAGAGGCAAGAGGGGTGCAGAAAGGGTTAGGAGAGGTGCACAAAGAGGCAAGAGGGGTGCTGACAGGGGCAAGAGAGGTGCAGAAAGAGGGTAGAGGGTTTCATAAAGAGGCAAGAGGGGTGCAGAAAGAAACAAGAGCAATACAGACACAACCAAGAGAGGTGTAGAAAGAGGGAAGAAGGGTGCTGAAAGAGGCAAGAGGGGTGCAGACAGGGGCAAGAGAAGTACAGAAAGAGGGAAGAGGGGTGCAGAAAGAGGCAAGAGGGTGCAGAAATTTTGAAGACAGGTGCAGAAACAAACAAGAGCAGTACAGAAACAACCAAGAGAGGTGCATAAAGAGGCATGAGGGGTGCCGAAAGAAGCAACAGGGGTGCAGAAAGAGACAAGTGAACTGTAGACATAGGCAAGAGAGTTGCAGAAACAGGCAAGAGATGTGCAGAAAGAGGGAACAGGGTTGCAGAAAGAGGCAAGAGAGGTGCAGAAAGAGGGAAGAGAGGTATAGAAAGAGGGCAAAAAAGAGGTACAGAAAGAGGGAACAGGGGTGCAGACATAGGCAAGAGAGTTGCAGAAACAGGCAAGAGATGTGCAGAAAGAGGGAACAGGGTTGCAGAAAAAGGCAAGAGGGGTGCAGAAAAAAGCAACAGAAGTGCAGAAAGAAGCAAGAGAAGTGCAGAAAGAAGCAACAGAGGTGCAGACAGAGGCAAGTGAGGTGCACAAGGAGGCAAGAGAACTGCAGAAATAGGCAAGAGAGTTGCAGAAACAGGCAAAAGGGGTGCAGAAAGGGGGAACAGGTGGGCAGACTGAGGTACGAGAGGTGCAGTAAGAGGGTAGAGGGGTGCAGAGAAAGGCAAGAGGGATGCAGAAATTTGGAACAGAGGTGCAGAAAGAAGCAAGAGCAGTGCAGAAAGAACCAACAGAGGTGCAGAAAGAGGCAAGAGGGGTACAAAAAGAGGCAAGTGAAGTGCAGAACGAAGCAAAAGAGGTGCAGAAAGAACCAACAGAGGTGCAAAAAGAGGCAAGAGGTGTGCAGAAAGGGTTAGGAGAGGTGCACAAAGATGCACGAGGGGTACAGAAAGAGGCAGGAGGGGTGCAGAAAGGAAGAGAACTGCAGAAAGAAGCAACAGAGTTGCTGAAAGAGTTAAGAGGGGTGCGGACAGGGGCAAGAGAGGTGCGGAAAGAGGTAAGAGGGGTGCAGAAAGAGGCAAGAGGGGTGCAGAAATTTGCAAGACAGGTGCAGAAACAAACAAGAGCAGTACAGAAACAACCAAGAGAGGTGCAGAAAGAGGCAAGAGGGGTGCAGAAAGAAGAAATAGGGGTGCAGAAAGAGACAAGTGAACTGTAGAAAGAGGCAAGAGAGTTGCAGAAACAGGAAAGAGATGTGCAGAAAGAGGGAACAGGGGCGCAGAAAGAGGCAAGAGAGGTGCAGAAAGAGGGAAGAGAGGTATAGAAAGAGGGAAGAAGGGTGCAGAAAGAGGCAACAGAGGTGCAGAAAGAGGCAAGATGGGTGCAGAAAGAGGAAGAGAAATGCAAAAAAGAAGCCACAGAGGTGCAGAAGGAGGCAAGAGAAGTGCAGAAAGAGGCAAGAGAGTTGCAGAAACAGGCAAAAGAGGTGCAGAAAGAAGCAAGAGCAGTGCAAAAAGAACCAACAGAGGTGCAGAAGGAGGCAAGAGGGGTGCAGAAAGAGGTGAGAGGGGTGCAGAAATTTCCAAGAGAGGTGCAGAATGAAGCAAGAGCAGTGCAGTAAGAAACAACAGAGGTACAGAAGGATGCAAGAGGGGTGCAGAAAGAGGCAAGAGCAGTGCAGAAAGAACCAGGAGACATGCAGGAAAAGGGAAGAAGGGTGCAGAAAGAGGGATGAGGGGCGCAAAAAGAAGGAAGAGAAGTGCAGATAGAAGCATCAGAGGTGCTGAAAGAGGCACGAAGGGTGCAGAAAGAGGCAAGAGAAGTGCAGAAAGAAGCAACAGAGGTACAGAAAGAGGCAAGAGTGGTACAGAAAGAGGGAAGAGAGGTGTAGAAAGAGGCAAGAAAGTTGCACAAAGAGGGAAGAGGGGTGCAGAAAGAAGCAAGGGGGGGGTGCAGAAAGAAACAAGTGAGGTGCAGAAAGAGGCAAGGGGGGTGCAGAAAGAAACAAGTGAGGTGCAGAAAGAGGGAAGACAAGTTTATTTATTTATTTATTTATTTTATGTGTTTTATAGAGCGCGAACCAGACCCGTTAGGGTATCAGAGCGCTTTACAGAGAGACATAGGCATGTACAGAATAGGCATAGCATCATCAGTTACAGAACGAATAAAAGAGGCAGGGTGCTGAATCTAGAAGGGAGGTAGGGCACGTATTTACAGATTAAAATATCCAAGTACTCAAGACGAGATAACATATTTATAGATTGCGTTAGTCAATGTTTGTGACAAGGCCCCATGTTTCTGAAGGGGGTGAGGTAGATAACCCAGAAGGAGGCAGTAGATGGCCGTAGATCAAAGCTGTTGTGGAGGTAGAGGCAAGTTTTAAGCGAGAAATTTGCCCATAAGGAATGTTTTGGCATCCTTTTTGAAGCAAGACAGAGAGGGGATTCTTCTGATGTCAGGAGGAGAGAGTTCCATATTCTAGGAGCAGCCCCTGAGAAAGCTCTCGGTTGTAGGTTTTTTTTTCGAAAGCGTGCAGGTTGGAGCAGGAGGTCTCTGGCAGATTGGGAGTTTCTGTTTCCTCCGGAGATCACAAGTTTCTGCCTCAGATATACAGGGGAGTTCGAATATAAGGCTTTGTGCGTGATGCATGCTACTTTGAGCTGTATTCTTGCCTCCAGGGGAAGCCAGTTGAGAGCTTTCAAGTGTGGGGAAATATGGTCATATTTCCTCGTGCCGGTGAGTAGTCTGGCGGCTGCATTGAGGCAGGCTTTTAGAGGTGCCAGGGAGATCTTGGGTAGACCCGAGAGGGTAGAACAGCCGTACTCCAGTCTAGATATGACCAGTGCTTGGACTGCCATTTTTAGGTCGGGAGCGTCGAGGAAGGGTTTCAATTTCCTGAGGTAGCTCAGGTGGAATCTGGCTGATTTGGACATTGAGTTGATGTGGTCATGCATGTTCAGGTTGCTGTCAAGGGTGATTCCCAGCGATTTGGCCGAATCCACGATGGTCGGTGGGCAGTTCAAGGCTGTGATAGCTTTGACCCATGATTTAATCTCAAGGTTGGTATTGGGCGGGGCGATCAGGAGAAATTCAGTTTTGTTTGCGTTAAGTTTGAGTTGGTTGGATGCGAGCCATTGGACGGTGTGTTCCAAAGCATCGTTCAGGGAGAGGATCTCTTCAAGTGATGAGGTTTTGATGTAGATCTGAGTGTCATCAGCGTACATATGATAGGAGATATTAGCAGTGCGTAGTAATTCGGTAAGCGGTTCCAGGTAAAGGTCGAAGAGGGTGGGGGACAGTGTTGAGCCTTGAGGGACTCCAACCGTGACCGGGGATGGTGCCGATAGGATGCCGTTGACGAGGAATCTCTGGGACCGGTTTTGGAGGAAGGATCTGAACCAATCTAGAACGGTGCCATCCAAGCCCATCCTGAGTTTGAGGCGTTCAAGTAGTTTTTCATGGTTGACCGTGTCGAAGGCCGAGGATAGGTCCAGGAGGATGAGGAGACAAGTGTTGCCTTAGTCAAGAGCTCGGAGAGCGTCATCAACGATGTGGAGCATAGTGGTTTCGGTGCTGTGCCCTGGTCTGAATCCGGATTGGAAGTCATCGAGTAGGTGGAAGTTGTTGATGTGTTGACTTAGCTGCTGCTGCACACATTTCTCCATCACTTTGGCCAAGAGGGGGATGTTGGAGATGGGTCTGAAATTGTCTGGGGAGGCAGGATCCAGCGACGGCTTTTTCAGAATGGGAAGGACTTGACCGGTTTTTAGAGGGTCCGGCATCGTGCCCTGCTGGAGAGAGGCGTTAATTATTGTAGTCCAGCTAGGAATAATGGATTGGGTGACGACAGCTAGAAAGTTAGAAGGGAGCGGGTCATTAAAATGGTTGTTGGGTTTTAGGGAGGATAGGATTTTGGACACTGAGTCATCGTCGTAGAGTTTGAAGTCAGACCAGTGAGCATGGTTTTTGGGTGAAAAGAAAGAGACAACAGGGGTGCAGAAAGAAGCAAGACAGGTGCAGAAAGAAGCATGGGAAGTGCAGAATGAAGCAACAGGGGTGCAGAAAGAGGCAAGAGAAGTGCAGAAAGAAGCAACAGAGGTGCAGAAGGAGGCAAGAGAACTGCAGAAAGAGGCAAGAGAGTTGCAGAAACAGGCAAAAGAGGTACAGAAAGAGGGAACAGGGGTGCAGACAGAGGCAAGAGAGGTGCAGAAACAGGCAAGAGAAGTGCAGAAAGAGGCAAGAGAATTGCTGAAAGAAGCAACAGAGGTGTAGAAAGAAGCAAGAGAAGTGCAGAAAGAGGCAAGTGAGATGCAGAAAGAGGCAAGAGAGGTGCAGAAAGACGGAAGACAAGTGCATAAAGAGACAACAGGGGTGCAGAAAGAAGCAAGACAGGTGCAGAAAGAAGCATGGGAAGTGCAGAATGAAGCAACAGGGGTGCAGAAAGAGGCAAGAGAAGTGCAGAAAGAAGCAACAGAGGTGCAGAAGGAGGCAAGAGAACTGCAGAAAGAGGCAAGAGAGTTGCAGAAACAGGCAAAAGAGGTACAGAAAGAGGGAACAGGGGTGCAGACAGAGGCAAGAGTGGTGCAGAAACGGGCAAGAGAAGTGCAGAAAGAGACAAAAGAATTGCTGAAAGAAGCAACAGAGGTGTAGAAAGAAGCAAGAGAAGTTCAGAAAGAGGCAAGTGAGATGCAGAAAGAGGCAAGAGAGGTGCAGAAAGAGGGAAGACAAGTGCTGAAAGAGGCAACAGGGGTGCAGAAAGAAGCAAGACATGTCCAGAAAGAAGCATGGGAAGTGCAGAATGAAGCAACAGGGGTGCAGAAAGAGGCAAGAGAAGTGCAGAAAGAAGCAACAGATTTGCAGAAGGAGGCAGGGGAATTGCAGAAAGAGGCAAGAGAGTTGCAGAAACAGGCAAAAGAGGTACAGAAAGAGGGAACAGGGGTGCAGACAGAGGCAAGAGAGGTGCAGAAACAGGTAAGAGGGGTACAGAAAAAGGCAGGAGGGGTGCAGAAATTTGCAAGAGATGTGCAGAAAGAAGCAAGAGAAGTGCAAAAGAACAAACAGAGGTGCAAAAAGAGGCAAGTGAGGTGCAGAAGGAGGCAAGAGAAGTGCAGAAAGAGGCAAGAGAGTTTCAGAAACAGGCAAAAGGGGTGCAGAAAGAGGGAACAGGTGAGCAGACTGAGGCAAGAGAGGTGCAGAAAGAGGGAAGAGGGTGCAAAAAAAGGCAAGAGGGATGCAGACATTTGGACAGAGGTATAGAAAGAAGCAAGAGCAGTGCAGAAAGAACCAACAGAGGTGCAGAAAGAGGCAAGAGGGGTACAGAAAGAGGCAAGTGAAGTGCAGAACGAAGCAAAAGAGGTGCAGAAAGAGCCAACAGAGGTGCAAAAAGAGGCAAGAGGGGTGCAGAAAGGGTTAGGAGAGGTGCACAAAGAGGCAAGAGGGGTACAGAAAGAGGCAGGAGGGGTGCTGAAAGAAGGAAGAGAACTGCAGAAAGAAGCAACAGAGGTACTGAAAGAGGCACGAAGAGTGCAGAAAGAGACAAGAGAGGTGCAGAAAAAAGCAACAGAGGTACAGAAAGAGGCAAGAGAGGTACAGAAAGAGGGAAGAGAGGTGTAGAAAGAGGCAAGAGAGTTGCACAAAGAAGGAAGAGGGGTGCAGAAACAGGCAAAAAGGGGGCAGAAAGAAGCAAGTGAGGTGCAGAAAGAGGCAAGAGAGGTGCAGAAAGAGGCAAGAGATGTGCAGAAACAGGCAAGAGAAGTGTTGAAAGAGGCAAGAAAGGTGCAGAAGGAGGCAAGAGAACTGCAGAAAGAGGCAAGAGAGTTGCAGAAAGAGGCAAGTGAGGTGCAGAAGGAGGCAAGAGAACTGCAGAAAGAGGCAAGAGAGTTGCAGAAACAGGCAAAAGGGGTACAGAAAGAGGGAACAGGTGGGCAGACTCAGGCAAGAGTGGTGCAGAAAGAGGGAAGAGGGTTGCAGAAAGAGGCAAGAGGGGTGCAGAAAGAAGCAACAGAGGTGCAGAAAGAAGCAAGAGAAGTGCAGAAAGAAGCAACAGAGGTGCAGAAAGAGGCAAGAGGGGTGCAGAAAGAGGCAAGAAAAGTGCAGAAAGAAACAACAGAGGTGCAGAAGAGGCAAGAGAAGTGTAGAAAGAGGCAAGAGAGGTACAGAAACAGGCAGGAGAGGTGCAGAAAGAGGGAACAGTGGTGCAGAAAGAGGCAAGAGGGGTATAGGAAGAAGCAAGTGAGGTGCAGAAAGAGGCAAGAGAGGTGCAGAAAGAGGCAAGAGAGGTGCAGAAAGTAGAAGAGATGAGCAGAAAGAGGCAAAAGAAGTGCAGACAAAAAGAAAGTTGCGGAAAGAAGCAACAGAAATGCAGAAAGTGGCAAGAGAGGAGCAGAAAGAAGCTAGAGTGGTTTGCACACCATTAGTACCAATTTAACACCCACATGTAGCAATAAGTATCCGGTGACCAATCTAGGTTTGCAAAGGGCCTTCCAGCACGCTGTAACACTTGTCGCTGCATTGTTTGGTAATGTTTGAGCTGTTTGAGCTGTTAACAAGGCTTTTTTGATCAAATCTGCAGATTAGGCAGCAGATGATGGATTATGTGGCTAAAGGGGAAAATGTATAATTGTGCGAAAGTCGGTGCAGCCAACAGTCGCATAATTCCACTGGCCCTGCTCATACCTCTGACTAGGTCCAGAAGTGCTCCTCAGTGATTCCTTCTTTTTTTTGTCTCATAGAGTTCATAATTTAGCTTCTATGGAAACGAGGAAGACTAAACCTGAGGTTACCACTCCACAACACAGACTACCATACCACATAATTACTCTCCATAACACATAATCGCACTCTACAAAATTCCTATACACTACATACCACATACTTTCTATCCACATAATTTCACTGCACAACATACCACATAATTCCACTACACACAAAGTACATCCACTCCACTCCAAAAAACATTAGTAAAAAACTTTTAGATTTACAACGCCAATAGCTCTAACTCTTGCAAAGGCAAGACCTATTACATTACAAATGCTTCTTTAACTGGTAGTCGCGCTTGCAGAGTGGTGGAGAAAGGGGGCTGGGCCTCCAACCAGATCTCAGGAATTCCGCTGCGTAGGACTTACAGGAGGTACCAGGAGGGATTCTTGGCCCCCAAAGTCCCTCAGGAGACCAGTACTGTGCCAGGAGGCGCGTTTGCAGAGTGGTGGAGAAAGGGGGGTCATGGCCTCCGAAGACCTTTTAGCAATCCCACTATGTGGGACTTAGTGTAGGTAACAGTAGAGGTAGTTGGTCCCCAAGGACACCCTTGGGGGCCAACTACCCCACCTATTACCTCCAGTTAGTCCCACACAGGAGCATTGCTAAGTTCTCATAGCAGGCCACGCCCCCTTTCCCCACCACTCTGCAAACGCGCTCCCTGGCATGCTCTTGCATGGGGATTACAGTCCACTTCGCTGCTGAGGGTCCTTAGGGGCCAAGTAGCCTACCTATTACCTCCACTAAGCCCCACACAGTGGGATTGCTGAGAGGTGGACACAGGCCACGCCCCCTTTGCCCACCACTCTGCAAGCGCGCCTCCTGGTGCGCTCTTGGTTGGGGGGTGAAGTCCCATTGCCTCCTGAGGGTCCCTGGGGGCCATCTAGCCCTCCTGTTACCTCCAGTAAGCCCCACACAGCTGGATTGGTGAGAGTGGTCCGAGGCCACGCCCCCTTTTTACACCACTCCGCAAATGCACCGCCTGGCGCACTGCTGCTCGGGGGATGAAGTCCACTTTAGTCCTGAGGTCCTCAGGACACAAGAGGACCTCATCGCCCCACCAGCAGTGCTCCAAGAGGCGTCTTTGCAGAGTGGTGTAAAAAGGGGCGTGACCTCGGACCACCTCTCAGCAATCCCACTGTGTGGGGGCTTACTGGAGGTACCTGGTGGGCTAGTTGGCCCCCAGGGACCCTCAGGATTCAAGGGGACTTAATCCCCCAACTTAGAACGCGCCAGGAGGTGCGTTTGCAGAGTGGTACAGGGAGGGGTGGCTTTTCTTTTTTTTTTTTTTGTTAGAAGGGGGCTGTGTGGCCCCCCTTCTCTTAATATTTTTGGGGCCCTGGGGACCCCATCCCCCAGGGCCTAGTCAGCCTTTTGGTTTTTTTTATGGAGAGGGGCCGCGTGGCCCACCTCCTGAGGCCAATTAGGGCCCTGGGGACCCCATCCCCCGGGGCCGGCCCTCAGGTTAGGGACCGCGGGGAGCCCCAATGCCTCCACGGTCCCTGCCGGCTCCCCGCCTCCTGCGGGAGCCGGGCACTAGCTGGGCAAGGGAGCTGCTAACATGCAGCTCCCCTTGTCCAAAAGCAATTCTACTTGCTTCTGGAAGCGAGAGCAGGTTTCTGCTCTCGCTTCCAAGAAGTAAAACAGTGTTTGCTATGGCAGGGCGGGAGCCGTCACGGCTCCTGCCCTGCCATTTCAAACGGCAATGTCCCGGGGGTGGGCACCCCGGGACATTGCAGGAGCCGGCCCTGAGGGGGGCGGTCCCCAGGGCCATCGAGGGCTCCAGGAGGGGGGCCGCGCGGCCCCCCTCCCAACTGATTTAAGCCTAGGGAGGTGGTGGTCCCCGGGGCCGGGGGTCCACAACGGACCACCGTATTTAAATAATTAGTGCCCCGGGGAGGAAGTGGTCCCCACAGGCCCCCAGCTACATAATTAGGTATTGCCCCCGGGACCTGTCCCACCCGGGGGCTTATAGAAAACAAAGCACGGAAGCTCGCGCTTCGCATTTTTTTTAGTTTTTCTGCCGGATTCGCGCACCCAGCGTGAATTCGGACGATTTCTTTTTACAAAAATGCTTTTTTTGGCCCTGGGGGTCCTTGTGGGACCCCCTGAGCAGACCTAGGGGGTCAGGGTGTTTCTACCTTGCCCCCTTTTCTTGTTTTGTATCCTTTTTTTAACTGATTTCTTGTGACTCGGTTTTACCAAGTCACAAGATGGCTGCCAACACATTCTGGTTTTGGAGTGTTGGCAGCCAATCAGAATGAAGCTCGTGCTCGGGAGGGTTCGCGAATCCTCCTCGGTGCTCAGATATCGATATTTTTATTTTTTTAATTTCTCCGCAACTACTGTACGGATTTACACCATTTAAAAACAAGCATTGGCATAGCCAATAGGTCTCGCCTTTGGGACCTTATAAGTGTTTAGCCAGAGCCAACAAATGTATGCTCTGAACCTGAATCATTTTTAGGCTAGACATGGCTCAGTAAAGATGGACGTCAATCTTTTTTCTCTCTGGTTTATGTCAATTGGGCACCAAGGGTGGTTGGTGGTGGTGGTGGGAGTAGGGGTTTGAAATGGAAGAGCAAGTGCAGAGGGGCACACACACCGCCAGGGCCTCTAGTTAAAGCACGGACAAGGAGAGCCATCACTAGCAATATAAATCTGAAAGGAACAGTAAATTGTTTGACTTACACCATTCATGTTTGCTTTTCCAAAGCTTGGCAACCTAAGTACATTCTATTCAAGTATATGACTTCAGGCACATTAATTTGCACTATGTGATATTGAATATAACCAAACAGATTACATATTCTAAGGTGCGTGAGGTCATCCAGATTCATTTAGATGTCTATCACATTTAATGCGACAAAATTAAATAAAAGAATTTCAATGAATAAATCCTGAACATTAATTAATTTGTATGTCATATTATATATAATTTAAAAGCAGTGACCCTGTGCGAGGGACCTTCCCACCACAGTTACTACAAAGAACATTTGAGCGTACACCATTATACCTTGCGTAATCTCGTGGTTCATCTGATGGCAATAGCCCTAAGACTGTAACCTTGCAGTGTAAGCATGCACTCTGCAGCACTCTGAGATGAGCTCAATGTGGAATGCAGCGCTATAAAAAGAGCCACTAATATTCAGACTAACCCCAGAGTAACATGTGAATCTATATAAACACATGAATACCTGCACACCTGCATAACTGCCTGGCCTTGTCACAACACCTCTCCTGGTGCAAGCTGTGCAGGTGTCACTCCTGCCGACGCCTGGCCTAGCCTCGCGGGGACCGAAGGCTTGCGGTTTTATGAAGCAAAGTAATGAATCTCCGAACTTGGGGTTTGCTCGCCATGCATGTGGGTTCGATTGACTCCAGAGTTCGCTTGTTTAACCCCTTTGCCGTTTAATTGCTGGGCCTGAAATGCTTTCCACCACGGTTTAAAGTGAATTCGGTCAGATGCAAGCCAGCAGCAGAGCTGTGGCCTTGGTTCAAAAAGCCGAAGCCCTAGAGCAGACACCACGCCCGCTTTCCACCTCTGCTGTGAAAGCGCTGGTGGGGCAAAGCAAACCTGCCGAAGAGAGCAGGGGGGGGGGCTCTACAGAGAGCCAGGGCGGCCCCGCACTGCTTTACACAGAAGTGTGAAGCCATACGCTAAACTCAATGGCCTTGACAAGAGCCACAAGCTCTAACAAGCCGAAATGTTTACATACTGATACTCCAGCACCTCAAATATCGTTCACATTCACGAGGCGCTACAAATAGCAGAAACGCCTGCTGCCACTCACAGGTAAGGTTCAGTTGGCAACGCCCTTCTGAACTGCTGCCCCCTTGTAAAGTGTGCGTGTGTCTCGTTGGTTACTACATCTAGATTGCTAAAACGGCGAGTGCACTGAAAGAGAGCCGATAAAAAGTGCGCAACTTTTTGTTCAGCTCACTGATATTTGTAATTTTAAAACTGTTCAATTAATTAACTACACTTCGATTTTAATGTAGCCGATACTAGGTAGGTAAAAAAAACCTCTTTTATTTAATATGACCTGCTATTTTCAGCACTTAAAAATCCAAACACTGCCACGTTAACTGCTAAACAAAAACAAACTGTTACAACTGTGTTAAGCAAATTAGTCATATTCCACCCAGCAGACATAATTGTAGCGACAATCCAACAGCAGCACAATAGCTCCTAACCACTAATAAAATAATGTTTAGTATCAGACAGCACACACTATTATAGCTAAGTGGCCTCGCGGCACGTGACGTGTGACATCTTCAGTCAATCCGGTTCTTTTTTAAGACCGCTACTTTCGTGGACTTGTAGTTCCATGGACATTGTTATGTTGTGTGAAAACTGCACCAAAGTCCAGGCCTCTACGTGAGAGTGCTTCTTCCAAACCAGCGGTTCGCTCTGCATGCTGGAACTTGTAGTCTTGTTTAGCCCGTTATAAAGCAGGGCTACAATTCCCAGAATGCAAAGCAAACACTTGACCCGGAAGAAGTACTCACAGAAGAATCTGAGGGCTCTGTTGACACCAGGTCACTCACTAGGAAGCAATGACACCAGTGTTGTGTGGATTTCTCACTAAAAAGGTTTTCAGAAACGCTATGAGTCAAGAGAAATTTCCGACATATTTTGTTGCAGAGAGGCAGCATAATGCAGTAAGTGTACTTTCTGGTCATTATACACCACCCAGACAAAATAAGAACACAACGTGTTGTGGCAAACAATTCTATGCAAGTAGACTGCATAGCTGCCAAGGTTTCAGATTGCTATGTGTGACATTTTCATAATTTTAGTGTACTTACGAGTGACATTTCAACAACTATGACGTTTTCTTGCAAGCAAAATAAACCAATGGAAACGAGGGAAACATATACATATCAGAAATGACGCCTTTTTGAGCATAGAGAAACTCTGTCTTTAAAAACAAGCATTGGCCACGCGGCCGCAAAAGTGACGCGGCCGCGAAAGTGACGCGTTTGCGGGGCCGCGAAAGTGAAAGAAAACAAGCGCGCGAGTGGTGCGTGCAGAGAAAGCCAGATGGCAGCTCTGGTGGGGGAGGGGGAGGGGCGAGCAAGAGAGAGAGGCAGAGTGAGAGGAAAGCCCGATGGCACTCGTGCCTGTGCGCATAACCGTGCGCAGAATGCCACACAAAAAGCTGTGGTCGCATTTCTGAAAGCCCACTGACTAAATGTCTCGCCCAGAACAGCGCAAGCGCTGGCTCAGGGCGAGACCTAAAAAGCACGCTTTCTGAACCAAGACCTACCTTTTTGCCAAATTTGGTGTAATTCCGTTCAGCAGTTCGGGCTGTAGCTTTGTCTAAAGTTTATTTGTAAATTAACATGGGGAAAACGCATTTTGGGTCCCCCCTTTTTTCTCAACCCCCACTTGACAAATCACCCCGAAACTTTCAAGACAGGAGCTGACCTAAGCGAACCATTAGTTTAGAAAATTTCGCAAAGATTCCTCAAGTGGCGCCAAAGATATTGGCAAAAGAAAAAACGCTTTATGAATAGAAACAAGGTCCTAACTACATATATATTCACTGAAAAAACCATAGGTTTTAGGGACAGTTATAGTTAGTTGGACATTTCACTCGTACAAAACCCGTGAAATTCCCCGTTATAGTTAGTTCAGCTAACTATAACTCGCGCTCGCAATGCACTGCTGATGATGTCACATATTACATCACTCATGACATGGTCAGTGACATCACTGATGACATCACTGATGACATCTCAAATGACATCACTGATGACATCACTGATGACATCATCCAGTGACTGTGTGTTTCTGTAAAGTTTAAATATGTTTAATATATATGCCAAGGTGTATTGAATAATGAGTGGGTGTATAAGTGTCTGGATGGATGATATAGTAGGTGCATGACTGACTATTAGTGAGTGATTAAACGTATCTTACTAAATGCATGGGTTAGTTACTAAACTGTGTGAATGTCTTTATCCGTCTGTCTGTTGGTGTGTAAGTGGCTGCATGGGTTTGTAAATAGCTACATGAGTGTCTATATGAGTTATTGATTGGTTGTCTGAGTATCTGTATGGGTGCCTGAGTGTTTGTGTGAGTGTTTGTGTGGATGGGGCCTGGTTAGTCAGAGTCAGTTACCACCAGTACCCGTCTGAAAAAGTTGTGGGCACAGGATGATTTTGGAACAAGGCGTCTTTCTGCTCCTCTGTTGGTTCTTTCTGCACATGTCTTGCTTCTTCCTGCACTTTTCTTCGGCTTTGTGGACTTCTGTTGCTTCTTTCTGCATTTCTTTTGCTTCTTTCTATGCGTTTTTTCTTCTTTCTTCACATGTCCTACCTCTGTAGGCATAGTTAGAGACTAGCATTTAAAAACCTTTGAAATTCACTTAAAAACCATAGGTTTCAGGCACGTTATAGTTAGAAATTAGCATTTAAAAACCTTAAAAATTCACCGAAAAACAATAGGCTTCAGGCACGTTATAGTTAGAAATTAGCATTTAAAAACCTTTGAAATTCACTGAAAAAACCATAGGTTTCAGGGACGTTATAGTTAGAAATTAGCATTACAAAAACCTTAGAAATTCACTGAAAAACCATAGGTTTCAGGGGCAGTTATAGTTAGTTGGACATTTCACTCGTACAAAACCTGTAGAAATTCCCCGTTATAGTTAGTTCAGCTAACTATAACTCGCGCCCGCAATGCACTGCTGATGACGTCACATATTACATCACTCATGACATGGTCAGTGACATCACTGATGACATCTCAAATGACATCACTGATGACATCACTGATGACATCATCCATGTGAAAATTTCATGCATCTTCTCACACCCTAATATAACTTTTGATACACCCACTCTAAATTACAGACTACCATTCTCAAAACCATAGACACTCCAACACCAATAACTACATACCCACTCACTGATTCTTAGGTCTACACACACATCCACTCACTCACCCGTACAGTCACTCATACTTACGGTCACTCAGTACAGGACTATCATATGCACTCATACACCTATATAGACACTCACACACCGCCACTCATCCATAGAGGTACTCACACACCTAGTCAGTCATGCAAATAATTAATCACACTCCCATTTGTTCAGATGTACAGTTATACACACACCAGCTCAATTACTCATACAAACACTAGCACATTCTTACGCTCTTATACAATCAATGATACAATCACACACTCATCCATACAGCCACTCTCACAATAACACACTCTCATTTGTAGCCAATTATGTACTCCAACACACATATATACTACTTTTCACATATGTAGTTACTCACACATGTACCACTGAGATATACATTCACTCACTAACACACCCATACACACACTCACCCAAACATACAGTCCATCACAGATGCACTCTTAAAACCATGCACCCAGTGAATCACCCACTCACACATCTATGCTCAGAGTCACACACACCCCACCCACACAAACACTCAGGCACCCATACAGATACTCAGACAACAAATCAATAACCCATATAGACACTCATGTAGCTATTCACAAACCCATGCAGCTGCTTACACACCAACAGACACACGGATACAGACATTCACACAGTTTAGTCACTAACCCATGCATTCAGTAAGATACGTTTAATCACTCACTTATAGAGTCAGTCACGCACCTACTAAATCATCCATTCGGACACTTATACACCCACTCATTCTTCAATACACCTTTCCCTATATATATTAAATATATTTAAACTTTACAGAAACACACAGTCACTGGATGATGTCATCAGTGATGTCATCAGTGAAGTCATTTGAGATGTCATCAGTGATGTCATGAGTGATGTCACTGACCATGTCATGAGTGATGTAATATGTGACGTCATCAGCAGTGCATTGCGGGGGCGCAAGTTATAGTTAGCTGAACTAACTATAACGGGGGAATTTCACGGGTTTTGTATGAGTGAAATGTCCAACTAACTATAACGCCCCTGAAACCTACGGTTTTTTCAGTGAATTTCTAAGGTTTTGGTAATGCTAATTTCTAACTATAACGTCCCTGAAACCTATGTTTTTTTTCAGTGAATTATCTACTGGCGGTCGCCAGTAGATAGTTATAGTTAGGACCTATTTTCCATAGGAAATCCGCAACATTCTATTTGAAATAACTCTTGCGTCGGTTGACGAATCTTCGCGTAATTTTCAAACTTTATGGCCCGCTCCGGTCCGCTCCTACCCTGAAAGTTTCAGGGTGATTCGTCAAGCGGGGGCCGAGAAAAAGTGGGGTCCCAAAACGTGTTTTCCCATTCATTTTCCCATAGGAAACTTTAGCCACGGCTACAGCCCGAACTGCTGAACGGAATTACACAAAATTTGGCAAAGAGGTAGTTCTTGGTTCAGAAAGAACCCTTTTGTTAAATGGTGTAAATCCGTTCAGTAGTTGCGGAGAAATTAAAAAATAAGAGTCAAAAATCAATTTCCCATAGGAAACTTTATGCAAGGCTACAGCCTGAACTGCTGAACGGAATTACACCAAATTTGGCAAAGAGGTAGTTCTTGGTTCAGAAAGAACCCTTTTGTTAAATGGTGTAAATCCGCTCAGTAGTTGCTGAGAAAATCAAAAGTAAAAACACATATATATCTGGGCGGAGCCTAACCACACATGTCATCGTGAGATCTGATTGGCTGTCAGCACTTCATCCTGGAATTGCTGGCAGCCATCTTGGGACCAATATAAATGATAGTACCCCATTGAAATGCATTGTAGTGAATCGAAGATTTTGAGGGTTACCAAAAGGAGAACTATAAAGGGTGATAACAGACTTTAGTTACATTAGAATTCATTTGTTGATGGTACCATACTAATTTCAGGAATTGTGGTGTGTTCTAAGGTGATTTTACCCTGTGAAAAACCTTCTGCTGGGATATCATGAATCATGTTTGAGAGAAAACTATTTTCACATGCTTGTCCCATACAGTTTTGGAAGGTGCTCCAGAAGCTAAAATGAGAGCATATTTTCTGTAAATTCACATTATCTTTCTCAGTCTAGTAAGAATGAAGTCTGACATTCTCAGTAAAACATGTACATCCAACAAGGGCAGAGACTGTCAGTTGATTCCTTTGTGTTCTACTGCAGCTTCCCAGTGTGTTCTAAAGAACAACTAGAGTGCTAACAGCCTTACTTATGACAAAAGTATGGCACACCTGAAGCCATCTTGATTGGAATAAACTGGTAACACTTAAAACATTTAATTTAAAAAGGAACAAAATGATGGGGTTCATCTTGTCATAGAAATTATGGTTAGTGCTCTGGAAAGAAAAATTAGGACATGCTTCAAGTGTGATCTCAAATATCTTCCTGTTATATTTCAACAGGAGCAGCCTGTCAGTTGATGCCTTTGTGTTCTACTGCAGCTTCCCAGAGTGTTCTAAAGAACAACTAGAGCGCTAACAGTCTTACTTATGACAAAAGTATGGCACACCTGAAGCCATCTTGATTGGAATAAACTGGTAACACTTAAAACATTTAATTTAAAAAGGAACAAAATGATGGGGTTCATTTTGTCATAGAAATTATGGTTAGTGCTGTAGAAAGAAAAATTAGGACATGTTTCAAGTGTGATCTCAAATATCTTCCTGTTATATTTCAACAGGAGCAGCCTGTCAGTTGATGCCTTTGTGTTCTACTGCAGCTTCCCAGAGTGTTCTAAAGAACAACTAGAGCGCTAACAGTCTTACTTATGACAAAAGTATGGCACACCTGAAGCCATCTTGATTGGAATAAACTGGTAACACTTAAAACATTTAATTTAAAAAGGAACAAAATGAGGGGGTTCATTTTGCCATAGAAATTATGGTTAGTGCTGTAGAAAGAAAAATTAGGACATGTTTTAAGTGAGATCTCAAATATCTTCCTGTTATATTTCAACAGGAGCAGCCTGCCAGTTGATGCCTTTGTGTTCTACTGCAGCTTCCCAGAGTGTTCTAAAGAACAACTAGAGTGCTAACAGCCTTACTTATGATAAAAGTATGGCACACCTGAAGCCATCTTGATTGGAATAAACTGGTAACACTTAAAACATTTAATTTAAAAAGGAACAAAATGAGGGGGTTCATTTTGCCATAGAAATTATGGTTAGTGCTGCAAAAAGAAAATTTAGTGCATGTTTTAAGTGAGATCTCAAATCCTCTTCTATTTCATTAGAAAATTCTGACATGCAGACTGAAACAATCACTTTCAATACCAGCAGTAGACTTCCAGTTAACTCCTTGGTGAGCAGTAGCTTTACTACAGTGATCTAATGAACAACTAGAGTGCCAACATTCTGAATTTATGGCAAATGTGTGACACATCTGAATGCCTTCTTGATGGAATCAAAGTAAAAAACTGAAAGCATTTCCTACTGAGAAGACTGCAGTAAATGAGGAAATTAGGAAACTTCATAACAAAGAAGTCTTCCAAGATGGCCACCAGTGACAAAAGAGCCCAAATGTAGCACAAATATTACCCAGATGTAGCCCACATATAGCCCAATGACAAAAGTGTGCAAAACACTTTTCATTTTTAGTTTTTTTGCAGTTTTATGTAGTGCAGACTGGTCAGGTATTGGAGCGTTGCATCTTAAAACATGACCCCCTACACTACAAAAACACCACTGCACTACCCTAAACCCTAAAACACTACCCCAGCACGACCCCCTACACTACACAAGCACCACTGCACTATCCTAAACCCTAAAACACTACCCCCAGCATGACCCCCTACACTACACAAACACCACTGCACTACCCTAAACCCTAAAACACTACCCCAACACCACTGCACTAACCTAAATCCTAAAACACTACCCCCAGCACGACCCCCTACACTACCCAAACACCACTGCACTACCCTAAAACATGACCCCTACACTACACAAACACCACTGCACTACCCTAAACCCTAAAACACTACCCCCAGCACGACCCCCTACACTACACAAGCACCACTGCACTACCCTAAACCCTAAAACACTACCCCCAGCACGACCCCCTACACTGCCCGAACACCACTGCACTGCCCTAAACCCTGAAACACCAGCCCCTGCACGACCCCCTACACTGCCCGAACACCACTGCACTGCCCTAAACCCTGAAACACCAACCCTAGCACGACCCCCTACACTGCCCGAACACCACTGCACTGCCCTAAACCCTGAAACACCACCCCTTCACGACTCCCTACACTGCCCGAACACCACTGCACTGCCCTAAACCCTGAAACACCACCCCCAGCACGCCCCCTACACTGCCCGAACACCACTGCACTGCCCTACACCCTGAAACATCACCCCAGCAAGACCCCTACACTGCCCGAACATCACTGCCCTAAACCCTGAAACACCACCCCCAGCACGACCCCCTACACTGCCCGAACACCATTACACTGCCCTAAACCCTGAAACACCACCCCCAGCACGACCCCCTACACTGCCCAAACACCACTGCACTGCCCTAAACCCTGAAACACCAACCCCTGCATGACCCCCTACACTGCCCGAACACTACTGCACTGCCCTAAACCCTGAAACACCATCCCCAGCACGACCCCCTACACTGCACCGAACACCACTGCACTGCCCTAAACCCTGAAACACTACCCCCAGCAAGACCCCCTACACTGCCCGAACACCACTGCACTGCCCTAAACCCTGAAACATCACCCCCAGCAAGACCCCCTACACTGCCCGAACACCACTGCCCTAAACCCTGAAACACCACCCCCAGCAAGACCCCCTACACTGCCCGAACACCACTGCACTGCCCTAAACCCTGAAACACCAGCCCCAGCACGACCCCTACACTGCCTGAACACCACTGCACTGCCCTAAACCCTGAAACACCACCCCTGCATGACCCCCTACACTGCCCGAACACCACTGCACTGCCCTAAACCCTGAAACACCACCCCCAGCACGACCCCCTACACTGCCCGAACACCACTGCACTGCCCTAAACCCTGAAACACCACCCCTGCACGATCCCCTACACTGCCCGAACACTACTGCACTGCCCTAAACCCTGAAACACCACCCCCAGCACAACCCCCTACACTGCACGAACACCACTGCACTGCCCTAAACCCCGAAACACTACCCCCAGCAAGACCCTCTACACTGCCCGAACACCACTGCACTGCCCTAAACCCTGAAACATCACCCCAGCAAGACCCCCTACACTGCCCGAACACCACTGCCCTAAACCCTGAAACACCACCACCAGCAAGACCCCTACACTGCCCGAACACCACTGCACTGCCCTAAACCCTGAAACACCACCCCCAGCAGGACCCCCTACACTGCCCGAACACCACTGCACTGCCCTAAACCCTGAAACACCACCCCCAGCACGACCCCCTACACTGCCCGAACACCACTGCACTGCCCTAAACCATGAAACACCAGCCCCAGCACGACCCCCTACACTGCCCGAACACCACTGCACTGCCCTAAACCCTGAAACACCACCCCCAGCACGACCCCCTACACTGCCCGAACACCACTGCACTGCCCTAAACCCTGAAACACCAGCCCCAGCACGACCCCGTACACTGCCCGAACACCACTGCACTTCCCTAAACCCTGAAACACCAGCCCCAGCACGACCGCCTACACTGCCCGAAAACCACTGCACTGCCTTAAACCCTGAAACACTACCCCTAGCACGACCCCCTACACTACCCAAACACCACTGCACTAACCTAAATCCTAAAACACTACCCCAGCACGACCCCCTACACTACCCAAACACCACTGCACTACCCTAAAACACTGACCCCCTACACTACACAAACACCACTGCACTACCCTAAACCCTAAAACACTACCCCCAGCGCGACCCCCTACACTACACAAGCACCACTGCACTACCCTAAACCCTAAAACACTACCCCCAGCACGACCCCCTACACTGCCCGAACACCACTGCACTACCCTAAACCCTAAAACACTACCCCCAGCACGACCCCCTACACTGCCCGAACACCACGGCACTGCCCTAAACCCTGAAACACCAACCCTAGCACGACCCCCTACACTGCCCGAACACCACTGCACTGCCCTAAACCCTGAAACACCACCCCTTCACGACCCCCTACACTGCCCGAACACCACTGCACTGCCATAAACACTGAAACACCACTCCCAGCACGCCCCTACACTGCCCGAACACCACTGCACTGCCCTAAACCCTGAAACACTACCCCCAGCAAGACCTCCTACACTGCCCGAACACCACTGCACTGCCCTAAACCCTGAAACATCACCCCCAGCAAGACCCCTACACTGCCCGAACACCACTGCTGCCCTAAACCCTGAAACACCACCCCCAGCACAACCCCTTTACTGCTCGAACACCACTGCACTGCCCCAAACCCTGAAACACCACCCCCAGCACGACCCCCTGCACTGCCCGAACACCACTGCCCTAAACCCTGAAACACCACCCACTGCACGACCCCCTACACTGCCCGAACACCACTGCACTGCCCTAAACCCTGAAACACCACCCCTACACTGCCCGAACACCACTGCACTGCCCTAAACCCTGAAACACCACCCCCAGCACGACCCCCTACTCTGCCCGAACACCACTGCACTGCCCTAAACCCTAAAACACCACCCCCAGCATTACCCCCTACACTGCCCAAACACCACTGCACTGCCCTAAACCCTAGAACACTACCCCCAGCACGACCCCTACACTACCCGAACACCACTGCACTACCCTAAACCCTAAAATACTACCCCCAGCACAACCCCCTACACTACCCGAACACGACTGCACTGCCCTAAACCCTCAAACACTCCCGCCAGCACGACCCCCTACACTACCCGAACACCACTGCACTGCCCTAAACCCTAAAACACTCCCCAGCATGACCCCTACACTACCCAAAACCACTGCACTGCCCTAAACCCTAAAACACTCCCCCAGCACGACCCCCTACACTACCCAAACACCACTGCACTGCCCTAAACCCTAAAACACTACCCCCGCATGACCCCCTACACTAGCCAAACACCAATGCACTACCCTAATCCCTAAAACTCTACCCCCGCATGACCCCCTACACTACCCTAAACCCTAAAACACTACCCCGCACGACTCCCTACACTACCCAAAGACCACTGCACTACCCTAAACCCTAAAACACGACCTCCTACACTACACAAACACCACTGCACTACCCTAAACCCTAAAACACTACCCCCTACACTACACAAACACCACTGCACTACCCTAAACCCTAAAAACTACCCCAGCACGAACCACTATACTACACAAACACCACTGCACTACCCTAAACCCTGAAACACCACCCCTCAGCACGACACCCTACACTGCCCGAACACCACTGCCCTGCCCTAAACCCTGAAACACCACCCCAAGCACGACCTCCTACACTGCCGGAACACCACTGCACTGCCCTAAACCCTGAAACATCAACCCCAGCAAGACCCCCTACACTGCCTGAACACCACTGCCCTAAACCCTGAAACACCACCCCCTACACTGCACGAACACCACTGCACTGCCCTAAACCCTGAAACACCACCCCAAGCACGACCTCCTACACTGCCGGAACACCACTGCACTGCCCTAAACCCTGAAACACCACCCCCAGCACAACCCCCTACACTGCCCGAACACCACTGCACTGCCCTAAACCCTGAAACATCAACCCCAGCAAAACCCCCTACACTGCCTGAACACCATTGCTCTGCCCTAAATCCTGAAACACTAGCCCCAGCACGACCCCCTACACTGCCCGAACACCACTGCACTGCCTTAAACCCTGAAACACCACCCCCAGCACGACCGCCTACACTGCCCGAACACCACTGCACTGCCATAAACCCTGAAACACCAGCCCCAGCAAGACCCCTACACTGCCCGAACACCACTGCACTGCCCTAGACTCTGAAACACCAGCCCCAGCAAGACCCCCTACACTGCCCGAACACCACTGCACTACCCTAAACCCTGAAACACCAGCCCCAGCATGACCCCCTACACTGCCCGAACAGCACTGCACTGCCCTAAACCCTGAAACACCAGCCCCAGCACGACCCCCTACACTGCCCGAACACCACTGCACTGCCCTAAACCCTGAAACACCAGCCCCAGCATGACCCCCTACACTGCCCGAACACCACTGCACTGCCCTAAACCCTAAAACACTACCCCCCGCATGACCCCCTACACTAGCCAAACACCAATGCACTACCCTAATCCCTAAAACTCTACCCCCGCATGACCCCCTACACTACCCTAAACCCTAAAACACTACCCCGCACGACTCCCTACACTACCCAAAGACCACTGCACTACCCTAAACCCTAAAACACGACCTCCTACACTACACAAACACCACTGCACTACCCTAAACCCTAAAACACTACCCCCTACACTACACAAACACCACTGCACTACCCTAAACCCTAAAAACTACCCCAGCACGAACCACTATACTACACAAACACCACTGCACTACCCTAAACCCTGAAACACCACCCCTCAGCACGACACCCTACACTGCCCGAACACCACTGCCCTGCCCTAAACCCTGAAACACCACCCCAAGCACGACCTCCTACACTGCCGGAACACCACTGCACTGCCCTAAACCCTGAAACACCAGCCCCAGCAAGACCCCTACACTGCCCGAACACCACTGCACTGCCCTAGACTCTGAAACACCAGCCCCAGCAAGACCCCCTACACTGCCCGAACACCACTGCACTACCCTAAACCCTGAAACACCAGCCCCAGCATGACCCCCTACACTGCCCGAACAGCACTGCACTGCCCTAAACCCTGAAACACCAGCCCCAGCACGACCCCCTACACTGCCCGAACACCACTGCACTGCCCTAAACCCTGAAACACCAGCCCCAGCACGACCCCCTACACTGCCCGAACACCACTGCACTGCCCTAAACCCTGAAACACCACCCCCAGCACGACCCCCTGCACTGCCCGAACACCACTGCCCTAAACCCTGAAACACCACCCACTGCACGACCCCCTACACTGCCCGAACACCACTGCACTGCCCTAAACCCTGAAACACCACCCCTACACTGCCCGAACACCACTGCACTGCCCTAAACCCTGAAACACCACCCCCAGCACGACCCCCTACTCTGCCCGAACACCACTGCACTGCCCTAAACCCTAAAACACCACCCCCAGCATTACCCCCTACACTGCCCAAACACCACTGCACTGCCCTAAACCCTAGAACACTACCCCCAGCACGACCCCCTACACTACCCGAACACCACTGCACTAAGCTAAACCCTAAAATACTACCCCCAGCACAACCCCCTACACTACCCGAACACGACTGCACTGCCCTAAACCCTCAAACACTCCCGCCAGCACGACCCCCTACACTACCCGAACACCACTGCACTGCCCTAAACCCTAAAACACTCCCCCAGCATGACCCCCTACACTACCCAAAAACCACTGCACTGCCCTAAACCCTAAAACACTCCCCCCAGCACGACCCCCTACACTACCCAAACACCACTGCACTGCCCTAAACCCTGAAGCACTACCCCCAGCAAGACCCCCTACACTGCCCGAACACCACTGCACTGCCCTAAACCCTGAAACATCACCCCCAGCAAGACCCCTACACTGCCCGAACACCACTGCCCTAAACCCTGAAACACCACCCCCAGCAAGACCCCCTACACTGCCCGAACACCACTGCACTGCCCTAAACCCTGAAACACCAGCCCCAGCACGACCCCTACACTGTACCAAACACCAATGCACTGCCCTAAACCCTGAAACACCACCCCCTGCATGACCCCCTACACTGCCCAAACACCACTGCACTGCCCTAAACCCTGAAACACCACCCCCAGCACGACCCCCTACACTGCCCGAACACCACTGCACTGCCCTAAACCCTGAAACACCACCCCCTGCACGATCCCCTACACTGCCCGAACACTACTGCACTGCCCTAAACCCTGAAACACCACCCCCAGCACAACCCCCTACACTGCACGAACACCACTGCACTGCCCTAAACCCCGAAACACTACCCCCAGCAAGACCCTCTACACTGCCCGAACACCACTGCACTGCCCTAAACCCTGAAACATCACCCCCAGCAAGACCCCCTACACTGCCCGAACACCACTGCCCTAAACCCTGAAACACCACCACCAGCAAGACCCCCTACACTGCCCGAACACCACTGCACTGCCCTAAACCCTGAAACACCACCCCCAGCAGGACCCCTCACACTGCCCGAACACCACTGCACTGCCCTAAACCCTGAAACACCACCCCCAGCACGACCCCCTACACTGCCCGAACACCACTGCACTGCCCTAAACCATGAAACACCAGCCCCAGCACGACCCCCTACACTGCCCGAACACCACTGCACTGCCCTAAACCCTGAAACACCACCCCCAGCACGACCCCCTACACTGCCCGAACACCACTGCACTGCCCTAAACCCTGAAACACCAGCCCCAGCACGACCCCGTACACTGCCCGAACACCACTGCACTTCCCTAAACCCTGAAACACCAGCCCCAGCACGACCGCCTACACTGCCCGAAACCACTGCACTGCCTTAAACCCTGAAACACTACCCCTAGCACGACCCCTACACTACCCAAACACCACTGCACTAACCTAAATCCTAAAACACTACCCCCAGCACGACCCCTACACTACCCAAACACCACTGCACTACCCTAAAACATGACCCCTACACTACACAAACACCACTGCACTACCCTAAACCCTAAAACACTACCCCCAGCGCGACCCCCTACACTACACAAGCACCACTGCACTACCCTAAACCCTAAAACACTACCCCCAGCACGACCCCCTACACTGCCCGAACACCACTGCACTACCCTAAACCCTAAAACACTACCCCCAGCACGACCCCCTACACTGCCCGAACACCACGGCACTGCCCTAAACCCTGAAACACCAACCCTAGCACGACCCCCCTACACTGCCCGAACACCACTGCACTGCCCTAAACCCTGAAACACCACCCCTTCACGACCCCCTACACTGCCCGAACACCACTGCACTGCCATAAACACTGAAACACCACTCCCAGCACGCCCCCTACACTGCCCGAACACCACTGCACTGCCCTAAACCCTGAAACACTACCCCCAGCAAGACCTCCTACACTGCCCGAACACCACTGCACTGCCCTAAACCCTGAAACATCACCCCCAGCAAGACCCCCTACACTGCCCGAACACCACTGCCCTAAACCCTGAAACACCACCCCCAGCACAACCCCCTTTACTGCTCGAACACCACTGCACTGCCCCAAACCCTGAAACACCACCCCCAGCACGACCCCCTGCACTGCCCGAACACCACTGCCCTAAACCCTGAAACACCACCCACTGCACGACCCCCTACACTGCCCGAACACCACTGCACTGCCCTAAACCCTGAAACACCACCCCCTACACTGCCCGAACACCACTGCACTGCCCTAAACCCTGAAACACCATCCCCAGCACGACCCCCTACTCTGCCCGAACACCACTGCACTGCCCTAAACCCTAAAACACCACCCCCAGCATTACCCCTACACTGCCCAAACACCACTGCACTGCCCTAAACCCTAGAACACTACCCCCAGCACGACCCCCTACACTACCCGAACACCACTGCACTACCCTAAACCCTAAAATACTACCCCCAGCACAACCCCCTACACTACCCGAACACGACTGCACTGCCCTAAACCCTCAAACACTCCCGCCAGCACGACCCCTACACTACCCGAACACCACTGCACTGCCCTAAACCCTAAAACACTCCCCCAGCATGACCCCTACACTACCCAAAAACCACTGCACTGCCCTAAACCCTAAAACACTCCCCCAGCACGACCCCCTACACTACCCAAACACCACTGCACTGCCCTAAACCCTAAAACACTACCCCCGCATGACCCCCTACACTAGCCAAACACCAATGCACTACCCTAATCCCTAAAACTCTACCCCCGCATGACCCCCTACACTACCCTAAACCCTAAAACACTACCCCGCACGACTCCCTACACTACCCAAAGACCACTGCACTACCCTAAACCCTAAAACACGACCTCCTACACTACACAAACACCACTGCACTACCCTAAACCCTAAAACACTACCCCTACACTACACAAACACCACTGCACTACCCTAAACCCTAAAAAACTACCCCAGCACGAACCACTACACTACACAAACACCACTGCACTACCCTAAACCCTGAAACACCACCCCTCAGCACGACACCCTACACTGCCCGAACACCACTGCCCTGCCCTAAACCCTGAAACACCACCCCAAGCACGACCTCCTACACTGCCGGAACACCACTGCACTGCCCTAAACCCTGAAACATCAACCCCAGCAAGACCCCCTACACTGCCTGAACACCACTGCCCTAAACCCTGAAACACCACCCCCTACACTGCACGAACACCACTGCACTGCCCTAAACCCTGAAACACCACCCCAAGCACGACCTCCTACACTGCCGGAACACCACTGCACTGCCCTAAACCCTGAAACACCACCCCCAGCACAACCCCCTACACTGCCCGAACACCACTGCACTGCCCTAAACCCTGAAACATCAACCCCAGCAAAACCCCTACACTGCCTGAACACCATTGCTCTGCCCTAAATCCTGAAACACTAGCCCCAGCACGACCCCCTACACTGCCCGAACACCACTGCACTGCCTTAAACCCTGAAACACCACCCCCAGCACGACCGCCTACACTGCCCGAACACCACTGCACTGCCCTAAACCCTGAAACACCAGCCCCAGCATGACCCCTACACTGCCCGAACAGCACTGCACTAACCTAAACCCTGAAACACCAGCCCCAGCACGACCTCCTTCCCTGCCCGAGCACAACTGCACTGCCCTAAACCCTGAAACACCAGCCCCAGCACGACCCCCTACACTGCCCGAACACCACTGCACTGCCCTAAACCCTGAAACACCACCCCCAGCACGACCCCCTGCACTGCCCGAACACCACTGCCCTAAACCCTGAAACACCACCCACTGCACGACCCCCTACACTGCCCGAACACCACTGCACTGCCCTAAACCCTGAAACACCACCCCCTACACTGCCCGAACACCACTGCACTGCCCTAAACCCTGAAACACCACCCCCAGCACGACCCCCTACTCTGCCCGAACACCACTGCACTGCCCTAAACCCTAAAACACCACCCCCAGCATTACCCCCTACACTGCCCAAACACCACTGCACTGCCCTAAACCCTAGAACACTACCCCCAGCACGACCCCCTACACTACCCGAACACCACTGCACTACCCTAAACCCTAAAATACTACCCCCAGCACAACCCCTACACTACCCGAACACGACTGCACTGCCCTAAACCCTCAAACACTCCCGCCAGCACGACCCCTACACTACCCGAACACCACTGCACTGCCCTAAACCCTAAAACACTCCCCCAGCATGACCCCCTACACTACCCAAAAACCACTGCACTGCCCTAAACCCTAAAACACTCCCCCCAGCACGACCCCCTACACTACCCAAACACCACTGCACTGCCCTACACCCTAAAACACTACCCCCCGCATGACCCCCTACACTAGCCAAACACCAATGCACTACCCTAATCCCTAAAACACTACCCCCGCATGACCCCCGACACTACCCTAAACCCTAAAACACTACCCCGCACGACTCCCTACACTACCCAAAGACCACTGCACTACCCTAAACCCTAAAACACGACCTCCTACACTACACAAACACCACTGCACTACCCTAAACCCTAAAACACTACCCCCTACACTACACAAACACCACTGCACTACCCTAAACCCTAAAAAACTACCCCAGCACGAACCACTACACTACACAAACACCACTGCACTACCCTAAACCCTGAAACACCACCCTCAGCACGACACCCTACACTGCCCGAACACCACTGCACTGCCCTAAACCCTGAAACACCACCCCAAGCACGACCTCCTACACTGCCGGAACACCACTGCACTGCCCTAAACCCTGAAACACCACCCCCAGCACGACCCCTACACTGCCCGAACACCACTGCACTGCCCTAAACCCTGAAACATCAACCCCAGCAAGACCCCCTACACTGCCTGAACACCACTGCCCTAAACCCTGAAACACCACCCCCTACACTGCACGAACACCACTGCACTGCCCTAAACCCTGAAACTCCACCCCCTGCACGACCTCCTACACTGCCGGAACACCACTGCACTGCCCTAAACCCTGAAACACCACCCCCAGCACAACCCCCTACACTGCCCGAACACCACTGCACTGCCCTACACCCTGAAACATCAACCCCAGCAAAACCCCCTACACTGCCTGAACACCATTGCTCTGCCCTAAATCCTGAAACACTAGCCCCAGCACGACCCCCTACACTGCCCGAACACCACTGCACTGCCTTAAACCCTGAAACACCACCCCAGCACGACCGCCTACACTGCCCGAACACCACTGCACTGCCCTAAACCCTGAAACACCAGCCCCAGCAAGACCCCTACACTGCCCGAACACCACTGCACTGCCCTAGACTCTGAAACACCAGCCCCAGCAAGACCCCCTACACTGCCCGAACACCACTGCACTACCCTAAACCCTGAAACACCAGCCCCAGCATGACCCCCTACACTGCCCGAACAGCACTGCACTGCCCTAAACCCTGAAACACCAGCCCCAGCACGACCCCCTACACTGCCCGAACACCACTGCACTGCCCTAAACCCTGAAACACCAGCCCCAGCACGACCCCTACACTGCCCGAACACCACTGCACTGCCCTAAACCCTGAAACACCAGCCCCAGCACGACCCCCTACACTGCCCGAACACCACTGCACTGCCCTAAACCCTGAAACACCACCCCCTGCATGACCCCCTACACTGCCCGAACACCACTGCACTGCCCTAAACCCTGAAACACCACCCCTGCACCACCCCTACACTGCCCGAACACCACTGCACTGCCCTAAACCCTGAAACACCACCCCTGCACCGCCCCCTACACTGCCTGAACACCACTGCACTGCCCTAAACCCTGAAACACCACCCCCAGCACGACCCCCTTACTGCTCGAACACCACTGCACTGCCCCAAACCCTGAAACACCACCCCCAGCACGACCCCCTACACTGCCCGAACACCACTGCACTGCCCTAAACCCTGAAACACCGCCCCCTACACTGCCTGAACACCACTGCACTGCCCTAAACCCTGAAACACCACCCCCAGCACGACCCCCTTTACTGCTCGAACACCACTGCACTGCCCCAAACCCTGAAACACCACCCACTGCACGACCCCCTACACTGCCCGAACACCACTGCACTGCCCTAAACCCTGAAACACCACCACCTACACTGCCCGAACACCACTGCACTGCCCTAAACCCTAAAACACCACCCCCAGCATTACCCTCTACACTGCCCAAACACCACTGCACTGCCCTAAACCCTAGAACACTACCCCCAGCACGACCCCCTACACTACCCAAACACCACTGCACTACCCTAAACCCTAAAATACTACCCCCAGCACAACCCCCTACACTACCCGAACACGACTGCACTGCCCTAAACCCTCAAACACTCCCCCCAGCACGACCCCCTACACTACCCGAACACCACTGCACTGCCCTAAACCCTAAAACACTCCCCCAGCACGACCCCCTACACTACCCGAACACCACTGCACTGCCCTAAACCCTAAAACACTCCCCCAGCACGACCCCTACACTACCCAAACACCACTGCACTGCCCTAAACCCTAAAACACTACCCCCGCATGACCCCTACACTACCCAAACACCAATGCACTACCCTAATCCCTAAAACACTACCCCCGAATGACCCCCTACACTACCCTAAACCCTAAAACACTACCCCTGCACGACTCCCTACACTACCCAAAGACCACTGCACTACCCTAAGCCCTAAAACACGACCTCCTACACTACACAAACACCACTGCACTACCCTAAACCCTAAAACACTACCCCCTACACTACACAAACACCACTGCACTACCCTAAACCCTAAAAACTACCCCAGCACGAACCACTACACTACCCAAACACCACTGCACTACCCTAAAAACTACCCCCAGCAGTACCCCTACACTACCCAAACACCACTGCACTACCCTAAACCCTAAAACACTACCCCCAGCAGTACCCCCTACACTACCCAAACACCACTGCACTACCCTAAATCACTACCCCCAGCACGACCCCCTACACTACCCAAACACCACTGCACTACCCTAAACCCTAAAACACTCCCCCAGCACGACTCCCTACACTACCCAAACACCACTGCACTACCCTAAATCCTAAATCTACCCCCAGCATGACCCCCTACACTACACAAACACCACTGCACTACCCTAAACCCTAAAACACTACCCCCAGCACGACCCTCTTCACTACCTAAACACAACTGCACAATTTGTTACAGGCGTTGCAACGCAGGCCTGTGGTGCTTACTGGAAGTACCTAGTGGGCTAGTTGGGCCCCAGGGACCCTCAGGATTCAAAGTGACCTAATCCCCAACTTAAAACGCACCACGGGGCGCGTTTGCACAGTGGTGAAGGGAGGGGCGGGGCCTCAGGTGACTTGTGCGCAAACACGCCCTGTGGTGCGTTTTAAGTTGGGGAATTAATTCCCTTTGAATCCTGAGGGACCCTGGGGGCCAACTAGCCCACCAGGTACCTTCAGTAAGCACAACAGAGTTGCGTTGCAGAGAGGTGAAAAAGGTGCGTGGCCTCGGACGCCTCTCTGCGACTCAGCTCTGTGGTCCTAACTGTAGGTACCTGGGGGCTAGTTGGGCCCCAGGGACCCTCAGAATTCAAGGGGACTTAATCCCGCAACTTAAAACGCACCACGGGGTGCGTTTGCACACATGTCACCTCAGGCCCCCCTCCCTTCACCACTGTGCAAACGCGCCCTGTAGCGCGTTTTAAGAGGTAGTTTTAATCCCCCTGCCCTATTATGTACTAGGGACTTGCAGAGGAGGTCATGCTAATCACAGGGGTACCCCAACGCATTGTGTTCCCTAATGTATGTAGGTGTTTTCACTGTATTCTAAGTGTCTTTTAGCATAGCACTGGCTCTGGTTAGTCAGAGTCAGTTACCACCAGTACCCGTCTGAAAAAGTTGTGAGCACAGGATGATTTTGCAACAAGGCCTCTTTCTGCTCCTCTGTTGGTTCTTTCTGCACATCTTTTGCTTCTTTCTGTGCGTTTTTTCTTCTTTCTTCACATGTCCTACCTCTGTAGGCATAGTTAGAAACTAGCATTTAAAAAAACCTTTGAAATTCACTTAAAAAATCATAGGTTTCAGGCACGTTATAGTTAGAAATTAGCATT
Source organism: Calotriton arnoldi (assembly GCA_963921515.1). Classification (NCBI taxonomy): domain Eukaryota; kingdom Metazoa; phylum Chordata; class Amphibia; order Caudata; family Salamandridae; genus Calotriton; species Calotriton arnoldi. The sequence goes on from CAWUFW010008256.1 coordinate 70,628, forward strand.
TAAAAAACCTTTGAAATTCACTGAAAAAACCATAGGTTTCAGACACGTTATAGTTAGAAATTAGCATTTAAAAACCTTTGAAATTCACTGAAAAAACCATAGGTTTTAGGGACAGTTATAGTTAGTTGGACATTTCACTCGTACAAAACCATAGAAATTCCCCCGTTATAGTTAGTTCAGCTAACTATAACTCGCGCACCCGCAATGCACTGCTGATGACGTCACATATTACATCACTCATGACATGGTCAGTGACATCACTGATGACATCTAACTATAACGTGTCTGAAACCTATGGTTTTTTCAGTGAATATATATATATATATATCTATATACACATATACATCGACAAATCTCCTGGTAACCGCCCTGCTTATGCAAAACACTGTAATCCAGGGCGAAACAGAAGGACGGCACACAGGAATCCTTGGAGAAGCAATTTATTTCAGACTTCAACTGCTTCCATTGTTTTTTTCTGCAGTCAAACGCAAAGTGCAAGGTGCATGTAAACCCCAAAGCAGACCTACACGTTTCGGCCGTAGCCTTCTACTGGGTCATCGAGTTTAGTGCATAGAATGTCATTTTTAAAGGGACAGCTGCTCCCTTTCCCATCACCAATTAAAAACAAATGTATGTGCATCTTAAAGGGGAAAACACATATACAATTCTTTCAGATTAAAGTATGTCCTCACTACAGAACTTGGTAAATTAGGTCACTATGAAGTACACAAATAAGTAGACCTCGTAATTGGAATTATTTTGGTCACCAAACAAACCTGTTTTCACAACATATCGATAAGAATCATTCGTAATGGACAGACAGATAGATAAGTCTACATTTCCAGATGATCTGATATCGTCTAGCAAAGGTAGGGGGTCACTTAAAATTCATCAATAAAGACATCAAAGGAAATAAGGGAGATAAAATGCAGTATGCATTCTCGTTGTTATGTATAGCATAAATAGATATAAATATCATATGTTATCACTATATTGCACATATATAAATATAAATAAAGTGCATAGTGCCTTCTTCTGTGTTTGTGTGTTCAAAAAGTAAGGCTCAAATATTCCACAATTCATACCCATCTACTACTAATTATAGAGTCAATAAAACAATATAAAAAATAGTATAACAATTCAAAGATAGGATATGCATGGAATGTAAAGCACAAAGATTCCTAAAACTTTTAAACAATTCAACACAAGTAAAAAAGCTCTGATAGCTTTAGATTACATATATAAGTATAAATATAAAGTGCAATGTGTTATATCTATAAAATACAGGGGTAATAAATGCTATATAACATTCCTGTGGAGGAGTACTAAGATGTCAAGACTCCCCTATTGTTCTTAATCAGAAAGTGCACAATGCTATTCCAATGAAAACAAGGGGGCTGAGGTGCCTTATACCTCTTCTATATACTCTTATCCCCTTTATTAATCTAACAGAATGCAAAGATATCAAACTGCAATATTGCACTAACTGTTTGAAAGTGCATAGTGTCATTCCTGTAAAGTACTAACGGAACCAGAAAGTGCCAATTATATCTCCTCTACCTTTTCCTCAATTGCACTAATAAATATAAAGTGCAACGTGATGATTATGTAAAGTACATAAGGAAGTGCCCTGTGCTTATTTAAATAGAATTCCATCTTGCTAAATAAATGATGTCACTAAGGTAGAACCATATTTTCCTGATCTTGTTATCTAACATGAACATGTTTCTCTTAAGATGCGTCCCTATACCTGAAATATGTACACATATTTTTTATTTATTTTTATGCTGACACCAAATCTCTATATTGTACCAAAATCTAATGGCAATGTAAAACAATGCTATGAAAAACGGATTGGAGAGGATAAAAAAAGGGAAGGGAGGGGAGGAAAGGAAAGCAGATTGGTAAGGATACAGAGAAGGGAAGGAGGGGGTTTGAGGGGATGGGGGGATGGGAGGGAAAAAACGGAAGGGGAGGGAGACAAAAATGTGCATTGTGATGGAAAAAGGGTGACACAAAAGTTTAAAGGCAAAACTAGGAGATACTATAAAAGAGTATATAGTTCGGCATCTGCATTTAAGCCCCATGGGATCTCAGTTCCCAAGTTGATTATCCACTTTGATTTGGCTCTTCTCAGGGCTGCTTCTCTGTTACCTCCCCTGATCTTAATCGGGATATGTTCGATGCCGGAGTAAAGAAAATTGTTCTCCAACTGGCCTTCATGATCTTTCCAGATGTGTTTTGCCATTACGTATGTGAAGTCTTTGTTTGTAATGGCCCTTATATGTTGTAAAATATGCAGTTTAAGTTTCTTCACAGTGCTACCCACATATTGTTTGCCGCATCCACATTCCACGAGATAGACTACATGGGTGGTCTTGCATGTTATCCTTTCTTTAATGGGATTTTTCATGCCATGTATGGTTGTTACGTCCCCCCTGTTGCGGCCATAGCAGCATGCTTTGCATTTTGAGCACTCGAAGAAACCATTACACATCAGCCAATTGTCCTTTTGTGGATTTTAGTTTGTAAAATAACTTTGGGTAAGCAGATTTCCCAGGGACGGCACCTTTCTGTATGTGATGTTCACATGATCTGTTATTAGATGTTTAAGCTCCTGGTCCTTTTTGAGTACATTCCAATGATTGCCAATAGCTTCTTTCACGATTTTATTGGATCTATTGAAGTCTGTGATGAACCTGATGACTTCTTGGTTAGGTTCAATCTGTGTGTGCATTTTCTTGGGCATCAATAGATTTTCTCTCTTCTGTTTCTTAGCTCTCATTCGTGCATTCTCCAGGACAGTTGTTGGGTATCCTCGTTTCTTAAATCTGTCGTACATCCCAATAATCTGTTTCTCATATTCCTTGTCCTCAGAGCAATTTCTACGAGCTCTTAGAAATTCTCCTTAGGGGATGCTCCATTTGAGAGCTTTAGGGTGTGAACTGTTGGCCGACAGAATGCTATTACATGCAGTAATTTTTTGGTGCACAGTGGTGCATATTCTTTCATTTGCAATGTAGATCTGGATATCCAAGTAGTCAATTGAACTATTACTGTATGTATGGGTGAATCGTAAGTTCAAAGAGTTGTTATTTAGTGATAGAAAGTCTTTCAAGTCACTTTCCTCTCCTTCCCATATAAGGAAGAGGTTGTCGATATACCGGACCCATAAAATCACCTTTTCCAAATTTGCTCTGTTGTTCTCTGACCATAGACATTCCGCCTCCCAAAAGCCCATAGTTAGATTTGCGTATGTTGGAGCGAAAGACGTGCCCATGGCAGTTCCTTGTCTTTGTTTATAAAATCTGCCATCAAAAATAAAAACATTGTTGTTCAGACAAAAGGACATCCTCTCTAAAAGCATTTGTGTGTGACCGAGTAAGTTCAATGAACGAGATCTCATAAAATGCTCACATGCCCTTAGACCATCATCATGGACGATCAAGGTATAAAGTGAGACCACATCAACTGTGGCCATGATGTATCCTCATTTCCAAGGGATGCCATTGATGCTGTTGAAGAAATCCATGGAGTCCCATATGTAAGATGGTAACTCGGCTATATAAGGAAACAGGAAGATGTCGACAAACCTTGAAGTATTCTCCAGGAGGAAGCCACAGGAGCTAACGATGGGACGGCCTGGAGGGTTTTCTAGGCTCTTGTGCACCTTCGGTATTACATATAGCGTTGGGACAATTGGATGCATGACCTTAAGATATTGCATATCATCCTCATCTAGCAAACCATAGTCATACCATTGTTGTAATTTTGTATGAAAGGTTAGCGGTTGGTTGGTGGGATTGCTTTTTAACCTTTCATAATTGATGGAATCCCCCAATTGTCTCCTGATCTCTTGATGGTACTTTGTACGATCCATCACAACAATATTCCCACCATAGTCCGATGGCTTAATAATAATACTGTCATCCCTGCTCAAATCTGTGAGTGCCCACCAGTCCTCCGTTTTCATATTTGAGTATGTATAATTCAGATGTTTCTTTTCTTAAATATAGATGTCCCTCAGGACTTCTGCAACAAGTTCCTGGAAGATATCCACTCTATTGCCAGGTGGTAATTGGGGGCAAAATTTTGATTTTCCTTTACATTTACTACTCACAGATTTGTCACTCTCTATACCCATTTCCGCACAGTAATCAAGATTAGATGCACCATCCTGCTCGATATTATATTGGTCTCCTTCATTAGTGAGATTATGTAGGACTCTTAATGGTTCAATATCCTCCATGGTTAAGTTGGATAATGGTTGTGGAGGTACAGATTTTAATTTAACAGTTGGCCTCATAGCAAAAAACTTCTTTAATTTTAGTTTCCTGCAGAATTTGTAGAGGTCAACTCTAGCTGAAGCTAGATCCATCCCTGCATCGGGGCAAAACGTGAGTCCTTTATTAAGTAAATTAATGTGTATGTCATTCAAGGTTTTACTAGATAGATTGATCACCAAATTGTCTTCCTTCATGTTATATATATATATATACTCCAACAAATGAGCCAAAGGTTGTTTATACAAATACTGAGCTCTGAATGTATGAAGCTAAATCCTGAGTCAATCAACATAAATGTCTTTTATGTCCTCACAGAGTTAGCTCAATAAAGCCCGCTCAAATACGACATGAAAACTGCAGAAAGTGCACCAAAATCAGCTGATTATTTCAGGTTGTAATTGTTCCAAAAAAATATGAACAAGCACGTGAGTTGAGTTACCACACAAGTTCAGTTGTAGTTTAGGAGTTCTTGTTTTTAGTGTTGCAGGTTCACTGCCAAAAGACTTTCCGCAGGACTACGGAACAGCATGAAGAAGCTTGACAGGGAAGCGCATCAGCCGAGATGTCTAGGGGACGCCCGATCCGACGAGAACGCCATTGAGAGCCCAGGAAACCCTAAGGATGTGAGGAAGTCAGGTGAGTGAACGCAATGACAGGAAGCTGTAGAATGACAGGAGCACCCATTCTGAAAAGTGTTCGGCGGACATTAGTGGAAATTGTTGTGGAATGTTATAAAAGTCTGCCAGAACCGTCATAACCTGGACTAATGCCGCACCTGCCCGTATGAACAGGACATTACTAAATGAACAGGCGTCTGTTACTAAACACGAACACCTGCAGGTATGTGGCAAAAGAAAAGGTAAAAGCGGCCAAATGAGGGAGACATAATGCCACGTATTGCTCCAGAGAGGGCTTACTGAAAGTACTTTAATGTGGCAGCAATTCATTTTGGGCATTGTGTTATTCACTGTGAGGAGAAATACTACTGGAGTTGTACTATGCCCACAATGCACCTTGTTTGAAACTATTTTTTCAAATTGCAGAACTACAGCCGTATGCTGGCAATTGATTGGACTGGTGAAGAGCAGTCCTTCGTCAGTGATGACTATCTACCTTCAGTGGGAGTGTATAAAAGATTGATATGAAAGACGTGTACCCCTCTTCACGTTACCAAGCATTGAGAAAGGCAAGGATGCCGAAACGCGTCTGTTTGGGAAAATAAATCGAACTGGCAATACTGAGACCCATGAGTGCTCCTTACTCCTTGGGAGTGTTGGTGTGGATGTGTTTACGTGCAGCCACTTGCACGACAGGAGCGCCGATTCTGAAAAGTGTTCGGCGGACATTAGTGGAAATTGTTGTGGAATGTTATAAACGTCTGCCAGAACCGTCGTAACCTGGACTAATGCCACACCTGCCCATATGAACGGGACATTACTAAATGAACAGACGTCTGTTACTAAACACGAACACCTGCAGGTACGTGGCAAAAGATATGGTAAGAGCAGCCAAATGAGGGTGACAGAATGCCGCGTATTGCTCCCGAGAGGGCTAACTGAAAGAATTCTAATGTGCCAGCAATTAATTTTGGGCATTGTGTTATTCACTGTGAGGAGAAAGACTACTGGAGTTGTACTATGCCCACAATGCACCTTGTTTGAAACTATCTTTTAAAATTGCAGAACTACAGCGGTATGCTGTCAATTGATTGAACTGGGGAAAGTCCTTTGTCAGTGATGATTATCTACCTTCAGTGGGAGTGTATAAAAGATTGATATGAAAGACGTGTACCACTCTTCACGTTACCAAGCATTGAGAAAGGCAAGGATGCCGAAAAGCGTCTGTTTGGGAAAATAAATTGAATTGGCAATACTGAGACCCGTGAATGCTCCTTACTCCTTGGGAGTATTGGTGTTGATGTGTTTACATGCAGCCACTTGCACGACAGGAGCACCCATTCTGAAAAGTGTCCGGCGGACGTTAGTGGAAATTGTTGTGGAATGTTATAAAAGTCTGCCAGAACCGTCGTAACCTGGACTAATGCCACACCTGCCCGTATGAACGGGACATTACTAAATGAACAGACATCTGTTACTAAACATGAACGCCTGCAGGTATGTGGCAAAAGAAAAGGTAATAGCGGCTGAATGAGGGAGACAGAATGCTGCATATTGCTCCCAAGAGGGCTTCCTGAAAGTACTTTAATGTGCCAGCAACTGATTTTGTGCATTGTGTTATTCACTGTGAGGAGAAAGACTACTGGAGTTGTACTATGCCCACAATGCACCTTGTTTGAAACTATCTTTTAACATTGCAGAACTATAGCGGTATGCTGGCAATTGATTGGATTGGTGAAGAGCAGTTCTTCATCAGTGATGACTATCTACCTTCAGTGGGAGTGTATAAAAGATTGATATGAAAGACTTGTACCACTCTTCACGCTACCAAGCATTGAGAAAGGCAAGGATGCCGAAACACGTCTGTTTGAGAAAATAAATCGAATTGGCAATACTGAGACCCATGAGTGCTCCTTACTCCTTGGGAGTGTTGGTGTGGATGTGTTTACGTGCAGCCCCTTGCACGACAGGAGCACCCATTCTGAAAAGTGTTCGGCGGACATTAGTGGAAATTGTTTTGGAATGTTATAAACGTCTGCCAGAACCGTCGTAACCTGGACTAATGCTACACCTGCCCGTATGAACGGGACATTACTAAATGAACAGACGTCTGTTACTAAACACGAACGCCTGCAGGTATGTGGCAAAAGAAAAGGTAATAGCTGCATTTACCCCAGTACAGAGATCTGGGCCTAAATCCGTCGTTTTTTTGCTCCCCATGCCATTCCAGTTTGAACTCACCCATATGCAAATCAGTCTTGACCGTGCGCCCAATGGGAACAGTCGAGCCCGAACTGCCAGGCCAAGTCCTTCCTGGACTGGAAAAAAGCATCGTAGGACCGGTTTCGGGGTTTCACCCATCAGCCAGGATAGCTTGACTCCAGTAGCATGGAGAGCACGGGACCCACGTCTGGGCATACCCGTCCCACTCGGGGTGACAAATGGAAAAAGAATAATTGATGAACAGAATGCAGAACAATTTCATACATTCACCCCAGTACAGAGATCTGGGCCTAAAGCCATCGTTTTTCTGCTCCCCATGCCATTCCAGTTTGAACTCACCCATATGCAAATCAGTCTTGACCCTGTGCCCAATTGGAACAGTCCAGCCCGAACTGCCAAGGCAAGTTCTCCCTGGACTGTAAACAAGCATCCTAGGCCAAGTTTCGCGGTTTCACCCCTCATTAGCCAGGATAGCTTGACTCCAGTGAAATGGAGATCATTGGACCTACGTCTGGGCATACCCGTCCCACTCGGGGTGACAAATGCAAAAAGAACAATTGATGGACAGAATGCAGAACAATGTCAATAATTCACCCCAGTACAGAGATCTGGGTCTAAATTGATCGTTTTTTTGCTCCCCATGCTATTCCAGTTTGAACTCACCCATATGTAAATCAGTCTTGACCCTGTGCCCAATGGGAACAGTCCAGCCCGAACTGCCAGGCCAAGTCCTCCGTGGACTGGAAACAAGCATCTTAGGACCGGTTTCGGGGTTTCACCCCTCATCAGCCAGGATAGCTTGACTCCAGTGGCATGGAGAGCACGGGACCCACGTCTGGGCATACCCATCCCACTCGGGGTGACAAATGCAAAAAGAACAATTGATTGAAAGAATGCAGAACAATGTCATACATTCACCCCAGTACAGAGATCTGGTCCTAAATCCATTGTTTTTTTGCTCCCCATTCCATTCCAGTTTGAACTCAGCCATATGCAAATCAGTCTTGACCCTGCGCCCAATGGGAACAGCCAAGCCCGAACTGCCAGGCCAAGTCCTCCCTGGACTGGAACAAGCATCCCAGGAACAGTTTTGGGGTTTCACCCCTAATCAGCCAGGATAGCTTGACTCCAGTGGCATGGAGAGCACCCACTTAAGTAGTTCTTTACATATGTCTCAGACCTGCCACTTGCAGCCTGTGTGTGCAGTTTTAAACTAAGCAACCACAAGGAGATGATGGACGGAGCGCTGAAACTTTTCAGACACTCACCCCCAGTCACAGATCTGGGTTGAATCCATCATCGTTCTTTAGCTCACTTTGCCACCTCAGTTCAGACCCAGCCATATGCAAATCAGTCTTGACCCTGTGCCTCATGGGAACAGTCCAGCCCGAACTGCCAAGCCAGGTCTTCCCTGAACTGGAAACAAGCATCCTGGGACCGGTTTCGGTCCAGGGAAGACATGGCTTGGCAGTTCGGTCTGGACTGTTCCCATGAGGCACAGGGTCAAGACTGATTTGCATATAGCTGTGTCTGAACTGGGGTGGCAAAGTGAGCTAAAGAATGATGATGGATTCAACCCAGATCTGTGACTGGGGGTGAGTGTTTGAAAAGTTTCAGCACTCCGTCCATCATCTCCTTGTGTTTGCTTTGCAGTTTTAAACTGCCATTTCGACCTGGCAAAATAACCCTTTTGTACATCAAAAATGGTAGAATGCACTCCAACTTTCAAACGTTTTCAGTTTTTTGATGCTCATAGGCATGTATTGGTGTGAGACCCTGGAACGTGCTCTATCGATGCGCGTGAATATATGTAAGAAACTGGAGCCTCATCAGGTCCCCAACCAGCTAAAATGAATTGATGCATTCAACAAGCTCCGCTAATTTCTTCCTTTTTTCTTCCTCATTTAATCCATACGTAATCCTATTAGTCCATACATTTTCATCCTTCCCAATTTCAACATGTAAGTTCACAGAGATGCCCATCCGGGTTTTTCTCAAAAACACATGGTGGTTCATCGTTCCTCATAACTCAGTTTATATCATCTGCGCTGGCAGATTTTATAAACCCAATGCATTTCGAGCACACTGCCCTTCCTCAGGGTAACTACAATAAAAAGTTCACATAAGAACCAACAGTGACCAGCATATAATAAAACATAATTAAAAAAACTGCTGTGCTGCTTTTATAATGATTTTATAACTGCATGTATGGCATGAAGCCATACCAAATCAATCAAAAGCCACCCTCCATCATGTGTATTTAATGAATGAGAAAACACATTCTTGCACAAAACAGTAAAGATTTCGGACTGAAATAACAAAAAAGTGACCTACGTGATTTATACAAAATGGTTAAAACAGATATAAAATCTGTCCATGCAATTAGTAATGTGCCCTCGTGTTTATGTCTAGAACTAAACAATGTGCTCAATCCCAGAAACGCCGTAACAAAATACTGCACGGTTCGTGCATGTAAGTACTATTATGTGCAAATAACCCTTTTGCCAGGCCTAAACCTCCCTTTTTAACACATTTAAGTCACCCTTACGGTAGGCCCTAAACAAGCTATAGTGTTGTTAAAACGTTAGAAGGATGCTTTTAAGTTTTACGTGCCCTGGTAGTGAAGAACTCCTAAATTATTTTTTCTCTACTGTGAGGCCTCCCTCTCACATAAGATAACAATGGGATTCTTTACTACATTTAATAAGTGAAAACTTTTGTTTGGGAGCGGGTTGGAATGTCATGTTGGGTGTCTGAGGAATTGTAATTTAAACCCATTGTTAATGATAAACTCAGATTTTAAGTCACCATTCTGAAAATGCCACTTTTAGAAAGTTGGCCTTCTATAGTCTGAACCATTTGGTGCCTGCACCCTGTTCCAGGGTCACATGACTAGGTGCAGTTGGCAGTTGGTCTTTGTGTACTCCACCCGACAGAAGTACTAGGTGTTGGCAGGATAGAACATCCTGACTTTATGAGGTGGGTAGAGCTTTCACCTGTCACACTTGCACTTTGAAGACTCTTCCTCAGCTCACACACAAAGGATTTCACAATAGTCTATTGTGCCTGCTGTCAGGCTTGGACCAGGGCAAGGATGTAGGAAATAAATTCTGGACACCTCTGTAAGGGGAAAACTCCAAAGTTTATTTCACTTCAATATGGGCACAAGGTATAAAAAGGGACCCTCAGACCGCTCATCAGCACACTTCTGGACCTCTGGATACATTAGAAGATGTGTACCCTATTGCCCTGCCTCTTGAGGTCTGCCCTGCCTGCTGAGAAGGATGACGGGACCGGCTCCCTTCAACCCAGGCTGAGTGACCCCAAGAGTCAGCTGGCTGACCTGTTCTGAGCTACAGGAGCATAACAAGCTCCAGACTGGACATTCTCCCTTCAATCCAGGCTGAGTGACCCCAAGAGTCTGCTGACTGGCCTCCTGTTCTGAGCTACAGGAGCATAACAAGCTCCAGAGGTCTCACTGCATCTGCCCAGCTGACCTGCTGCAAGGACCTGCAACTGAAACTGCTTGAGCCCTGCTGGCCTTTGTAAGAGTGTGTTACTGGTGCCCAAAAGGTGCCTCCTCAGGTCCTGGAACCTTGGTTGGCATCAGAGGACACTCCTATAACTCAAAAAAGAGAAATTCTGATGGTTTGTGCTATTTGGGACCACGAACGGCCTGTGCGTGCCAAGATCTTGCTGCTTGCTCCCGCCGCCAATGCGGGGCTCTGGTGAACCCGACTCTTCATGCTACAGCGTCCACCAGCAACAACTGACAAGGTGAGATCTGCACTTCGGGCTACAGCATCTACAGCCCGTGGTGACCACCAATGCGAATCTCCAGCAATAACCGTCCGGAACGCCCAACAGAATATTCTTGCTACAGTGGCAACTGTTAGTGACGCCCAGTCTGCTCTTTGCGCTTCAGTGATGACCATCTGCTTAGCTCTCCCTATTCTTCACAGTCTCCTCCACCACGAACAGAACACTTGACGCTGGACTTTAGAAGGTAACTTTTTCAGCTGGGCTAACCTGGTCCCTGTATCCGGCCCATGCTCCATCATAGTTAGCCTGAACTTGTGACTTTCATCTGGTCTTCAACGACCAGATAATTGCAAGTGGTGCATGGAGCTCCTAGGCGCTCTGCTTACCTTAAATCTTTGAAAATGTATATATCCGGTTCTAATGATTAGATTTTTGTCATTTTGGTGTCAAGTAATTTATTATATTTTACTCTATTTTTCTAAATTGGTGTGGGATTTTGCTTGTGTGGTGTTTTCACTTTAGTACTGTTTGTGTGTTGCATAAATACTTTACACATTGCATCTAAGTTAAGCCTGACTACTTTTGTGCCAAGCTACCAGAAGGTTAAGTGCAGGTAAATGTAATTAATTTTGTGGCTCACCCTGCCAAGGATTGTGGCTGTTGCATGGATAGGGTTTCACTCCCCCCCAACAAAGAACCCAATTTCTCACAGTTACAAACAACACCCATTGAACAGCATGCCTAATGGTAAAGACAGAGGCTTTTAGGGAGCTCCTGCGTGTGGCTGAAGCACCACAGAGCAAAAATACCCATGAAGCAGTGCCCTAAGACTATTGACAGCACTCAGAGAGCAGCTGCACTCTGCTCAGGGTTACAGCCAATGATTCTCACTCAGGTTTAGGTCTAGCACTCATTGAGCAGTTTCCTAATGTTACTAGCAGCCCCGTTCAATGATAGTATCCATTGCATGGCACACTGGTGTAGTAGTATTACTAATTGAGCAGCATCACCACTATGAAACTGGGTCCAGGGCATCAATGGCTAACATCAACCCTCATCTGCTTTCTGTTAATGACTGTGACTGGAGAACATTTAAGAGAGACCTTTCCCAGAAAATGTGATTGGTGAAGTCATTGAGAGATTGGACATGGTTGAGCTCTTTGGGTCCCAGTCCTGAGGAAGACCTCCTAAGATTTACAATTCCCTTTAGTAAGCCAAAACACACCATGTAGACATTGATTACTGAAGAAGTGTGGATATTCATCCTCCATGGTACAATATTAAGGGTTTAACAAATATGTTAGAAAAGGACATGGGGCCCATACCCACAGTGAGACATAATAAGGGCACTGTAACATACATCTTAAACAGAAAACAAATGTTTGATCTTTTGAGGTTTGGATGATATTTAGCCTCATTCATTTAGTATAAAACTAATATGGTTTGCCATTTTTTATTGTTTTTAATTGAAATTCACACAAATTCCATATACTGGTACATAGGGTGATGGTAATTTGCACGATTTTAAAGTATTTCTTGTCAAATATTGAAAATATTATAAATTGATTTTTCACGGCACCTGCATCAAGTCCAGGTGGTAAGCTGATAATGAATGCTTTTATGGTTTGATATAAACCAAAATAAAGACTTTTGATGATGAATACATATGAATTCAATGGATTGTATATGATTTTGACATAAGTGGCAGAATGACTAGCCTGGCCCTGTTGAAAGGGCTGAAGGAGGAGCTCATTTCGGCTGCCACCAACACAGGCAGACCTTTCCTTTCTATCAATATGCACTGCTTGGATTTTCATATTGGAATTAAAAGCACTTCAAAAGAGGGTGGCCCTAAAGACACTATAATGTAATTGCTTACCTGAATGATGTGCTCTCAGGTGAGGGCATACGTCACAGAGCAGCGGAAGAAGCACACTGAGAGACGCTGCCAGTTTGGTCTCTGTACACCAACTGCCCGTCATGTGTGACAAAGCCTTTTATTTAACCAAGGTGATAGCACACATGGGAAATCAACAAGGACACCGCAGGGTGTTCAACCTCAAGTGATTGGCAATGACAAAACTACACTGAAGCCAATCCGTTAATAGCTATGGATAAGGATGCTAGATATATGGGATTAAATACCCTCTGCTGTCCATTTTAAAGATAAAGCAAGTCACCATAGAGTTCCATGACTATATAGAGAAATGGCTAGGCTCCCCTCTGCCCCAGGCAAATGAGTCTTTCTGGCAGCCCCTCATGGCAGATAGGGGGCATTTGTCCCCATTCAGCTCACTCCCCTGGGGGAACAGAAAGTCCACTAGGCACCACCAGAGATCTGCTCCACCCACAGGGGAAAAAGCCCACTACACACCAGGAAATTTCTAATGTACCTTTTTTATGGGGACAGGAATGGTCCACTTTGGCATGGTACTGCGCTCCCCTCTCCCCTCTCCCCTATCCCCTAGGCAGTGCAATCTTTCTGTCCTTCATGAGGACTTCCATTGTGCCTAGTTTGATCCGTTCCTGTCCCAGGCACTAGGCCAGGCAACACAAGTGGGGTAGTGCTTTTATTGGGACAAGTGTGGAAATTTTGGGTGGTAAGAATTTTGTGAATCCCTGAAGATTCTGGAAGTTTTTGTCACAGAAATCTAGGGAAAATTAGTGCTTTCTGGCAAAGGTAGAGACTTGCAGGGCATTGTGGGTAAGAAAACGTTGTAGAATCTCCACAATGCACACCACACTGGATTTCCCCCGTTTTCTAGTTTTAAAAAATGTCTGGGTTTGGCAGGCTTCCCTGGGTGGCGACCGAACCTGGGACCAAAATTCACAGCTACCCATATTGCAAAAAAGGGTTGGTTTTGAGTGGAAAAAATGTATCTTTTCTTGTTGAGTTTTGGGGCCTTACCTGTCCTGGATGCTGGACCCATGCACACAAGTAGGGTAGCGTTTTTATTAGGATGAGTGTGGGAATGCTGGGTGAGTGAAAATTTGGGGAGCCCCACAGACTCCAGAACTATCTCCAAAATGTGAGCAAAATAAAGTTTGGGGTTTTGAGGCCAGTTGGTAAGAAAACGTAGGGAATCACGCAAGCCAGACCACCCTGAACTCACCTGAGTCTATTTTTCAGAACTGTTGGGGTCTGGTAGGTTCCCCTGAGTGGGGCCCGAGCCTATGCTCAAAATCCACAGCTACTCCCATGGTTTTGAGCGGAAAAATGTGATCTGTCTATGTAGCGTTTTGGAATCTTTCTTATCATTGGCCCTGTGCCCACCTACACAAGTGGGGTTCTATTTTTATCAAAAGTGTGAGAACACAGGGGGTTGGTAATTTTGTGGATCCCTGCAGCTTTCTGAACTTTCTCTCACATAAATGTGAGGAAAATGAAAGTTTTTAGCCAAAGTTTAAGGTTTCTGAGGCCTTATGGGCTAGCAAATGTTGTGGGATCCACTTGAGTCAAAACTCACCCTGTGTATCTAGCTTTCAGAAATGACAGAATTTGTTATGTTCCTTTCTGTGATGCCTGTGCTAAGGCCCAAATTCTGCAGCTACCCACATTGTAAAAAATGCTTTGCTCTTGTTGGGTGGTATGCAATGTCTCCAGGTCGCATTTTAGGGTATATTGTTCGCAGGCACAGCCACACAAGTGGGGTACTATTTTTATCAAAAGATGTGGGAACATAGAATAGTAGAACATTTGTTATTACCAATTAGATCACTCTGTCTTTTTGGTTTTGGACCGGTGACCTTCTCTATTACCCCTTGTCGTTCAAGGTTGTGCAGCTCCTGTTCGACAAAGGGCCTCAGATGGAACGGTATTCGTTGGTGCCGGAGTGCCACTGGTTTGACAGATTTGTCAATGTGGAGTTTGACTGGGGGTCCCTTCAGGCAGCCGAGTCCAGTAAAAAGGTGGGGAAACAGGTCTAGTATCTCATCTGTTTGAAGTGCTTTGACGGCATAAGCGAAGGTGACCAGGCCTAGATCTTCCGCTGTATGGCTCACCACCAGGGTGTTGGCTTCTCTGTCGACCACATGGAATGTGGTTCTGATCTCTTGGTCTTCCGCTCTCAACTGGACGGTCATCTTGCCTTTTAGGGATAGCAGTCTTTGTCCGTACGTGAATATTTTGACATCGGTTGGGGACAGCTAAGGGCACGGGTGAAGCTGCTTGTATTGCTGAATGCCCATTACTTTGACTGATGCACCGGTGTCAATCAGGGCCTTGACACTGGATCCTGCCACTTCGATTACGCATGTCGGTTGCGGGCATCTTCGTCGCTTTAGGTCACTTGAGAACGATATGAGGAATGCTTCCTCTTCATCATTGGGGGATGAGTCTTCCAAGTGATAGCGCTGGCGCTGCGATACTTTGAATGTCTTCGGGGTATCCGGATGTTTTAGTGACAGTTGCCGAACAGACTAGGATGGTGGTTGTCTTCCTCGTGCGCCTCTGCTTCTAGGCCCTCCTCTGCACGGGGTGGAAAAGTTATTGAGGGTGCCGCACTTGGTGCAGGTCCGTCCTTGGGCTGGGCACTCCTCCAGGGGATGCTCTTCTTGCCCACAGTATCCATATCAGGATCTGGGTGGTGCATTCGCATGTTGTCTCATTCGGTTGCTTCTTCCGCGTGTTCGGACTGCATTGGCGCATTCTGTCTTTATTGTGACGGGCCTTTCCGGCTGTTGGGTGATGGCAATGTCCATTTCTGTTGCTCTGGCATCCGACAGGTCATGTGACCACGCCAGGACAAGGATGTCTTCCAGTGGGATTTCAGGCTGGGGAAGGATGAGGCTCCTTAGGGTCTTGTTTCTGCAGCCTTGTATCACTTGTGCTCTCACTTCCTTAGGCTGGTCATCGGCCGTGCACGTGCTGGCTAGTTCTCGCAGGCATGCGCAGAAAGCGTCCATAGACTCCCCTTCTCTTTGGCGGGCTTGGCGGAGTTTGAAGCGCTCATAGTCCGGGTTGAGCTGCGGGTCAAAGTGTGCATCGAGGGCTCTGACCGCAGCGTTGTAGTCATTGGCCGCTCCAGTGTTTGGCAGGTGTGCAAAAAGTTTGTAGATCTCCTCACCTGCGAAATGAAGCAGCAGTGATCTCTTTATTGTGCTGTCCGTCTCTCTGGTCACGACAAAGTAGTTGTCTAGCTGCCCAATCCAGATCTTCCATTGAGGGGAGGCGGTGGCTGGGTCGGCGAGTTCGCTGAACGGTGGCAGTGTGCTGACCTGCGTATAATGCGCGGCTAGTGTGGCAGGATGCTGCGCAGGAGGTTGTGCGGGGGTAGTGCCTGCTGAGGGCCCACATTGGCTGCTTCATCTGCCATTGCTGCTACGTGGGGCCGGTGCAGGAAGTGGAGTGGGTGTCTTGGGGGCTGTCGTGGGGAGAGGGTACCGTATTCCGGGCAGCACTGAGGCAGGGAGTTGGTTCGTGCTGCTGTGCTCTTGCTCACCCTTCCTCTCTGTATTACTTTTTTTTTCTCTTTTCCCTGGTGTTTTGCGTCCCCACAGCTCGTTGGCCTTTGCTGTATTGGGGGGTGTTGTGCTTTTTTTTTCCCTTTATGTGCCCACTTAGCTGACCGTTTGGCTGATAACTGACTCCTCGTGTTCTCTCCCTTGATCTCAGCTCCTTCTGGGAGAGGTGCAGCCGCCCACGCCTGATGTATGCGACCACGTGTGGGCAGGGGAGGAGCTGCAACAGCCGGAGAGCTCCTGCGTGGGTGCAAGGTGCGTGCTTAGTTCTTCCGCTGTCGGTGAGGCCGTCTGTGGGGCAGGGCTGAGTTGCGGCAGGTGAGCGCTGAGGCTAGGTAGCGGCCGTCGCTGTTGGGGGCACTTTGGTACAGCGCACTTGCTGCACAGCGGCTCCTATGCCGAAGGCAGGTCCGCGCCGGGCAGTCTCCCTGAGGTTTTGCTGGTGCCGCAGGGAGGGGCTCAGCACCACCCTCGTCGCCAGTGTGGCGCTGCACTTCACGGGTGGTTCGCAGTGCGGCCTTAATATGGAGCTGATAAATTACTCGGTCACACCAGTATCATGCCCCCTTTATTTATCACCTCTGTCCACGCTAGGCCAGAGGGTGTTACAAGGTGCAATGGGCTTCTGGGTCACCCCCGGCACCATTCTCGTGGTGCTAGGGTCATTACAGTCAGTACGCAATGAAAAATAATTGTAAGCAGCAGCTCAGTTTTTGCTCCTGGGTATAGCGTGTTTTTGAATATTCTACAAACCCTATACAGTTTTGCGACAACATGCAGCTGACTGACATAATGGTATATTGCTTTTGCAAATCGGCCATCTTAATAAAAAGTTACAGATGAAAATGTAACCAATTGCTATTTTTTCTATATTCATTTTTTTTTTTTTACGATTAGTTTCTTTGGAAAAACGTTCAGGGATCTACACAAATGATCTCTTGATAAATTCAGAATGTTGTCTATCTTTCGGTAATGTATAGCTTTCTAGGGTCACCCATAGGTTTCACACCTGTTTCCACAACAAGTTTCAAGTAGGTTAAAACCACAAAAATAAGGAAAAAATGACTACCTCTTAGAAAAAATGCAAAAGCTATGATAAGAAAAAAAAATTGGTACAACTCTTGCTCCTGTTGAAAGCTGAGAAGATTGAGATCATAGCACAGCAAACCTTTCATTGATGTAATTTTTAAGAAGAAAATATGCCAGCTTCCAGAGCACATTTTCTACATCAAAAAAAATAAATATATAGCTATATTTTGGCTATATTGTTTTGTTTTAGCAAGGGGAATTCACAACCCATTGGTACCTTTAGTATACCTGTGATGTTTGATAAAAAAGGACGCAAATCTATCTGCCGCAGACACCTTTTGTGAAAAAGGTTAGGAAGGCCGAAGGTGAAGTGTCCCAAACAACAACAAAAAAACAAGGGCTCGGCAGTGGAGGTGGAAAAACACCTAAGCGACTAAGCACTGGAGCTTAGGCTCTAATGTTGTATAGAGAGCTAGCTACTCCTTGAGTGAATAAACCGTCTATATCGGAATCACTAGTCAACTGCAAGAATTCGCGGACTTCTCACAGTTCCGGTTATCTTTTAGTCAACTGGATGGACACTGTGGAACAAACTGCAACTATGACGACATCCAGAGTGCGGTCGGCTCATCATCGCTCCTCATACACTTATTTAAAGGGTGCGAGAGATTTTAAGCAAATGATCCCGCTTTCAATAATCGTTTCCCTGGAGTCAAAACAAGAATAGGCGGAGTTGTAACACGCCTCCCGCCTCCATTGGACATTGTTGAGTATACCCATACCTGCTGTGGCCGCAGCTACGCCCATTGTGCACGCCTTTTGCGTTCATAGGACAATGAATAGTAATACCCACACCTGACATGGCCGCGGCCACGCCCATATAGGCGATCCGCGCATCCTGGTCTAGTGTCTGAGATGCCTGCACGCGCTAGCCGCTGCTTGGTGATCGCGGTCACCTGTACGGGTGCCCGGCTCGCGCTTGAGCCTCATCACATCCATGGTGTACCGGGAGCGCGATGAGCCGCCCGTCTTCCGCCGGGGTCGCTGCTAACAAAGTCTGCGGCAAACCACAGCCGCCCTCGTTGCTCCCGGGCGCAGCCACCATCGCTTCCCCGCTCCCTCTCGATGCCTCTCCGCTATCTCACCACCAGCTCATCTCACTATTTGAATGCCCGGTGTGCTTTGAATATGTGCTGCCTCCAATCCTGCAGTGCCAGGCAGGGCACCTGCTTTGCAACCCATGTCGCCTGAAACTGACCTGCTGCCCCGCCTGCAGGGGGCCCCTTGCCGGCAACATCCGCAACCTGGCTATGGAGAAGGTGGCCACGTCTGTCTACTTCCCCTGCAAGGTGAGCCAAGAGGGTGGACAAGATGGGTAGGGAGAGTGAGATCGATGGACATCGGAGAGATCAAGCGAATGTAAGCAGAAATGGGACCGCAGCTGCATCAGGGGAAGGGTTGAGGTGAACTCAGTAAAGTAATGACGAGGACAGCAGTGTGGTCGGTAGAGCGAGAGAGTAAGTTCAGGCGAACGTCAAACAAGTGATCCGAAGAGCTGCAGAGAAGTATGGGAGCAAGCAGGACCAAACTCTCCATTTGAACATTCTAGTATTCCCTGCTGAGCAGCGATCTGAAAGGTTGGCTGCCGCCACCCTGCATTTTGACTGACTCATATTTTACATACAGTTTTAAATCACATCAAGGCGGAGAATTGTAAACTGATGCCATTCTTCTTGGCACATGATTCTGCGTTAGCATTTACGAAGTGGGGTACACTGAATGTGATGGACACTACATCTTATGTGACCCAATTGTTACTGTGCTAAACGTCCAATTTATTTTATCTGGCACACTAGTTCTTTATATGCACATACATGATATTCTCCTGTGGAGAAACGTATTGGCCCGGTGTATTGTGGCACTGCTTGAAAGTATTAGTGTTCCATTTATTCTTCTGAGACTTCCTTATAAATGCTGTTATTCTTGGGCATTTTTTGGCATGCTGTGCTTTAATGTGCACGGTTTGCACCCCTTAGGAAGGGACAGACTGGCTTACTAACACAATAGCTATGTGGGGTACTTTATTTGCTAATGCCATACACTCGGCATAATGGTCCAACTAACTTGTGCTTTGCGTGTGCTAGGTGCTATACATAAGGCATGCATGTGGTACTTGTATAGCACTAACCTAGTCGAAGGACCTGGGGACGCTTCATCGGGTCAAAAGAAAAACTTCGCAAGTAATTGACAGGAAGCTACTTCCATGTGAAAGTGATATTTTGTGCACCCCCTTGCATGTGTTCAGTTTACCCTGATGAGAACTATCATCCAACTTTCCATTAACGCACCCAGGGCCGGTCTTGTAACCCAAATCACCCATGGCAAAAATGTTCTAGCCAGGCCCACAGTGCTGAAGACCCTTGGTTAGATAGGGTCATGGTTAGATCATGGCATCCCCAAACCGGCAGGCTACCAGGGAAATGCCAAAGGGACAGAATGGCCAGTCCCTCCCTGAGCACACCCAGAGTGATACGGGGCAGAATGCGTCCCTACTCCTATTGTAGAGGTGCATATAACCTCTTCCTCCAGGTTCTTATTTAAAATCTCCTGAGCTTATAGCAGCGCCATTCTGGTGGAGTTTGACATTACAGGGGCAACGAGTGACCTTAGATGTCAATAAGTCCTTTTTATAATATAACTTTATTTCCATAATGAAATGAGCTAGCATCCCAAATTATAAGTGTCAGTATCAGAGACGGGTACCACAATTTGTAGGCTTTATAAGTGACTTGCTATTCCTCGATTTAATACATTCTCATTTGGCGAAAAATCCTTTTCAGTTCTTGCTCCTAGGCTTTGGAATGAGCTGCCATTTTATCTCGCCTCACATAATTTTCAGGAAGAAAATGAATACTTCTCTTTTCGACGTACCTTACTTTTTTGGTCCGGGATCTCCGCTATTTTGTTTTGTGCACCAAGAGACCTCTTTGTATAAGTGTACTCTATAAATACCTAGCATAAATGGGTGCAGGTAGAGCCCTTTGGTATTTTTGGCTGTCACTTTTCTTGTAAGGCCTTAACTTGTGCACTGGTAGCTATTTTGTCGCCTGCAATGTTTTGAGTCCAGTTGTAAGGGTCTGCAGTTGCAGATTCAAGGTCATTGATGTTTCCATTACTGCAAATTTCTGATACTATCTGCACTGGGCCAGTATATTTTGGGATGTGAATTGTTTTATGGAGATACATCCACAAGGACTTTTTATCAGTTATAATATAGAGTTGTCATTTATTCCTTGACCTTTGAGTTCCTAGTGGTGTTTCCTATTGGAGCTTTACACGTGTTCTATATTCAGAAGAAGACATTCAGAATGACTCGTCTATTTGCATAACCTACTTAGTTGTAAGGGTTTGTGTATGTCCATGCTCTTCTGTGAGATTTCTACACAGCCCTCGGCTATATGTTTGCTTGTTGTGATGTTTGTGCTGGTCTCCGATTTTCAGTCAGAAACTATGGACTCTAGTCTGGTTTCTCATGCAGGTGTCAAGTAATGTTAGATGGACTACGTATGATTGGCGAGGAATTGAACTGGAAAATACAAGGGATAATAACGTCGTATAAAAACGGGCAAACCCTAATGTTTTCCTATAACATTTAGAAATACCATTTAGGACTCTATTGTGAATGTCCGGTTCCGCAAAACAGACTTCATGGACTTGGCAAAATAAAGTGCTTTTTTCAAGATCTGAAATTGGCAATACGTAAAGTTACTACTAACGCATTCTCAAGGACCGAGCTAAGTTGGGACCACAACGTGCAGTGAAATTATTTTCTCGCTGGCGTTTTTGGGGTAGAGTGCTTCTGTCGGCGGAATACTAATGCCCGAAATGAGAGCAGAGATGTTTTCAACTTAATAAGTAGAGACCTTTCTGTCAGAAAAACTGATATCGGAAGGTAATTTAAAAGCTGTCCCGTGACAGAATTCATTTGGGCATTCTGTTTATACAGATAGTAGGATTCAAGTAATAGAAAGACATTGTTTGATACATGTTTGTTTTCTCTTTACTGCTTCTTTAAACTGTTGCGAAATGCATCTGATAAAACTGAATTATGCGTTGACTCTGAAGAACATACCAGTAAAGTAGCGGTGCAGTTAGTGCTTTTAGTTCTTTTAGTAGAACATTTAGAATTATCATGTTTTTACACTTATAAAGGGTTTTGAAATGTCACATTACGATCATTAAACACATGGTTGCCATGGTAGAGGCGCGTGAGAGCTGCATCTGTCAGTTTCCGAATATCCTTATAGGATACATTTGCAAACCATAAGTAGAAATGAAATTCATTTTACATAGTTCATGGTCGTCGTGAAAGTCTAGCATACGTTTGGTCCCATGGACCTTGGGTGGACATCCCTTTTTCTGTTTCACTTAGTTTTTGTCGAGTTAATTGACTTTTGGCTTCTGGAGTTTTACGTTTTCTTTCAGTGGAAATTGGTTCGGTGAAGGTTTGTTATGGTAGTGAGCAGAACGAGTTGCATGCAAGCAGGGGACGAGTTATAAGGCAGAAGAATAAATCATTCTTTTGGTTATGCTGACAATTGGGAATTTTCTGTGTCATGAAGCTTTGACCTTTTTTGTGACCAGGCAGATAGATGGCCGCTTCCTGCCTTAACCTGGACTCCTTGCACTAGAGTAAACGCATAGTTCCAAAGCTGGTCTTTGCATGTCTACCATGTGGTGAGTGGTGCACGGATTCGGGAAACACACGTTTGGACTCTGTCACCATCAATGATGCTAGTTTTGTGCAGGTTTTCATACCGTAAGAACCTCTGCAGAAGCCCAAATGCATGCGTCATCCCAAAAAAATGGAAGCTTACAGGTGCAGTATCGTTGTACTAGTCTTGCAGTTTGCCTCTATGGGATTGAAGGTGCATTGTTTATCATTTCAAGATCGTTGAAAAAGGGAGTTGAGAAACCTAGGCAGGGGCCATAGAAGTGAGCAGTGGTGGAAAGAGTGCAACCAGTCAAGGAAGGTCACAGTCAGTGTGGTGTGATATTAAATATGTTTTGGGAAGCGTAAACGCCACAGTGTTCTGGGATCCATATTTAGAATTAACATGTTAATCAAAATACTCAACCAATCTTGATCTGTTAAGATGAAATCTGGTTTTGCCTAGCGGACAGTAATTAACTTGCTATTGAATAAGTCTAAAGATGTCTGTCTTCTATAATGGATCTTGTGATGAAATTCTTCAAAAGATTTGTTTTCCTAACAAGTACCTTCTTAATTTCCCTGTTTAATGAAGCGACCCACAGAGTTCAACTCCCAGAAGATGTATGTGTGGCCATGATAGTCATTATCGCGAAACACCCAGAGCTCTATTCTTACTACAACCCATGTCCCTTATTAATGGACCAAAATGGCTTTCAGCCAAGACATGGCATTAGGCGCCTGCAGCTGGCACTGAGTAAAAGCCATGCACTCCCTGGGTCACATGCACTTGTCCTAGTAGAGTTTTAAAAAAGCATTGATTCCATAAGCTAGGAGTTCCTATTCCAAGTTTTGCGCAAAATCCGCTTTGGGTCTCACATATGACAAAACGCTCTGCACGCCGCCATGGGCCAGGATAAAAGTAAACCGGACACTATTGGACCCATTCCCAATGGAAACAGGATCAAGGCAAGGCTGCCCCCTTTCACACTTCCTGTTCACTCTGGTGATTGAACCTCTGGCCGAGTGGATGAGCGAGGATACACTTGCAAAAGACTTGCAGTGAGAGGAGTCAGCAGAAGATCACATTTCATTCTATGCTGATCTGCTTCTCTTCCCTCAATACCCCAAGCACCCCCCCCCCCATACACACACAAACGACTAGTGAATGAAAATTATAGATTTGTGATGGGGTGGAGGGGGTAACGGTCAATTGGGACAAGTCCATCCTGGTCCCATTGAAGGAAAAACTAAAGTGAAAACCCCCAATCGAGTTTCAGATTGACCGTTTCAGGTATTTTAGGAATTTTTGTATTGTCAGCTCCTTAACGAAGCTGCGACCTAAATATAACCCCACCCCATTGTATACAACAAATCAAGAACTGTGCAGTTTGCCGCCCCTCCTCTCTTGAATGTGGGCTGGAACAAGCTGTATAAAAGGTTCAAGCTACCAGGATAGTTCTGCACCCTTCAAATCTTCCCAAACGACGGATCTTGATGCTTTTTTGTTCAAAATACAACCACTCATACGGGGGTATTTATGGGCAGGAAAACAACCTATAGTCTTATTTGTCAAAGCGTGCTGTCTGTCTATGAAGGACGATTCTGTGTAGCAGACCTACAGTTTTACTACCCTGCAGTCCAGCAGAAAACTGATAATGACTGTCTGTTTCAGGAAAGAGTGGGGAGAGGAGTTGGCCTAACGGCTAGGGCGGTCGACCTTGAATCTGGGGAACTGGGTTCGAGTCTCGGCAATGACGCTGAACATCCTGTGATTCTGGGCAAATCACTTAATCTCCCCGTGCCTAACAAAAATGAATGTGTCCTCATGTAACGCAACTGGTGCTATGTAAAGCGCTCTGATACCCGATACCTTCGGGTCAAGTTCGCGCTATATAAAACTCTGTAAAAGAAAAAAAAAAGACTATCTGGCACACTGACTAAAACTAGATTTGTTCGAATAAACTGGTGCGTTCAGTTTTCCATATTGAGCAAAGATCTCGGCTTCCGTTGCAAAATTTATGATATACGCATGGCATAAATCGCTAAAACGTCTGACATATAAAAACCACACTGGAAACCTCTATGGCAGGGAAATTGGCTTTCCTGAGCAACAAAATCATGGAAATACAAGGGATTGGATTACACTGTAATTGCTAAATTGGGAGTTGTTTGGAGAGGGAGCTACATGAAACAGTTTGACCTTGGAAAATATTTCTCCATGCATAATTCACAATTCTTACACTTCTTATAATTAAGGTATTTACTTGTGCCCAGTTAAAAAAAACAAATTATGGAAATCCTCGTCTTTAACCCCCTGGAAGCCAAATTAATGTTGTAATCCCTTGGAAAGGGAGCTATATCTATGATCTACCTTTTCATTAGTAGTCTGTGCCCCCAAGCCCTATGGCAGCTCTTTGTTGTGGTTGGGAAAGGAACAAATTCAGGATGACAAATTGAGCCCTGGCCATTTTGCCTCCCCTCCATCCCATCTAATTTCATTATTTCCATAGAATTTATTAAACCCCTAAGAGTATGTCACATGGGCTTCAGAAGACCCCCAACCTGTACAAAATGTGAAATCACTATCTAAAAGAGACTATTAGTTTAGATTACTTACCTTAGAATTACCCCCTGGCGTCAGACTGGATCCGAAGAATTTTTCTTCACTAATACCCCTGCGCGTTGGTAGGTGGCGTCGGTCGACTCCGCGTCCGTCGTTGTGGTCGCTGGGATGACGTTGTGGTGCCTACTTAGAAGCTGCCCCTGCGCGCTGACGTCAGCTTTCTTTTTCCGTGCCAGCCTAGCGCAGATCCGGAGAGAGCTTGCCTCTTAGTAATTTTTTTGGGACTAAACTTTTTCCGACTTTTGTCGACGTTTTTTTTTTTTTTTTCGAGTCTTCGACTCCTGGTGCGTGAGGGATGTCCCATTGCCAAACCGGATTCAAGCCTTGTGACTCCTGTCACAAACTGATGTCTGTGACAGATCTGCACCTCGCGTGTCTCTGGTGCCTGGAGCGCGGCCACGACCTGGAGTCTTGCTCCGACTGTCGGGCCATGAATCTGAAGTCTTTGCAGGAGTGGTCCTGAAAGCTTTTGGAGTCCTCGCAGTCGGCTCCGCGTCTGTCTCGCTCAAGGGGAAAGTCTCGAGACCGGTCGCGGAGCCACCACACCTCGTCCAAGTCTTCGCACTCCTCTGGTAAGTCGAAGCACAAGAAGAATGCGAAGAAGCACAGTTGCTCTTCACCTTCTCCCCGTCGGTCGGCTGACGAGACGCGGGATTCGGAGCCTCGTCGCTCTAAGGCTCAGTCTCCGGTGCCTGATCCAGGGACGACTCCGCGCCTCTCTCTTTCTTCTCTTTCTCCCCCCCTGTTCCGGGAGCCGGCGCGTCCCCTACCCAGCTTCGTCCATTTTGTGAAGCCCTCCATTCCATCTTTGGGCACCCTGACTCCGCTGGTGTGCCTTCGGGCCTGCGGAGCCGGTTGGGGGCCCTGGGCCTTTGATGCCAGCGACTCCGGCGCCGTAGGGTCCCCATGGATCTAGGCCTGGATCCGGATCGACACCGGTCGACCTTACTCGACCGGTGCCGGCCGTGCCCCCAGCAGACGCCGTCCCCATCCTCATCCCCGAGATGGAACTGGATCGACGTCAGCCGACCTCAAATCCGACGCCGGAGGGTACTTTTGTGCCTTTGTTTATCCCAGGTGTTGCCTATCGCCCTGAGGGTGGTGATGAGGACTGGGAGGGGTCACTGGACCCGTTAACAGACCATCTAAAAGAGCCGGACTGGAGAGAGGAATTGGGTGATGCCATTGGTCTGGATACCTCCCTAGACCTTGGCATGCCTTCTCCCCCTACCGTGGCAATGGGGGAGGGAGCGTCCTATGCAGCGGTGGTGCTTAGGGCAGCTGAGGCATTGAGCCTGGAGCTCCCTACGATGGCAGTCAGGACTAACCTCCTGACAGAGGTGCTTCAACCGGCGGCAACTTCTTCTGAACCCCTCTTGCCCTTCAATGAAGCCCTTACAGACGTCCTTCTGGGCACTTGGTCCAAGTCCAGCACAGGGGCTCCTGTGGAATGGACGATAGCCCACCGCCCGGCTCCGGGCAATCCCATTTTCCTCTCCCAACACCCTTCCCACCCCGAAAGCTTGGTGGTCCATGCCTCTTCTTCCAAGGGAGCATTCCCTTCCGCTCCCGGGGATAGCGAATCCAAGAAGCTGGATCATCTTGGGAAGCTTATGTTCTCTTCCTCCAGCTTGGTGCTGCGGTCCGTGAATACCGCATGCCTCTTGGGCCACTATACCCATACAGTCTGGGATACGGTTGCGCAGGTGCTGCCTCAGTGCCCGGAGGAGGTCCGGGCCATTCTCTCCCAGGCAGTGGCGGATGGGAGAGATGCAGCCAAATTCATGATCCGCTGTGGACTGGATACCGCGCCTCTGTGGGCAGAACGATTGCCACATTGGTAGCCCTTCGACGCTACGCTTGGTTGAGGACATCTGTTTTTTTTGGGGGATGTTCAAGCAACCTTGCTGGACATGCCCTTCGATGGCCGTTGCCTTTTTGGTGACAAGGCGGACTCTGAACTCAAGCGTTTTTATAAGGATTCTCGGGCTACGGCCAGATCCTTATGCCTCGCTGCATCCTTAGTTCCCCACAGTCTGCCTTTTCGTCCCTTTCATGGCTACGGAAGGGGCACCCCACCACGTCTGGCCCACGCAAGGTGCCCAGCCTCTGCGTGGCCGCGGAAGTGAGACCCAGCGACGCGGGTTTGGGAACCAGCGTGCAGGCCAGCACACACCCCCCCCCCCTCACCCCCCCTTGCAGCAGTCTCCAAACCCTCCTAGTCTGACCTTTCAGGGCCATCAGCAGCCAGTGGTTTGCAGGATTCGCCATCACCTCCCCCCACTGCCAATCCATCACGTCAGACAGGTGGGTTTTGCAGATAGTCCGAAGGGGCTACTCCCTCCCCCTTCGAGACTACCCCCCCTACCTCCATGCCACTGACTCTTGATCGCATGTCAGAGGATCATTTGGCGCTTCTCAGCCAGGAAGTCTGAGCTCTCTTGGCCAAGGGAGCTATCGAAAGGGTACCTGCGCCAGAATTACGTCATGGTTGCTATTCCCGTTACTTTCTGGTGCCCAAGAAGGACAATTGCCTGCATCCTATCTTAGACCTCAGGGCCTTCAATCGCTTCCTCCGGAAGAAGTTCAAAATGCTAACCTTGGCTCAGGTCCTGTCTGCCCTCGACCCCCGGAGACTGGATGGTAGCGTTTGACTTGCAGGACGCAGGTGTTACTTCTGGTTCACAGTAGGCCATGAGCAATTTCAGTTCACCGTGCTCCCCTTCGGCCTTACCAGTGCCTCTCGGGTGTTCACGAACGTGATGGCGGTGGTCACACCTCATCTGCACAGATCAGGGGTTCCAGTCTTCCCCCCTATCTCGACGACTGGCTGTTGAAGGCGAGCTCGCCCCAAGCGGTCGTCTCCCACCTCCAGACTATGGCGGACATCCTGCATTCGCTGGGGTTCACTCGCAACGTGCCGAAGCACACCTGACTCCCTCTCAGTCGCTCCTTTTCATCGGAGCTGTTCTGGACACAGTGCAGTTTCTGGCCTATCCTCCCAAGCAGCGAGTCCGGGATATTCGGGCTATGATACCGATTGTTTTATCCTCTATCCCGGATTTCGGTGAGAATGACCCTGAGGCTGATGGGCCTCATGGCCTCCTGTATCCTGCTGGTACATCAAGCCAGATGGCATAATGCAGGCTCTGCAGTGGGACCTGAAGTACCAGTGGGCGCAGCATCTGGGGAGTTTTTCAGACTACGTCCAGATCTCGGAGGGGACTGCACAGCAACTGCAGTGGTGGTTAACAAACCAGGATTGGGTCAGAGGCATATCCCTCTCCCTTCCCCAACCAGACCTCACGGTGGTGACCGATGCGTCACTTCTAGGATGGGCGGGCCACCTGGGGGAGGCAGAGATCAGAGCAGTCTGGTCTCCGGTGGAGTCCGGTCTCCATTTCAACCTGTTGGAGCTCCGGGCGATACACTTGGCACTGAAGGCATTCCTTACCTCCTTCAAGGGGAAGGCAGTGCAGGTGTTCACGGACAACACCACCGCCATGTGGTACTGCAACAAACTAGGTGGGGTGGGGTCATGGACCTTTTGTCAAGAGGCTCTTCGTCTTTGGACATGGCTGGAACCCAAGGCATTACCCTGGTGG
This sequence comes from Calotriton arnoldi, assembly GCA_963921515.1. Classification (NCBI taxonomy): domain Eukaryota; kingdom Metazoa; phylum Chordata; class Amphibia; order Caudata; family Salamandridae; genus Calotriton; species Calotriton arnoldi. The sequence continues at coordinate 98,947 of CAWUFW010008256.1, forward strand.
TTCAACACCTGGCAGGTTCTCTGAACACCAGGGAGGACGAACTCAGCCGCAGGTGCCTGGTGGATCACGAATGGCGTCTTCACTCAGAGGTGGTGCAAGGTCTCTTTCAGCAGTGGGGAGAGCCTTGGTTAGATCTGTTCGCCACCGAAGAGAATGCGCAATGTCAGTAGTTCTGTGCATTGGAGTTTCTAAGGCGGCACTCGCTTGGCGACGCTTTTCGTCACAAGTGGAGCAGCGAGGCGACCACATGTAGACTCAGGAGCAATCCTGAGGTCCGTCCTTTCCCCCAGAGAGAAAAAGCCCAAGTGGCCAAGTGTGTTTGCAAAAATATGAGCAATTTAATATCCCTGCAGCTGAGCTACTCCTTAGGAAACAAGCCTTACTATTGCTTTTCTCGCCAACAGAAAAATCAGCAGGGCAAACTGTTTATCTATTAATTAAGCTACAATATTGAAAGCTATGATATATGAAACAAACTACATAAAAGAAAAAACCTAATATGATTAAAAACCACATAACATAACAAAGTCTCCATGTTGGGAAATTCTTGTGCATAGCTCGAAAGACACTAGGTGCTCTTTCCTTTGTTCTTTCTTTGCACCCAAAAACAAACTGGTGGCATTTGAGGAAAAAGATTCAGATTAGCAATTTGATTTTTGAAACTCTTGTGGAAAGTTTTAATTCAATACAGTATACTAAGACAATTATACAAAGGCTAAGCAGTTGTAAGGTGAGTAGTACCAGCATGGGTGAAGAAAGAAAACAGCAGTGGGATGAGAAGGCTTGTAAAATGCATCCTTACAGTGCAAAGAGGTGGCCTGGCTCAAACCATATCAGTATTCAACTGGACTTCGCGCTGGCAACGTCCAGTTGATTAGCCGAATAGCCAAGTCTTTCGGGTCTTTCAGAACACTACCATAGAGAATACACTGGGACTTTGAACCGAAGGTGTTAATTACGAGCAAACTTGGTCGAACTTCTTTTTGTTCAATTCTTCAGTCGTGTCTAGAATATTAGCCATTGTCAGAGCTCGGCTACATGCTTGTGGTCTGAGCTCTTCTTTCCTGGCTCTGTATATAATATAGAATATAATCCTTATTTGACCATTTCTGTGTATGGAGTCTTTTTAAGCCATTGTAGTCATGCCTCCAAACAGCGTCTGGGCCTACCGTTCTTGAAGTACCAGGATATTGATTTGTTGCAGGTTCTCTGCTGATGGCTTGGGTCACATTAATATTTCTTCTGCCTCTCGGTTCGGCACTTACATTCCCATTTTTTTTACAGCCTGCATTTACCCATTCAATTTCAAGATATTACCTCCTCCCATATAGACATGGTGATTTGAAGGCTGGTGTAGTCGCCTTTTAGAACATAAGAACTACATTAGAAACTTTCATGGCTCCTTATTGCTCTGATGAACGGCACTTGGTCATAACGGTGTATTGAGTCATGTGAAGTCTCTAGTTGGCACAGATTTTACTTTATTGAAATGGTGCTGTAATCGAACATTGCAATACATTTTTGAAATAAGGTTTTCTTTAGGAAATATGACCGTAGAAATGTGCCTGTCTTTGTTTATGTTCACTACAATTTATTTTTTATAAAAGGCAGAAGAGATATACCATCTATGATGAACAGCAATTGAACAAGAATATAACTGCTGGTACACATGACAATAAATACTAGTCGCATGTACAGCAGCATTCTTAAAAATAACAGAACTATAGCGTAACAACAAAATGGAGGTAGATCTAGGGTACGCTGATTTATCATTTAATTACTTTCCATTATGTAATTGTCCATTGTCATTATTTGTTTTCGGGTGGTCTCAAACACTGAAACTCAGTGTTTTTAGTGTTTGTTTATTTATTGGGTGGTGTTTATGACTAGCGTACTTATGTGAGTAAGACAGTATAAGTTGAAACGCGTCATGACTTTTTTATTTTTTTTATTTTGTATTTTATTTTTTTATAAATGTATTTATTTTCTCCTACAAACCACTGTGGATATGGAGTTAATATAAAGAAGTGTGTATCTGTGTAATATATATCTCCACTAAAGTTCCACCTTCCACCACTGAACTCGGGGCGGGTGAATCTGTGTTGGTGAGGGTAGAGTCTCGCCTGTTACACAGCTGCAGAAAAAGGTACTGAGCACTCACGGGGTTTTAAATCCATTTAATAGCAGCAGTAGACTCGTTTCGGCATCATTGCCTTTCTCAGTAGTTTCACCTGCTAGGAATATAGTACAGAGCATTTGGTTGGTTTATATAATCCTTTGGCTTGCTTCATTGGTGGATCCTTAGCCAATGGGAGGGCTTCACCTCTTGTGATGTTTACACTTCAGCTGCCATGTCATCCCGGCCTCATACTTTCACTGTCGATCTTCACACACCATCATGGGTTTGAATGCCTCGTCTAGCCCCCCTGAGCTTAAGGTGCCAGTCACGCTGCCATGAAGACCCGTCCAGCCACATTTCCTTGGTGCAGTCCAAATGGGCCGTCGCTTTCACCGCAGACGGAACAACCGACTCGCTAGACTCCAGTGTTCCCCTCGTCACGGCGGCTGGATGAAAGACTAGGAAGATCTCACAAGGGACCTGGCTAGAATTTGACTATGTATTTTGGTAATACCCTTTCCTGCTGACCACATTGGAAAGCTTAATGATAGCAATCCAGTAGGAGTCCTTGGGGACCCACATGATGTTCAAAACACCATTTCTTATTGCAGGGCATACACTGCGTCTGCCCAATGCCCAAACCTCCATCCATGTTTCAAATTAACATTACTTGTCTGCCTTGATCACATATAGATCATTGGTGTTTGTTTCTGTTGCAGAGATCACATTGTGGATGGAGCTGTCCTCCCATCTTTCAATTACTCGGCTGGAGAGGTCATCCACAAGACTACCAATCGCAGAAAGTGGGAGCCCCATGATCTCCTTGAACGAGCAGGAAAAAAGGAAGTTCCAAGACAATAGTAGTCTTCCACTGAACAAGCAGTCTCAACCTTTAAAGTTGTTTTAAAGACTGACTGTAAGTGCACCAACCCTGGAGTGAAAAATAAGACTCCACTCACCCAGTCAATATGGAAACCCAAAGAACTATTTTGGGCCTAAAGACCACCTTGCCGCTTACCAGCCGGCTTCGGAGTCAAAATTCTCACTCCAGTTCATTCGCCACTGGATTGGCTGATTTACTCTGTGCTCGGCTGGAACCTTAGTTTACACTGTCTCTTCACTGCTTTGACGTTACTCTCATTGCTTATTATGCTCTGGTAATGATCACTTTTTCTCTCAGACAGTTTTCGAATCTTTTCTATTCTAATATCTGCAGCGTTATTTTGTTTACAAACCAAACTATCAATGTGAGACAGTTTGCCACACCAGATCCCTGTCTCTGCTCATGTAGAGACCTCCATTATGTTATCATGTATCCATAGTGCTTTACATTGAACCTTTGCGTACATAAAACATATTATCCCATTCAGACCGGTTCTTAACTTACTGCCTACCTTGCTACCTGGTCACAGTGCTCTAGCCTTTGAGTGTTTTAGTTTCATCCATTGTCTACAGTATAGTGTTATTGTGGATGTAAGGTAAGCACTTTGCTACTTAGAAAGCACTTGAATATCCTTGTAAATAATTAATTAAGCTAGCACTCCACGAAGGACATAGTCACCTGACTAGTTGCAGTATCTGCTTCTTACGCACGTTTCTGGTAGTCTAGCAACCCTGATTAGGGACGTGGTAAACATCAGCTGCATATTTTGAGTGGCATGCTTCACAGTGAAAAATGTCAATCTGGCCTACAGTTCGAATTACATTTCTCAAAATGTCAGAAAAATGTTTTTACAGTATGAATTTAACATTGTGGCCACTGGCTTGTTTTTTTTTGGGTGGGATGTTTTAGCTGCATTGCAGAAACATAGGTAAATAAGCCAGGAAAAAATTGTTACATTTAATCAGATTTTTCTGATATATTGCTGTGCCACTCTCACTGGTTATCTCTCAAACAAGAGAAGAAGCACAACATTGATCGCAACGACTCAATAAAACTGTTTCTAAAAAATGTTTCTTGACCAGAGGATTCAAAACTGTCAAAAAATCTGAAACACTTCAGCCATACTTTGATAGTCTCTAGTTTAAATAAAAATACATTTCAGCCTATTTATATTGGTAAATCTTGTAATAAATGCCCCAGTGCCAGTTCAGCTATTCTGCTTCTGATTCGGGCTTCCCACAAGAATCCTGCTGTCATCTTTACTTCTAGTAGATCTGCCCTAACCGTTTAAGATAGACGCTAAGGAGGACCAGGACCCCTGATGGGCATGTCAGCCAGCAGTGCCCATGGGAAGTGGTCTGGCTTTCTCGTTCTGTGTCCCTGATCTTAGTAAAAAAAAGTGCTGCCCTCTGTGGGAAGTGTACTCCCCATCTTCCGGAGACCAATACACGCAGTCTGCCATTTGAAAGGGGGAAACTGTGGTTTGAGAAATGAGCGGCCAAGCCTCCTGCAAATTATGGTAGAACAGTTTAGCATTGCCAGGGTGTAGCTCAAGGATGGGTCCTGCTTGCAGATTATAAGCTGCTCTGTGACCACCGCTACAGATTGCCATGCCACGGACCTGCACAATGACAGAACGCAAAATGATGCTGCTATCCCTGCAGAATGTGATGAGGGTCTCCCAATTCTCCCATGTCTAACAAATATTTATTGCTAAGTAAGTAGACTTTATTGCTTGATTAATAACAAAAACTTGCAATTGTGTTACCAGTAAATAAAATGAGAAAGTGGTGGTATACGCACACCGAGGTTAAGCGAAATTGGAGTCGTAGTAATGTTCTGCGTGCAGCCTGGGTATCGCTGACTGATCCACCAGCGCAAGGAAACTGAGTGAAGAGTGTTATCCCACCCGGGAAATGTCCCCCGGTTGCACTGCTGAACTCCCAAGAGGGAGTTTGATCCAAAGATTGATCAACAAGGTTGTGATGATGTATTATAGTATTTAATTATGTTTTAGTGTAAAGAAGTTATAAACCCATGTGGTTTCCTTCAGGGTATCACATCGTCTTGAAAATGGTGAGTCAAAATCTTCTAGGCTCAATGCATTTCGGGCAAGCCCTTCGTCAGGGAAATTACATTGCCACGTTAAAGACCATCATGCAATGAGTGTAAGAGGTTCCGTGTTACTAAATGATGCTGCTAAGAAATGGTACCTGCAATGTTACAGTGGTTTAGGAAATGTTTTTTTCCTGTTTTCTTTTTTATGAACATTTTATTTTGAAAGCAAAGAATCATCGACTTCTGCAAATATTTGCATCAAATCAGAGAGCATTCTGGGAGCATTATACATAGCCTCATATTGCTAAACGTTAAAAACGTGTGTACGCATTTTATACTGGAACCACTCAGTAGTGCAGTCAGAGCTTACAACATTTACTTAGAGCACTCACCCTAATAATAAAGGCTTTTAATTAATGAACCATAAATACAAGTTTGAACAGCATTAACATATGGACAAAAATATTACCTTAAATGGAGACCGTGTCCTTCCCTCATCCATAATGTAGTACTGCAAACTGGCAGCCAAATGGTTTGTGATGCAGGGGGTTGGGCCTACTTGTACCAAGGACAAAATACACATGAAAGCTTGTTGCCCTTGACCCCAAACAATATGTCCTGGGTGTCGGGCTATAGGAATTCCACATCCCTGTTTGACTAAGATAATTAAAAGTGTAGCCTTTATCAATGCAGCCAGGGTTTGTGCTTTGTCTAGACATCTAGGTGCCTTGATCAGATGGTCTCAGCCTGCACCTTTTAAAAACTGTTTCAGAGAAAAGTGCATTCTGAGAAAAGTGCAGTACCAGACACGTTAACAGCCTAATCACCCCCACCCCAGCCTTTCAGCTGCATGATCCGAGGCCTCAACCTTTTTTGAGAAACAATGCATAAATTTAACCAGAGCACAGTTAGAATAGTACTGGATGGGTTGAAACAGACTAGCACTGCTTCCCTCAGGATTGTGTGCCCCTGGCAACCCACCCTCTTCGTAGCGGCTCCCTCCTATCCACCAGAAGGGTGGGGCACAAGCACAGTAACTGTATTATGTCCTCTTTTTGTTTGCAGAGCAGACTCGCCTGGTCTTCGCCCCTTTTCCAGACTGTGTAATGGATCGGGATTACCCCCCGTCCTTAGTTTCATGAACTGTGCCTCTGTCCAGTCGTTGTAAAGTTTGTTTAGGTAACATTGTGGTTTCAGGTGTTTCAGGTGTTTATAGGTGTGCAACGTCATCCAGCCATGTTTACGTCGAGAAAGAGCCGGGGTCAGGTTAGATGAAAACGGGTTGAATAAATTGGGTGCAAGCCTTGCCTAAGGCCTTACGAGGTGGTTATTGGCCTAGACCGGCGTGATCCATCTCCAATTTGTATTCTGACCCATGTTTTATGTTGCAGCAATTGCAGGGCCTTGAGCAGGCTGCCCGGGATGTTAAGGTGTGCGAGTTTCTGCCAAAGCTTCCCCCTGTCAACCATGCTGAATACAGATTTATAGTCCATAAAACCCAGGCAGACCGGTTGATTCCGCTTGATCAAACAGAAGAGAGAGTGCAACGAGGTTCACGGAGCCCCCTGTATGCTTTGTGAACCCAGTCTGGTTTGGCGGAGTGATTTTGTTTGTCTCAGCCCATAACTGCAGTGCGTCTAACGGCAGGCCAGCAAAATATTTAGCTTTGTTGTCAATTAAAGCTATCAGCTCCCAGGGAGTCTTTTGTCGCCCCAAAGAAGATGGGAGCAAGTATCGAACCACGCCATGAGGGGGTAATGCAGTTCTGCTGCAATATAGTCAAGAAAAGTGGAACTAGTTAGGCAGCCCAGAATATAGGGTCCTCCTTGTAAATAGCTGGTGGTATACCGCCTGGGCCGGGTTCCCCCTCTCTGCGGCCTATGGCAATTTGTTTCTGGACTAGAGCGTCGGTGATGAAACATCAGTGAGTAACCTGGTCACCGCTCTCTGAAAGGTGTTCCGGGGGTTTGCTAGCCTCCAAACCTTCCCCCTGAGTAATCAACCAATCAGGTTGCAACTGCTTTTTAAATTGGTCATGCAGAAAGTGATACCATGTTGACTTCGAGATGTTGGAGGAAGCCACATTTGGAAGCGTGCCACACAGTCCATTTACAATATGCCAGAAATTTGCAGTTGTTTGACCTGGTGTCATACAATAGTTTTGTCCAGAACGAATTCCATACCTCCCTTTAATTTGTCCTTTTCACTGCATTTAGGTGTGTTCTAGGGGAAACAACCTTTACAACGCGGTTGTTACACCGCGTTACATTTACAACGCGGTCGTTACAACGACCGTGTTGTTACAACGCGATGCCATTACAACACAAGTCATTAGATTGACTTGCTTTAGATGGCGCTCCAACCTAAGGAATAATATGATTTACTATTCCAACACCTTCCCTACTGTTGCGCCGGGTGGAGTTGGAATAGTAAATTATACTATTCCTAAGGTTGGAGCGCCATCTAGTGCAAGTCTATATAATGACTTGCGTTGTAAAGGTATTGCGTTCTAACAATGCAGTCGTTGTAACAACCGCGCTGTAATGGGACGCGATGTGAAAGCATGCTATAGTCGTGTTCTAGACTCCCTTAAACTACATATTATTTTTGGGTCCATTGGCGACCTTTTTGAGGCTTCCCCACAACTGGTTGGTTCTTTTTTTTAAGCTCCTTGTAAGGCAGTTGGTTCCCCCCCTCCTTGTGTGGAATGCAAGTTTTGTGTCTTAAAGTTTGTTGTTTTCCCGGTTCCGGCTTTGCATGCTGGCTTGGCAATTTTTTAGTGAACCTTGCCCAGCAAGAAACTAAGTCTCCCTCTCGCTTGTAAGTGTTGGCCAGTAGTAGTTTGGCTTCTGAGACCAGGTTTGAGAGCAAGTTAGTGGTACATCTAATGCGTTTGAGGTTGATTGTGTGACCTTCAAATCCTAGATCAGCTGCAACATCATACATGTCTAGCCCGATGTTGAGGGTTCGGTCTTGAGGTCGGTGGTCACGGTCCATTTTTTTCGCCAAAGACAAATGAAGTAATGTTGTCTATTAAGGGAAGGCTGACAAAGGTGTAGTCAATTATGGAAGCCCTTTTCCTTGTTAAATAGGAGAAGCTGGGTGGTTTTTCAGGGAGTAATCTGCCATTTAGAGCTCTTAGGCCAAGATGTTCCAGGTTTCCTTGTAGTCCCCATCCTCTCTTATCCTCTTTGTGCCACCTGGGGGGATCCTCAGATGGAATTGCCCAATCGCCGTCTTGCCCCTCAGTTATTTCATTTGAGGGCAGTTCACTCAATAGCCACATATCGCTTGATATATCATGATGCCCATACTGGTCTTCTCTGATCTAAGGTTTAGGATAATCTCAATCAGCTGCATGGAAAGAGCTGCCCTTGAGCTTGAATTACGGCAGATGTAAACATTTATCAAGGTTATTCTCCTTAGCTGGCTATTAGTTGTTTTGAGAGATAGGCCCACTACTTGTAGCCCTGAAGTGTCGCTGTGTTGTTCCCAGGAATCAATAGCACTCGTAGTGGATACAACACTGCTGCGGCCATACTTCCGTTGTTTCATAGCAGGAATCAAGTGATTTGTGTAGCCCTCCAGATGATAAACCTTCTGTGACCAAGTCTCTTGTAATGAGACAATTTCAAAGGAACATAGATATAAGAGACTGTCTCGGTCACCCAGTTTATTTGCCAGTCAATTGATGTTCCAGGAGCGTACCTTGAGCTTTCGATCAGAGGGTCCAGTTAAATGGCTACTATGTCAGCGTAGCAGTCTGGTTGAGTTGAGGGTTCCAGACAGCCATGCCCAGTTTTCTGCCCCTTCAGGGCTAGCAATTTGTTATTCATTGCCACCCTTCATGTGCTCAGTTAAAGGTGCCGCAGTTTTGCTTAGTGTGCCTCTGAGGTCAGAGTAGACCAGTCTGGGCCAAGCTTTTGTTGTGAACTCCTTCAACAGATTTTCGAAAATGTATGGGTATCCAATTCCTTAGGAGAGGTCATGATGATTTCCCCCCGCCCCCACAGTTTAAAGGTATCAGTGCCTCCCAGAACTTTCATGGCTAGCTCCTTGGATCTCTTGGTTACCTTGGTTGTTTCGTCGTTCTGGTCAGGCCCAGGAATGATTAAATTCAATAGATACAATCTCTTGCGATGTAACCTCTTCGAGCGTGCCCATGGCTCAGATTAGTTTAAGTATGTTACCACGATTTAAAATATCAAATGGACCTTTAGACTTATATTCTGGATAAAATAATGTGCAGGCAGTTGCAATTTGAGTTTGCATAGTGTCTAGGCAACCATCTTGTGCTCTAGAAGGTATTCTAATGTCCCTGGTCGAAGAGGCGAAGGGTATGGGATTAGTTTCAGTAGGTGCAGATGGAGTAAGCCAATTATGGGCTGCTCCCACAAGACTGTTGTCCCCCCTTTTGTTGATGGGCTGATTGTTAAGAGATGGAAATAGGCTCCCTTCATGAAAATTGGAGTTTGAGCTCGGGTTAGCCATTCTGGGGGGTAGCTGAGGGGGTGTATGGGAGTCCTTTTGGCTCATCATAACTGAGCCAGTGGCATTGTGGAGGGCACTTGCTTGATTGCTTTCCGCAGTATAGGTTTTTTGATGCTTAGTAGTCCCATTCCAGTTGGCTTGCAGGTTATTCGACAAGATGCTAGGGCCCCCACCGAAGTGCTTGAGGCTGAGTTGGGCCGGTCTTCCTTAACTATTATTCCGAGAGTTGTAGGGGGATCCCTGTTCTCTGTTGTGGCTAGGTCCACACTGTCTTGTGGGGTACTCACTTTACAAGATCCCATGATGTTAGTCTTTTGAGTCAAGGGGGTAGATCCAGAGGTTTGGCTTATACCTTCAGGCACCACTTCCATGCAGTTGGGCTGATGTTGATCGTTGGGTGGGGTAGTGATAGTTGAACATTTCCTGATTTGAAACAAAGGGTAGGGCACCATGTGATTTAGGATTAGATTTTTTTTATTGCGACCCTTCTTTTTGATCGTTTACATTTGGGTTCTCCTTCTTTTGCGGAGAGTGCCCTGCCGAGTTCAGCTAAAGAGGCAGGTTTGTCCCCCAAAATGCTGGCATTAGGAGAAGTGCACGAACAGTTGCCTTCAGCGTTGCTATCTATTGCGGTCGTTTGCTGCAGGTGTCTCGCCTCAGCTACGGTTTCAACTTTTGTGCCGTCTCTGACTGGCCAGATATCCCTTTTCAGTTTCCCCCCCCCCGTCTTCTGGGGCCCCAGCTTTGTACTTTTGAGGTTTTCCTTTAACTGCTTCTTTCAGTTCTCCCACCAACTTTGTCATCACCTCTGGAAATGTGCTTACTTTATTAAGGACCGGAGAGTAATTACATGTCTGGCAAGGACACTCATCGGCCTCCTGAGCCCGTTTTATCAGGTTGTTTAGATTTGTGATCTTTTTGTCATTATTTGCTACGTACAAGGCCAAGGTGTTTAGGAGGCTGATCTGTATGTCCATTTTATTGGCTTAGATGGACATTGCCTTCACCGTCCTCGGCAAGATGCCAAGAGCGGTGGCCCAGAGCGACTCTTAATATCCCTTGGCTCCGTCTTTGGGGATTCCTGTGGGTCTTGAGTTTTTAGGGGCTTCATTTCCAAAAGATGACATGATCTCCAATTATGAGTGGAGTTAAAATAGATCTTTTGCAAGGTTTTGTCAGTCTTCTTCAATGACAATCGATTGGTTCAGTGAGTTTGCCTGTGGTATATTGTCTTTTTTTTTTTTTTTTTTTTTTTTACATCCTTGGTGTGTCGGAACATCCAGGGATAATAACCCCCCCCCCCTCTATTTGATCTGTTGTCAATGAAGTGAAGCATACCTTGTCTCCAGGGGCCACCCGCTTCTTCTCTTCTTCCTCTGAGTGATTAAGTGGGCCAGATCTTCCCCACCCAATGACTAGTTGAACAAGGGCTGCGATAATTCCCCTCCACCTTTTGATTCAGGGCAGCATCACTGGCTGTTCTCTCTTCTGTCTCTTGTTGTACTATACCAGCTTGACACCAGGGTCTGGGGGGGGGGGCGCGGTGTTGGCGTGTTGGCGCCAAAGGAGCAGGCTGACCCACCCCCCACCATACTGGGAGCAGGGACCTCTTCCTTTTGGAGGCCCCCCCCCCCTGTGGAGCTCAGGGGACCCAGGAGGCTTTCTTGTTCCTGGTGTTGCTTCCAGCCAAGAGGATGCTGTGTTGAGGCCCCCTTACATATGGTCACTGTAGGGCTCAGGGCAAGCCCTTAAGACTTGAATTACTAGAGAAAATGGTTGCCCCTGTGTTTTTTAGAAAATTAATTTTAGAAGAAATCTTTGACAGGGAGAGGGTAGCACTAGGTCCTAAGAAGCTGGTTACAGTTGTATGCACTGTTGGGGTCAATCTGAAGGCCTCTTATTGGTGTAGTTGATGTTGAATCAAATATCTGGCCTGATACAGCTGGGAGCTCAAGATAGTCTATCCATCTCCTCCGCTTCTTCTGAGCCACCACAGGCCCTCGTGACTTTCCAGAGCGCATGTCTACGCAAAGTGGTCCAAGTAGTATATGTTTTTTCTTCCGACCTCTGTAGATCAGTAGCCCAGTGCCAGATACAAGTGCACTCTTAATCAGACTACCGGTATGGGCTACGTGGGAAAGCTGGAGGTTGGTAGCAAGATGCAGGACGAAGAAGCAGGTTGCGCTGGGTGTCTCCTTGACACCTTCCACTGCCCTTTCCTACTGTAGAGGTGCGCCGTCACACCCCTCCCTGGAGGCTGCTTAGGGAGGGGGCATGAGCACATACAGACTCGGTAAGCCACCTGTATCCTTGAGTGGTTGTGGGTTTGTCACTTTGTCCTCAACCTCCAGACTTAACTTGGCTTTGTGTCCCTTTATTATCCATTTGTGTCCTTAAAGTCCTTATTTCCCTTGTAGAATGGTTGCTGTTTCTCAGGGTAGAGGAAACCGTTGCATGGGGGGGGGGGAAGTAGGTAGTACAGGGAACACAAGCCGCACCAGCCTAATGCTGGCCGCTTCCGTGAGTCCCCGCCGACAGCCAGAGCTACCTAGTCTTCTTCTCAGCGACTCACCCCTGGGTTGTGCAGGAGGCGGCTTGCAGTGTCGTGCCCCCACTGTGTAGCACAGTACTTGCTTGATGCTGAGGCTGGGACAAGCCGGGAAGGTTGTGGTGGTCAGAGAGCGGTGTACACTGCGGGGGGCAGATGAGCACTGCGGGCGGAGTGGGCACTGCTCTCCATCTTCCTGACCCTCCTGGGCCACCCTAGAAAATTTCAGTAAACTGTGGGTGGGCGGAGTGGGTGTACGCTGCGGTGCTGCTCACCGTATCCATTCTCTAGTCTTGGGGCTCTATTTTGAGCTGTTCCAGCCTGCCCGAGTACAGCTACCGCTGCTGCCCAGTAGCCGCCATCAGCAGTCCTGTGCTCGCTCACTCTCCTCCACTACTTCGCTATCCCCGCCAAACCTCACTGCCTCCCCTTAAGCTCCTCGCGTCCTCCTCGACAGTACGATGCACCAAGGCTAGACCAGAGCAATTCATCCGCGATTCTGTGTAGGTAGTTTCAGACTCTAGCTCTAAACGGACTATTATAGAATCTGGCCACCACAAATATTCATTGGACTTTAGGGGAACGGGAGCCCCTTGATGGTGTGGCGCGCCCCCCCCCCCCAAGGGTGCCTGGGGCATTCCCTCTCGCTTCCCCCCCCGCCCACTACCTCCCAGTGCCTCTCCCTCCTCCCAAGACCTACTTATGGAGGCCATAGCGGGCGTTCCGCCAGGGCACCAAAGGCAAGCACGTCCGCGCCTAGCGTTCGGAATCCTGGCCATCCAGCCACCCTTAGCTAAACCATCGCTGAGCTCCAAGCCCTGGACCCAAAACCCCACAACAACTGCTGCCGCATCTCCCATTGAACCATGGTAGGACAATTCAGTTGCCGTCATTGCCTCTTATCCTGCAACACTCTGGCACAGCACGATCGGCGACCTCAACCATGCCTACCATGACCACTTCAGACAGCCTCCTGCGCAAAGCATGATTTCTCTGGAAGCATGCCACTGAACTCTGGCGCACCATCACCTCCCTCACCCCCGACGTCCTCTTCCTCACCGAGACCTGGCTCAACTCCACATCCATGCCCGACCACCCCAGTGCACCTGACTGCTAGAAGATAGCACACCAAGACCGCATCAACAAATTGGTGAAATTGCCATCATCCACAAGGAAACCATCCACTGCAGACCACGTCCCCTGATCATGAAACACCTGAACTACTGACTCCAAACCAATGGCAGAAAATCCATCAAAGGCACCTGTCACGGGGTCTCTCACCTCTCTCAGAACAGCAACCTCGAGGACGTGGAGGAAGACCCATTCCCCATTCATGACGTACCCTCTCTTTTATTACAGCCGTCTCGTCCCTTTACAGCTTCTACTATCCAAGAGAAAGGTTACAGTGTCCCCTTTAACAAAGACCACTTACTGGAATTACCTCCTCCTTTTCCCCCCCCCCCGAGATTACGTCGATCCGGTGTTTCCACCAATCACGGCTGAGAAGAAGGAAATGGGGTTTAAATCCGGGAATCTGAAGAAGACGCGTCGCGATAGTTACGGCTGCGTCAGCACTCGAGGAGACGCCGACAGTTCTGGTAGAGGACGTTGACCCTGTTGTAGCCGCCTGGTGCAGACCTCTAAGGACGGACTACGCTTCGAGCGACGCCGGGACCCACAGAGCTGACCCGTCTTCAGAGGAAACAAGAACACCACCCGAGGTAGCCGGGAGGACAGAAGAGAAGCAGCAAAGACCCCGCGCAGAACCAAGCCACATTCCAGGAGGAGCGTGGCTCACACAGGTACGAAATCGCCTAAGGGGCTTTGGAGGGAGGTGAGTGTCTAACGCCAGTTAAAAGCAACTCCTAGATAAGGGGTGGGATACCAGCGTGGCCCCTGACAAATCCCCTGAAGGCTTCATTAAGGTGCAAGTACCCCACCACTACCTGTCCCGTCTTCTCATAAGCTCCCAAAAAGGTCACTTATTCCGTTCTTTCTTTTGCCTGAGGTACTCCTGAAGAGAGAAGGAGAGAAGGTGGAGACTCCGCAACAACCGGTCAAGAGGAAGGAAACGAGAACCAATATCTTGTGTGTGTATATATATACTCCTTGAAAACAACTATGAAATAAAATGGTAAAAGGAAAGAAAGTAATCGACACGCCTCATTATTTCTCTAATTTTCCTACACATGGTGGAGAATGCGGGCAGCCTCCATTAGAAGATAATAATGGAAAACCTGATACAATAATTCATAAAGGGACAAGAGAAACTGGAATGGGCCCTGGAGAGCCGGATGTCTTCGGCCCAAGCCGATTGACACATGTTCAAGGACGCAGTGGCCCAACAAGTCGAGCGTATTCACAAAGTCGCGGAGGATCAAATACAGCTAACCACCCGTTTACAGACTCCACAGACAACCACCGAGGCCCGTAATATTGCCCTACAGAAATACGTTCCAGGGGAGGACCCGGATGCCTTCCTCCTGAATTTCGAAAGGGCTGCCAGGGCCTGTGGTTGGCCTGTAGCCAAGTGGCCATTTTTCCTAGCCCCTCTACTGACCGGAGAAGCCCAGGCAGCCAATCAGGTTGCCAATGCAGGGGGAAGGGGGGTTCCCTGTACGTGGAGATTAAGGAGCCGATTCTAGATCATTTAGGTATGGACGCAGAAGTATACAGAGTCAGGTTCAGAAAAGAGGGGAACTCCCGGGGATAATCCCCAAACTCTCTTCTTTAAATTAAAATCGGCCGCAGATAAGTGGTTAGGACCACAGGAAAATACAAAGAAATAATGGCCCACATCCATCTCGAACAATATTTGGAAACCCTCCCCCTTCCTACCCAACGCTGGCTATGTCAACACACCCACCGAAATGCTGAGCAAGCGGTAGACATGGCTACTACCTTCTCAAGAGCACAGCCTCGGTCATTCCCCTGAAAAAAATGAGAAAACCCATAGAGCCGGGCCCACAATAGCAAGAACCGAAAAGAAAACTGGGAACACCTACACAAGAACCCTTAAAGACCCTCCATCAGCATAAAGCAGAAGTCACTCCCTCCTGTGGACCCCAGTGTTTTGAGTGCGGCAATTGGTGGCATATCACTCGATTCTGCTCCCAAAAGAAAGGAACAGAAGAACCCATGGATATCAGTTACCTACCGAGGTCCATCCTTTTACGTAGAAGCTACCCCCAAGCTCTTCGGAGAAGTCTCTTGGTAAATAGGAAGAGGGAGTGGCTCTGCTAGACTCAGGTTTTCGTCAGTCCATTATCCACTCCCACCTAGCAGAAAAGCACCAGCTCATCCCGGGGGCGGGAGTGCCAATACGATGTGTACACAGGGATATCAAAACATACCCCCCTAGCTGAGGTCCCTATTAAAAACCCCAATGGCTGTGTCTCACTACTTGGAGTAGGCGTAATGGATACTGTACCAGAGGCAGCCATCATAGGAACAGACAACCCCAAATTCACTGCGCTATTCAGAGACCGGCTCGGTAATGGGTTTCCCCCTTTCAAACCTTATAGCCCAAAACTCCTGGTCATCCGACCGTAGTTTAGGTTCGCACAAACCAATGACCCTATGCTTCAGTTTGCTTGGGAACAAGCCAAGAAAGACAATCCCCTACAAACATATCCTTGTTTTCAAATACAGAATGGTCTTCTTTACCGTATAGGGAGAAAAGACGACCCTCCCCAATTGGTTGTTCCAAATAGCTTTCAAGATCAGGTCCTGTTCTTTGCCCACTCCCATCTACTCGCAGGTCACAGTGGAGCCAAGGAAACACGGCAGAACATCTTAAAACATTTCTTCTGGCCAGATATCTTTGATCACATTGTTAGGTACTGCCAAGAGTGTGAAGTCTGCCAGAGGAAAAACCCATATAAATCACCTGTGGTTCCATTACAACCCTTCCCTATTGTAGGGAAACCATTGTGAGGGTCGGCATGGATCTTATAGGTCCCCTTCCTAGCTCAAAGAAGGGGAATCCGTATGCCCTAGTGGTCGTGGACCAGATTCCCCTATGCTTTCCCACTAAAGGCCCCTACCACAACTAACCTAGCAGAAAAATTGGTAGAATTCTTTTCCAGAGTGGGTTTTCCCAAATAAATATTAACCGACCAGGGCACGCTGTTTGTATCACGCCTTAGGCGACCGGTATGCAAAACGCGGAATATATCCCATATAAAGACTTCTGTCTACCACCCCCAAACCGATGGTCTCTCTGAAAGGTACAATGGGACCCTTAAGCTGACACTTAAAAAGATGCTAGCCAGCGAAGGAAAGGAGTGGGACCTACTTCTGCCCCTTGCTCTTTGTCATTCGAGGACAGGTGCAGAATAGCTTGGGGTGTTCCTCATTTGAGTTGCTCTATGGCCATCAGCCTAGGACGCTTCTCGAGATGACAAAGGAAGCATGGGAACAGGAAAGGCCAAAGGAGACACAAGGACTCCTCGATTACACTAAAAGTCTGAGATCCCGTCTGGGGAAATTGAGGGATCTCGCCTGTTCCAACTTGGAAAAAGCCCAAAGAAAGCAGAAGCTCTTTTACGACTAAGGAAAAAAATGGAGACACCTCCAAGTCAGTGACTGGGTCTTGGTGCTCCTTCTCTAGCTAAAGGGAAAAGTGGGTGGAAAGGCCCATATAAGATCTTTGGGAAAGTCGGGCGAACATCATATCTAGTACAACTAAGTACCAGAAAAACCCAGCGATACCATATTAATATGTTAAAAAAATGGATAGGACCCCTTCCCAAGACCACAAACCTAGTTCAGACCACTCACCCTGTTGGCTCTTCCACCCTAGGACAGTTGGTAGTCAATGAAGCCCTGACAGCGAAGGAGGCATCCCAGCTCCAGGAAGTTTTACGTCCTTTCTCTGCCATCTTTTCAGATCTTCCAGGTAGAGCATCTCTGGTGGAGCATCTCTGGTGGAGCACACAATAGTCACCAACCCAGTGTAACTGGTAAAACGACGACCATACCGAGTACCCGCGGCCACAAGAAAGGCCATTGCGGATGAAATGGACAACATGCTATCAATGGGCGTCATACGCCCTTCCCAAAGTAATTGGTCTTCGCCAATAGTTTTAGTTCCAAAACCGGAAGGCTCGATACAGTTTTGTATCCACTTCAGGGCCGTCAACTCCATCTCCAAGTTTGACCCTTATCCGCTTCCCCGAGTTGACAATTTGATAGAGAGATTGGGGGGAGGCCCAATACATATCCACTATAGACCTCACCAAAGGCTACTGGCAGGTGCCCCTGAGAAAGGAGGATCAAGATAAAACCGCCTTTGTCACCCCCAATGGCCTTTATGAGCTCTACGGTACTCCCCTTTGGGTTACATGGGGCCCCTGCTACGTTTCAGAGGCTCATGAATAAAGTCCTTCATGACCATCAAAAGTATACCTCCGCGTATGTAGATGATATCGTGGTTTTCAAACCCTCCTAGGAGGAGCATCTCATACATTATGGACAGGTGCTCCAGGCCCTTGATACCGCTGGACTCCACATTAATGCAAAAAAGTCCAGAATGGCTTTCCAAAAAGTGAAATATCTAGGATACCTCCTGGGGAAGGGCATCATATAACCCCAAGAAGAAAGTCAAAGCCATCATAAACATGCCATCTCCTACCACTAAGCGAGAAGTTGGAGCCTTCTTAGGGCTGTTGGGCTACTATCGTAGGTTTATATCCGGATACTCGGACATAGCAGCTCCCCTAACCGATCTCCTAAAGAGAGGTGAAAGGCAAAGATCTAGCAAGACCCCCCCCCCCCCGGAAAAAAAGGGCATTTTCTGAGTTGAAGAAGGCAATAATGTCCAGCCCCGTATTGATATCACCGGACTTTACCAAGCCTTTAATTCTACAAACCGATGCATCTGACGTGGGACTGGTAGCGGTTCCCTCCCAACTCTCTGAAGATGGCGTTGAGTTCCCTATTTTGTTTATTAGTAGGAAACTCTTTCCTCAGGAGCCTAAATACCCTGTTATAGAAAAAGAACGTTTGGCAATTAAGTGGGCCGTTGAAAAACTATGCTATTATCTGGAAGGGTCCTTCTTCACGTTGTATACTGACCATGCCCCCTTGTTATGGATGAGTCGGAATAAAGGCAATAACCCTTGAATACTCCGTTGGTTCCTTTCACTCCAGCCCTTTAGTTTTGAAGTTTGTCATCGGAAAGGGGCAGCGAATGGGAATGCAGATTTTCTGTCCCATGTCCCCTTTTTTCCCCCCGATCGTGAAATCTGACGGTGGGGGTGTGTCACGGTGTCTCTCACCTCGCCCAGAACAGCAACCCCGAGGATGTGGAGTAAGACCCATTCCCCACTCATGCTGTACCCTCTCTTCTCTTACAGCCATCTCGTCCCTTTACGGCTTGTACTATCCAAGAGAAAGTTTACAGCAGCCCCTTTAATAAAGACCACTTCCTGGAATTACCTCCCGCCCAGAGAGATTACGCCGTTCCGGTGTTTCCACCAATCACGGCTGAGAAGGAGGAAACAAGGAGTTTAAATCCGGGAATGTGCAGAAGACGTGGCACAATAGTTATGGCTGCGTCAGCACTCGAAGAGACTCCAACAGTTCCGGTAGAGGACGACGACCCCGTTGTAGCCTCCTGGTGCAGACCTCAAACGACCGACTACGCTTCGAGCGACGCCGGGACCCACAGAGCCGACCCGACTCCAGAGGAAATGAGAACACCACCCGAGGTAGCTGGAAGGACAGAAGAGATGCAGCAAAGCCCCGCGCAGAAGCAAGCCACGTTCCAGGAGGAGCGTGGCTTACACAGGTACAAAATCGCCTAAGCTTTGGAGGGAGGTGGGTGTCTAACGCCCGTTAAAAGCAACTCCTAGATAATTTGGGGGGGGGTATACCAGCGTGGCCCCTGACAAAACCCCCTGACACTGGTGAAGGCTTCATTAAGGTGCAAGTACCCTACCACTACCCGTCTTCTCATAAGCTCCCAAAAAGTCACTCATTCCGGTCTTTCTTTTACCTGAGGCACTCCTGAAGAGAGAAGGTGGAGACTCCAACGACCAGTCAAGAGGAAGGAAACAAGAGAATCAATGTCTTGTGTGTGTGTGTGTATATGTATATGTATATGTGTGTATATATATATATATATATATATATATACTGGCGGTCGCCAGTAGATAGTTATAGTTAGGACCTATTTTCCATAGGAAATCCGCGACATTCTATTTGAAATAACTCTCTTGCCGGTTGACGAATCTTCGTGAAATTTTCAAACTTTATGGCCAGCTCCGGTCTGCTCCTACCCTGAAAGTCTCTGGGTGATTCATCAAGCGGGGGCCGAGAAAAAAGGGGGGGGTCCCAAAACGTGTTTTCCCCATTCATTTTCCCATAGGAAACTTTAGACACGGCTACAGCCCGAACTGCTGAACGGAATTACACCAAATTTGGCAAAGAGGTAGCCCTTGGTTCAGTGTCGTGCCTTTTGCTTAAATGGTGTAAATCCGTTCAGTAGTTGCTGAGAAAATCAAAAGTAAAAACACATATATATCTGGGCGGAGCCTAACCACACATGTCATCGTGAGATCTGATTGGCTGTCAGCACTTCATCCTGGAATTGCTGGCAGCCATCTTGGGACCAATATAAATGATAGTACCCCATTGAAATGCATTGTAGTGAATCGAAGATTTTGAGGGTTACCAAAAGGAGAACAATAAAGGGTGATAACAGACTTTAGTTACATTAGAATTCATTTGTTGATGGTACCATACTAATTTCAGGAATTGTGGTGTGTTCTAAGGTGATTTTACCCTGTGAAAAACCTTCTGCTGGGATATCATGAATCATGTTTGAGAGAGAACTATTTTCACATGCTTGTCCCATACAGTTTTGGAAGGTGCTCCAGAAGCTAAAATGAGAGCATATTTTCTGTAAATTCACATTATCTTTCTCAGTCATGTGAGAATGAAGTCTGACATTCTCAGTAAAACATGTACATCCAACAAGGGCAGAGACTGTCAGTTGATTCCTTTGTGTTCTACTGCAGCTTTCCAGAGTGTTCTAAAGAACAACTAGAGTGCTAACAGTCTTACTTATGACAAAAGTATGGCACACCTGAAGCCATCTTGATTGGAATAAACCGTTAATACTTAAAACATTTAATTTAAAAAGGAACAAAATGAGGGTCTCTTTTTAAATAGAAATTATGGTTAGTGCTGCAGAAAGAAAAATGAGGGCATGTTTTAAGTGAGATCTCAAATCCTCTTCTATTTCATTAGAAAATTCTGACATGCAGACTGAAACAATCACTTTCAATACCAGCAGCAGACTTCCAGTTAACTCCTGGTGAGCAGTAGCTTTAGTACAGTGATCTAATGAGCAACTAGAGTGCTAACATTCTGAATTTATGGCAAATGTGAGACACATCTGAATGCCTTCTTGATGGAATCAAAGTAAAAAACTGAAAGCATTTCCTACTGAGGAGACTGCAGTAAATGAGGAAATTAGGAAACTTCATAACAAAGAAGTCTTCCAAGATGGCCACCAGAGAAAAAAAGAGCCCAAATGTAGCACAAATATTACCCAGATGTAGCCCACATATAGCCCAATGACAAAAGTTTGCAAAACACTTTTTATTTTTAGTTTTTTGCAGTTTTATGTAGTGCAGACTGGTCAGGTATTGGAGCGTTGCATCTTAAAACATGACCCCCTACACTACTGCACTACTCTAAACCCTAAAACACTACCCCAGCACGACTCCCTACACTACACAAGCACCACTGCACTATCCTAAACCCTAAAACACTACCCCCAGCATGACCCCCTACACTACACAAACACCACTGCACTACCCTAAAACACTACCCACAGCACGATCCCCTACACTACCCAAACACCACTGCACTAACCTAAATCCTAAAACAATACCCCCAGCACGACCCCCTACACTACCCAAACACCACTGCACTACCCTAAACCCTAAAACACTACCCCCAGCACGACCCCCTACACTACACCAGCACCACTGCACTACCCTAAACCCTAAAACACTACCCCCAGAACGACCCCTACACTGCCCGAACACCACTGCACTGCCCTAAACCTTGAAACACCAGCCCCTGCACGACCCCCTACACTGTTCGAACACCACTGCACTGCCCTAAACCCTGAAACACCACCCCCAGCACGACCCCCTACACTGCCAGAACACCACTGCACTGCCCTAAACCCTGAAACACCACCCCCTTCACGACCCCCTACACTGCCCGAACACCACTGCACTGCCCTAAACCCTGAAACACTATCCCCAGCAAGACCCCCTACACTGCCCGAACACCACTGCCCTAAACCCTGAAACACCACCCCCAGCACGACCCCCTACACTGCCCGAACACCACTGCACTGCCCTAAACCCTGAAACACCACCCCCAGCACGACCCCCTACACTGCACAGAACACCACTGCTCTGCCCAAAACCCTGAAACACCAGCCCCAGCACGACCCCCTACACTGCACGAACACCACTGCTCTGCCCAAAACCCTGAAACACCAGCCCCAGCACGACCCCCTACACTGCCCGAACACCACTGCACTGCCCTAAACCCTGAAGCCCCAGCATGACCCCCTACACTGCCCGAACACCACTGCACTACCCTAAACCCAGAAACACCACCCCCAGCACGACCACCTACACTGCACGAACACCACTGCACTGCCCTAAAGCCTGAAACGCCACCCCAGCACGACCACCTACACTGCACGAACACCACTGCACTGCCCTAAACCCTGAAACACCAGCCCCAGCATGACCCCCTACACTGCCCGAACACCACTGCCCTAAACCGTGAAACACTAGCCCCAGCACGACCCCCTACACTGCCAGAACACCATTGCACTGCCCTAAACCCTGAAACACCAGCCCCAGCACAACCCCTACACTGCCCGAACACTACTGCACTGCCCTAAACCCTGAAACACCACCCCGTGCACGACCCCTACACTGCCCGAACACCACTGCACTGCCCTAAACCCTGAAACACCACCCACAGCACGACACCCTACACTGCCCGAACACCACTGCACTGCCCTAAACCCTGAAACACCATTCCCCTGCACGACCCCCTACACTGCCCGAACACTACTGCACTGCCCTAAACCCTGAAACACCATCCCCAGCACGACCCCCTACACTGCACGAACACCCCTGCACTGCCCTAAACCCTGAAACACTACCCCCAGCAAGACAACCCCTACACTGCCCGAACACCACTGCACTGCCCTAAACCCTGAAACATCACCCCCCGCAAGACCCCCTACACTGCCAGAACCCCACTGCCCTAAACCCTGAAACGCCACCCCAGCAAGACCCCCTACACTGCCCGAACACCACTGCACTACCCTACAACACTACCCCCAGCACGACCCCCTTCACTACACAAACACCACTGCACTACCCTAAACCCTAAAACACTACCCCAGAACGCCCCCTACACTGCCCGAACACCACTGCACTGCCCTAAACC
This sequence comes from Calotriton arnoldi, assembly GCA_963921515.1. Taxonomy (NCBI): domain Eukaryota; kingdom Metazoa; phylum Chordata; class Amphibia; order Caudata; family Salamandridae; genus Calotriton; species Calotriton arnoldi. The sequence continues at coordinate 121,546 of CAWUFW010008256.1, forward strand.
TTGAAACACCAGCCCCTGCACGACCCCCTACACTGCCCGAACACCACTGCACTGCCCTAAACCCTGAAACACCACCCCCAGCACGACCCCCTACACTGCCCGAACACCACTGCACTGCCCTAAACCCTGAAACACCGCCCCCTTCACGACCCCATTCACTGCCCGAACACCACTGCACTACCCTAAACCCTGAAACACCACCCCCAGCAAGGCCCCCTACACTGCCCAAACACCACTGCACTGCCCTAAACCCTGAAACACTATCCCCAGCAAGACCCCCTACACTGCCCAAACACCACTCCACTGCCCTAAACCCTGAAACATCCCCCCAGCAAGACCCCTTACACTGCCCGAACACCACTGCCCTAAACCCTGAAACACCACCCCCAGCACGACCCCCTACACTGCCCGAACACCACTGCTCTGCCCAAAACCCTGAAACACAAGCCCCAGCACGACCCCCTACATTGCCCGAACACCACTGCACTGCCCTAAACCCTGAAACACCAGCCCAGCACGACCCCCTACACTGCCCGAACACCACTGCACTACCCTAAACCCATAAACGCCACCCCCAGCACGACCCCCTACACTGCCCGAACACCACTGCACTGCCCTAAACCCTGAAACATCACCCCCAGCAAGACCCCCTACACTGCCCAAACACCACTGCCTTAAACCCTGAAACACCACCCCCAGCAAGACCCCCTACACTGCCCGAACACCACTGCACTGCCCTAAACCCTGAAACACCAGTCCCAGCACGACCCCTACATTGCCCGAACACCACTGCACTGCCCTAAACCCTGAAACACCACCCCTGCATGACCCACTACACTGCCCGAACACCACTGCACTGCCCTAAACCCTGAAACACCATTCCCCCTGCACTACACCCTACTCTGCCCGAACACCACTGCACTGCCCTAAACCCTGTATCATCACCCCCAGCAAGACCCCCTACACTGCCCGAACACCACTGCACTGCCCTAAACCCTGAAACACCAGCCCCAGCACGACCCCCTACATTGCCCGAACACCACTGCACTAAACCCAGAAACACCACCCCTGCATGACCCACTACACTGCCCGAACACCACTGCACTGCCCTAAACCCTGAAACCCCACCCCAGCACGACCCCCTACACTCCCCGAACACTACTGCACTGCCCTAAACCTTGAAACACCAGCCCCAGCAAGACCCCCTACACTGCCCGAACACCACTGCCCTAAACCCTGAAACACCACCCCTAGCAAGACCACCTACACTGCCCAAACACCACTGCACTGCCCAGAACCCTGAAACACCACCCCCAGCACGACACCCTACACTGCCCGAACACCACTGCACTGCCCTAAACCCTGAAACACCACCCCCAGCACGACCCCTACACTGCCCGAACACCACTGCACTGCCCTAAACCCTGAAACACCACCCCCTACACTGCCCGAACACCACTGCACTGCCCTAAACCCTAAAACTCTACCCCCAGCATGTCCCCCTACACTGCCCGAACACCACTGCACTGCCCTAAACCCTGACTCACCACCCCCTGCACGACCCCCTACACTGCCCGAACACCACTGCCCTAAACCCTGAAACACCACCCCAGCAAGACCCCCTACACTGCCCGAATACCACTGCACTGCCCTAAAGCCTGAAACACCACCTCCAACACAACCCCCTACACTGCCCGAACACCACTGCACTGCCCTAAACCCTAAAACTCTACCCCCAGCATGACCCCCTACACTGCCCGAACACCACTGCACTGCCCTAAACCCTGACTCACCACCCCCTGCACGACCCCCTACACTGCCCGAACACCACTGCCCTAAACCCTGAAACACCACCCCCAGCAAGACCCCCTACACTGCCCGAATACCACTGCACTGCCCTAAAGCCTGAAACACCACCTCCAACACAACCCCCTACACTGCCTGAACACCATTGCTCTGCCCTAAACCCTGAAACACTGCCCCCAGCAAGACCCCCTACACTGCCCGAACACCACTGCACTGCCCTAAACCCTGAAACACCACCCCCAGCAAGACCCCCTACACTGCTCGAACACCACTGCACTAAACCCTGAAGCACTCCCAGCACGACCCCCTACACTGCCCGAACACCACTGCTCTGCCCAAAACACTGAAACACCAGCCCCAGCATGATCCCCTACACTTCCCGAGCACCACTGCCTGCACTACCCTAAACCCTGAAACACCATCCCCAGCACGACCCCCTACCCTGCACAAACACCACTGCACTGCCCTAAACCCTGAAAAACTACCCCCAGCAAGACCCCTACACTGCCCGAACACCACTGCACTGCCCTAAACCCTAAAACACCAGCCCCAGCACGACCCCCTACACTGCCCGAACACCACTGCACTGCCCTAAACCCTGAAACACCAGCCCCAGCATGACCCCCTACACTGCCCGAACACCACTGCACTGCCCTAAACCCTGAAACACCAGCCCCAGCACGACCACCTACACTGCACGAACACCACTGCACTGCCCTAAACCCTGAAACACCAGCCCCAGCATGACCCCCTACACTGCCCGAACACCACTGCACTGCCCTAAACCGTGAAACACTAGCCCCAGCACGACCCCCTACACTGTCAGAACACCACTGCACTGCCCTAAACCCTGAAACACCACCCTGTGCACGACCCCCTACACTGCCCGAGCACCACTGCCTGCAGTGCCCTAAACCCTGAAACACCAGCCCCAGCACGACCCCCTACACTGCCTGAACACTACTGCACTGCCCTAAACCATGAAACGCCATCCCCAGCACGACCCCCTACACTGCACGAACACCACTGCACTGCCCTAAGCCCTGAAAAACTACCCCCAGCAAGACCCCCTACACTGCCCGAACACCACTGCACTGCCCTAAACCCTAAACCACTAGCCCCAGCATGACCCCCTACACTGCCAGAACACCACTGCACTGCCTTAAACCCTGAAACATCACCCCCAGCAAGACCCCCTACACTGCCTGAACACCACTGCACTGCCTTAAACCCTGAAACACCACCCCCTGCATGACCCACTACACTGCCCGAACACCACTGCACTGAACCCTTAAACAGCACCCCCTGCATGACCCACTACACTGCCCGAACACCACTGCACTGCCCTAAACCCTGAAACACCACCCCAGCACCACCCCCTACACTGCCCGAACACCATTGCACTGCCCTAAACCCTGAAACACCACCCCCTGCAAGACCCCCTACACTGCCCGAACACCACTGCCCTAAACCCTGAAACACCACCCCCAGCACGACCCCCTACACTGCCCGAACACCACTGCTCTGCCCAAAACCCTGAAACATCACCCCCAGCAAGACCCCCTACACTGCCCGAACACCACTGCACTGCCCTAAACCCTGAAACATCACCCCCAGCACGACCCCCTACACTGCCCGAACACCACTGCCCTAAACCCTGAAACACCACCCCCAGCACGACCCCCTACACTGCCCGAACACCACTGCTCTGCCCAAAACCCTGAAACACCAGCCCCAGCACGACCCCCTACACTGCCCGAACACCACTGCACTGCCCTAAACCCTGAAACACCACCCCCAGCACGACCGCCTACACTGCACGAACAATACTGCACTGCCCTAAACCACCGCCCCCAGCATGACCCCCTACACTGCACGAACAATACTGCACTGCCCTAAACCCTGAAACACTACCCCCAGCAAGACCCCCTACACTGCCCGAACACCACTGCACTGCCCTAAACCCTGAAACATCACCCCCAGCAAGACCCCCTACACTGCCCGAACACCACTGCCCTAAACCCTGAAACACCACCCCCAGCACGACCCCCTACACTGCCCGAACACCACTGCTCTGCCCAAAACCCTGAAACACCAGCCCCAGCACGACCCCCTACACTGCCCGAACACCACTGCACTACCCTAAACCCTGAAACACCAGCCCCAGCAAGTCCCCCTACACTGCCCGAACACCACTGCACTGCCCTAAACCCTGAAACACCAGCCCCAGCAAGACCCCCTACACTGCCCGAACACCACTGCCCTAAACCCTGAAACACCACCCCCAGGAAGACCCCCTACACTGCCCGAACACCACTGCACTGCCCTAAAGCCTGAAACACCACCTCCAACACAACCCCCTACACTGCCTGAACACCATTGCTCTGCCCTAAACCCTGAAACACTGCCCCCAGCAAGACCCCCTACACTACCCAAACACAACTGCATGCCCTAAACCCTAAAACACTCCCCCCAGCATGACCCCCTACACTACACAAACACCACTGCACTGCCCTAAACCCTAAAACACTCCCCCCAGCATGACCCCCTGCACGACCCAAACACCACTGCACTAAACCCTGAAACACCACCCCCAGCAAGACCCCCTACACTGCCCGAACACCACTGCACTGCCCTAAACCCTGAAACACCACCCCCAGCACGACCCCTACACTGCCCGAACACCACTGCACTACCCTAAACCCTAAAACACGACCTCCTACACTACACAAAGACCACTGCACTACCCTAAACCCTAAAACACTACCCCCAGCACGACCCCCTACACTACACAAACACCACTGCACTACCCTAAACCCTAAAACACTACCCCCTACACTACACAAACACCACTGCACTACCCTAAAACAATACCCCCAGCACGAACCCAAACACTACCCCCATCAGTACCCCCTACACTACCCAAACACCACTGCACTACCCTAAACCCTAAAACACTACCCCCAGCACAACCCCCTACACTACCCAAACACTACTGTAATACCCTAAACCACTCCCCCAGCACGACTCCCTACACTATCCAAACACCACTGCACTACCCTAAACCCTAAAACACTACCCCCAGCACGACCCCCTTCACTACCTAAACACAACTACACAATTTGTTACAGGCGTTGCAACGCAGGCCTGTGGTGCTTACTGGAAGTACTTGGTGGGCTAGTTGGGCCCCAGGGACCCTTAGGATTCAAGGTGACCTAATCCCCCAACTTAAAACGCGCCACGGGCGCGTTTGCACAGTGGTGAAGGGAGGGGGCGGGGCCTCAGGTGACATGTGCGCAAACACGCCCCCTTGAATCCTGAGGGACCCTGGGGGCCAACTAGCCCACCTGGTACCTTCAGTAAGCACAACAGAGTTGCGTTGCAGTGAGGTAAAAAGGTGCGTGGCCTCGGAACGCCTCTCTGCAACTCAGCTCTGTGGTCCTAACTGTAGGTACCTGGGGGCTAGTTGGGCCCCAGGGACCCTCAGGATTCAAGGGGACTTAATCCCGCAACTTAAAACGTGCCACGGGCGCGTTTGCACACGCGTTTTAAGAGGTAGTTTTAATCCCCTGCCCTATTATGTACTAGGGACTTGCAGAGGAGGTCATGCTAATCACAGGGGTACCCCAACGCATAGTGTTCCCTAGTGTATGTAGGTGTTTTCACTGTATTCTAAGTGTCTTTTAGCATAGCACTGACTCTGGTTAGTCAGAGTCAGTTACCACCAGTACCCGTCTGAAAAAGTTGTGGGCACAGGATGATTTTGCAACAAGGCCTCTTTCTGCTCCTCTGTTGGTTCTTTCTGCACATCTTTTGCTTCTTCCTGCACTTTTCTTCGTCTTTGTGGACTTCTGTTGCTTCTTTCTGCATTTCTTTTGCTTCTTTCTGCGCATTTTTTCTTCTTTCTTCACATGTCCTACCTCTGTAGGCATAGTTAGAAACTAGCATTTAAAAAACCTTTGAAATTCACTGAAAAAACCATAGGTTTCAGGGGCGTTATAGTTAGTTGGACATTTCACTCGTACAAAACCATAGAAATTCCCCCGTTCTAGTTAGTTCAGCTAACTATAACTCACATATTACATCACTCATGACATCACTGATGACATCTCAAATGACATCACTCATGACATCATCCTTGTGATAGGGTGGCAGACCTCCTCTCACCCTAATATCACCTTTGATACACACACTCAAAAATACAAACTAACATTTTCAAAACAATGGACATACCAATACCAGTTACAACACACCTATTCAGTAATTCCAAGATCTACACACACATCCACTCATTCACCAACAGTCCCTATACAGTCACTCATACATGTACTCACTCATCATATGTACTCATACACCTATACATCCTGTTACACACCGCCACTCATCCATAGAGTTACTCACACACATAGTCACACATGCAAACAAAGTATCAAACATCCATTTACTTGCATATACAGTTATACACACACTACCACACTTACTTCTACAGAAACTTACACATACTTACTCTCTTAAACAATCACTTATAGAAACACCTACTTATTTGTACAGGAACTCTTCCAATCTCTCACATATACTCACTTATATACACCAATACTCACATATACTAGTTTAAAACATATGTAGTTACTCATAAAGACACTATTGAGACAGTCATTCACTCACTAACACACCCATATACATACTCATCCACCTATACAGTCCTGCACACATGCTGTCTTCAACACATACAAACAGTGAGTCACTCATTCATGCATCTATGCACTAAGTAATACCCCACCGAACCATACAGACACTCAGACACTCAGACACTCATACTCAAAAAAACCAACTAATAACCCATATAGACACTCATGTAGCTACTCACCAACCCATGCAGCCACTTATACACAAAGTGAGAGACTGATACAGATATTTTCATATTTAAACATTACTCACTAACCCATGTATTCACTAAGATACACTTAGTCAGTTATACAATCAATTTTACAAAACAAAATCATCCATTTAGACACTTATATACCCATTTATTCTTCCATCGACCTTGAGATATACATATATAAAACATATTTAATTTTCAGAAAAACACACATTCACTGGATGATGTCATCAGTGATGTCACTGACCATGTCATGAGTGATGTAATATGTGACGTCATCAGCAGTGTATTGCGGGCGCGCGAGTTATAGTTAGCTGAACAAACTATAACGGGGGAATTTCTATGGTTTTGTACGAGTGAAATGTCCAACTAACTATAACGTGCCTGAAACCTATGGTTTTTTTCCAGTGAATATATTTATTATACTATGTATACATGTGAAAATGTCTCGGTCCACTGTTTGCCTCGGTGGCACGGAAAAAATGGGTGGAACTGACGTCAGCACGCCGACGAGGTTCTCTTATGGCTCCGATGACGTCATATGGTGTCGCGAGCGGAGCCGTGCTATTATGACGTCCTCGTTGACGTGGGAGAGCTAGGAAAGAATTTCAGTGGAATGCTGGTGCAGGGGATATTCACCTAAGTGTTCAGGCTAGTCCTTTGGGAGCAACTGTTTATGTTGCCACTCCAGAAACCGAAACCAGTGATCCGAGGGCAGAGGCCCTGCAGATGGCACACGAGGTGGGGTGCCCAGTCGTGTGCACCGGCGGGGCAGCGAAGTGACAAGCACCACAACCCACAAAAAAGGTAACGAGGGCACTGAATAACACAGGATCTTCTGATTGTATGTGGCAGGAACAACAAAGTTAAAATGCCCTAGTACCAAAATGTAGAATTAGTGCTACAACGGTCTTCAAGAGGACCTGCGATGCCGCTTCTGCCTCCCGTACCCTGGAGGTGGCACATGGGTCACGCGGTACAGTCATACTGCGGTGGGACGCACACTCGTTGACCTCTCATGGCACTGCTCCACACTTCAGGGAGGACGCTTTCCATTAGCTATGTTTTCTGATGACATGTCGCGCCGGCCCCGCCCAACAACAGAACTCCTTTAGATCCAAACAGACTCTTCCACTCTCTCACCGGAAGTGAAACCAGGCCACGCGGACACTTTCACAATACAACAGCCGGGAATGCACTTTTCGGTAAAAAAACATTCCTTCCTCCTAATTAATCAAATAAACGTCTCACTGAAGAACAGGGGCCAGCTTCGATCGGTAAACAGCCGTTACAACGACTTTTTACTTTGCGATACCATTACAACGCATGCATTACCACGCATGCGTTGTACATCACGAAGTCATTACTACGCATTTTTAGAACGCATGGTCATTTACCACGCATGCCTTTACAACGAATTTTGTTGTAAAGGTATGTATGGTAAATGACCATGCGTTCTAAAAAACAAGTAGACGATACATGTCGTTGTAAGGAAACAGAGGCTGTTCCGTTTCCTCACAACAATGTGCACCGCCCCTCAGAGACAACGTGAAGCAGGAACCACGAGGAGAGAGGAACCTCGAGGAGTGAGAGGTAAGGGGGATTGGGCATGGGGTGGGGGTTTCTTTTCTAGGGTTTAGGGTAGTGCAGTGGTGTTTGGGTAGTGTAGGGGGTTGTGCTGGGGTAGTGTTTTAGGGTTTAGGGTAGTGCAGTGGTGTTTGTGTAGTGTAGGGGGTCATGCTGGGGGTAGTGTTTTAGGGTTTAGGGTAGTGCAATGGTGTTTGTGTAGTGTAGGGGGTAGTGTTTTAGGGTTTAGGGTAGTGCAGTGGTGTTTGTGTAGTGTAGGGGGTCATGCTGGGGGTAGTGTTTTAGGGTTTAGGGTAGTGCAGTGGTGTTTGGGTAGTGTAGGGGGTCGTGCTGGGGTAGTGTTTTAGGGTTTATGGTAGTGCAGTGGTGTTTGGGTAGTGTAGGGGTCAACCAACATGAATTTGTCCTTGTGTGATGTAACCAATGCTCATGTAAAGCAATCCAATACCTGACCAGTTTGCACTATATAAAACTGCAGAAAAACTAAAAATAAAAAGTGTTTTGCACACTTCTGTCATTGGGCTATACGTGGGCTACCTCTGGGTGATATTTGTGCTACATTTGGGCTCTTTTTTCTCTGGTGGCCATCTTGGGAGACTTATTTGTTACGAAGTTTCCTAATTTCCTCATTTACTGCAGTCTCCTCAGTAGGAAATGCTTTCAGTTTTTACTTTGATTCCATCAAGAAGGCATTCGGATGTGTCACACATTTGCCATTAATTCAGAATGTTAGCACTCTAGTTGTTCATTAGATCACTGTAGTAAAGCTACTGCTCACCAGGGAGTTAACTGGAAGTCTACTGCTGGTATTGAAAGTGATTGTTTCAGTCTGCATGTCAGAATTTTCTAATGAAATAGAAGAGGATTTGAGATCTCACTTAAAACATGCCCTACATTTTCTTTTTGCAGCACTAACCATAATTTCTATGGCAAAATGAACCCCTCATTTTGTTCCTTTTTAAATTAAATGTTTTAAGTGTTACCAGTTTATTCCAATCAAGATGGCTTCAGGTGTGCCATACTTTTGTCATAAGTAAGGCTGTTAGCACTCTAGTTATTCTTTAGAACACTCTGGGAAGCTGCAGTAGAACACAAAGGAATCAACTGACAGTCTCTGCCATTGTTGGATGTACATGTTTTACTGAGAATGTCAGACTTCATTCTCACATGACTGAGAAAGATAATGTGAATTTACAGAAAATATGCTCTCATTTTAGCTTCTGGAGCACCTTCCAAAACTGTATGGGACAAGCATGTGAAAATAGCTTTCTCTCAAACATGATTCATGATATCCCAGCAGAAGGTTTTTCACAGGGTAAAATCACCTTAGAACACACCACAATTCCTGAAATTAGTATGGTACCATCAACAAATGAATTCTAATGTAACTAAAGTCTGTTATCACCCTTTATAGTTCTCCTTTTGGTAACCCTCAAAATCTTCGATTCACTACAATGCATTTCAATGGGGTACTATCATTTATATTGGTCCCAAGATGGCTGCCAGCAATTCCAGGATGAAGTGCTGACAGCCAATCAGATCTCACGATGACATGTGTGGTTAGGCTCCGCCTAGATATGTGTTTTTACTTTTGATTTTCTCAGCATCTACTGAACGGCTTTACACCATTTAACAAAAAGGGTTCTTTCCGAACCAAGAACTACCTCTTTGCCAAATTTGGTGTAATTCCGTTCAGCAGTTCGGGCTGTAGCCGTGGCTAAAGTTTCCTATGGGGAAAACACGTTTTGGGACCCCCCTTTTTTCTCGGCCCCCGCTTGACTAATCACCCCGAAACTTTCAGGGTAGGAGCGGACCGGAGCGGGCCATAAAGTTTGAAAATTTCGCGAAGATTCCTCAACCGACGCAAGAGTTATTTCAAATAGAATGTTGCGGATTTCATATGGAAAATAGGTCCTAACTATCTACTGGCGACCGCCAGTAGATAATATATATATATATATACATATTCACTGAAAAAACCATAGGTTTCAGGCACGTTATAGTTAGAAATTAGCATTTAAAAACCTTAGAAATTCACTGAAAAAACCATAAGGTTTTAGGGACAGTTATAGTTAGTTGGACATTGCACTCGTACAAAACCCGTGAAATTCCCCCGTTATAGTTAGTTCAGGTAACTATAACTCGCGCCCCTGCAATGCACTGCTGATGACGTCACATATTACATCACTCATGACATGGTCAGTGACATCACTGATGACATCATCCAGTGACTGTGTGTTTCTGTAAAGTTTAAATATTTTTAATATATATAGGGAAAGGCGTATTGAAGAATGAGTGGGTGTATAAGTGTCTGTATGGATGATTTAGTAGGTGCGTGACTAACTCGATAAGTGAGTGATTAAACGTATCTTACTGAATGCATGGGTTAGTGACTAAACTGGGTGAATGTCTGTATCCGTCTGTCTGTTGCTGTGTAAGTGGTGCATGGGTTTGTGAATAGCTACATGAGTGTCTATATGAGTTATTGATTGGTTGTCTGAGTATCTGTATGGGTGCCTGAGTGTTTGTGTGGGTGGGGTGTGTGCGACTCTGTGCATAGATGTGTGAGTGGGTGATTCACTGGGTGGATGGTTTCAAGAGTGCATCTGTGATAGACTGTATGGGTGGGTAAGTGTGTGTAAGAGTGTGTTAGTGAGTGAATGTATGTCCCATTGGTACGTGTGAGTAACTACATATGTGAAAGGCAGTATATATGTGTGTTGGAGTATATAAATAGCTATAAGCGAGAGTGTGTGATTGTGAGAGTAAGTGAGCTGGTGTGTGTAGAACTGTATAGGTGAGTAAATGGCAGTGTGTTTAATTATTTGCATGACTGACTAGGTGTGTGAGTACCTCTATGGATGAGTGGCGGTGTGTGAGTGTTTATATAGGAGTATGAGTGCATATGATAGTCCTGTACTGAGTGACCATAAGTATGAGTGACTGTACGGGTGAGTGAGTGGATGTGTGTGTGTAGACCTAAGAATCAGTGAGTGGGTATGTAGTTATTGGTGTTGGAGTGTCTATGGTTTTGAGAATGGCAGCCTGTAATTTAGAGTGGGTGTATCAAAGGTTATATTAGGGTGTGAGGAGGTGCATTAAATTCTCACATGGATGATGTCATCAGTGATATCATTTGAGATGTCATCAGTGATGTCATCAGTGATGTCACTGACCATGTCATGAGTGATGTAATATGTGACGTCATCAGCAGTGCATTGCGGGGCGCGAGTTATAGTTACCTGAACTAACTATAACGGGGAATTTCACGGGTTTTGTACGAAGTGCAATGTCCAACTAACTATAACTGTCCCTAAAACCTTATGGTTTTTTCAGTGAATTTCAAAGGTTTTTTAAATGCTAATTCCTAACTATAACGTGTCTGAAACCTATGGTTTTTTCAGTGAATTTCAAAGGTTTTGTAAATGACAATTTTTAAATGTATTAATTGTAATATTTATTTTTTTGATACTGATTTACAACATTTTTTTAAACTATTTATTTTTAGATATTTTATTTTTAAATTACATTATACATTACATTACAAAATATACTTTCTCAGAATGAATTACTTTAGTTTAAATACTTTGCAAATAGGCAATAGAGTTTTAAGTACAGTAGTTACAGTTGTTGCAATGGGCAACACAATTTCAAACACAATGCAACATTGAGCTCAATGTGAATTTCTAGTTAAATGCAATTAGTTACTTTATGGATTACTTTTCTAACCACAGGACTGGATCCTAGATTCAGTCCTGGGACATCTCCTGTAAACAGTTGAGTAAAAGCGTTTTGGTTACAGTAGTGATTTTTAAGGAATATTATTGTATTTTAAAAGTTGGCACTTAGAAACTTTTTCACATAGAATCACCAATGTTATCCTATGGGAGGAAATTCACTTAGCAGGTAAGTAGTGTTATCGTTACTTTTTCTTACTCAGTGTTGGATCCTGGATCCAGCACTGGTGCATCTCCTGTAAACAGTTGAAAGAATGCGTTTAAGTCATACAGGCTGATTTTTAAGGAATATTTGTAGTTTGTGAAAATCAACACTTTGAAACTTTCTAGCTGAAAACCAGTCAATGTTAGCCTATGAAGGAAATTCAAGTTACCGGTAAGTACGGTTAAAATTACTTTTGAGGACCAGTACTGGGCTGAAACATGCAGCACTGAGGTCTCTCCTGATAACAGGTGAGTAAATCGGAATTCGGATTTCGGCTGATTTTAGAGGAATATTTGTAAAGTTCCAAAACTCCACACTTAGAAGAATTTCCAAGTGAAACGCAGTCAATGTTAGCCTATGGAAGGAAATTCAAGTTACTGGTAAGTACGGTTAAAATTACTTTTCAGGATCAGTACTGGGCTGAAAGATGCAGCACTGAGGTCTCTCCTGATAACAGGTGAGTAAATCGGAATTCGTATTTCGGCTGATTTTAGAGGAATATTTTAAAGTTCCAAAACTCCACACTTAGAAGAATTTCCAAGTGAAACCAGTCAATGTTAGCCTATGAAGGAAATTCAAATTACCGGTAAGTACGGTTAAAATTACTTTTGAGGATCAGTACTGGGCTGAAAGATGCAGCACTGAGGTCTCTCCTGATAACAGGTGAGTAAATCGGAATTCGTATTTCGGCTGATTTTAGAGGAATATTTTAAAGTTCCAAAACTCCACACTTAGAAGAATTTCCAAGTGAAACCAGTCAATGTTAGCCTATGAAGGAAATTCAAGTTACCGGTAAGTACGGTTAAAATTACTTTTCAGGACCAGTACTGGGCTGAAAGATACAGCACTGAGGTCTCTCCTGATAACAGGTGAGTAAATCGGAATTCCTATTTCGGCTGATTTTAGAGGAATATTTGCACAATGGTGAAGGGAGGGGGCGGGGCCTGAGGTGACATCTTTGCAAACGCGCCCCGTGGCGCGTTTTAAGTTGGGGGATTAAGTTCCCTTGAATCCTGAGGGTCCCTAGGGGCCAACTAGACCACCAGGAACCTCCAATATGCGCCAGGGGGCTGCGTTGCAGAGACGTGTAGAGGCCACACCCCTTTTTACACCTCTCTGCAACGCAGCTCTGTGGCGCTTTCTGGATGTACCTGTTGGGCTAGTTGGCCCCCAGGGACCCTCAGGATTGAAGGGGATTTAATTCCCCATCTTAAAACGCGCCACGGGGCCTGTTTGCACACATGTCACCTCAAGCCCCGCCCCCTCCCTTCACCACTGTGCAAACGCGCCCCGTGGTGCGTTTTAAGTTGGGGGATTAAGTCCCCTTGAATCCTGAGGGTCCCCGGAGTCCAACTAGCCCACCATATACCTCCAAAAAGCGCCACAGAGCTGCGTTGCAGAGAAGTGTAAAAAGGGGCGTGGCCTCTGTACACCTCTCTGCAAGGCAGACCCCTGGCGCATACTGGAGGTTCCTGGTGGGCTAGTTGGCCCCCAGGGACCCCCAGTATTCAGGGGAATTCGTTCCCCTCTGCAAACGCGCCAGGGGCGCGTTTGCAGAGTGGTGAAGGAAGGGGCGGGGCCTGCGGGCCCGATCGTTTTTTTGTTTTTTTTTTAATTTTTTTTTGGGGGAGGGGGGCCGCGTGGCCCCCCTCCCGAGCCACTACTTGCCCCGGGGACCCCATCCCCCGGGGCTGGCCCTCTCGTTGGGGACTGTGGGGGGGTCCCCAATCCCCCCACAGTCCCGCCGGATCCCCGTGTCCTACGGGAGCCGGCATTGCTTTACACATGGGGAGCTGCTAAGATGCAGCTCCCCATGTGGAAAGCAATCGGCTTTGGATATTGGAAGAGAGAGCAGGTTTCCTGCTCTCTCTTCCAATATCCAAAGCAAGTTTGCAATGACAGGACGGGAGCCGCGAGGCTCCCGTCCTGTCATTGCAAACAGCAGTGTCCCGGGGGTAGGCACCCCGGGACACTGCAGGAGCCGGCCCTGGGGGGTGGTGGTCCCCAGGGCCATCAAGGGCTCCAGGAGGGGGGGCCGCGCGGCCCCCCTCCCATTCAGTGCACAGCCCCGGGGAGGTGGTGGTCCCCGGGGCTCTGGGGGTCCAAAACGGACCCCCATTGTAATTTTTCTTAGTGCCCCGGGGAGGTGGTGGTCCCCGGGGCGTGTGGGGGGGCTGGAGCCCCCCCACACAGGTTTTTAATAAAAAAAAAAGAAGCCCCGGGGAGGTGGTGGTCCCCGGGGCTGCGGGAGGGCTCAGAGCCCTCCCGCACCATTGTACATAAAGCCCCGGGGGGGGTGGTGGTCCCCGGGGCTTGGGGGGCCCTTAGAGGCCCCCCACACATAAAATTAACCCCCCCAGCATGCCCCCGGGACTTGGGCCACCCGGGGGCCAATTAACATCGAAGCGCGGAGACCGCGCTTCGATTTTTTTTTTTCCGGCAGGATTCGCGCACCCTGAGCGCATCCTGCCGATTTTTAAAAAAAAAAATTTTTTGCCCAGGGGGTCCTTGTGGGACCCCCTGAGCAAACCTAGGGGGTCAGGGTGTTTCTACCCTCCCCCCTTTGTGCGCTTTGCGCACTTGTTTCTGTCCCTCGGTTCTACCGAGGGACAAAATGGCTGCCAACATTTCCTGAATCGGAATGTTGACAGCCAGCTGACAGCCAATTAACATGCAGCTCGTGATCGGGACGGTGCGCGCAGGGTGCGCTCAGGGTGCGCGAATCCTCCGTGCCCATAGATATATATGTACTTTTACTTTTTGATTTTCTCAGCAACTACTGAACGGATTTACACCATTTAACAAAAAGGGTTCTTTCTGAACCAAGAACTACCTCTTTGCCAAATTTGGTGTAATTCCGTTCAGCAGTTCGGGCTGTAGCCGTGTCTAAAGTTTCCTATGGGGAAAACGCGTTTTGGGACCCCCATTTTTTCTCGGCCCCCGCTTGACGTATCACCCCGAGACTTTCAGGGTAGGAGCGGACCGGAGCGCCCCATGAAGTTTGAAAATTTCGCGAAGATACGTCAACCGGCAAGAGTTATTTCAAATAGAATGTCGCGGATTTCCTATGGATAATAGGTTGTAACTATAACTATCTACTGGCGACCGCCAGTAGATAATATATATATATATATTCACTGAAAAAACCATAGGTTTCAGGGACGTTATAGGTACAAATTAGCATTTAAAAAACCTTTGAAATTCACTGAAAAAACCATAGGTTTTAGGGACAGTTATAGTTAGTTGGACATTGCACTCGTACAAAACCCGTGAAATTCCCCCGTTATAGTTAGTCCAGCTAACTATAACTCGCGCCCCGCAATGCACTGCTGATGACGTCACATATTACATCACTCATGACATGGTCAGTGACATCACTGATGACGTCACTGATGACATCTCAAATGACATCACTGATGACATCATCCAGTGACTGTGTTTCTGTAAAGTTTAAATATTTTTAATATATATAGGAAAAGACGTATTGAAGAATGAGTGGGTGTGTAAGTGTCTGTATGGATGATTTAGTAGGTGCGTGACTGACTCTATAAGTGAGTGATTTAACGTATCTTACTGAATGCATGGGTTAGTGACTAAACTGGGTGAATGTTTGTATCCGTCTGTCTGTTGCTGTGTAAGTGGCTGCATGTGTTTGTGAATAGCTACATGAGTGTCTATATGAGTTATTGAATGCTTGTCTGAGTATCTGTATGGGTGCCTGAGTGTTTGTGTGGGAGGGGTGTGTGCAACTCTGTGCATAGATGTGTGAGTGGGTGATTCACTGGGTGGATGGTTTCAAGAGTGCAACTGTGATAGACTGTATGGGTGGGTAAGTGTGTGTAAGAGTGTGTTAGTGAGTGAATGTATGTCCCAGTGGTACATGTGTGAGTAACTACATATGTGAAAGGCAGTATATATGTGTGTTGGAGTATATAAATGGCTATAAGTGAGTGTGTGATTGTGAGAGTGGCTGTATGGATGAGTGTGTGCTTGTATCAGTGATTGTATAAGAGCGTAAGAATGTGCTACTATTTGTATGAGTAAGTGAGCTGGTGTGTGTATAACTGTATAGGTGAGTAAATGGTAGTGTGTTTAATTATTTGCATGACTGACTAGGTGTGTGAGTACCTCTATGGATGAGTGGCGGTGTTTGAGTGTCTATATAGGAGTATGAGTGCATATGATAGTCCTGTACTGAGTGACCGTAAGTATGAGTGACTGTACGGGTGAGTGAGTGGATGTGTGCGTAGACCTAAGAATCAGTGAGTGGGTATGTAGTTATTGGTGTTGGAGTGTCTATGGTTTTGCGAATGGCAGTCTGTATTTTAGAGTGGGTGTATCAAAGGTTATATTAGGGTGTGAGGAGGTGCATCAGATTATCACGTGGATGATGTCATCAGTGATGTCACTAACCATGTCATGAATGATGTAACATGTGACGTCATCAGCAGTGCATTGCGGGGGCGCGAGTTATAGTTAGCTGAACTAACTATAACGGGGAATTTCACGGGTTTTGTACGAGTGCAATGTCCAACTAACTATAACTGTCCCTAAAACCTATGGTTTTTTCAGTGAATTTCAAAGGTTTTTTAAATGCTAATTTGTAACTATAACGTCCCTGAAACCTATGGTTTTTTCAGTGAATTTCAAAGGTTTTTTAAATGCTAATTTGTAACTATAACATGTCTGAAACCTACAGTTTTTTCAGTGAATTTCAAAGGTTTTGTAAATGACAATTTTTAAATGTATTAATTGTTATATAAATTTTTTTCACACTGATTTCCAAATTTTTTAGAAACAATTTTTTTTTACATATTTTATTTTTAAATTGCATTGTAATTACATTATACATTACATTACAAAAATACTTTCTCAGAATGAATTACTTTAGTTTAATTACTTTGCACATAGGCAATAGACTTTTAAGTACAGTAGTTACAGTTGTTGCAATGGGCAACACATTTTCAAACACAATGCAACATTCAGCTCAATGTGAATTTCTAGTTAAATGCAATTAGTTACTTTATGGATTACTTTTCTAACCACATTACTGGATCCTAGATTCAGTCCTGGGACATCTCCTGTAAACAGTTGAGTAAAAGCGTTTTGGTTACAGTCGTGATTTTTAAGGAATATTATTGTACTTTAAAAGTTCACACTTAGAAACTTTTTCTCATAGAATCACCAATGTTATCCTATGGAAGGAAATTCACTTAGAAGTTAAAAACTGTTATCGTTACTTTTTCTTACTCAGTGTTGGATCCTGGATCCAGCACTGGTGCATCTCCTGTAAACAGTTGAAAGAATGCGTTTAAGTCATACAGGCGATTTTTTAGGAATATTTGTAGTTTGTGAAAATCGACACTTTGAAACTTTTCTGCTGAAAACCAGACAATGGATTCCTATGGAAGGAAATTCAAGTTACTGGTAAGTACGGTTAAAATTACTTTTGAGGATCAGTACTGGGCTGAAAGATGCAGCACTGAGGTTCTCTCCTGATAACAGGTGAGTAAATCGGAATTCGTATTTCGGCTGATTTTAGAGGAATATTTTAAAGTTCCAAAACTCCACACTTAGAAGAATTTCCAAGTGAAACCAGTCAATGTTAGCCTATGAAGGAAATTCAAGTTACCGGTAAGTACGGTTAAAATTACTTTTGAGGATCAGTACTGGGCTGAAAGATGCAGCACTGAGGTCTCTCCTGATAACAGGTGAGTAAATCGGAATTCGTATTTCGGCTGATTTTAGAGGAATATTTTAAAGTTTCAAAACTCCACACTTAGAAGAATTTCCAAGTGAAACCAGTCAATGTTAGCCTATGAAGGAAATTCAAGTTACCGGTAAGTACGGTTAAAATTACTTTTCAGGACCAGTACTGGGCTGAAAGATGCAGCACTGAGGTCTCTCCTGATAACAGGTGAGTAAATCGGAATTCGGATTTCGGCTGATTTTAGAGGAATATTTGTATGTTTCAAAAATCAACACTTAGAAACTTTTTCAGCAAAAAGCAGGCAATGATATCCTATGGAAGGAAATTCAAGTTACTGGTAAGTACGGTTAAAATTACTTTTGAGGATCAGTACTGGGCTGAAAGATGCAGCACTGAGGTCTCTCCTGATAACAGGTGAGTAAATCGGAATTCGTATTTCGGCTGATTTTAGAGGAATATTTGCACAATGGTGAAGGGAGGGGCGGGGCCTGAGGTGGCATCTGTGCAAACGCGCCCCGTGGCGCGTTTTAAGTTGGGGGATTAAGTCCCCTTGAATCATGAGGGTCCCTACGGGCCAACTAGCCCACCAGGAACCTCCAGTATGCGCCAGGGGGCTGCGTTGCAGAGACATGTACAGAGGCCACACCCCGTTTTACACCTCTCTGCAACGCAGCTCTGTGGCGCTTTCTGGACGTACCTGTTGGGCTAGTTGGCCCCCAGGGACCCTCAGGATTGAAGAGGATTTAATTCCCCATCTTAAAACGCGCCACGGGGCCTGTTTGCACACATGTCACCTGAAGCCCCGCCCCCTCCCTTCACCACTGTGCAAACGCGCCCGTGGCGCGTTTTAAGTTGGGGGATTAACTCCCCTTGAATCCTGAGGGTCCCTGGAGTCCAACTAGCCCACCATGTTCCTCCAAAAGCGCCACAGAGCTGCGTTGCAGAGAGGTGTAAAAGGGGCGTGGCCTCTGTACACCTCTCTGCAAGGCAGCCCCTGGCGCATACTGGAGGTTCCTGGTGGGCTAGTTGGCCCCCAGGGACCCCCAGTATTCAAGGGGATTCGTTCCTCCTCTGCAAATGCGCCAGGGGCGCGTTTGCAGAGTGGTGAAGGAAGGGGCGGGGCCTGCGGGCCCGATCGTTTTTTTTTTGTTTTTCCTCTGAAGGGGGCCGTGTGGCCCCCTTCCTTTTTCCTATTTTTAGTCCCCGGGGACCCCATCCCCGGGGCCTGGCCTCTCGTTGGGGACTGTGGGGGTCCCCAAACCCCCACAGTCCCGCCGGCTCCCCGTGTCCTACGGGAGCCGGCATTGCTTTACACATGGGGAGCAGCTAACATGCTGCTCCCCATGTGGAAAGCAATCTGCTTTGGATATTGGAAGAGAGAGCAGGTTTCCTGCTCTCTCTTCCAATATCCAAAGCAGTTTGCAATGACAGGACGGGAGCCGCGAGGCTCCCGTCCTGTCATTGCAAACAGCAGTGTCCCGGGGGTAGGCACCCCGGGACACTGCAGGAGCCGGCCCTGGGGGTGGCGGTCCCCAGGGCCATCAAGGGCTCCAGGAGGGGGCTGCGCGGCCCCCTCCCTACATCGAGAAAGCCCCGGGGAGGTGGTGGTCCTCGGGGCTTGGGGTCCAAAACGGACCCCCATTTTCATTTTTCTTAGTGCCCCGGGGAGGTGGTGGTCTCGGGGCGTGTGGGGGCTGGAGCCCCCCACACAGGTTTTTAAATATAAAAAGAAGCCCCGGGGAGGTGGTGGTCCCGGGGCTGCGGGAGGGCTCAGAGCCCTCCCGCACCATTATCCATAAAGCCCCGGGGGTGGTGGTCCCCGGGCTTGGGGGCCCTTAGAGGCCCCCACACAAAAAATTAACCCCCCCCCAGCATGCCCCCGGGACTTGGCCCACCCGGGGGCCAATTAACATCGAAGCGCGGGAGACAGCGCTTCGATTTTTTTTTTTTTTTTTTTGGCAGGATTCGCGCTCCCTGAGCGCATCCTGCTGATTTTTAAAAAAAATAATAATAATTTTTTTTGCCCAGGGGGTCCTTGTGGGACCCCCTGAGCAGACCTAGGGGGTCAGGGTGTTTCTACCCTGCCCCCTTTGTGCGCTTTGCGCACTTGTTTCTGTCCCTCGGTTCTACCGAGGGACAAAATGGCTGCCAATACTTCCTGATTTGGAGTGTTGACAGCCAATTAACATAAAGCTCGTGCTCGGGAGGATCCGCGGCCCTAGATATACCTATCTTTTTTTCTTTTGATTTTCTCAGCAACTACTGAACGAGTTTACACCATTTAACAAAAAGGGTTCTTTCTGAACCAAGAACTACCTCTTTGCCAAATTTGGTGTAATTCCGTTCAGCAGTTCGGGCTGTAGCCGGGTCTAAAGTTTCCTATGGAAAATTGCATGGGGAAAACGCGTTTTGGGACCCCCTTTTTTCGGCCCCGCTTGACGAATCCCCGAGACTTTCAGGGTAGGAGCGGACCGGAGCGGGCCACAAAGTTTGAAAATTTTGCGAAGATACGTCAACCGGCAAGAGAGTTATTTCAAATAGAATGTCGCGGATTTCCTATGGATAATAGGTTGTAACTATAACTATCTACTGGCGACCGCCAGTAGATAATATATATTATCTACTGGCGGTCGCCAGTAGATAGTTATAGTTAAAACCTATTATCAATAGGAAATCCGCGACATTCTATTTGAAATAACGTTGGCGCCGGTTGACGAATCTTCGCGAAAGTTTACAACTTGTTGGGGCGCTCCGGTCCGCTCCTACCCTGAAAGTCTCGGGGGGATTCGTCAAGCAAGGCCGAGAAAAAAGGGGGGTCCCAAAACGCGTTTTCCCCATTCATTTTTCCATAGGAACCTTTAGTCGCAGCTACAGCCCGAACTGCTGAACGGAATTACACCAAATTTGGCAAAGAGGTAGCCCTTGGTTCAGTGTCGTGCCTTTTGCTTAAATGGTGTAAATCCGTTCAGTAGTTCCTGAGAAAATCAAAAGTAAAGTCACATATATATCTGGGCGGAGCCTAACCACACATGTCATTGTGAGATCTGATTGGCTGTCAGCACTTCATCCTGGAATTGCTGGCAGCCATCTTGGGACCAATATAAATGATAGTACCTCATTGAAATGCATTGTAGTGAATAGAAGATTTTGAGGGTCACCAAAAGGAGAACTATAAAGGGTGATAACAGGCTTTAGTTACATTAGAATTTATTTGTTGATGGTACCATACTAATTTTAGGAATTGTGGTGTATTCTAAAGTGATTTTACCATGTGAAAAACCTTCTGCTGGGATATCATGAATCATGTTTGAGAGAACACTATTTTCTCATGCTTGTCCCATGGAGGTTTGGAAGGTGCTCCAGAAGCTAAAATGAGAGCATATTTTCTGTAAATTCACATTATCTTTCTCACTCATGTGAGAATGAAGTCTGACATTCTCAGTAAAACATGTACATCCAACAAGGGCAGAGACTGTCAGTTGATTCCTTTGTGTTCTACTGCAGCTTCCCAGAGTGTTCTAAAGAACAACTAGAGTGCTAACAGCCTTACTTATGACAAAAGTATGGCACACCTGAAGCCATCTTGATTGGAATAAACTGGTAACACTTAAAACATTTAATTTAAAAAGGAACAAAATGATGGGGTTCATTTTGTCATAGAAATTATGGTTAGTGCTGTAGAAAGAAAAATTAGGACATGTTTCAAGTGTGATCTCAAATATCTTCCTGTTATATTTCAACAGGAGCAGCCTGCCAGTTGATGCCTTTGTGTTCTACTGCAGCTTCCCAGAGTGTTCTAAAGAACAACTAGAGCGCTAACAGCCTTACTTATGACAAAAGTATGGCACACCTGAAGCCATCTTGATTGGAATAAACCGGTAACACTTAAAACATTTAATTTAAAAAGGAACAAAATGAGGGGTTCTTTTTGAAATAGAAATTATGGTTAGTGCTGCAGAAAGAAAAATTAGGGCATGTTTTAAGTGAGATCTCAAATCCTCTTCTATTTCATTAGAAAATTCTGACATGCAGACTGAAACAATCACTTTCAATACCAGCAGCAGACTACCAGTTAACTCCCTGGTGAGCAGTAGCTTTACTCCAGTGATCTAATGAGCAACTAGAGTGCTAACATTCTGAATTTATGGCAGATGTGAGACACATCTGAATGCCTTCTTGATGGAATCAAAGTAAAAAACTGAAAGCATTTCCTACTGAGGAGACTGCAGTAAATTAGGAAACTTCATAACAAAGAAGTCTTCCAAGATGGCCACCAGTGAAAAAAGAGCCCAAATGTAGCACAAATATTACCCAGATGTAGCCCACATATAGCCCAATGACAAAAGTGTGCAAAACACTTTTTATTTTTAGTTTCTTTGCAGTTTTATGTAGTGCAGACTGGTCAGGTATTGGAGCATTGCATCTTAAAACATGACCCCCCTACACTACAAAAACACCAGTGCACTACCTTAAACCCTAAAACACTACCCCAGCACGACCCCCTACACTACACAAGCACCACTGCACTATCCTAAACCCTCAAAAACTACCCGCAGCACGACCCCCTACACTACCCAAACACCACTGCACTAACCTAAATCCTAAAACACTACCACCAGCACGACCCCCTACACTACCCAAACACCACTGCACTACCCTAAAACATGACCCCCTACACTACACAAACACCACTTCACTACCCTAAACCCTAAAACACTACCCCCAGCACGACCCCCTACACTACACAAGCACCACTGCACTACCCTAAATCCTAAAACACTACCCCCAGCACGACCCCCTACACTACACAAACACCACTGCACTACCCTAAACCCTAAAACACTACCCCCAGCACGACCCCCTACACTACCCAAACACCACTGCACTAACCTAAATCCTAAAACACTACCCCCAGCACGACCCACTACACTACCCAAACACTACTGCACTACCCTAAAACATGACCCCTACACTACACAAACACCACTGCACTACCCTAAACCCTAAAACACTACCCCCAGCACGACCCCCTACACTACACAAGCACCACTGCACTACCCTAAACCCTAAAACACTACCCCCAGCACGACCCCCTACACTGCCCGAACACCACTGCACTGCCCTAAACCCTGAAACACCAGCCCCTGCATGACCCCCTACACTGCCCGAACACCACTGCACTGCCCTAAACCCTGAAACACCACCCCTAGCACGACCCCCTACACTGCCCGACCACTGCACTGCCCTAAACCCTGAAACACCACCCCCTTCACGACCCCCTACACTGCCCGAACACCACTGCACTGCCCTAAACCCTGAAACACCACCCCCAGCATGACCCCCTACACTGCCCGAACACCACTGCACTGCCCTAAACCCTGAAACACTACCCCCAGCAAGACCCCCTACACTGCCCGAACACCACTGCACTGAACCCTGAAACATCACCCCCAGCAAGACCCCCTACACTGCCCGAACACCACTGACCTAAACCCTGAAACACCACCCCCATCACGACCCCCTACACTGCCCGAACACCACTGCACTGCCCTAAACCCTGAAACACTACCCCCAGCATGACCCCTACACTGCCCGAACACCACTGCTCTGCCCAAAACCCTGAAACACCAGCCCCAACACGACCCCCTACACTGCCCGAACACCACTGCACTGCCCTAAACCTTGAAACACCAGCCCCTGCACGACCCCCTACACTGCCCGAACACCACTGCACTACCCTAAACCCTGAAACATCACCCCCAGCACGACCCCCTACTCTGCCCGAGCACCACTGCACTGCCCTAAACCCTGAAACACCAGCCCCAGCACGACCCCCTACACTGCCCGAACACCACTGCACTGCCCTAAACCCTGAAACACCAGCCCCAGCACGACCGCCTACAGTGCCCGAACACCACTGCACTGCCCTAAACCCTGAAACACCAGCCCCAGCACGACCCCCTACACTGCCCGAACACCACTGCACTGCCCTAAACCGTGAAACACCAGCCTCAGCACGACCCCCTACACTGCCTGAACACCACTGCACTGCCCTAAACCCTGAAACACCAGCCCCTGCACGACCCCCTACACTGCCCAAACACCACTGCACTGCCCTAAACCCTGAAACACCAGCCCCAGCACGACCCCTACACTGCCCGAACACCACTGCACTGCCCTAAACCCTGAAACACCAGCCCCAGCACCACCCCCTACAATGCCCGAACACCACTGTACTGCCCTAAACCCTGAAACACCACCCCCTGCACTGCCCCCTACGCTGCCCGAACACCACTGCACTGCCCTAAACCCTGAAACACCACCCCTGCATGACCCCCTACACTGCCCGAACACCACTGCACTGCCCTAAACCCTGAAACACCACCCCCTGCACCGCCCAATACACTGCCCGAACACCACTGCACTGCCCTAAACCCTGAAACACCACCCCCAGCATGACCCCCATTACTGCTCGAACACCACTGCACTGCCCCAAACCCTGAAACACCACCCCCAGCATGACCCCCTACACTGCCCGAACACCACTGCACTGCCCTAAACCCTGAAACACCACCCCTAGCACGACCCCCTACACTGCCCGAACACCACTGCCCTGCCCTAAACCCTGAAACACCACCCCTTCACGACCCCCTACACTGCCCGAACACCACTGCACTGCCCTAAACCCTGAAACACCACCCCCAGCACGACCCCTACACTGCCCGAACACCACTGCACTGCCCTAAACCCTAGAACACTACCCCCAGCATGACCCCCTACACTACCCGAACACCACTGCACTACCCTAAACCCTAAAATACTCCCCCAGCACGACCCCCTACACTACCTGAACACCACTGCACTGCCCTAAACCCTAAAACACTCCCCCCAGCACGACCCCCTACACTACCCGAACACCACTGCACTGCCCTAAACCCTAAAACACTCCCCCAGCACGACCCCCTACACTGCCCGAACACCACTGCCCTAAACCCTAAAACACTACCCCCGCATGACCCCCTACACTACCCAAATACCAATGCACTACCCTAATCCCTAAAACACTACCCCCGCACAACCCCCTACACTACCCAAAGACCACTGCACTACCCTAAACTCTAAAACAATACCCCCTGCACGACTCCCTACACTACCCAAAGACCACTGCACTACCCTAAACCCTAAAAAACTACTCCCAGTACGAACCCCTACACTACCCAAACACCACTGCACTACCCTAAACCATAAAACACTACCCCCAGCAGTACCCCCTACGCTACCCAAACACCACTGCACTACCCTAAACCCTAAAACCCTAAAACACTAACCCCAGCACGACCCCCTACACTACCCAAACACCACTGTACTACCCTAAACCCTAAAATACTCCCCCCAGCACGACTCCCTACACTACCCAAACACCACTGCACTAC
This sequence comes from Calotriton arnoldi, assembly GCA_963921515.1. Classification (NCBI taxonomy): domain Eukaryota; kingdom Metazoa; phylum Chordata; class Amphibia; order Caudata; family Salamandridae; genus Calotriton; species Calotriton arnoldi. The sequence goes on from CAWUFW010008256.1 coordinate 146,903, forward strand.
CCTAAACCCTAAATCTGCCCCCAGCATGACCCCCTATACTACACAAACACCACTGCACTACCCTAAACCCTAAAACACTACCCCCTGCACGACCCTCTTCACTACCTAAACACAACTGCACAATTTGTTACAGGCGTTGCAACGCAGGCCTGTGGTGCTTACTGGAAGTACCTGGTGGGCTAGTTGGGACCCAGGGTCTCTCAGGATTCAAGGTGACCTAATCCCCCAACTTAAAACGCGCCACGTGGCGCGTTTGCACAGTGGTGAAGGGAGGGGCGGGGCCTCAGGTGACATGTGCGCAAACACGCCCTATGGTGCGTTTTTAAGTTGGGGAGTTAATTCCCTTTGAATCCTGGGGGCCAACTAGCCCACCAGGTACCTTCAGTAAGCACAACAGAGTTGCGTTGCAGAGAGGTGAAAAAAGTGCGTGGCCTCGGAACGCCTCTCTGCAACTCAGCTCTGTGGTCCTAACTGTAGGTACCTGGGGGCTAGTTGGGCCCCAGGGACCCTCAGGATTCAAGGGGACTTAATCCCGCAACTTAAAACGCGCCACGGGGCGCGTTTGCACACATGTCACCTCAGGCCCCCCTCCCTTCACCACTGTGCAAACGCGCACTGGCTCTGGTTAGTCAGAGTCAGTTACCACCAGTACCCGTCTGAAAAAGTTGTGGGCACAGGATGATTTTGCAACAAGGCCTCTTTCTGCTCCTCTGTTGGTTCTTTCTGCACATCTTTTGCTTCTTTCGGTGCGTTTTTTCTTCTTTCTTCACATGTCCTACCTCTGTTGGCATAGTTAGAAACTAGCATTTAAAAAACCTTTGAAATTCACTTAAAAAATCATAGGTTTCAGGCACGTTATGGTTAGAAATTAGCATTTAAAAAACCTTTGAAATTCACTGAAAAAACCATAGGTTTCAGGCACGTTATAGTTAGAAATTAGCATTTAAAAAACCTTTGAAATTCACTGAAAAAACCATAGGTTTCAGACACGTTATAGTTAGAAATTAGCATTTAAAAAACCTTTGAAATTCACTGAAAAAACCATAGGTTTTAGGGACAGTTATAGTTAGTTGGACATTGCACTCGTACAAAACCCGTGAAATTCCCCTGTTATAGTTAGTTCAGCTAACTATAACTCGCGCCCCGCAATGCACTGCTGATGACGTCACATATTACATCACTCATGACATGGTCAGTGACATCACTGATGACATCACTGATGACATCACTGATGACATCTCAAATGACATCACTGATGACATCATCCATGTGATAATTTCATGCATCTTCTCACACCCTAATATAACTTTTGATACACCCACTCTAAATTACAGACTGCCATTCTCAAAACCATAGACACTCCAACACCAAAAACTACATACCCACTCACTGATTCTTAGGTCTACACACACATCCACTCACTCACCTGTACAGTCACTCATACTTAGTCACTCAGTACAGGACTATCATATGCACTCATACACCTATATAAACACTCACACACCGCCACTCATCCATAGAGGTACTCACACACCTAGTCAGTCATGCAAAAAATTAATCTCACACCCATTTACTCACCTATACAGTTATACACACACCAGCTCACTTACTCATACAAATACTAGCACATTCTTACGCTCTTATACAATAACTGATACAAGCACACACGCATCCATACAGCCACTCTCACAATAACACACTCTCACTTATAGCCATTTAAATACTCTAACACACATATATACTGCCTTTTACATATGTAGTTACTCGCACATGTACCACTGAGATATACATTCACTCACTAACACACCCATACACACACTCACCCACCCAAGCAGTCCATCACAGATGCACTCTTGAAATCATGCACCCAGTGAATCACCCACTCACACATCTATGTATAGAGTCACACACCCCACCCACACAAACACTCAGGCAGCCATACAGATACGCAGAGAACCAATCAATAACCCATATAGACACTCATGTAGCTATTCAGAAAGCCATGCAGCCGCTTACAAACCAACAGACAGACGGATACAGACATTCACACAGTTTAGTCACTAACCCATGCATTCAGTAAGATACATTTAATCACTCACTTGTAGAGTCAGTCACTCACGTACTAAATCATCCATTCAGACACTTATACACCCACTCATTCTTCAATACGCCTTGCCCTATATATATTAAACATATTTAAACTTTACAGAAACACAGTCACTGGATGATGTCATCAGTGATGTCATCAGTGATATCATTTGAGATGTCATCAGTGATGTCATCAGTGATGTCATCAGTGATGTCACTGACCATGTCATGAGTGATGTAATATGTGACGTCATCAGCAGTGCATTGCGGGGCGCGAGTTATAGTTAGCTGAACTAACTATAACAGGGAATTTCTACGGGTTTTGTACGAGTGCAATGTCCAACTAACTATAACTGTCCCTAAAACCTATGGTTTTTTCAGTGAATATATATATATATATATATATATATATATATATATATATATATATATATATATATATATATATATATATACTCCTTGAAAACCACTATGAAATAAAATAGTGAAAGGAAAGAAAGTAACCAACACTCCACATGATTTCACAAATTTTCCTACAGCACCGTTGCCTACAGACCTCCAGGACCTCGCCTCAGCTTCTGAGATGCCATCCCTGAATTCATTGCACCGCTGGCCATTGACGCCAAACGCTACATCTTCCTCGGCAACCTCTATTTTCACCTCAACGACCGCAGCGATACTAACATCACCAAACTCCCCGAGAGCATGAACAACATCTGCATCACCCAACTGGCCACCAACCCCACCCACATTGCAGCACACACTAGTCCAGTAAAGCCATGTCTACAAACTCACATGGGCAGAACATGCCATCGTCCGTGTCACCATCTCTGGATCCCCCCACACCACCCCAAGCCACCCAGCTCTTCACACCGCAACTGCAACAAAGTCTCAGAGAGCCAGTGGACTGATGCCCTCAACACCCCCTCCCACCCCCCCCCCCCACACACACACACACACACACCGTAACCAACCTAAAACAGGCTGTCAAGAACTTCTCTGCCTGGATCACCGACTGCTCCAGCATTCTCCCCTGTCAAACTCAAGAGGTCCTCTACACAAACCAGCTGGTACACCACAGAACTAAGAACATTGAAACACAACTGCAAATGACTCTAAAGGAAATGGTGCACTAGCAAGGAGTCCACCAACCAATCCACATTCAAGACATCCCTCAACCAATACCATCAGCTCCTAAAAGAGACTAAAAGGAGCTCACTCGCCAACCACATCGAAGCAAGCTCCAGAAACCCGGCAAAGACCTCAACATCATTGGAATTCTCCAACACCTTAGCGACTGAATTTCAGCACTCTTTCCAAGGAACTCTGCAACACCCTGGCAGACGTCTTCCAAGACTAGATCTTTACCATCTACAGAAACTATGAACCCCCAACCCTCCGACACACACGGGCTTCTTGCCCCCATGAATTAAAAACCTCACCACCTGGAACCAGCTCACCACACGACACCACAGCCATCATGAATTCCGTCCACTCAGGAGCACCCACAGACACCTTTCCCCACCACATCTGCAATCTCAGGAGCAAGACTATCTGCAACGACCTCACCACCATCTGCAACACATCCATCACCACAGCCATCTTCCCCGAAGAATGGAAACTGGCAAAAGTCCAACCCCTACTCAAGAAACCATCTGCCGACCCGCCCTCCTCTTCCCCCCCCCCCCACAAACTCGAACTACCGCCCCGTCTCTGCTGCCCTTTCCCGCCAAATTCATCAAGAGCAATCAACTGCCAATTCACAGAACATCTGAAGAGCAACCTCCTTCTGGTCAGCTCTCAAGCCGGATTCCGCACAAACCACAGTGCCGGAACCGCCCTTATCGCAGACACAGACAACATCAAATCCCTCCTTGACCAGGGAAAATCGGCAGCCTTCGACACAGTATCACACCACACCACACCCTGATCAAAAGGCTACATCACATTGGAATCCAGGGAGATGACCTCAAATGGCTCGCCTCCTTCCTCACCGGAAGAACCCAGTGAATCCTCCTTCCTCCCTTCTCCTCAGGGGCCTGTATTACACCCATGGGCAGGCATATGGCTGTATTGGTAGGTATTGAAATGCATTTTTTCAGGGGGCAGATCGTTTTTTTCAGCAGTCACTGACTTTTTCTTGCCTGAAAATATTGCCAGATTAATATACACGGTGCTGTCACAGTTTCACTTGGCATTGGGCAAACAAGTAATCTGCTGTACACTGCCATTCTCTGCTTGGAATGAATTCATTGAGGACTGTTGAATTCAGAGTAGATAACTACTGATGAAATTCCGCTAAGTATATTTGGGTATGAATCAAAGTTCTCACAGGAAAAAGATGAAGATTTAGTGAATTGGTGTAACAGGAGGCATTCTTGTTGACAGAAACTGACATTTCAGAGGACCTTGATTATTCTATAATGCAGCCAGTTCCCAAGCCAGTGCGCCTTTGAGAGGGTTTCCCACTTGGCACTTACACATTCTGGTTTTGAAGCCACCAGCTGTGATTCTTCCACGGCATCCGATAAGTTGTCAATAGATGAGCTGCCCATTATTATCAACTCCTAGCTGACTCTCTCTGTAAAGGGTCTTATAGGGTCCAGTGTTGCATTCTCCAGTGTGTCAGCAGTTGGATACATAATTCCCATTTGCGTGCACCAAATAAAGGATTCTGGTGGTCCTGGTTTGAGAATAGTGGCATTTCAGCCTGTGATGCAGCATTTCAGCCTGTGATGCAAACTATCATTGAAAGCAGAATACCTTCAGGGTATCGTGAGCACCATTTCCAATTGAAATTCCGGTTTCCTGACTGACTCCAGGAATTTGAAGCTGGATTGCTTCTTCAGACTGCTAGCTGGAAAATGGGGCTTAGGTGATCGGGACTTCTAAGCGTCAGTTTAAAAGACGAGTTGTGGAAAAAAAAATCCAATTGGGGGCTACATTTGAAAGCTGTTCTCTTTGATGTGTTCCTGAAGGATTGATCAGGGAGGGCAAACTACCCCTTTTTCTCTCTTGTGAGGACCCCGATAGTGGCAACCCAAACAGAGAGGCTGAAGGTAGATGTGATTCAAGTGGCTCCACTATGGAAGTTCCAAGCTCTGTTTCAAATTCTTCAGGCATATTCTTGGGAAATTCCAATTGTCTCTGCCAGACCCGCCCCACACACAAATCAATTTTTAATTATGCCGAATACCAGAGGAGAACCTATCCCCTGGTGAAGGTAGAGACATCTAAAACTAATGGCCAGAAGGATTTCTCTGAATGATGGGAAAACTCCTGGACTGTTCAAAAAGGCTTGATTCTTCATCCTTTTCTTTTGGCACCAATAGATATACCGAACAAGCTAGTGGAATGGTTTAGTTGGCTTGGATAGAGCATTGCTCCAGAACTGGTCTCCCTGTGACCACTTTTCTTAAAGGTCCCCTCTGTGAAGCTAGCCACACTGTCTGATTTCTTGCTACTGGGTGTAGAATGTAAGGTAATTGAATTGATCAGATGGTTTCTTGTTTAATATTGCCAGAATAAAACTGCTACTCAGTTGGTGTTGTAGCCTTCCCTTCCACACCACCCAAAGCTTTGCACGTACCAGTGCCTTGAAGTTGTCACAGGAGGCCATATAACCTATCTCTGAGGAAGCCTTTTGCACCATTTTCCTCCTCTACCTTGGCCAAATGGGTGAGCTCCACATCTAAAAGCCCGCTTGATCCACCAAGAGGTGCCACGACCGCAAAAGTTTCCCCACTGGGAGGTAGTTGAATGATATTTTTAGACACTTGGAGCAAGTCAACACTGAAGAGCTTTTACTTTTACACTTGAGGGTGCAGCTTAGTGGTGCGCAAGGATGAAAAGCGTTTGCCCCTGGCCTCTGGTCCTACAGGAAGTAAATGTTAACACCATTGGAAGAGTCCATTCTTTTATGAATACTGGTGTTAAGATTTATAATAAGTACAAGCTTGTCCTCCTCCATTCATTTGGGTTATGATTGGTGTAATGTAAATGGATTGTTAATTTGGTTATATCGTGACGTTCTCAAAACTTCAAATGTTGGTTAATCTTTTGTTCATATTGACAGTGCTGTATCTGATGTGGTATGTACTTTTTTTTCTTCTCTTCTAAGATTTTGGATATAGCAGAATTAACGGAGGATAAAGTGGAGTTCTTTGTAGATTTTAGTGGAAATCTGTCCACGCAGAGAAACGGGCATGCTGCAAGAATTAGTAGGGTGCTTGAAGTTCATTGGTGCTCAACATGTAATTTTGTTTAGACTACTTCTGATTACTGTAGGTTGAAAACCTATGTTATGAAGCTGCTGGCAATACAGAAGTAAAACTAGTTTTAGTGTAATCCTTGCCTCTGAGCCCATAATAGAAATGTAACTTGCTTCTCATTAGCAAGGAATACTTTTAATTGAAATCTATACAAATGAGTGATCTAACCTGAGAGTATTTTTTGTGTAGTCATTTTCGAGATTACCCGTAAATTTACTCGTGCTGTGCGGATTAGAAGTTGGTAAACTTTTAACAGCAGTACCGTTATTTAATGTTTCCTAGAAGTTAAATGTGAGTGGAAAAAAAATCATTAATTTTTGTTTTACTTTTCCACCAGTTCTTCATTGGGAGTAAGGTACATTTCCCCTTGGTCCCTGGCTCAGTCGCTCCGTGTCCCCTGGTGACCACCCTCTATCAGACGAACAGACTACCCCGGGACGAGATAGATACGGTGGCCTGCACTAGGTGGGCTTGGCACGGCATGCTGAGGAGAGCTAGTCTTCCTTGTCTGTACGCACCCACAATTCCATTAGCTAAGCACCCCCTTTGATTCCTGCGATGACCGATGAGAGCGCATGCCTGAGGGTGTGCTGCTTGGGGCTTCGGACTCTGGGCGATCACTATCCTGATTTATTTCAGTACAATGCCTGGGGATGCACCCCTGCCTTTCATGCTTGACATCCTCCTGTACCAACTGCTCTGTGTGGCCTGTCACGTCGTGCACAACACATTTCCTGCCACCCTACGTGCCATTCTCTCGACTACATAATATCTAACCCTTTCCCTAAGAAGCTTATTACTCTACTGTACAATATGGTGCAGGAGCAGGATCCTGTGCTTGTCCCTGGGGCTCGAGTGGCATGGGAGTCTGATACTATATCTCCCATTACACAAGCCCAGCGGAATTTCTGTTGCTCTCCATCCAGTGCCCTGTCCCCGAATTACAGGCTTCGCCTCATCCTTTTTCAATTTCTCTACAGATTGTATAGTTCTCCTGTCCAACTCCATAGATTGGGTCTACTGGAGGATACCCGCTGTCTTAGGTGTGCTGCTACAACTGCCACAGTTTTTCCATCAGGCTTGGGAATGTCCTGCTGCAGCGTGCTACTGGGTAGCTGTGGCTCAGATTACTGGTCTTTATTTTTTGCGGGCGACGCAGCTTGCATTGTTAGGTTATGTAAGAAATGTCCCCTCTGAGGCACGGAGACTCATGGCTATGTTTCTCCTCTTGGCTAAGCTTAGAGTGGCATTCCACTGGGGTCAGCGTCCTGCGCCACCAGTCAGAGTGGCTGCGAGATGCTGCATATTGTCAGGAACAGCTGACTAACTATTTGTACCTTTTACTGGTTCGGGCACGACCCAAAAACATCTGGGGCCTACTGACTGAGTACTTGCAACTGAGTGATACAGTCGACTCTCTGCACCTAGATTCTGACTAGTGGCGTAGCAAGGTGGTGGTGCATGAGTTTTGGGGGCAGCGGCCGTCGTGGGGTGGCCGTTGTGGTAAACACCAGCTCCCCCACTCCTCCCGCTCTTACACACACTCGGGGCAGCAAATGCATGGGTCTAGCTACGCCACTGCTTCTGACCAACAAATCCTGGCAACCACTTGACATTCATGTGTCACCTGCTGCACCCACAGTGGGCTTGGAGGAAGCTTCCTCGTACTGAACCAGCTCACTATTGTCTCTTCAATACTTTATGATTGTGCTACATTGATTTATACTGCTCCTTTGTGTACTGCTTTTTTATTTTTTCCTACTGGCAATGTACTAAAATACTGTTTTTGCTCCTAAGGCATGTTTTCCTTTTCCTTGTCCTATGTCTTGTTTTTCCACTTTGTTGCTTAAAAGTCAAATTAAAAAAATATTTTTAAGTATTTTTCCTGGAGTACGCCTTGACAGGTTGCATAAAGAGTGATCTTTCTAATGGCATTTTTTTTCAGAAAGAAAAACAAAAACCTTCAACTTTGACAGAGAGCTTTGAAGTTGATTGTTTGCGGTGTGTTGTGAATTGATACTGTTGCCCCCGTCTTTTGTTGCATGACACCAGGCTGAGTTGCAGACATGGTTCCTGTTTTGTTATGGCGTTTTTTTTTTTTTTTTTTTTTTTGTAGGGGAGAAACAAATATTAAACATTGGTAGATGCATATTTTTCAACAGGAACAAAAGGCTCTTAGTAAAAAACTGCTCTTAGTTGAAAGGGCACATTTTAAAGTAATAATGGTTGATTTAGTTAAGAACTTCCACTTAATGTCTTTTATTGAGCATGATTCGAAGTATTCTTGACCTTGGTCCCCTGGTTAGATAAGCAGATTTTTATTTTTTTAATAGAAAGAAAGATTGTTATACCAGCAGTATAGCTGTGTATTTATATAATATACGTTATGGAGGCAGCATTTACATCGCTAACCAGGACTGACACAAAATTTCATCAGCAAAGCCGTTTTTGCACTATTAATTTTTAACCACTTTGCTGATTGATCTGTACGAAACCGTGGCAATGTATTTATTACAGAATTTTACATGGTGCTGCTCATCACGTTACGTGTATTTGAGAGAGTCTCAGAAGTACTGAGCTCCTTACTACTTGGGCCAATTAATGGCCCTTGCTGCCTGGGACAGAACGCTCAATTCTACAGTGGAGACTTTAAGGCTCAATAGTTCCTGTGGCCATTGATGCGACTTACTGGCTGGGGCAGTTTTTAGGTTTCACCTTCAGCACGCATATTAATTAAAAAAGAAACTGGCCTTGGCAAAGCAAATTGTTCTGCCCTTTCATGTAACTACAGTTACCTCATGTAATTATTAGATGTCCTTTCTGAGTCAGAAGAAACTGTGTGAAGTCATTAACAAGACTGCAGCCCTTCAGAACTTTACTAGATGTACCTCTCGTCTGAAGCAACTGCTTAACAAGTCTATCACAATGCTGCAATAACTTGCGTTGTTACTAAATGTCCCTCTTGAGTAGGATGCAACTGCTTAAAATACCCTTCACAAAGATGCTTCAACATAAAAATGTACATATCCACTTTTGCTACTCTAATAAAGCTTTGATATTCTTTCATGAAGGTGCTGTTCTGCAAAGCGTTATAAGGTGGCCCTCACGTCCAATGCAAAAGTATTAAACTTTTTACATGAATCTGCAGTTCCACTAGTCCATACTAGGTGTCCCTATCGAGTCGGATGCAAAAGAATTGAAATTCATAAATAAGGCTGCAGTTCCACTTGTGATTACTAGGTGTCCATCGTAAATGAAATGCAAAAGCTTTGAAATTTTTACACAAAGCTACAGTTCCACTAGTCAATACTAGGTGTTGATCACAAGTCAAACGCAAAAGTCTTGGAATTCTTTACGCTGCAGTTCCTCAAGTCTTTAGTAGATGTCCATCTGAAAGTCAAATGCAAAAGCGTGTGAAATTTTTACTTGAAGCTGCATTTCCTGTTACTGAGTGTCCCTCAAGTCAAATGATAATGCATTGAATATTCTTTTGTGAAGATGCAGTTCCACAAGTTGTTACTAGGTGTCTCTCTCGTCAAATTCGAAAGCATGGAAATTCTTACATCCACCCACAGTTCTACTAGTCGCCACTAGGTGTCCCTCCTAAGTGGAATGGGAATGCATTGTAATCCTTTCATGAAGCTGCGGTTCCACAAGTTGTTCCTAGGTGTCACCTTCATAGCAAAAACATTGAAATAGTTTCAAAAAGCTGCAGTTTCACTTGTTAAGACTCCAGTCAGAAGCAACTGCTTCAAATGACCTCCAACAAGCTCCAGAATGTGCCTTATTGCATACATTTTCATACAAACATTTACTATTTTAACCAGTTGTGCTTTGTTTCCATAGGATTAAATATTTGCCAAAGTTAGTTCATAATAACGAGTTCAAAGTACAGAGTTCAATACATTTCTTTTTTTTTTTTGTGTTTGTGATCCAACCCTACTATTGATAGCAACTTTTATTCACTGGTAATTACAACACTATTAAATAGTTTATTTTGATTGTTTGTTTTTGTGACAGGAAGGTCTCGCACACTCCAGGTGGGATTTTGTGATTATTTTTGTACTCTCCCTCTAGGGGCAAGCAGGGTTGCTGCAGCCTTCTGAATCTTTTTCTAGGGGTGAGTAGTGTTAATGCATCCGTATTGACACTCCCTCTGGGGGCGAGTGGCTTTGCTGCTGCCTTGTGAAGAATGACCTGCACCAAGCTAAGGTGGTGTGGCTTTAGTATTTTAAATTTACATACACTCTTTTGCTATTTTAAACAGTTATGTTTGTTTTCTGTAGGATTAATTATTTGCCAAAGCTGGTTCATAATGAGTCCAAATTACAGATTTCAATACATTGATATTTTTTTTTGTGTGATCACACCCTACTATTCATATGAACTTTCAATCACTGGTAAGCACAGCACAATTAAAAAGCTTATTTTGGTTGTTAGTTTTGGTGAAAGGAAGGTCATGCACGCTCCAGGTAGGAGTTTGTGCTTAGTTTTGTACTCTTCCTCTAGGAGCAAGTGGTGGTACTGCAGCCTTTTGTAGCATTTTAGGGGTGAGTGGTGTTAATGCAGCCTTATTGACACCCCCTCTAGTGAGGAGTGGTATTGCTGCAATCTTGTAAAGCTTCCTTACTGCAGCCTTGTAAAGCTTCCTTACTGCAGCCTTGTAAAGCTTCCTTACTGCAGCCTTGTAAAGCTTCCTTACTGCAGCCTTTTGAAGCTCCTGCTAGGGGAGAATGGTTTCACTAAAGCCTTGTGAAGCTCCCTCTAGGGGCGAGCAGTGTTAGAGCCATGTGAGGGAATGCTGTGCAGGGGAGGGGTGTCTTCAACCTAAAAATCTGCATATACTCTCTGGCTGCAGTAGTGACGTATATAGTGAAGAATGAACATTGTAATTTACAATAAATGTCTTCAGTTCCAAAAATAGTTGATGTAACCCTACTATGCATAGGGACATCAATCATTGGGAAGTGCAAGTGTTTAACCATTTCTAGTTATGGGGAACTATTTAGGTGTGTGTATGTGTACATGTTCAAGGGAAAAATGCAGTCACTCAAAGTAAATGTGGGCTGGTCTGTTAAACTATACCTTTTGCTGATGTGGGACGTAGTATAATTTGAGGGCTATATCAACAGAGCAATGGTGAAAGTGTGTTTAGTGAGAGACCCTAAATATGTATGTATTTACTGTATGGTATTTTTTTGAAAACGTGGTTGGCAAGACAGCTAAAGCAGTCTTCAAGGCAAATCTAAAGAGCCTGCCCATTACTTACTGATGCTTACCATTGGTTGGCTTCCACTTCACTCTTCTTACTGGTCATGCCTCCTGCCAGTTGCTCACCATCTCATGCAGTCTTCTCTGGGCGTCTGTCCATGCTGTGGAGCATAGACCCAGCACAGCTTCCTGTTTGCAGCCAGTGTCCTTCTATTAGCAGCGTGTTGCTCCAGGTACAAATTTTTTTTTTCTTCCTTCCCATACTAGCTTATAGAGTGCATGGCACTGAACGGTCTCTTTCCCCCCCCCCCCCCACCCCGCTGTCTGTTTTCTCCCTGCCGACTGTTTACCCACCAGCACATGCTGTTTGGCCGTTTTCCCCCCCCCCCAAACCTCGTCTGTTTTCTTCCACCACCCTCATCCGTTTTCTTTCGCCACCCTCATCAGTTTTGCCCTCACCTTCTAAAAGGCTACATTATCGTCAAAAAAGAGGAACACTTCAAAGAAAATAAATTATCTGCTGTGACTGTTTTTCCACTGTTTTTGCCCTTCCGTTCTGTGCCCCCACTGCTGACTGTTTTTCGTTCTGTGCCCCTTTTGATTTCTGTACCCCTTCGCCCTCCCGTTTCCTGCCGCTGTCCCCCCTGCAGCCCCGCCCCCCTCGCTGACCACTCGCTGCCTCTGCCTCCCAGCTGCTCCTCCCTCCCACCTCCCCATATATGGCGGCCGCTGCACGGTGAGGTGAGCGACCCTTTACCTCTGGGTAGGTCGCCCCCCCCAATCCGCACAGCGCCACCTGTGCGTCCAGCTCCCTGCTGCTGATCTGAGGCCCTCCTCCACCCGCAGGCTACCACCTGCGCCTCATCCCTGGTGGCCAGTGGTAGGCCGTAGGTAGGTTCTTGTCGTTGTGAGCGTCACTGTTACGGTCTTTTCCCCTCTATATTTGTGCCCCCACTGTTTTTCCACTGTTTTGCCCTTCCGTTCGGTGCCCCCACTGCTGTGACTGTTTTTCGTTCTGTGCTCCCATTGTTTTTCCACTGTTTTTGCCCTTCCGTTCTGTGCCCCCACTGCTGTGACTGTTTTTCGTTCTGTGCCCCCACTGTTTTTCCACTGTTTTTGCCCTTCCGTTCTGTGCCCCTACTGCTGTGCCTGTTTTTCGTTCTGTGCCCCCCCTGTGCCCCTTTTGATTTCTGTACCCCTTCGCCCTCCCGTTTCCCCGCCGCTGTGTCCCCTGTGGCCCCGCCCCCTCGCTGACCACTCGCTGCCCCTGCCTCCCGCCTCCCAGCTGCTCCTCCCTCTCACCTCCCCATATATGGCGGCCGCTGCGCGGTGAGGTGAGCGACCCTTGACCTCTGGGTAGGTCGCCCCCCATCCGCACAGCGCCACCTGTGCGTCCAGCTCCCTGCTGCTGCTGATCTGAGGCCCTCCTCCACCCGCAGGCTACCACCTGCGCCTCATCCCTGGTGGCCAGTGGTAGGCCGTAGGTAGGTTCTTGTCGTTGTGAGCGTTACTGTCTTTCCCCTCTATATTTGTGCCCCCACTGTTTTTCCACTGTTTTGCCCTTCCGTTCTGTGCCCCCACTGCTGTGACTGTTTTTCGTTCTGTGCCCCTTTTGATTTCTGTACCCCTTCGCCCTCCTGTTTCCCGCCGCTGTGTCCCCTGCGGCCCCGCCCCGCTCGCTGACCACCCGCTGCCCCTGCCTCCCGCCTCCCAGCTGCTCCTCCCTCCCACCGCCCCATATATGGCGGCCGCGCGCAGTGGGCGCGCCTTAGGCATGCCGAAGGCGCGCCTAAGTCAAGCCCGTCTGCGCCTGGACCGCGCCCAGCGCCAGAACCCCTGGCCCCCGCATCCGCCACGAAGACCACCTCCGATACGACGCCAGCACCCTCATCGCTCTCAACCCAGGACAGACCTCCACCTGCTTCAAGGCCGCCCCGAAACGCACCCATGGTCCCTTCACCTGCTGGAATTGCAGCTTCACCTGCCTCGGAGAGCCCGAGACTCCCGCCAAGAAGGACCTCAACCATCTCCGGTGCATCCTACTAAACACCCGCTCCGCACGCAAACACGCCGTCGAGCTCTGGGACCTACTCGACACCTCATCACCGGACGTCGCCTTCCTGACAGAGACCTGGATGAACGAATCCTCCGCACCCGACATCGCCATAGCCATCCCCGACGGCTACAAGATCACTCGCAGAGACCGCACCAACGGAATCGGAGGAGTAATCGCCATCGTCCACAAAGACACCATCAGGGTCTCGAACAGCACCAACGACACTCTCAGCACCGCCGAACACATGCACTTCCAGATCCACACGGATCCCAACACCACTGTAAGAGGCACCCTCATCTACAGACCCCCCCCGACCCCAGTTCAGCGACTCCATCGCCAACTTCATCAGCACGCATGCCCTGACCTCCACCGACTACATCCTCCTCGGAGACCTGAACTTTCACCTGGAGAACAACAACAACGACAGCAACTCCTCCACCCTGATCGACAACCTCGCCAACCTCGGACTGAAACAGCTCGTCACGACGCCGACCCACATCGCCGGACACACGCTCGACGCCATCTTCTCCTCAAGCTCCCACGTCTCCTTCAGCCACACCTCCGAAGTCACCTGGACCGACCACCACTGCATCCACTTCACCTTCCGGAAACCCGCCGCACCCTACAGATCCCCCGCAGATGCTGGAGCAAAGTCACCGAAGACCAACTCCAGACAAACCTCGCGCCCAGCCAATGACCCCTCCAACCCCGACGCCGCCGCCCGCAATTTCAGACGATGGATGGACGACTGCGCCAACACCTTAGCCCCGCTGAAAAAACCAACCTACAAAGACACCAGCAAGAGAGCCAGCTGGTTCACCCCGGAACTCCTAGCATCCAAGCGCACCTGCTGGAAACTGGAGAACAAATGGCACAGCGAAGACGCCGGACAGCCGCGCAGCCCACAAAGACGCCATCCGCAACCACCATCACCTCATCAGGTCCGCCAAGAGGACCTCCTTCAAAGACCGCCTCGACAACAACGCACACAACAGCAAGGAGCTCTTCAGCATCGTGAAGGAACTCTCCAACGCCAACGACATCCCGCCGTCGCAAGCCCGGTGTGATTTCCTCGCCACCTTCTTCCACCGCAAGATCGCCAACATCCACGACGGCTTCGACTCCCGGACGACCCCAACAGGCCCCGACACATCAGACCCGCCGCACCCCATCGACCACGACCCCCTGACAGCCTGGGTCAACGTGAACACCGAGGACACAATCAAGACCATGGGCACAATACACTCCGGCTCCCCAACAGACCCTTTTCCACACCACATCTTCAACAAAGCCGGCAGCTCCATCACACCCCACCTGCGCAACGTCATCAACCTCTCCTTCGAGACCGCGACCTTCCCAGAGAGCTGGAAACACGCCGAGATCAACGCCGTACTCAAAAAACCCAAGGCGGACCCGAGCGACCTCAAGAACTTCCGGCCCATCTCCCTGCTTCCATTCCCAGCTAAGGTCATCGAGAAGATCGTCAACAGACAGCTCACCTGCTACCTCGAAGATAACAGCATCCTGGACCCCTCCCAGTCAGTATTCCGCAGCAACCACAGCACCGAGACCGCCCTCATCGCCGCCACAGACGACATCAGGATCCTGCTGGACAACGGCGAGACGGCGGCCCTCATCCTCCTGGATCTCTCCGCCGCCTTCGACACTGTCTGCCACCGCACACTACGCACACGCCTCCACGATGCAGGGATCCGTGACAAGGCCCTGGATTGGACCACCTCCTTCCTTTCCAGCAGAACCCAGAGCGTCCGCCTCCCCCCCCCCCCCATTCCGAAGCCTCAGATCATCTGCGGCATACCCCAGGGATCTTCCCTCAGCCCGACACTGTTCAACATCTACATGGCTCCACTCGCACGTATCGCCCGACAGCACGACCTCAACATAATCTCCTACTCCGACGACACTCAACTGATCCTCTCCCTCACCAAGGACCCCCTCCCCGCCAAATCCAACCTCCACGAAGGAATGAAAGCCGTCGCCGACTGGATGAAGTGCAGCCGACTTAAGCTGAACACAGACAAGATGGAGATCCTCATCCTCGGCTCCAACCCATCAGCCTGGGACGACTCCTGGTGGCCCTAGTCACTAGGGGCACCCCCGACACCAACTGACCACGCACGCAACCTGGGAGTCATCCTCGACTCAACGCTCACCATGACCAAGCAAGTCAACGCAGTCTCCTCCTCCTGCTTCAACACCCTCCGCATGCTCCGCAAGATCTACAGGTGGATCCCGACAGAGACGAGAAGAACAGTCACCCAGGCCCTCGTCAGCAGCAGACTCGACTACGGAAACGCCCTCTACGCAGGAGCCCTGACCAAGCTCATCAAACGACTGCAAAGAATCCAAAACGCCTCTGCACGCCTGATCCTCGACATTCCACGCCACAGCCACATCACCCCCCACCTGAAAAACCTGCACTGGCTCCCCGTCGACAAGAGAATCTCCTTCAAACTCCTGATCCATGCACACAAGGCACTCCTCAAAACCGGCCCAGCCTACCTCAACAGTTTACTCTCCTTCTACGTTCCCAACCGTCAGCTCCGCTCCGCCGACCTCTCCCTGGCCACCGTCTCGCGCATCCGGAGAACCACCACCGGAGGCAGATCCTTCTCTCACCGCGCCGCCAAGATCTGGAACACCCTTCCCCTCAACCTACGACAGACCCAAGACCTGCTGACCTTCAGGAGACGACTCAAGACCTGGCTATTCGACCAGTAGCGGCAACACCCCCCCTCCTCTCCCTCAGCGCCTTGAGACCCTCGCGGGTAAGTAGTGCGCTTTACAAATCTTGTGATTGATTGATTGACTTTAAACCCCATGGCTGCAAAATATAGTCAAGCCACTTGCGGTTCTGCCCACGGCTATTGTAAACATTAGAAATGACACTGTTTGATAGCTGTCAGAAAACCAAGTCGTTCTAACTCACAAAATGACCGTAAAATGTTTTTTAATACGAAAAACAATGCACAAAAATTGTTTTGGCTTCAGCTAATTACTTTACATCTAAATTGTGATTTCTATTTAATGTTCCTCTCCATTAATTCAGCAGAGTTTACAATCTGTCAAATCCACACTCCTTCAACAAACCAGCATTGGCAAAGCCAATATATTTAGCCTTTGCGAGAGAGAGAGGGGGGGGGGGGGTGGTCCATTCCCCCAGACCTCTTGCACAGCAGCACGAGCTGCTGTGGAACATGGCTTATCGGTAAAAAGTGCTATGACGAGGCCCTTGTTGATTGCATTAGTGCTATTTTTTTACTTTAAGCAGTGTTACACAGTAGTTCGCACTGCTGTGCAACATGTCTAAAAAAAATTGACAAAACCAATAGATCACGCAAAGACTAACCTTGCTTTGCCAATGCTTGTTGTGCTTCCCATTGTCCGGGCCATTGACACGAAGTGTCTTTTAATTTGGAGTGCAACACAGAGATGGTGTTCTCATCGAATTCAGCTGTCTACATTGCTTGATGGGCACCACAGACCTTCTGCTACACTCGCTTACTTCCCAGTGCTACTTCTTGATGGAAGAAGCCATCTTCTCCTTTCTATCTTGAAGCAACTGTTGATTCTTTAAGAATGGCGGCTTTTTGCCATGAGATGCTCAATGAGGCTTTATGCAAAACGAGTGTGGCGGGGCTTTTATACCTTACTAATCTTTGGCCTTGATAAACGAAACATGTAAGATGCTTCTTATATGAATTTACTATTATTGTGCACTCCGTACGTACCAAAAAATTATTACCGGTGCTATTTGTGATTACGGTTTTGTGTACTAAAGAAAAAGAAAAAAAAAGTAGCATTATTGATTTAATATCGTATTGTGCTGCCCAACCTAAAAGACTATTCCTGTATCTCTTGGTCCTCTAGCTTGAGCAGGTGGCCGAAGTGTATGGTATGCCATCTTTAAGCATCAAGGTACTAGTAGGTTATAGCCCCTTAAGTATGTTCTGGGGGAAAAAAACTAGGTGGCATATTTACGAGGGCCTTGCATAATGCTTGCTCCACACAACGTGGTACCTGCACGATGCAAAGCTCCAAGTCATATTTATAAAGCCACGCAAAGCAACTTTGCATGACTTTGAATACCTTCATAATTGTGGAGTAATGCAACGCAGCTCAAATTGCTGCGTTGCATTACTTTGCACAAGGGAGGCATTCCATGGGCGTTTCGGTGAGTGTTCCCACACAACTCCCATGTTTTTTGACGCATTTCCAAGTTTACCAAACCTGGTAATGTGCCAAAACGATACCCCTCACCAGGTGAAGCGTAACGAGGAATATCTTTATTTCTCCTAGTTTTTCCTCTTTCTATGTGTGCTGCATTCTACAGCACAGCTAGAAAGAGGAAAACGTCTCTATTGATTGTTTTTGTTCAGAAAGGTGCCCCTTCCTGCGCAAAAACATTCTTGCCAACAACACAGGCTCTCTTGCACCATCGTGCTGGAACTAGGCTCCCTAAACATTGGTAGCGCGGGGGAAAGGACAGGAATGCACCGGTTAGGATAAATGCAGTGCATTCCTGCCCTTTCCGTGTGACGCAGGGCTGCACAGTAAGATAGCTTGCTGTGCTGCTCTGTGCCACAATTCTGGTACATATGCCCCTAGTACTTTTAGTGCTTTTGCGTTTTAAAGTCCTCACACCTGCCTTTTTTTTAGTGTACCAGTCATCAACATGGGTTGCTATGGCCATTCAGGATCATTCCTACCTAGGGCTATTAATGCCCGTTAGTGCTTGGGCCCTTTGGTTGTCATCAGAGGTCAGAGGTTTCAGCTTCAACCACAAGACTCTGCAAATTAATTGGAGTTAAGATTTAGTTACGGTCAACTCGGAGGAGGACTGTTATAGCTATAAGTCAAAATCTAACATACTTTGACAAAGCCAAAAGGTCTGCTTTATTCATGGTTTATGTGTTCTTTCTTGTAATGGTTATAAGCAGTGTATTGTGTTGAATGCACTAAAGAGAACGCGCCTACAGGCACCATTGACGGACACTGAAAACCATATAGCACACATCTACATGTAATGCCTGGCATTAAAACAAACATTGCACTAAAGCACTCTTTCGGATTTTTAGCTTACAAATCATTGGATGAAATAAGCCGTGAAATGCATGCAAGAAAACTAAAGAGGTTTCAAAAGTACGATCTTTTAAATAACACGTAACTGTTACTATATGTGCGGTTGAATAAAGACGACTGCCAGATAAAGGATCTGTTACTGACTGGAAATGTGCCACCTCATTCCCAACAGAGAGCACACCTGTTTTTTTTTTTTTGTTTTTTTAAACTTCAGTTCCCACTTTGCATTGTTTTTCTCTTGTGTGTTCTGTTTTTTTTGGGTTTTTTTTAGGTGGAGCCTAGGCTTGAGACATGCTGTATTCAGTACATGGGCTTCAAGCGGCCCATCGCTTTTCATTGGCTGTTCTGGGTGCCTTTCTAAATTCCTTACTTTTGATAGGTAAAATGTGGTGGGGGGCGTGAAGAGGTGCTTGGCGAACACTTGCCGCTTCCTTAGGAGGAGCTACAGAGTGTTTCACTCCAAGCACACAGACTTCAGGCATGGAGCAGGAAGCCAGACTCATCCTGCTGCTGACACTGCCGCTGGGCTGTGCTAGTGAGCCCACCGTGCACTGGTCGTCTTGTGAGGTGCTACCTGCTGCCTGTAAAGCTCACGTCTGCCATGCAATAGCAGCCCATTAGAGCAGGCAGGGGAAAGTTGCCAGCATTCCAATAATAAGCACTAAACATTTTTTCTTTTCTTAGAAGGTTGTTCAGTATACATAATCTCATCTTAATTATAGATAAGGTAACAAAAGTGCTTCTAACCCTTTTTTTTATTTTAAATTTGCAACCTGCTGCACACAAGCTACACTACTCTACAACATAGCTTAAACACGTTAGCAAAGCCAATCGCTCTGGCTAAGCACTTATAACGTCCCTAAGGCGAGACATATTGGCTTTGCCAATGCTTGTTACTTTTGTGCACTGGCTGCTTTGCTTTTTATTACAGCAGGGGCCACCTTTGGGAATATCTAGTTTATTGTATGAGCATGTGCAGTGTAAAAATCTGCTATATTAATTGGGCTGAAGCGCGACAGTGCAGTGTGGAATGCACCTCGGGTGCACCCGGTTAGCGCCCAGTGCCAGCCCTGCGGCCAAAATATCCAGAGGGTACGGTTTACATTTACTAGCTTGTGACTAAGACGGATCAGCTGTCAACTCCCTTAAACCATAACCGTGAGGCAGACTCCATCTTCTATACCGGCCTCGGACCAGCCGAAGAATACATTTTGTTTTAATAACAAACGTCACTCTGCTCTGTTAAACGTGCTAACTTGCTAAATATATCGACGTGCATGATTTGATCATTGACCACGACCTACATTATATTTTTATTATGAAGACTTGGCCACGTGAAACCTCTAACCCTAACTTTGCTCTCGCTATGCCTTCTGGTTTTAAAATACTTTAAAATGAACTTGCACGTTCTCCTTTGACGCACGTTTAGTTGTCGACCGTAACCTCTCACAGGACACGCAACGCGCAGCTTGAAATAGCAGCCATGTTCTCGATTACACTGAGTTACAGCGATAGGGTCGGTTAACCGTTGGCCTATCCCTTACTTCATCATTCAGCAGGACGAGTGGGTTAATGAGTAGGCAGATGCCACATCCATGTCTTGAGGAATGAGGAAATGCCCTGATCTTGAATCCCGAAGTACTGTACTTTCCTCCGCATTAATTTTCACCTTTGGCACCAATTTGGACTCCCGTTCCCTTGGTACCAAAAAGATAGCTTTTTTCCCTTATATTTGTCTCTCCCGACAACTGCCACTTCGCATCATTCTTTAAAGTAGCTTTACACATACTTTTGAAATATCCTTTTACCCTATATTTGCGACAACCACAGTTCACAGAATACCCCATGGCATAAATACTTCCAATTAGCCAATGTAAGCAATTGGGTTATTGGTTGTGAAAGATGTGAGTCCTTTACAAGTAATAAGTGGGCAGCTTCCCTTTACTGGGAGCCAAGTATCCCATTATAGCACTTGACTCTCTAATGGTAGTGAAGCAGAGCAGTCCAACGCCTACTAAGGGGATGTGGTGTGGGTCTTAATGGGGAGCCCAGCATGCATCTGTTCTTGGGTGGGGGGGGAGCGCGAGTATGCATGCAGGAAGCCCACTTCCTCGCGTTCCTGGCACCACCTGCAACAGGTCTGGCACATCCTGCTTCTATCTTCCTAACCGTATCCTGAGTGGAATTTGTCTGCTTTGTGCTTCCCACTGCACCCCCCACTTCCCCCAGGCATGGGTATCGGGGAGACACACTGCCAGGTAATTCGAGCATGGCAACATCACTGGTGCACCTTTTGTCCCAGGTAAATGTCCCCCCGCACCCATGGACAATATTTCTGTGGAACGGGGGCGAGGGGGGGGGGGGGGAGTCCCTTTGGCGAAAGGTTGAATTGGGAAGGGTTCCCATGATCACCTTCTCCTGAACGTTGAAGTATAAAAGAACGTTATGTTTACACGCTGGGGCTTGGCTCTCCATGAAGAGATATTCAGAAAGTTACAGCAAAATGTATTGTCTTCCTGTTGCCCCAAAGGACCTGGCTTTGTCTAGCTACTTCTCTGGCCCCATAGGGCCGATGTGGGTGTTCTTGGGCTTGTTTTGCTGCTTGTGACCAGCCCTAGCAACCAGGAGCTTTTTTCTCAGGCCTTCTGGCTTCTAAAGTGCCAATTTTGTTGGCAGCTTCTGGATCCCATTCCCGTTGTCTGCTTGGGCTCCTGGTGTTTTCTCTTGCTTGGATGGGTGTCTCTCACAGCCCCTCCGGAGCCAGAAAAGCGAACGCTCTCCATGCAGCACTCTCCAAGAAATGAGTGTGTGACCAGGGCATCTGTGTGTTAGCAGAGTTGAGGGAAAGTCCACAGAAGTCCCAAGGGAACCATCTAGGGTCCTTCACCAGGCCCATCCCCTAAATGTTACTCAAACATAAGAAGGCCAGTGTCACTAGCCCTGAAGAGTCATTCAAGTCTTGGGAGCCACCTAGAGTTAAGTTGTTCAGTCAATCCTAGCAGTGGCATCAGGTGGCTTCTCCTTCCATCTGGGCATTCTTTCACCATTCTCACTCACAGATCTGGATTCTTCTCAAAAGTCTCGCCCTGGTGCAGAGATTTTTGAGTGGGGTGGAAAGTTCTAGAACCCCACCCCTTCGCCCTTCTAAGGCCAATCCAGCTGCTTCACTTCACCCCTGGCTAAAACTTTCCACACAGCATTATGGGACATTTTAATATGACGACTTCAAGTTGTCTATGGAAAGACCTTCTATGGGAGGCTCTGCTCCCAGCTGACACTGCTGCTTGAACCCCTTCCCACCAAAACGTCAAAGGGAAGACACTCTTCACTTTTGTTCCAGAGATCTGGACTTCCTCCTTTGTTTCCTTGGGCTATGGCTTTCCCAGCCCAGGTGCAGCGTGAGGAGTTAATTAGCAGTTGCAGATTTCCTCCCCACCACTTCTTTTCCCAAACTGGGTCAAGCCTTGTAAATGGCTCTATTGTGTCAGGAGGCCTTTAATCGTCCTGCTGGCCTGAAGAGTAATTAACTTGGCCCAGTGGGGAAAGGAGCTGGAACCTGATTATGGCTGATCCAGGGAAATAAGATAGTTCTTGAAGTGCCATATGCAGTATCGATCTGATTAAAGTTACTGTGGATCTACACTTGGGATGCATATTTACCCTAAGATTGATATCTCCATACCTCACTGGATCCTGTAGGTCCGAGTCGGGGGGAAACTGTACTTTGATGCATATTTCACTTAGAATGTGTAATTTAGTTAACCACCACAGATTTCAGTAAGCACTACAGGCTTGCACTATGAATGTCCTCCTGCATTATATGGCCCACCCTACCTCTGCATTCATTTCATGAAGGGATCCCTTCTGCAACAGGCTACCAGTGTGCCAATGCAGGGCTACACAAGATGGGAGTCTCGCATGCGCAACCCACACACAGGAGTTCATGTGTAAGCAGCAGCCCAGACCCTCCTACACTAGCTGTGCTGCTAAACCCTTTATCTTAAAAGGCAGACAGACGATTAGAACTTGGTACATTTTTCTCATAATTTACCATGAGTGAAACTGTTGGTGAGACTCACTTACAGTAAAAGTCCAGAAAACCGGTAGAACAAAAGCATAAAATCTAGGGGTATTAAATGGAAGGTTCCATTTCTTACAGCGATCAACAACCTTGAATCTGCCTGACACAGATTGAGGGCAATTTTTTCCTCCATGTTTGGGCACCCAAAATGTTTTTTAAAAGTGAAATTGAAGATATTGTTATCGGCATGTAAGCTCGGGTACCAAACCAGAAGATCTTTAAGAACCCCATACTACAGTGACTATGTTCCAATATGGGCATCCCCAGAAACCCCAGAATGTCTAAAAGATAAACTCTCAAAGCCTCTGAGGAAGGTATAACAAAATGGGGTCAACTACTTGTAGGAAACATCTTAGTAGATTGGGAACATATGTCACTAATAACCAACGGTAACCTCTCCCGATTCAAGTATTACCATGTGGTTAGCTGGGTAAAGTCTCTGGAGAAGGACGGTGCGGGAAATGGTGGACTGGAAGCGAAGTAATAAGGAAGTTCAATACAAAAGAAGGAGATCTCATGTTAGTATTGGATGTTAATGCTTGCCAAGGAAGATGAGTTCGCCCTACCTACAGAGATTTGGGGGAAAGACCTGCCGATGCCGGATGTACAAGATCTCTGGCAAGTATCGATGTCTACTTTGTGGTATACTGTTAGCTCAGCTCATCTCAGAAAAATCATTTATTTACAGTGCCTACTGGACGCCCAAAAAACTGACAAATTAGTAACCAAGCGGTGAAGTGCTATCCCAAGTGCGGAGAGGAAGAGGCTAACGATATACACATGTTTTGACAGTGCCCCCCAACTCCAGTCATTTTGGCAAGATGCGGTTAAGGTCCCCTCTAAGGTGTTGGGTCAAGGCTAGGAGGTAAGCCCAGGTCTAGTTTTGTTTGGGGTTGTAAATGGAGATGGGATAAGGGCTAAGTTAAGTAACAAAGAAAAAAATCTACTATTTGTATTAATATTGCTAGCCAGACGTGAGAAATGTATTAAATTGATAACTCCTAGTCCTCCCACGAAATGGGATTGGTTGGCCTCGGTCCAAAAGATCAGGAAACTGAATCTGAGTAGAGCACAGAGTAAGAGGTCTGGATTTTGGGATATATGGGAACAACAATTTTCACTCTGAGATTTAAGGGGGTATGGACGTCTAATGATTATGCAGTACAGCAATAATCCCATATACAGGGAATCTGATCTGCTAACTCCAGAGCTAATTTCCCTTTGATCAAATGGGACCGGAAGATAGGGGACCCATTGCAAAGACATCCAAACTGGCATAGAGGGAATACGGGACCCCTGATCCTTTCCGAGATGTTTATTGCACAAACTAGGACAAAAAAAAACAAACCTTGACTATGCCACAGATTTGACCACATGTTTGTTTTCCTTCTGTGCATTAGAACAGAATTTATACTGATCCAGTGTGACATGCATTTTCATTCCAGATTGATTTTGTTTGTTAATACTTATGTTTTTCCTTAACACCCTCCATTTTTACCAGTATTTCTGGTTAATGTTGAGAGTCTTTGATCTTCAGATCCCAAACAATTTAGCAATGTGGCCTCCTTATGATCTTCCATAAACCTTTCAGAACTACCAACCATGCCTTTTAAATAGGTCCATTCTCCCAGGAAGCAGCCAGTACACCGGACATAGGATACCATGACTGAGTTGACCAATAGTGTGCATTATGCAGATTAATATACCACTTTCCAGCTGTTTGTACTATTCACAGGTCAAGACTCTTCACCATGCAGCAGTATCACCCACTAATTCTTTACCTTGATGTTGCTGGTTTGCCATCACTGCAAGCCCCACGTGTGAAGTTTTTATGATTTGGTTTTTAGTGACACTGTCTTGTTTAAGTATGCTCATCATGAA
Organism: Calotriton arnoldi; assembly: GCA_963921515.1. NCBI lineage: Eukaryota > Metazoa > Chordata > Amphibia > Caudata > Salamandridae > Calotriton > Calotriton arnoldi. Next base: position 171,594 of record CAWUFW010008256.1, read on the forward strand.
GCCCATATGAGTTTCATCGAATTCACTTAAGTATTTATTCTAAAAGCACTTCTGCGCCTTCTCACCAAGAGGAATGACCACATTCAGTCTCACAATGGTGATGTCTTTCAGTCGATCCCTACAGACATCAAAATTAAATCCACTCGCACAACAAAGCATGTGTGGACACTTGTAAGATACACTATCACAATAAAACTGCCTCTTGATACCTGCACTAGTATTCCCTGTAATCTCTTTCCTGACATACACTGATGCACGTAGGGGCTTAAACTTTCAGTATGAGTAGGGTCTTGAGGATATATTGCTGCTTGCTCCTTTGATCAATTGTTAAGAATGTTAAAGCATTGCCTTTCTGTACCATCGTTTAAGTATTGCATTATTCTAAATCAATTGCTACTTTGTTGGTGGCAGAGGTGCTTGTAATTTAGCGTTGGTGTAGCTTGGTATGTTCTTGTGGTGGCCTGAGGTATCTTGGTTAAGTAACGTTGGTAGACAATCGACAATGTGTGATCAAATTTCTCTGTTGCGGAAAGGTTTCCCAGTTTCAGTCTTGCCAGTACGAGATTTGAGTTAATATCTAAGTGAGATGGAAGGGTTTTTTGAGGGATCGGAGTTTAAAACACAAGAGAGTGTAATTAAGGTGAAGAGGTTCACCAACCCTGGAAAAGAAATGTTCCCTTTGGCTAAAAGGAATGACTTGTATTGGAAATAGGAGCTGCAAAATGGAATCCCTGCCTACCATGACACCACACCAATGCTGGAGAAGCTCCTTTTGAACTGTGCATACGTTTCAGACTAAATGACAATGTATAGCTGGGTTTGGTTAAATGGAAAAAGTCTTGATGAATGTTGGATGACTGACATAAGAGTTGTGCAGTCAAGGGCGGGGAAAGATTATGAAAAACTGAATAAGTGATCGTCCACATCGGGGTGTGAAGCAGGTGTGGGTGGATATGGTAAAAGGGGAGTTCTGGTGGGAATGAGGGAGTGTTCAAAGATCACTAGGCATTTGCGCATACAGTTATTAACAAATGCTGTAAAGCTTGGACGGATGGATCTGGAATTCCATTTGCGTTTCTTTATACAGTGTGTGTGACAGAAATGATGGAGAAGTTAGCATAAACCAGTGGTTTGGGAGTGAAATATGGTAGCGATGGCAGCAAAGAAATGAACTGATGTGAAAGTTGCTGGTAGGCATTAGACCATTTTGAAGGAGCTGCCATATATTTGTGACTACGTGTTGGGCATAATGCGTTACCTGTGATGATTTAGATTGTCACTGTATTCTACATATTGTTAGATGTCTCATGCTTGTGTTTTATTTCAAGTTTAGTTTTGTGTTTGTTCTCTATTGTAAAGAAATGGGTTCCATGAGATATGCTGCTTGTCCGCTTTAATGCTTAGTCATTGTTCAGAATCTTACAGTATTATTCAATTTTTTTAATTTTATTATTACGTGTTTTGAAGCCAGTCAGTTGTTGCTATGTGTGGCAGAGGCCCTTATGAGTAAACTTGCTTACTAACTTAACACTGGTAGGGGGGGGTTCTAGATTCCAGACCAGCACACACCATAGCAAAAAGGTAAAACATTGTTTACTTAAAAATGTGCTGTTGCCATGGCCATCTTGCCTCATTTCTCACTCTTGGTTACATTTTTTTATTTTTATTTAAAGTGCCACAGAGGTGCAAACGTCAGTATACTTTAGCTGCTCCTTCAGCATAAAACTATTAATCAGTCGATTCACAGGATGTCTTTGCCTGTGAAAATCAATATCCAATTTGGATCCTACGGAAACGGGCTGGTCTTGCGAAGAAGCAATAAAAAGTCCAATTGCCTTATCCTAGGGGATACATTAAGGGGGTAACTGAAAGAGACACCCTGTTAGCAGAGCATGTTTAGGCAGTTGACTCCCGATAATGTTTACAAAAGATAATAATCCCTTCATAGAACATCTGGTTCCACTGTTTTTCAAGCACGCCCATACACCTCACATCCATGGCTGCACAATCCTAATGAACACACAAGACTGGTTTGCAAGCGCACCGCAATGGGACTGATGATGGGTACTGTCGCTACGTGGCCGTTTCAGCGTGAATATGTATGGGTTTATCTGTATACCAATCTATAGTACCTTTGGAGTGATTAAGCACTCTGCTGCTGATTCAGTAAAACACTAAATAGTGCACATCACCATCTGCCATATTCACACTTAACAAGTATCTCACACAGTCACTCCGCACCAGACTATATCTTTGGGATACACAGAAGGGCCCCCTGAGATGCTTAATTTTATCCGCGATAAAACTGACCCAATTCATACTTGTAAATGAGGATAGCACTGTTCTTGTTTTTATGTTTTTACCTTGACTCCATTGGTAATACTGAAGTGAATTTAAGCCAGTTCCCGAATCTTGAGTTCTTAGTAACATTGTTCCTGGCTGTATGTGGCCAGGGGACCAATTTCTGTTTTTGCAGTGAGATCTAGTGCTAGTGCTGCTATGGAAATTGGAAACTGTCTCTAAGCAATCCATGGACCACTCTACACATTAGTACCTTGTTGTATTGCTTCTGTAGATCACTTGCACGCTGATTCCATGTTTTCTTTAATATTCCTTAGTATGGATCTCTGGTTCCTCCCTTTCTTGATTGTGACCAAATCTATCAATTACCGAGCTGGCATTAGGATAGCAGACTAATGGCAGACTTTCCACCTGGATATCTGCATAAGTATTGGAGTGCATATCTGAATATTTGTTGAAATGATCATGCAAGTATTACTAGGCTGCTGGATGTGTTTAGGTAATATCTAAACAAGATCTTGAATAAACCATGGGGGAAAAAGGTTAACTTCAGGATTTACACGAATCATTTCAGATGGCTCAATGTGTAGAATATTAGAAACCGATTAAGACTGGTCCAAACTAGATCGTTGCACTGAGGATACTGTGAATTATGTAGAAAACTGCATCCAGCTCCAAGTTTGGAAATTTCTTAAGCACATAATTACCATTTACTGAGGTACAGTACATTGCTCTCAGGACAACAGACTTGCAGGATTCAGCAAAATATTGTAGTCAAAGTAAATAACCGTGTTAAAATGTGGTCAGACTAAGTCCACAACAAACTTGCACATTCAGTGGAATACTCTGATATACAGTAAGTATGTTCGCTTATTGATAGTCGTAGCCACATGGTACTGCCAACTGTTTAATATGGCGATGAAATAACTTTGTGGTTGAGTTCTTCCTCCAGCCTCTCCTATTTAATTGTGTCAGTATTCAAAACAAGCGGATGTTGACACCAGGCTACAATTCTGTAACCTCGCTCCAGCTTCCAGGTCTCTCTGCGTTCCCTATCTATTCCAGTAATAAATCTACTCCAGTTACACAAGATGCTCCAAATTCTTTTTGCTCAAACTGAGACGGCCAGGAGAGTAACCCTGGGTGGAGTTCGCGTAGTCGCGCTATGCGAAGTCGCAAAAAACCTCAGCGACCTACGCGGAATTCCGCGAGCACGCGGAGTTGCTTGTTGCGCCCGTTCGCGATGCGTTTTTCCTGTTCGGGAACGCATATTTGGGGACGCTTTTTGCGTGCTCGGGTGGGGGTGGGAGGAATATCGCGTGAACTTCATGTGGTCGCCAATGGGCGCGGCCATCTTGTTTTTCACTTTTTGCTATGGTTCTGGGCCGGTTTTTCTATCCTCCCTATATCTTTTCAATCCTCTGTTTCTAGAAACTTTGGGGATCTTTTTTTATTTTTTTTTTATCTATCCCGGATTGTATATTTTGTGTGTTTTTAGTGCGTTTTTCACCCTTTCTATTACTTGCTTTTTTCATTTCATTTTTCCTTACTTTCTTACTTCCTACCTTTTTTTCTTTTCCGCCCCCTGCCTACCCAGAACCATGGCAAAGAGCAAGGGCCAGGGGAAGAGGAGTGCGAGCAGCGACCGCCTTCCTTGCGGAAGGCGGCACCCACAAGGTGTGCAGCCACGGGCCTTATTCACAGAGGCGGAGGTGGTCGCACTGGTTTTTTTTATCCAGCGCCACCTCCACCTCCCCTTAACCCTGGCGGCAGGCCTGGGTCCGGGTACGGGCTCCGGGAGCGTCTCCGGCGGTGGGCGAGGGTGAGCCGGGCAGTGTTTCGCTGCTCTGGGGTCCGGCGCACCCATAACCAATTGACGCACCGGTGGTCCGATATCCTGGACCGGGAGCAGGACCTGCTGGACCTGCTAGGTGTTGAGCTCCCGGGACTTGGTGAGTAGTTATTTATATTACTATTGTGTTCTTCTGTTCTGTTATTGCGAAATATTATTTTTTTCGCAAATAGCTAACATGCTGCTGCTTACATGCAGGTAACTTATCTTTAATAATCTTATATTATGTGATTGTTACTTCCAGACAGTGCTCGACGCTACTAACTAATCGTACTTTTTTGCAACTTTGCGCTCACTTGGGCTGGTTATGTAAGAGAGGTTAGAGAATTTAAGTTGGGTAGGTAATCCATATAGGAAAGACTCCAGTCCTTTCCTTTGTCCTGTCAGGCTGTCCTGTCTCCTGTCACTAAGATAGGGGTAGTAGATAGTTAGTATTTGGTAATTTAGCGGCCTGCGTGACGCGTCCTCTCACATGTCTTCAGTCCTAGTAGAACCTTTTGTAGTTCTTATAGTGAGTGAATAGCAACCAACCAATTTGGTGTATGCAATATGCATGCGTCCATCTATGCATTAAGAAGAATAAATGCAGACTTAGTAATTATTGGCCCGTCAAAGGGGGTTGTTGGAGCTGAGACTGAGAGATGATTGGGAATGAGATCGGAACTTGGAAGCAAATATTTTTTTGCAATTCATTCCAAAGTCTGGAATAGGCGGGCTAGGTATGTTTAGGATTCAGGAATCGGAATTGAACTGTGGAATAATAATGATCGGATGGTACTCGACTGCGATACATACTAGTCGACTACTACTAGTCGAATAAGTCGATCTGATTAATTTTAGGATAGGTCAATGTTATTGCAATTGCTGTTTCCTGTCTAAAAATATTTTTAGAGCAATTATATTTATTTATTTAACACAAATAATTTTTTGTCTCTTTAATTATGTCTTGCATGATCAGTATCCAGGAGCAAGAAGAAGACTGGGTCAGCTGGCATTGCGGCGGGTGCGGGAGCTGGAGGGGCCTCCCAGGAGTAGCAAGAAGCGGCCTCAGGCGCAGATGGCTCTGCTGCTGGCCCCAGTAAGTCCTCCTGGTGTTGTATATTATTTCCCTAACTCTTACCGCTCTATTATTTCCATTTCCTAATTGAAATTTTCCCAAAATCCTCTTCAATCTGTTTCTAAATTCTTGTTTTTGCTCCATTACCTACTATTAAGTACTAGTACTACTGCTAACATTGTTTCTAGTGTCTGTGGTTTTAAAATTTTTTTTTTTTTTTTTTTTTTTTACATCAAATCAAACTGCATCTGACTAACCTCTGATCTGATTCTGTATTAATCTGTCTGTAGCTTGCTTTCTTCTGGGTTTCACTCAGCTTTCCCTCTCCCCTTAGTTATATGTGGATTGCCTAGTAGTGGTACTGTAAGACTCGGAGAACCCATTGGTCCTAGGCTACTACTAGTACGGACTCCTTACTACTACTAGTAGCACTAATCTGCTGTGCAGATTGCATATCCAAGTAAGGTATTATCCGCAGGTTTGTGAGATGAGAAGGCTTTAGTTTCTTTTACTGTCTCATCATGCTCAATCAGTAATGGTGGTCACTCACGTTGAACAGGACACCCCAAATTGGTGTATTTTACTTTTTCTAATCCAGGCCTAGTACTTTTTTAAGTAGCAGCAATTGTTGGTGAACACTGAACAACTGTTACTGTGCACCATGGGTGGAAGGAAGTATGAGGAGTAGGAGGACAGCCCCATTATTTGCCAGCTAAGAGAGACCTCATGTCTGCCCAGTTGGCCACTCTTTCTTCTTTTCAAAAAATGAGATGCACCAATAGCTCTAGTCACTGAGTCCAGTCATTTGGGTTGTCCTCTTCTTGAGAGGCTTTCCAAAAATTGCACCAACAAAATGCCCAACCGGATATTATTTTGTTATTTGTGATAGGGCATACTGTCTACTCTACTCTAGTATCCGAATTGTAGATAGTAGTGATGTGTGTGGTGTATGACATTATCAATTATGTATTTTCAATATTGCTAATGAAAACAATAGGGGAGGCGTATATGGCATCTAAAAAAATGTGAAATGTTTTTTTCCAGGTGTACTGACCACCAGTGCCGGGGCCAGCGGTGAGGGCCATGCCACTCCGAAGGGAGCGGATGTGGCAGCCACAGGGGATGAGCCAGTGCCAGTCTTGGTAAGTGGCAGTTCCTTCTTCTCACTGGCAACTTTCTTGGTACTGGAGGACCTGGTAACTTTCTTTGGGGCCATCTTCTTCAGATGTCAGCAGCACGCAGTGGCACAAGTTGAAGAGATGTCTGTCTGTGGTCACACGTCACGTGACGTCATGCGCAGCAGGACTTCTGTCTGGCAGTACAACGGGTGATGACTCCTCCTCCTCAGTCTTTTGTGCACCTAAAAGCAAAGAAGCCAGAAGAACCTCAGTGAAAAATGGCATTTGTTGTTGTGGTTCAATTACTACTAGTACAAACAAATATAATATATAATTTAGTGTGTGGTCACACTTGTTAGTGTTATTAATATTATTAAATTTTATTAACTCAGTTTAGTTATTAAAAAAACATAAGTGTATCCATTTCTGAGACTTTGACAACAAGGGCTTTCATGGTGTACTGTGTACACTCAGGAAGGAGGATAGGAAAGAAGAACAACAAAAATAAAAATGTAATGGAACCTGTTTTGGCATTGTGCATCACGTGGGATGCAGCATTCATGAAGCTGCAGCTGGCAATGGGGATGGAAGCAGTAAGCCAAGAGGAACAAAGGAAAGACATGCAGGCCTATGGCAAAGGCAGCACACTAACTACCACCACAAAAAATGGCCACCACAAGCAGGAGGCCTGTAAAAGAATGAACTCAAGCAGGCCTATATGGCCAGACAAAGGAGGCATGCTAAACAACACAGCTTTAATGCAACAATGCAAAAACGAAAATCCACAGGGCTAAAAAAGGTTTGCAAGTTACACAACAACCACACACATCCAACAAAGGCATTTATTTAACACACTTAAAAAAAGTGAAATACCCCCCCAAAACACGTTTTGCAGTTCAATCCAATGCCATCCATGCCCTAAATGATGATTAAATTCAACAGAAACAGTTGTTTCATGCACCCATGAGTAGCTCTGGGCCTATTGGTTGGAAAACCCATTGGCAGACTAGGCCACATAGTGAATCATTTTAAATCAATAATATTGCAAATGTATTAGAAAATGTAGTGAACTGTGCTGCATTTTTTGCTGGGTAAAAGAAGAAAAAATTGCATGCAAATCAACCGGCATGTCCACCACAAAGCAGGCTTGCAGGCCTAATGCAGAAGCACAATGGCTGCCTTCACAAAATGGCCGCCAGCCACATGGCCAGGCCACCACAACAACAAGAGGAAGATAGACATTGCAGGCTATGTCAAAAGCACACTGGCTGTCTTCACAAAATGGCCGCAAGCCACATGGCCAGGCCACCACAATAACAAGAAAGGGAAGATAGACAATGCAGGCTATGGCAAAAGCACACTGGCTGTCTTCACAAAATGGCCACAAGCCACATGGCCAGGCCACCACAATAACAAGAAAGGGAAGATAGACAATGCAGGCTATGGCAAAGGCACACTGGCTGCCTTCACAACATGGCCACCAGCCACATGGCCAGGCCACAACCACAAGAAGCAGGAAGCCAAGAGGAACAAAGGAAAGACATGCAGGCCTATGGCAAAAGCAGCACACTAACTACCACCACAAAATGGCCACCAGCCACATGGTCACTCAGTCACAGCAAGCAGGAGGCCTGTAAAACCATGAACTCCAGCATGCCTATATGGCCAGACAAAGGAGGCATGCTAAACAACACAGCTTTAATGAAAAACGAAAATCCACAGGGCTAAAAAAGGTTTGCAAGTTACACAACAACCATACCACACACATCCAACAAAAGGCATTTATTTAACACACACACACAAAAGTGAAATACCCCCCAAAAAACACATTTTGCAAATCAATCCAATGCCATCTTACCTAAATGATGTTTAAATTAAACCGACCCCACAGAAACAGTTGTTTCGTGCACCCATGAGTAGCTCTGGGCCTACTGGCTGAAAGGCCTATTGGCAGACTACTGGGCTAGTGAATTAAATAAATATTGCAAATTGATAGCAAAAGTTGGAGAAAATGTAGTGAACTTTGCAATATGTTTCCTTTATAAAAGAAAACTAGTAGAAAAATTATATACAAAGAAATGACGAACTAGGCCCCTACTGAAACTACAGGCCACAACAATAAATTTAAAAAAAACGATAAAGTACAAAAAATGTAGGTGCAATGCCCCAATCAAACAAACACCAATTTTCCAACTTAGTTGTGAAATCTCAAATCTAAAAGTCCTCAAATCCAATGATATATAATGCAGCAGACACACAGAGTGATCCTTCCAGCTCCAAATGAAAAGTGAACAGGAGATGGACAAAGCACTGGGAGGAGCCTGCTGGACAGGAACAGGAAGTTGGAGACTCTGGGGCACTTCCTTCCTCTTTAAAAAAAAAAAAAAAAAAAGGATTCCTTGCACAAAAAAGTACAGCCAAATGTCAATCTGAGGAGTTTTTTTTTTTTTTTTAATCCAAATCATCATTTCGAGAAGGTTTTGATGCTGCTCGAGAGATATTCTTCTCCAGATTGCAAATTCTGCGTGTTCGGCATCGCGATCTTCACGAAACTTCCGCCGCAAGTCCGATGGCGTGCTCGAATGACGTGTTTGCGGTCGCACACTCTCGCGGGACCGTGCGGCTGGCTACCAAATCTCGTGGCGCTCGCGAATGGATAGGAAATCTCGTCGGCGAACGCAGGGTTCCCGGTAAGTCGCTCCTGCGCACGCGAAAATGCATTTGAGCGCTCAAACTCCGCTCCGTTGCGGAGCACGGAGTTTTTCGGTAACTCCGCGTTCTACGCGAAGTTGCCAAAAATCCGCAAACTGCGCGAGCGGATTTTACGCCCAGGGTTACAGGAGAGACCAAGTTTATTTATTCTGACGTTTTATATAGGGCTATCTGGACCTGTATGGGTGGCAGAGGGTTTTACATTGTTTTAGCTAAACCAGAGTGGGCAGAAAAATCATAAACCAGACTTTAGTACTTGATAAATGGGTAAAGAAACGCATTGGAAAATTGACTCTCAAAATATCGTTGTAGCAAGTAATTGTACGTCAATTTCCAAAGTGAGCGGTTTTCGAGATTGATCAGTGATGGATTTGCTTGCCAGTTGCAAAAGCTGAAAGTTTTAAAACTAACTTGCAAACCATCACTGCCTCTCCATCGTCGGCACAGTTTAAACTGCAACATCTACTGCCTAAGACCCCGAACTCTTGGAAAACCTAGACTTTCTCCTGAAGTATTTTTGTGGTGTTGCTGTTCCATTGAGGTATCTTGAGGTGCTGCTGTTACATTGAGGCCTAAGTTAATGAAACGTGCTCCCAAGATCGGCCATTCTGAACAGCAGAGGCAACTCTATAAATGCTGTGACCAACTAGAGCTGAGAAGGCGTGATTTGAAAAGCTAAGACCAAGACTAAAAGTGGCTGCTCAGGTGGCGATTGGGAAGAGGAGTCCTTCTGTCAAGCATGTTGTCAGATTCTTGATTGTTTCTTTTTGTACTTCCTTGTGTAGGAATTTGGAAACTTCACAAGTCTTCCCAAAAAATGTTCTGAAAACAAATAGGTGTGCAATTATCAATAAATATGGAAATGGGCTTTGTGATGTGAATGGTTTGTTTTTTTCAGCTTTGATGGCTTCTGTGTGCTTCTCCTTATTTGTGCACCAGGACCCATGTGCATTCCAGGCGTATTCGAAACATCCCTTGACTAAGGTTCGCTTTATGTGCTCAATGTGGTTCTGGGTTATAAACACCGTAAGTCTATTCAGCGAATGTGTGGCTCAGCTAAATCATCTTGATCATTTCTATTTGCTAAGTCGTGGAGATGCTGATGCAGTACATTGCATATTGCCGCGGTCATATAGACTTTACTTGAACTTGTCTTTCATACCAGAAGTGATGAACGGAGAAGCGGCGGATGTGTTTTGGGACGCGTCAAATGGATCGGAGTGTCAAATGTGTGCATGTAGAGTGTTAGATGCACTCATTAAGGTGCCAAATGTGTGCATTTACCAGACTTTAATTGTATTATAGCATTTCTGTTGATTTTGCCTACCTCTTGACGAGTTTTGAAGTGCTTTCCAGACAGGTGAGATGACCCTACTTCACTAGCATGTGGTTAGGAGAAGGTTGTTAGTCACTTATTACTTGTTGAGTTTTGGTATGTGTGGGGCACGGAAAGTGTACTGCACACTTGTAGCAGGAATGGATGCCAAATACATAATGTATGAGGCTATGGGTGCATTATCTGGTATGGCTGTGGGGCCTTACGGTGGAATACACTTGCAAAAACTGTCTTTGGTCCAGTCAGGCTCGTTTGAACAACGTTCAGCTCAACCCTGGGTAGCTATGGCTTTTGAACAGCAAAGCTTGAACAAGGTAACTTATTTAACAGCACCAAACAACAAAATAAGAAAGCTGCACAACATGAAAGAAACACAACACCAATTTATAAAAATAGGTTATATTTAGAATCCTTGATGAGCAAAATCAACCGGAGGGTTCCAGAGATACAGATGTTTAAAAGTTTGTAAAAGTTAGTTAGGCTACTCCGGCCCGGTGTGGGCAACCAAATCGGACAGAATGAAGATCTGGGGGGGTCCGTGGGGTAGATATGGACAGTTACCTGGCCACCAAATTGTTTTTCAGTCCAGTTCCAAACATTACAGCACGACCGCCATAGACTTTAATCCAGTGGTCCTGATACTGGGTATACAGGATGAAAAGATGCTCCAGTAGCTCTGCGGTTGACGGGGGTGCCTTTGTGATGATTCATTGGTCCATCGTGATGTTGGGCGACTTTGGCCACAGAGGTCGGGGTCACACTAAGGGGCCGATTCCGATCTCGGTCGGAGGCGCACCCAATACCATTCGGTCGGGAAAAAAGCCATGCGAAAGCCTGTTTCCCGACTGATCCGTACAGTACACCGAATGAGCAAGTACGATGCGCACAACAGCAAAAATCCGGCCGAACCGTACTCACCCAAACCAGGTCCTGTACTGCGACCGAGGCGAATCCGGAAACGCCGAATCGAGTCGCACGGAAGGGAAAATGCAGCCCCGTCCGGCCGGACAAGTACGATGCGCTTTCCGTACGCTCCGAACCCGTCGCTACGCAAGGCACGTCAAAGCATCCGGGAGAGGCGCACATAAGCTCCGATTCGCACCACAACACGATCCACGGCTCCGAGACGAACACAGCACCGACGAGGACGACGCGAAGCGACGAGGACGAGGCGAAGCGACGAGGACGACGCCAAGCAACGAGAAGGACGAACGACACGAACCAACCATGAATCCCTTCGTCCCGATCATACCAATATTCTATATTTACTACCGGAACAGGCACGGACGCGTACGGCGCAGAAGGTAAGCCAGACACCAACCACAAAACACATACAACACGTACACGACACATCACACACACACACGGGGATGCTGAATATACTTACACCAGCAACAGCAGCACCATAGGGGCGGGATGCCCATCACCAATGCCACATATGCACACAGGGGCCTGGATGCGCACCACCACCCCTACCCAGGGGGCTGGATGCCTACCACTACTACCACCCTCACCCAGGGGGGCAGGATGCCTACCACTACTACCACCCTTAGCCAGGGGGGCTGGATGCCTACCACTACTACCACCCTTAGCCAGGGGGGCTGGATGCCTACCACTACTACCACCCTTAGCCAGGGGGCTGGATGCCTACCACTACTACCACCCTCACCCAGGGGGGCTGGATGCCTACCACTACTACCAGCCTTAGACAGGGGGGCTGGATGCCTACCACTACTACCACCCTTAGCCAGGGGGGCTGGATGCCTACCACTACTGCCACCCTTAGCCAGGGGGCTGGATGCCTACCACTACTGCCACCCTTAGCCAGGGGGGCTGGATGCCTACCACTACTACCACCCTCACCCAGGGGGCTGGATGCCTACCACCACCCTTAGCCAGGGGGCCTGGATGCCTACCACTACTACCACCCTCACCCAGGGGGGCTGGATGCCTACCACCACTACCACCCTCACCCAGGGGGCAGGATGCCTACCACTACTACCACCCTTAGCCAGGGGGGCAGGATGCCTACCACTACTACCACCCTTAGCCAGGGGGCTGGATGCCTACCACTACTACCACCCTTAGCCAGGGGGGCTGGATGCCTACCACTACTACCACCCTTAGCCAGGGGGCTGGATGCCTACCACTACTACCACCCTTAGCCAGGGGGGCTGGATGCCTACCACCACTACCACCCTCACCCAGGGGGGCAGGATGCCTACCACTACTACCACCCCCACTCATAGGATGGACAATGCATGACACAACCAGCACACCACAACCTAGGGAATGCAAGATAAAGACATCCCCCCACCACCATGACAAGCGTGTGTAGGCTGTGTCAAATGCCTACAACACCGAACATGACTTTGAACATACAATGTGACCCCCTAGCACATGTGCCACACATATATGTGTGTGGCACCCACAATGCAAGCAGCCCATGACCATTGTGGCAATGGGGCCTAAACCCCCATCATCACAGTGACCAAAAGGTAAGTGTGGGGTCCATAGCTGAAGCACATTTTGACCATTGTGGCAATGGGGTCTAAACCCCCATCATCACAGTGACCAAAAGGGAAGTGTGGGGTCCATAGCTGAAGCCCATTTTGACCATTGTGGCAATGGGGTCTAAACCCCCATCATCACAGTGACCAAAAGGGAAGTGTGGGGTCCATAGCTGAAGCACATTTTGACCATTGTGGCAATGGGGTCTACACCCCCATCATCACAGTGACCAAAAGGTAAGTGTTGACAAAGAAAGAGCTGCAACTGCCAAACTGCATGGATCATTCCTGGTCACAGAACCAAAAACTCATCTGTGGCAAAGTAGTGTATGTGTCCCATTGCAACATAAATTGGGTGAGCCAAATACTGCAGTGCAAATGAGACATTCCTTTGGCCATGTGCAGACAAACAACACCCATGGTGGCTGACACCGTCAACATTCATCAATGACACAATGACAGAAGTGACCATCAGAATGCAGAACCACATATTTGCACCAATGGGCACACAAATGCAGATATCCTGTGGAGACAGCAGATGTGAGGTGAACAGATACCATACCATGGCAGCAATGGGACACACAAACCATGATCACTGTGCTGACCGATGACCTAGGAGTCCCAGGGACAGCAGGGGAAACACACCAAACAACATACAGCCAATGGCACACCCAAGATATGCCAATGCAGTGGTGCAGATGCACAAACACAAACAGGCAGACCAACACTGACATCATACACAGCAGGTGAGGGGGGGTGCCAGTGTCCCCAGGTAACCACACAACACATGAGGAGAGCTGAATACCAATCATACAGATGTGCATACACTGCCACACTAAGGTAACTCATGGATCCAAATCCCCTATGTGGGCAAGCAGGCATTGTCAGATGAGAGGGAGCACAAAACACACATGTCACACAGGAACGTAGGAACAACAACTGACACAGCAAGACACAGACACACCACAGCACCACCCCCAGGGCCCCCACAATGTGGTGACCCTTGGCTGCATAAAATTCCCACTCTGATGACAAAGCTGAATGTGGTTCACACTGTGAACCACAGTCATGTGTCCTGAGCAACAAACTACCATCACACCGACACAAGCACAAATCAATCAGCATGGCCAGTAAGCCAAGGCCAACATGGAGGCAGGGGTCGAGCTGGGCAACAACTCCCATCTGCACACACTCAAGACCACACCCCTCGACCTCCAACAATGTGCAGCAGTGAAGTACACATGCACTGGTGACATTGCACATGCACCCATGACTATTCCAGGGGTGGTGGGTGGGAACCAAGGTGCAGAAACACATCACACATGGCCACTCAACAAGACTCCTGAATGTCTGACACACTGCACACTACGCTGTACATGGACATGACGGCGATACCACACCAACCAATGGGATCCCAGCCACAGTCACACACCAATGAAGAAGCCAAGGTCACCCACAAAGAACACACATAGACAACAACCAACATCGCAGCCCGGACCCTGAGGAGTGCCAGCAGTCACACACACAACGTGTCACAATAACTTAAAGATAACACGAACTGAAAATCACATGACAGGGGCAAACAACAAGTGCCAAGGGGAAACCTGACTGTGACCCATCTGCGTCTGCACACAAACTCAGCCCTGACAGCAAACACACCTATGGGTGACACCCTGATGACCAGTAATGTGCCATGCACCCACATCACAGAGAACACAGGGAGAAGACTTTGGGGGAACATAGCTCAAGTCAGCAAGCATCACAAACAGGTACAACACTAGGGATCACAGCATGCGCAGATAAATGGAAGTGAACACACAGACATGCACATACAACACACACCTTGGGCGCAGGCAATGTCACACGTGTACACACTGCCATGAGGGGACTCCACTCCTGTGTGAGGAAAGCTGTGCCATATGTTGCCTCAGTAGGGCCCCATCATGTCAGCTGAGCACTTGGTCACACAATCAACAATTAGCACCAAATGAGGGCTCCCGTCACATCAGCCTGGTCATGGATGTGCCAACGGAATCATCAGCACAGATCCAACACACTTGTATAGCAATGTTGCACTGACTACACGGATGAGTCCTTCCCCATTGATGCCCAAACCTGCATGTCCAGTGGAGATGGCAACACGGTCAGGGAAGTAGACAAATCCAACAATGGAAGGCACAACAGATGTGCAGGGGTGGAAGCCACAGATATGAAATTGCTAATGTAAGTAGGAAATCCCATTGCCAAATACTGAACACATGACACCCTCAGATGCTGCTATGGATGACATGGATACACCACATGATAGGACACATTCCCCCTGGACCACATGGGTTCCTGCACAGTAACACTTCATAATCATGAGACCAGATATCACCATCACTGCAGCAAGGGCATGGTTAGCAGCACCAACAACATGTACATCTGAAGCATGAGCACTAGAGAAAAGAAAGTTGCTTTATTCAGCATATGTGTTGAATGAAAACGACGTCCAGAAAAAAAGAGCAAAGGCCAATGGCCAGTCCATTGTCAAAGTTCAAACAGGGTGACACTGGCAGATGTCACCCTACGCATGCCTGCACAAAACCAGGGACAATCCACTAGGAGGGGCAACCGGGGGGCAGGCCAGGCACCGCAGGGACAGGATCAGGGCTCACCAGGGGGAGTCAGGGAAGGGGTGGTGGGTGCTGGAGAGCCACTGACAACTGCAGTGGAGGTGTCTGACATGGTGTGTGCCGGCACAACTGGGGGGCATGACTCAGATGTTGTGGGTGCCGGCACAACTGCAGTGGACCCTGCAGATGGAGTGGACAGGTCCGCCACTGCAGTGCCCAAGTCAGACAGGGCGGTAGTGGACTCCACTGCAGTGCCTACCTCCAGGGGAGGAGAATGGGGAACAGGCAAGGTGGGTTGGACAGAGGGGAAGGACACCCTCACCACATCAGTGGCACAGACAAGCGCAGCGGGGGTGTGGTGCTGGGAGAGCAAGTGGCAGGGGGAGAAGGCCGGAGCCTCTTGGGGATGGTATATCTGTGGGTGGGGGAACCTGGGGCAGGGTGTGGTGGGGGCACCTGTGGAGTGGGGGCCTGAGGGATGGAGGAAGGAGACCTGGTGCTTGAGCTGCAGGGCGGTGGCGGGGTCTTGCTCTTAGGACTCCGTGGGGACTTGCGGGTGGGGGCCTCAGTCCGTCTGCGCCTGGGGGAGGGTGTCCGGGGGCGAGGGGCACTCTGCTCCGTGTGGGTGGGCTTCCTCTTCCCCCGGGATGCTGGAGCAGCTTCATCGGTGGGGAAGAGGCCGAGGTCACAGAGGAAGAGCTGCTGTGACTTTGGGGTTGCAGGTGAGGCAAGGGAGGGTGCTTTGGAGGGAGAGGGAACTGAGGACTGCGCAGTGCATGTGGATGCGTGTGTGTGTTCCAGGGCCCCATCCCCTGTGAGTCTGGCTTCAGTCCCCTGAATGTGCGTGCGTGTGCGTTTTGTCATTGGCGTGTGTGTAAGTGTGCTGGATGTGTGTGTGCTGGTGTGTGCCTGTGCCGGTGTGTGTGTGCTTGGGATGGGTAAGGTGCTGGGGAGTGTGGATGGAGCAGAGGCAGGAGGGGTGAGGGACCGTTTGAGGAGGGACACTGCTGCCGTCAGGGAGGAGTCCATGGACCTATTGCCCCTCTGTAGGTCAGACATGCCCGATGAGATGCCCTCCATGAACGACACCAGCTGAGTCAACAGCGCGGTGTGCGCATGGAGGACACTCAGCATGGCTGTCTGGCCTACATGGAGCTGGCGAAGGAGGTACACAGACTCCTCACTCAGGGCAGCAGGGGACACAGGGGCAGGGGCTGCGGTGCCTGGCCCAAAGGAGACACGCTCCCGGACATGGGAGCCTCCACGGACCTGGGGAATGGGAGCCGATGGGAGGGCGGTGGTGGTGCTGGTGGTGGCGGGGACAGCAACACTAGCTGGGGTGTGGTGGCTGCTGACACCCGCCTCCACAAGGGAGTCATCCTCCGAGTTGCTCTGGTCCTCAGCTGAGGTGGATGCTGCTGAGGACTCCTCGGTGTGGCTCCCCTCGCCCTCCGTGCCACTGGGTCCCTCCGACCACTCCTCGGCTGCTGACCCAGTCTGGCTCTCTGGCTCCTCCTGGTCCGTGGAGCTGTCCCCTTCCGTGGCCGTGGATGTATCTGCAAACAATGGGGAAACAGACAGACATCAGTCACCTGCACAAAACGCACACACCACTGTGAGCACAGCACATCACAGAGCAAGCCCTGGCATCATTAGTTGTACATTGCTAAAAGTGCCCTAACTGAACAGGAGAAGCCAATTGTCAGTCTGATGCCAAGCATGGCACTCACATCCCACATGGCCTTGCACCCATCTGTCTGGTGTCTGTTGGATTGCAACACCCCAGTGTGGACACATGCACCAAGTACACAGTAGTTGGACAGTGCAGAGGACACGGTGTGGCATGTGGACATGCACACATCACAGCTCTTGCCACTGAGTCAGTACAGGTTTCCGGATGAAAGGGATGCCCAGAGTCAAATAGGAAATGCATGTGATGCATACCAGCGACAGACACCATGATGCACCCATGTCCTGATAGCCAGCGCCACTATGGTGTGCATGTAGCACATGTCACTCCCCTGCAGGCTCACCAATCAGTAGACACATGCCATGGCGGAGGCATGACTGCAAAGTCATACATCACTGTCTCAGTGATGTATGACTTGGCAGCCAGACAACAACACTCTGCACTGTGTCACAATAGTAGGTCATGGGGAATGCAAGTCCTGGAGCTGCACAAGTGCACATGTACATCCCCCACAACACATCCTCTCAACCCTCATCTGTCCAGGTCATACCTATTGGACATATGGGAGACCTGTGACACTACCCTCTGAACCTGAGCCCCTCACACTCTGCTGTGAATGGGGAACAGCTGCCTGAGCTTCACATTCACATGCCCCAGTCTGCATGGGCAGCTGATCAGACACCTATGTGACACACAAGTATCGTCTCCTATGGTCACATCTCCAGTGGCATGCTGAGCCCCTACCAAGAAACTCCACAGCAGTCCTGGCGACTAATCCACAGCACACTGACACAGAGGCAGACACCTGAGGGGTCAAATCACTGCGCACAATGTGTCAGCTGATACACGGGAGTGGGAGTACAGAGTGTATTGTATGGCCTGGAGTAGGCATGACTGTCCAGCCCCACATGAATGAGGGATGAGCCCTGGACTGTAGGCAGCTGGCTAAGTATGTGTGACACACGTCATATACATACTCCTGGGGCCCAAACATTGTTCCCACCCGCAGCATGGGTGTGTGCCAGATACCCCAGCCACATGTGGTGGATCAGCTCAGCAATTGGACCACAGATCAAAGTAACACGCTGAATACATGTCAGAATACAGGCATTGTGTAAGCAATGGACCCACCCATGATGCCCACCACAGAGTCAGGGAAACAGATGCTGTCTCCCACCTTGAGTCAAGCAAACTGCAAGGACACAGTCCTAAGTGACAGAATTCCCTGCATGTAAGGGCCACACCTGGGTATCAGATGAGGAGTGGGCAGTGCACAATAGAGGGACATGGCTCCTGGACAACATGACTGCTGTACTGTGGCAGTTTAACCAGGCCCGAGGAGGGCACATAGCATGTTAGACAGAGTTCACAGTGCAGTCTTTGACTCACCCCCTCCTTGCTGCTCTCTGGCCTTCAGCTGCCCATCCAGGTCTGGAAAGACCACCGCCAGGATCCTGAGCATGTGGGGGTCAGGGTCCGTGTTCCGCCCCTCCTGCGAGGAGGCGACAGCTTCAGCTGGACCCGTGCAATCCTCCGGGTCCAGCCCCGAAGGTCCTGCCACCTCTTTTGGCAGTTGCGGATCCGGCGCTTGTAGACCCCCACGGACCGGACAGCCCGGACGATGTCCTTCCAGATCTCCTGCTTCCGATGGGCAGAAGCCTGTCAGGATGACAAAGTGATAAGGCCATTACTACACATGCAACATATCCGTGCATGACACAGTTGCATATACATGTCGCAATCACAGGGGCACATGGTGTACACAGGCAGTGCACGGCTGCCCATGGACAGTTTTCCAGAAGTCACTACATGGTATCATTGCATGGGGAGTAAAACCCTGTTCAGAAGCACTGTCACTGCACCATACCTGTCCAGTGCAAGTCACTACACACTATGGGGGTGACAACTACTCAGTGAGCCTGCTAGCCAGTGGCGTGCAGACTCTCAGCCTTGCTAGTCAGACAAAATGCACATTCAGAAAGGCAGTGCACAGGACACTCACCTGCTCCCCTGGTGTCCCATACAGCTTGCTGTACTGTGGAAGTAGGCTGTCCAGCAGGGCCTGGTTCTCTTCAAGGCTGAAGGCTGGGGCTCTCTCCACAGTACGTGCCATTGCAGGGTCCAGAGGGGCAGAGACAGCAGCAGTGCAGTGGCAGATGTCGTCTTGGAGCATGTAGTGCAGGCAAGTGGGCTCTCAGGGGACCAGCCAGCAATATATATGTGCTGGAGAGGCAGATACTGTCCCTTGTGTCCAAAGTGATAGGTCCAAGTCGTTTGCATCTTCTGAATCTGGCCAATCCATGGAATAGCAGCACCAAAACACGCCCACAGCATCCTTCAAATCTTCAACTTCATGACATACATGATTTTGCAACATTGTTGTGGGTGACCAACTGAATTTACAGCAACCGACTCGTTCGGAATTCGAAAGCAGCGTCCGTTGCCAGGCAAGCCCATTGTCAATGGAGTGCGCACCGATCGGTCCATTGCAGTACAACGCGCACAGGGGTACAACGCGTACCCGCACACATTGAAAGCAATGGGCCGGCCGGAGGCACCGATCGGTCCATTGCAGTTCAACGCGCACAGGGGTACAACGCGTACCGGCACACATTGAAAGCAATGGGCCGGCCGGAGGCACCGATCGGTCCATTGCAGTTCAACGCGCACAGGGGTACAACGCGTACCCGCACACATTGAAAGCAATGGGCCGGCCGGAGGCACCGATCGGTCCATTGCAGTTCAACGCGCACAGGGGTACAACGCGTACCCGCACACATTGAATGCAATGGGCCGGCCGGAGGCACCGATCGGTCCATTGCAGTTCAACGCGCACAGGGGTACAACGCGTACCCGCACACATTGAAAGCAATGGGCCGGCCGGAGGCACCGATCGGTCCATTGCAGTTCAACGCAGCACAGGGGTACAACGCGTACCCGCACACATTGAAAGCAATGGGCCGGCCGGAGGCACCGATCGGTCCATTGCAGTTCAACGCGCACAGGGGTACAACGCGTACCCGCACACATTGAATGCAATGGGCCGGCCGGAGGCACCGATCGGTCCATTGCAGTACAACGCATCACTGTACATGTGACTGGCATATGTCAGCATGCCTGTCTCAGATGGACATATGCCAGCCACAGATAGCTCCCAGGGAGTGAGGGGCACACCTACATCACGACAGCCTGTCCAAACCTTATCATAAGGCATGTAAGGCTGCATTTCCTATTGTGTGTATGTTGGTGTACATGTTGTCCTGTGGGTGTCACCTGTGGGCAGCCACCCCCAGGCTGTGCACGTGTTCATGGGGACAGGATCCTGGGTGTTACGTGTACGTGACCACTGTGATGTGCAACTGTTCATATCTGTGCATGTGCCATGGTCACATTTCACAGTGGTGTTTGTGTATGTCATGTCACATACCCCGTGAGTCCCATGTGGGACGGTATGTTTGAGCCAGGGTGTCCCAGTGGCACAATAGTGATGGACCTCCACAGTCTTTGTGCATGTAGTGTTTACAATGTCTCTGATTTCATGTGCACAATGGGAGACAGTCTCCACATCCACGTTGTGTGTGCATGGACTCTGATGTTGTGCGTGTGTGTCACAGACATCCATGTCTGTCCTGCCGTGGCAAGTGGGGCCACTACCTGTGGGGGTCATGTTTGTTTTGCTGTGGTGTACACATGATACTCCATGTGATGCCAGTGTCCATGTGGCATTACAGGGTCCCTGGGAATGTACCTGTCGTTGAGCTGTGGTGCCTGGGGCACATCTGTCCTCACATGTCACTGTGGGGAGTGATTGTGACACGGCAGCAGGAGATGGGAACTGTGACACGGCATCATGATATCCAATGGGCCAACCTGGGACAAATTGATGCCACCTGTAGGACCGTGTTGACAGATGTTGGCCATGTACGTACCATACATGTCCTTCCGGTACTGCACACTTCATGTAGTTGTGCCTCATAATGATGTATGTTGGGATCTTGAGTGTGTTCAATGCCGCATATGTGGGGTGACTGACAATCTTGCTTACTTCTCCTCTGCACTGCAGGGCTCCTGCTGTCCATCGGCCATTCCCAGACCTGGCAACGATGGTGGAACGGGACAGCATCCGACGGTACCGCTTCACCAGGCAGCTGATTGAGGATTTGGCAGTGCAGTTGTCCCCACATTTGCAGCCTGGCCGGCCGTATCCTACAGCGCTGACACCCAAGGTGAAGGTGATGGCAGCCCTACACTTCTTTGCCACCGGTACCTTCCAACATACTGTGGCGACTGCTGGTGGGATGTCACAGACCATGTTCAGCCGTGTGCTCCGCGATGTTTTGGCGGCAATGTTGCTCTTCCTGAACCGGTACATCTATTTCCCTAGACTGCGACGACTCACTGACGTGAAGAGTGACTTTTATGCCCTGGGGAGGATGCCGCATGTAATTGGCTCCATTGATGGGACACATGTGGCTTTGGTACCACCACAGGCCCAGGAGCAGGCCTACAGGAACCGCAAGCACTACCACTCGGTCAATGCACTGGTGGTGTGTCTTGCAGACATGACCATCACACACGTGTGTGCCCGTTTCCCTGGTTCAGCACACGATGCCTTTGTGATGAGGAGTAGTCGCATCCCCAGGATGATGGCACAGATGCAGAACCAGCGTGCCTGGCTTGTCGGTGTGTACTGACTTTGTGCCATTGTGTGTGATCTGATCTGTAGTATTCCGCCCACTGTTCCAAGTCAGCTAATGTGCACTTGTCTGTCCGTAGGTGACTCGGGATACCCCAACATGCCGTGGTTGCTGACACCCCTCAGGAACCCTGTGACACCTGCCCAGATGCGCTACAATGAGGCACATGGTCGGACCAGGAGAGTGATTGAGCGGACCTTTGGTCTCCTGAAGAGCCGCTTCCGCTGCCTGGACAAGACCGGAGGGTCCCTCCCATATGCCCCTGCGAAAGTGTGCAAGATTATCATCGTCTGCTGCATGCTCCACAACCTGGCAGTGCGGAAGGAGTTGCCTCTCATCCAGGATGACAATGACCAACATCCGCCACCTGTGGAGGATCCTGGCCTGGACCACGATGCCAGTGACGATGACGATGATGATGATGGTGATGGTGATGTCCGCACACAGCTCATCACCAACTTCTTTAGCTGAATGTGAGTATCCTGAGGTGTCATGTCAATGATGTGAGTTGGCATGATGTGTGGGTGGTGCTCTGGTGCTGTTGGAGTGTGTCCATGGGCTACTTGACTGGATGTGTGTTGCGATGTGTGGTGACAGGTGGGCTGTACTCCCCAACAGTGTTGACATGCTAACTTGGTTCTGGGTGGGTATCTTGTAACATGTATTGTGCATGAGTTTTGCTGTTCTGTCCTGTACTCCATTGCTTTTGACTGTGTGTCATTTCTGTCCTTCACAGGGTACTTTCAGATTCGTTTGGTCAACTGTGTCCACCGACGACGTGATTGCACATCCAGGCTGGTAGCTGTTGTGTCCCTACAGGTGATGTGCGCCACACCCATGGACTTCCTTCCGTCTACAGTTGTTGACTGTGTGCCCGCTACCAGGTGGGGTTACCTTGCATCTGTAGTGGTTACGGCATGTTGCAACTGTGTAATAAACCTGTGCTTCACTT
This sequence comes from Calotriton arnoldi, assembly GCA_963921515.1. Taxonomy (NCBI): domain Eukaryota; kingdom Metazoa; phylum Chordata; class Amphibia; order Caudata; family Salamandridae; genus Calotriton; species Calotriton arnoldi. The sequence continues at coordinate 194,434 of CAWUFW010008256.1, forward strand.
TGTGATGTGCGTTGTCTGTGGTCACACATTTGACTGCCATTTGCTTACTGCACCAGTGGGCTACTTGACTACAACTGGGAATGGGTGTGGTGTCTGTGCATTGCACCGTCTTCCCTGGCAACATCAGTGTAGGCAATGAGTCAGATGGCCTAGGTGTGTATGTGTCGTGTAGCCCTGGTGGTGTGTCTCCCTCATGTGTGTCACGTTGCCTGTACTCACATGCCTGTGTTGTCCTTGCTGTTGCAGTTCGCATACACAGTGTAATTTTGCAGTTCATCATCCCCATAACCGCACCCACGTTGGAATCACGACAGAGGCAAGTATGGTGTATTTGTGTGTTTATTGTGATACATTTGTGTTAATAGTGCATAGGATGGGTTGTGCTGTACATGAATCTTGCAATCCCAAGTTCCTAGGTGAATTGAAAGTCCGGGTAGACAGGATCCCCAGTATCGGGGCCACAGTTGTCTGAGACATTGGTCCAACTTGTACTCCCCATGCAATGTGTGGGAGTAGTGTTGCCGTCAACAGGGTGAACAGTCTGTGCACAAAGGCGAACATCCAGAACAGGTTCAGGCTTCCTGGGAGTTGCGCTTGGCCATCGGCCTCTCACTTTTCCCTCCTCGGACGACCCCTCTTCTTGGGGGGGGGCCCTCAAGTGCAGGCTGCTGCGGTGCAGGGGACTCTCCGCCAGAGTCCTCCTCCCTCCCTGTGGCAGTTGCAGTTTGTTCGGCACCAGATGTTGTTGGCACACAGGGAGGTGTGGACTGGTTGCTGTTCATCTGGCGGAGGCATTGTAAAATGTCCCTGTGCACCGCCGTCATCTCATGCAGTGCATCCCACTTGGACTCCACGCGGGACATGTGTGAGTCCACACGGGACATGTGTGACTCCACGTGGGACATGTGGGAGTCCAAGCGGGCATGATGGGCAGCCTGCTGCTGTTTAATGTCTCTGAGGAGCCCCACTACCTGGCTGAGCTCTCCGGTGCTGGACTGGTACGCATCAGCTATGCGTACCAGTTGTGGGTCGTCATGCACACCAGCAACGTCTGCAAGCAGCGACCTCTGTCTCCCACCCCTCCCACCACCCCTGCTGACATGTGCAGTGTGTGCAGTGGCACGCACAGATAACCCTGGTCCACCTTGGCGGTTGGTGGTGGTGGTGGTGGTGTCCATGGCCCCAGGTTGGTCCAGGGTCACTGTGCTGGTGTTGCTCCTTATTCTGTCCATGTCGGCAGGGATGGTATTTGCGGTGACAGTCGTTGTAGGGGTGGGTGCAGGGGTGCAGCTGGTGGTCCTGCTGGTGCTGCATGTTGACTTGCACCGGATGTGCCAGGTTGTTCTTCATCGTCCGAGGAGGACAGAGGCTGTACGACGCCAGTGAGCTCGGCATCCTCTTGAGCCTGGGACTGGGACTCCTCAGCGTCTGCTGCTGTGTCCCCATCATCACCTGTTTTTGGGAGACACAAACAATGTATGTCATGTTTCTGCAGGCATCAATGGTTGACACACATGACAGTTGTGACTGTGCCTCTGGGTGCGGGCCTGTACATTGCATTGTCCTAAGTCGTCACAGTCAGGGGTTGATATTGGTGTGGCACATTGTCCTGCATTATTTGGGCATTTCTATGTATTTTCTGGGGTGTGAACATGGTCTGCATTGCTTGTGTTTGGTTGACAGCTGGACCTCCTTCCCACCCACACAGCCAGTCAGTTATCCCACCATGGAACGTGCTTGCATTGCAGGGAGTGGAAGTTGTCTCTCAGGATGTCAGTCAGTGGTGTCCTGCTGTTTGTTGGTGCACAGTTGCCAGCAGGGCCTTGTGCTCCCCACAGCAGTAGCCAGTGTCAGCCATCTTGTGAGTCCTTCTCCACTCCCTGTGATGTGAGCATGGTTCAGGGTGGTGTTGATGGGCCAGTTGTGAGGCTGAGCAATGTCTGTGACTACGACTCCCATCATGCTATTGCCTCCACCCCCTTCCCAGCATGCCCATGCTTCCTTCCTTTTGACTCTGCTTCCCTGTGGGGTGGGCTGGCTGTGCTGACAGGATGGCTGGGAGTGTTGTCCTGGCAGTTGTTTGGCTAAGAGTCCCAAGAGTGTCCCTGTGCTTCACACAACATAACCCAGGGTGGTGGTGCTTTGTGGGATCTTGTGTTAGGATGGAGGGCATTGCATTCTACCAGGTGGGTACTGTGGAGTTTGTGTTGGGGGGGTGTGAGGGGAAGTGCTTGTGACTATAGTCAGTGCTGCAAGTCCCCCTTCCCACCCAGCCAGCCAGATATCCCACCATGGAACGTGCTTGCATTGCAGGGAGTGGAAGTTGTCTCTCAGGATGTCAGTCAGTGGTGTCCTGCTGTTTGTGGGTGCACAGTTGGCAGCAGGGCCTTGTGCTCCCCACAGCAGTAGCCAGTGTCAGCCATCTTGTGAGTCCTTCTCCACTCCCTGTGATGTGAGCATGGTTCAGGGTGGTGTTGATGGGCCAGTTGTGAGGCTGAGCAATGTCTGTGACTACGACTCCCATCATGCTATTGCCTTCACCCCCTTCCCAGCATGCCCATGCTTCCTTCCTTTTGACTCTGCTTCCCTGTGGGGTGGGCTGGCTGTGCTGACAGGATGGCTGGGAGTGTTGTCCTGGCAGTTGTTTGGCTAAGAGTCCCAAGAGTGTCCCTGTGCTTCACACAACATAACCCAGGGTGGTGGTGCTTTGTGGGATCTTGTGTTAGGATGGAGGGCATTGCATTCTACCAGGTGGGTACTGTGGAGTTTGTGTTGGGGGGGTGTGAGGGGAGGTGCTGGTGACTATAGTCAGTGCTGCAAGTCCCCCTTCCCACCCAGCCAGCCAGATATCCCACCATGGAACGTGCTTGCATTGCAGGGAGTGTAAGTTGTCTCTCAGGATGTCAGTCAGTGGTGTCCTGCTGTTTGTTGGTGCACAGTTGCCAGCAGGGCCTTGTGCTCCCCACAGCAGTAGCCAGTGTCAGCCATCTTGTGAGTCCTTCTCCACTCCCTGTGATGTGCGCATGGTTCATGGTGGTGTTGATGGGACAGTTGTGGGTGGGGGCAATATGTGTGACTGCGACTCCCATGATGCTATTGGCTACACAGACTTGGCCAGCATACACATAATTCCTTCCTTTGAGTGGTCTTCACTGTGTGTTGGTGTTGTTGTGGTGGCTACATGTCTGGATGTGTTTGTTAGTTCTATTTGTGCTACTGCCTAGCTGTAGTTGTGGTTGTGTTTGTACATGTGTTGGCACAGTTGGATGTGACTTTTTTGATGGCATATGTTGTGTTTATCTGACTGACATACACATTTTGGGATGATTCTGTTCTGGTTGCTGTGTGATTGCTATGAGTGCATGGTTTGACTCTCCCCTTGACAGTGATGTGTGTGTGTTTTGTGGCAGTATATTGTGTACATTTGTTGTGTACTCACCAGGCTCTGGGATGTCCTCTAGTCCATATATGCTCACTGGCGGTAGGATGGCCCGCACCTTCTCCTCCCAGGGCCTGAGGTATATTGGCTTGGCAGGAGGGCCACTGCCGGTGTGTTGGCTGTTGATGTAGTCTTGCTTCAGCAGTTTCCGTACCCTCCTGCGCACGTCATACCACCTGTTCTGGATGTCGGTCTTTGTGCGCCGACATGGTGATTGGGCGTTCACCCTGTTGATGATCCTCTCCCACATCTTGGTTTTCTGCGACATGGGGGTCTGTTGGACCAATGTGCCAAACAGCTGTGGCTCTACCCTGAGGATCTCGTCTACCAGGACTTCCAATTCACAATCTAGGAACTTGTGATTCTTCTTGGGGGGCATGGTGATGTGTGTGTTGGTGTGCAGGTGAGGGTGTGTGAGTGTGTGTTTTGCTGGGTGTATGTGAGGTAGGTATTTGTTGGTATGCTGATGGTGTGTGGCTTGTGTGAGGGATGAGCTGTGGGTGTGTGGTTGCTTTCTCTTGGGTGCTGGCAGTGGAATGGCATTTGCAAAGGCTCATGGTAGTGATTTGTGTCCTTTATATAGGTGGAGTTGTGGGTGTGTCTTTGTTCTCTGTCCCCACCCCCCCAGTATTTATTGGCTTGGTAATTGCTTGTTTGGCCTTTTTTGGGTGATTTTTCCTTTGTGCTGTTTGTGTGTGTTGGAAACGTTCTTGTGACTGAGTCGGACCCTGCATTGGTCTCGTACGGTGTTCTCCGTTTCGTTCACGCTGTGTTTGTGCAGTTTTCTATGCTGCGTACACGTCGGTCGCGGTGTATTGTGTTGCTTCGGCTCGGTTTTGTATGCGTGTCGGTCGTCCGGCTTGTCCTCCGTCCGACTCGCTCGTGGTTTTCGCGCCTTGCATCGTACTTAGCGGTTTGGAGTTAGCGTGTACGTTTCGGTTGGATTTGTTCCGGGTGCGTGTCGGTCGGTTTGGAGTTAGCGTGTTTTTCCGGCCGGATTGCTGTTTTCCGTGCGGCTCGGTCGGTCGACTTGGTTTCGTTACGTGTCGGTCGGAGTTTTCGCGCCTTGCATCGTACTTGGCGTGTCGGGCGCCACGGGTACGTGTCGGTCGGTGCTTTTTCCGGCCCGAATCGGAATCGACCCCCAAGTCCTCTTCGAAACAGTAGAAGGCAATCTGTGGCTGGGCTACAGGTCTCCGAACACAGCTGTTGGGGCGAAATCCTTTAGTGGAGGTTAGTGTCCCTCTTGGGTGACCAATCCGGACTTTGACGGCACTCCCAGGTCTGGCAGCCTCGAGTGCAACTTTTGCCCATCAAGGATCAGTCTCTTGGGGTGCCCAACAGCAATCAACTGTGAGTTTGTGGAAGTGGCTACTAACTTGCCGGTTTGGGCTTTTTCAGCTCTTTTGTTGCTGGAGCTCGTTCCAGGGCATCAGCCAACAGATCCATGGAATCAGTCTTTGGTGTGGGTCACGACTTTTCCCCATGCCAGGAGTCAGTTACGATCCCAACTTCGCTAGTCCAAACATGCAGCAGGTGCTGTCCAGCAGACCATGCAGCCTCTCTTTATGAAGCGCAAGGTCGGCAGGACAGTCCTTCTTGAGTCCTTGTTCCGATGTGATCTGAGATTCAGAGTTCCAGGTTTGCCATATTTATCCCAGGAAAGTGCCCCGAGGGGTGCCACAGGGTCACTAGCCAGTGGGCAACCAGGTCCTCTCCTATCTGGTGATGACTCTCCAGCAATGTGTGACATCTAACAATCCTGGAGTGTACTATTCTGCCCACTCCCAAGATGTCGGCACCCTTTCTCGGATGTTAGGAGCTTGGTGGCCACGTTCTAGAGGTGTGGCGATCTGTGGACTACACACCCAGGGGAAAACCAGTTTGAGCACTAGTCTTCCCTCTCTGTCCCTGTCTCCAGCTTATCTGCTTAAACAAAGGGCAGCCCCTCAGGAGTGTTATCGCCATTTGCCCACCAAAGGTGGCTTTGCCTCTAAAGCTCACTTTTTAGGCTAACAACCTGAGTGGCTTTCTACAAAGGAGAGGCGACTCCTCTCCCTGCGACGGGGTTCTATTGTTGTCAAGCCTGGGAGTCATTCACGCGACTCCCCAGGCGGGCAGAAAGCAGTCTGTGGGCCAGTGCTTGTGTGAGTCCACTAGACCAGCTGGGTCACAGAGTGGCAACTTTCCAAAAGTTGTTTTACTTAAATAGTGACATTAAATTCAACTGGTGAATCCGGTCTGTTTAATGCGATGATTAATTTGCTACCTCACAGTATCCAGTTAGGCAGTACCGTTCAGAAGTTAGACAGGCTGGGGTGCCAGCCTGTAACCCTGTATTAGCCAATGGGTCTACTAACCTTTCTGCAGCAAAACAACAATTTGAGGGGTTTTGCTGCAAGGACATATATAAGCATACATGCCTCGCCTAATAATATTCAGCTCTCTGTCTTTGGGCTCTCAAGGCCTGCCTTAGGGGAGACGTACATATATTATTAAGGGAAAGGGTGGCTTTTGCCATTAATGGGAATGGTAACAACAAACAAGCAGTGTGACAACTGCCCTTGCAGTCTGCAGTGGCAGGCTGGGAGCCATTTTGTACATTATCCCACACAGGATGGCACAATTGGTGCTGCAGCCCTGAGTGGACAGTCTGCCTTACATGCCATTCGTACCATATTCTAGGGACTTATAAGTAAGTCAGTACCTGCCTGTTGGAGATAGCCAATTCGACATTCTTTGGTAAGAACACTGGCATTGAGGTCTAGTTAGCAGGCCTCCGTGCACTTAAAGTCGAAAAACCAGCAGCTAGTAGTCCGAATGGGGGCAAAAAGCGGGGGGGAAACCTGCAAAAAGCCAGTTTCCTTACACTATGCATTTAAGGGGTAGTAGGGGATATTAATGTATTTAGAATTGGCCTACATTATCCGAGGCAGATAGACTATTTTTGCACTTTATAATGCTGATCTCGCACTAATAGTTGAAATAAACTAACATGTTAGGTCATTGTTTTCTGAAGCTTATACCCGCAGTATAATTAAAGAATGTTTTAGTGATGAAATGATGTATGGAGGTGCTGGTGTTAACGGTGTATTTGTTTATTGAATATTTCTTTAGGAGGCTAAATACAGTGAATTAACATGATATGTAGTTGTTTTCTTAAGTTTAATTTAGCAGCAAGACCGACAATTGCAATTCGCTCTTAATGTAGGGTCAGTTCATTATTTTAGTGTTGTGTATTTGTCTTTTTATGATTATTGTCCACTTTTTAATTATTTATGAAAGGAAAAATTTACCTGTACACTTGTGTGTATTTTTCAAAGGAAATGTTTGTTTTGCCAAATCGGCATGAATACCAAACTTAATAAACTTAAACCTTAAACACACTTGGAGTGGCAGCATGGATGTGCGTCTTATATAAGTGGTTGTAAGCACAGGAATGCAAGGATAGAATCGCAAGGAGCATATATAAACAAGCCGCACCTGGTGGCCTGAAAGTCTGTTGCGGGGAAAGTCTGGCCTTTATTTCTCTCTTTAATTTGTGATAGTTGTTAATGGTCCTTATTCTCTTTGTATGTTCTGAACCTTTTATGTCTGTACTGAGAACAAGTTTGCAAGTAGGAATTTTTTTTTTTGTGGTATAGTCAATTGTGGAGCTAACTTTCATCTGAAGATGGCTCATATAATCAGAGTATGGATGGTAAGAAGGTTGGCCCCTCCCATAGATCACCCATTTTCCAATCTAAAGAACTTTGACGGATTTGTTCTTGCCTCTGCTAGCCAGAATGTGTAATGTGATCCCATCTGAAGATTACTTATGTGTCTGCCTACTGCATTCTTTGTAGCTTGCTAATTATTTTTCTAGACTTCAATGTAGAACCTATTTTCATAGACTAGATGGCATATCACTAGTGAACCCTGTGGAATGCCTACTTGACGAGGATAGTCAAGTAGTTAAAAAAGAGAAAGTGAGGTATTCTAGAATATATCCTTAAGACCGTTTCAGCACAGTGTCCTAGATATCAAGGTCATAAAGTCTTCGGGATTCTAGTTGGTGGCCGACTGAGTTAGTGGGATGATGGGTCGAGCAGCAACATCATTAGTCAACCGAGTTCTTGAGGTTGTCATTTTAGTACCCGTTTTGGAAAACCCAATAAAAATAAATAATCTTTTTTTAAAACGAGTTCTTGAGGTTGTCCTTGATGGAGGTTAGTATTGATTCCATATTTCTTCCAGGTCTAAAACCCTTCGGTCTTTCAAATAGTAGTCTGTGGTGTTTATTAAGGAAGTGATCTGGGTATAAGATACCCTTTTGATGGTTAACCTAGGTAGGCATCTACTGAGACTGGTCTTTAGTTTGGTGGATACGCCTGATCAAGTTCCTGGGTCTTCATTACTGATTTAATGAAGAATGTCTTTAAATTCACCAGCTGATATGGAGAGTTGATGATCTTTCTAGGAGCTGTCTATGTTTTTGCTGTTGATTAGACCCTTAGTTTTCAGTCACAAGGTTGAATAAGCATAGCTACTGTTGTATGTTCACTGTATCCACTTTGACAGGTAAAGCGGTGTTATGCTGTCTTTGCTTGGCTTTGTGTGGAAGTAAGTTTCAAGGTGGGCCGCTTTTTCAGCATTTTATTTTACTGGCATGTTATAGACTTAGTTGACTATTTTTAAGAGCTCTCTGGCTGGGAATGTAGCTCATGGCTTTGTTCAGTAGATTTTATGTTACCTATGCCAGATACGTTTTTTTTCATTGGGGTTGTATGTCTTCCACTATGTTAATTTGTGCAAAGTGATATGTTATCCTTCTTTTAATGCCATTTTGTTTTGAAGGATCACCCGTTTGAAGGTCCCAGTTAGCCATTGGTGGAACTGTTTTACTGACTTTTTAGGGTCTGATTGGAAGGAAGCAGAGTGTTTCTAATAATAGGTTTAGGTAAAACTTCTTCCAGAGGCTGTTTGCTTATGTAGGTGGATTCAATACAACCATTGCTGAGTTGTGTGGGGGAAGGCCATATAGAAGGAGCAATGTGGCTAAAAAAGTTAATGATGAGTGGCAAAAAAGCTTTTTCTCTTGTTTTGCGACGGTTAACTTTTTATGTAGGATGTGGATATTGTATTTTTATGCACCCCAGCTAACCCTCCTCCATTATTCCCATTTGTTCTATCTTTGAAAAGGGTTGGGTATCCTTCTGGGATTTCGTTTTATGTAATGGGTGCCACATCGATGTATAGCCAGGTTTTAGTAATGAAAAGAAGGTATGGTTTCTGGTCTACTAGTAGGTCGTTGATGCGATTTCTGTTTCGTTGTGGTGAACTAGCATTGATGACCATACATGACTATTATTCTCGTTGGGAACGATTGAGAAATCTGATTTTGGTCTGCTGCCAATTGATCAACTGTAGCAGCAAGAAGACAGGTGTTGAGATTTGCCAAGATTGGGCAGTGTTTGTAGGTAGGTTTGTAGGACAGTCGACTGTAGATTCCGCTAATCAGTGCTGCTGCAGGTCAAGCTATTGGGCAGGTAAATTGAGTGTAGTGGAGGTGGTATTATGCTTTCTGTTCCTTCGCAGTAATTGCTTCTGATGAGTAGTCTGGACATTTCTCAAGGTACAGCTAAGAACTTCTATACAGTAAAAGTAATTATCTGGGTCAAGTAAAGCAAGTTGGAAGCAGTGTTGTTGGATTATTTGCATCCATTATACGGCTTGCTCTGAATATAAATTGTTGTTTGTTCACATGATTAATCTTTTAATGCCGCACTGCAGAGCAAGTTTCACTGAGAAGATAAAAGACCTTAGACTAAGTCCCAAGTTAATTTGGTCCAGTAATTGGCTGTATTCTAAATGCAGAATGTTCTTGTTGGTTAGTTGAGTGTGAGGGCACTGAGGCATTCGGTTGAGAAACTGTTATGTAGTTGCACTTTTCAGGTTTGGTTTTTGTCCTCTGGTTGCATTCCAGTATTTTTTGTGTGTGTGTTTTCTCGGACTTAGACCACCAGGTTGAACTCTGTTCTCGTCCTGCTTTTATGCAAATTCAAACAGGACCAGTTCTACGCAGTTCAGGCTTGGACTGTTCCTTTTAAGAGGGCTGGGGGAGGCAATACTGGTTTGCAAATGCTTGGTCTTAATATGTAATGGCACAATCAACCTTAAAGTAATGGAGTTACCAGTGGTTCAGATTGATTCAAACATTCCCATTCAGAACAACTCTTTTTATGTGATGACCCTTTTGTCCTTACATTCTCCTTCCTTCTAGGAACTTTGATTGTGTATCCTAGAAGTTGTTGTTCTCGTCAACTGGGGTTTGGGATCAATTTAATGGCATCCTTTGACTCTAGTTGCTTTGAGTGCATTCCATTCTATTCACATACTTTTCTTTGAGCAGCAATTAATGTACCTTCTCCAAATGATATGCATATGTCTACCCCTGCACATGCCTTTAGCCCATTTCAGGAATAGTGTAGGCTTCTGCTTGCATCCCCCTGTGTGTTGCACAAACGATTTGCCTGCATCAACTGTGTTGCAATGGTGGTGATGGGTGTGAACGTGGCTAAAGGTATATTTCATGTGTTATCGTATATTGTCTAATGCTTGTCATTCTGTCCCTTTCTACTTAGTATGCCTCAACAGGATGTTCCATAACTCTTCACCATACAGAAAAACCAGACCACGAAGATGCGTGTGAATACCGTCCCTACGCGTGTCCTTGCCCTGGTGCTTCCTGTAAATGGCAAGGGGCATTGGAAGCAGTCATGTCACATCTCATGCATGCCCACAAGAGCATTACCACCCTCCAGGGAGAAGATATTGTCTTTCTTGCTACAGACATTAACCTTCCAGGCGCTGTGGACTGGGTGATGATGCAATCTTGCTTTGATCATCATTTCATGCTAGTGTTGGAGAAACAAGAAAAATATGAAGGTCATCAGCAGTTTTTGCAGTTGTCCTACTAATTGGCACACGTAAACAAGCTGAGAATTTCGCCTACAGACTTGAACTTAACGGCAGTCGCCGCAGACTGACATGGGAGGCCACGCCCCGTTCCATTCATGATGGTGTAGCTGCGGCAATTATGAACAGCGACTGTCTAGTTTTTGATACTGCCATTGCACATCTTTTTGCAGATAACGGTAACCTTGGAATCAACGTGACAATTTCTACATGTTGCCCCTGAGATATACATGTCTGTATGGCTGTGAAATTATCTTTGTATTTTATTGTCTTTCTTATTGCACTTTGTCTTCATGGTGTTAAAAGAGAAATAAGCAAGTCCTTTTTTTGGTTTTGTTTACAAGTCTTAAGCAACTTAATACCTAGTGATCAGGTGCAGAAGATGAAGTGGTGTCATTTGAGATGGAGTGAAATCCATATGGGGCTACTAAACTTTTAACTCACTTAATGCTGGGCATCAGTGTAGCCGAGAAGTTTGAGTGCCTCTCTGTTTACAATGAAAATATAGAACTGCGACTTCTTCGTTTAGTCACTACTTAAAAGAAATGGGATCTTGGTGTGACCTAAGGAGGTCATGAGACATGCACCTTAACGTTATTGTGGCTAGATGTTGGCTGCCCTGTATCAGATACAGTTACTCCTGAAATCCAGCTTACTTATTTAATACCATAAAATATTCATTTTTTTAAATAAATTAAATTGTAAATTGTGTGCTATTTAAAGCTTGTTGCCATATTCAATATAGTTTTTTAATAAACTCCATCAAATTTTTTATTTTTTTGTCACTGGCCCATAATTGAGAGAAATGCAAATATTCACTCCAAATAGAGGCACAATCCTCCGAAGGCAGATTAGTACTAAACATGAAATGTATAAATAACAAAACCATATGAATCCGGATGGAGTGTTACATTTTTTTAGTATAGCAGAAATCCCTTCTTAATGTGGCAGAAGTGGTGCCGTTACATCTGAAGTGCCCTCCGCTTCAGGCGCAAAGAATAAGAGATGAGGGTGATGAGTGTAGGGAGTAGGGCTTAGCTATGCAGAACAAAGCACAAGTAAAAAACTGATTGATTCTTAAAATATCTTGTGGTTTAAGGGAAGCTGGTTTGCACCTACCCTGTTCCTAGGTCAGCCTTTTATATTCTTAACCTGTAATATGATTTTGCCACCCAATGTGGTCCACAAATTCTTGCATCACTTTGTGTTTTGGAAGCTGCTGATGTTGCGCTTATGCCCCCTTTGGTAGTCCACATTGTTCTCATTTACCTGGTGGTCATGGTAGACTCTGGTATGGTGGCCATAGAAGTTCTGGACTTTCACTGGTGCTGCTCATTCGTGTACCCTTCAATTATTTGAATAGTCCCCTTGGTAAGGAATGAAGATTTCTGCCTCTCCCAACCTCATCTCGGACTGTCACACCCCGATCTTCTTTTGGCTGCCACCTCCTCCTCTTCTCACCTGGTCATCCTTTTTCTTACACCTCTCCAAACACCTCCTGTCTTTTTCCTTAATAATCAACCCTATTCTAGTCTCTCTCCTGCGCCCTAGGCCTTGCAGTTCTATTTCATCGCCCCCCCCTCCTCCTATTCTGGACCTCTTTCTCTTCACATTCCCTCTACCATGATCGATGGACAAAAAAAATGTCTAATCTATATTCCACCTCAACTTTTGTTCACCACCACAACCTTAATTGGAGAGGATATCCCGCCCAAATATGACTGCTCGTCATAAATTGAAGGACTAAGTCATTATAAAGGATACTGACTAAATACATACTTTCAAGAGTTTCCTGCTGCAGAATGTAAATCACTTCTATTCTGCTGCTCCCTCTCCCCCTCCCCCATTGTCTCATGCTCTTGGATGCTTGAATACTGGCCACCTCTAAACAAGTTACCTTTCCCAAATGGTTTTCTTCCCGCCAACACAGACTTCACTATAAACCATATCAATCTGAACATTCTTGTTTTGTTTTTTTGTTTTGTTTACCTTCCAACCCTCACTCAGACAATATCCTTTTCATGAAACTGTGAACTTCTCATTAGTCCTGAGAGCCAACACATTCAACGGGACACTCCCTGGACTCCTTTTCTCTCTTCCTGCGCTCATCGTTGTCAGAACCCGTTTCAGAAGGCAACTGGGTACACCGAGGTTACTGGGCCCAACCGCGGTGGCGGAGTCCTTTTACTCCTCATGTCACGGGTCCCGACCTACTATGAATCTTGATCAACTAGGACAAGTACCCCTTCTGCACCTGACTCTCAGTGGTAGCTGTGGACGAGCAGTCAAAGGCTTCCTCGTGGTGTGGGGGGCTGGAAGTGTGGATACAGGTTGGTGAGCATAACTCAAGACGCACAGCAGTATCAATACATCAATGTCCAGTCAAATACATACTTTTTTATAATAAAAAGTATTTTATTTGTAGCTCTACACATTCAAAGGCAGATTACATGTATAGCCAACAACACATTTCCCCCTTGAGGTCAGGGCTATAGTGTTTCTCTGGGAAATCCCTGTCCCACCTGCTCCTTGCAATGTGGTCGGGGTTATTCCCCATTCACTGGTGACCGAATCCAGGGAATGCTCACTAGTAGCCCTTAACTCAAGAGTCCACTCTGACTCTTAGAAAATAGTGAAAAGTATTTTGGCGCCACAGCGCTCTTAGCAGTTAGTCCCCCATAGGCCAGTTTGTCCTGATGCAAGTCTTACCCTTTTCAGCAGAGAGGAAGCGTGCATCGCCTCTGCGTGTGCCCCGTCCATGGGCACTTGCAAAGCTTCAGGCAGGAGATGAAGGAGCATTCTGCAAGCCCAGGCTGTCACCTGAGCCTACGCAGTCCCATCCAGAAGTGATCAGAGGTGTTCCCATGTTCTTCCTGCACAGTAATTTCTACACTTCCCAGTGGGGGGTCGCCAGGGAGTTGATTCCGATGCTCATGATATGGGTCCTAGTGATGTGTCAATGAGTCCACTGCATCCCCTCTCTGTCCACGGGGTCAGGTGCAGTGCTCGATGCTCTTTAAGACAAATGGGTCATCACAGCTTCACAGTTCTCTGGCTTTAGCCCGATCCTCCCCGCACAACTTTTTCCAGCAGCCCCTCCAGGCAAATGGGGTTGCTGCACAACTGCCACCTATACACCGGCTCTCAACGCATGGCAGTATGTACCACAGCAGCCCCTCCTCACACACATGGTCACCGCTATGATACCGTACAAGCTTTGCTCTCTCCGCACGCTTTCCACGGCAGCCCTCACCTCTCATACAGGGGGGCGCAGACTTGAATCTGCACATGGGCAACGACCGATTCCTAGAGCAGCCGTCTCCTCATGCCACATTGGGAGTCCACTCGACAGGGCTCCCCGCTGGACCTTGCTTCCGCCAATGCTTGCCTCTTCCACACCGGCCACACTTGTCTTGGCAAGCAGGCAGGCACTGATGCTCCAGAGAAGGTGGTCTTGGTTTCCCTGGGGGTTTGTTCCCTCACCCAGCAGGGGGACTAGCGGGCCTTGGCCCCCCAGTCCTGGTCACGAGCAGAAGTCTTGCAGAGCTTTCCTTCCTCACACAGCCCTTCTGGCTGCTTGGCAGATGACAATTATTTGGGTCTCAACCTCCCCTTCTTATAATCCATTTCCAGAAACCAAATGTGATTTAGGGTCTGGGTCTTCAAAGATTTATGTTCGGGTTCCTTTTTTTTAAATTTTTTTTTTTTTTTTTTTTGGTTTTGAAGTACACGATAGTCTTACTCCTTCCTCTTGAAAGGCCGTTTCTCACAGCAGGAGAGACAAGCTAATGGTCTAACAACACAGGCAGTGGAAGTGACTCACATTTGGATGTCAGCCACAGTAATATGTCCATCAAAAGGTTAATCCAGGGCTTTCATCACCACTCTTTATCATTCCCTTATCAACCCCATCTATCTATCTCAGTTCTCTCTCTCTCGCCCAGTTCTCTCTCTCTCGCCCAGTTCTCTCTCTCTCTTGCCCAGTTCTCTCTCTTGCCCAGTTCTCTCTCTCTTGCACAGTTCTCTCTCTCTTGCCCAGTTCTCTCTCTCTTGCCCAGTTCTCTCTCTTGCCCAGTTCTCTCTCTTGCCCAGTTCTCTCTCTCTCTCGCCCAGTTCTCTCTCTCTCTCTCGCCCAGTTCTCTCTCTCTCGCCCAGTTCTCTCTCTCTCGCCCAGTTCTCTCTCTCTCGCCCAGTTCTCTCTCTCGCCCAGTTCTCTCTCTCGCCCAGTTCTCTCTCTCTTGCCCAGTTCTCTCTCTCTTGCCCAGTTCTCTCTCTCTTGCCCAGTTCTCTCTCTTGCCCAGTTCTCTCTCTCGCCCAGTTCTCTCTCTCGCCCAGTTCTCTCTCTCTCTCGCCCAGTTCTCTCTCTCTCGCCCAGTTCTCTCTCTCTCGCCCAGTTCTCTCTCTCTCGCCCAGTTCTCTCTCTCTTGCCCAGTTCTCTCTCTCTTGCCCAGTTCTCTCTCTCTCGCCCAGTTCTCTCTCTCTCGCCCAGTTCTCTCTCTCTCGCCCAGTTCTCTCTCTCTCGCCCAGTTCTCTCTCTCGCCCAGTTCTCTCTCTCTCTCTCTCTCGCCCACTTCTCTCTCTCTCTCTCTCTCGCCCACTTCTCTCTCTCGCCCACTTCTCTCTCTCGCCCACTTCTCTCTCTCGCCCAGTTCTCTCTCTCTCTTGCCCAGTTCTCGCTCTCTCTTGCCCAGTTCTCGCTCTCTCTTGCCCAGTTCTCGCTCTCTCTTGCCCAGTTCTCGCTCTCTCTTGCCCAGTTCTCTCTCTCTCTTGCCCAGTTCTCTCTCTCTCTTGCCCAGTTCTCTCTCTCTCTTGCCCAGTTCTCTCTCTCTTGCCCAGTTCTCTCTCTCTCTCTTGCCCAGTTCTCTCTCTCTCTTGCCGTTTTCTCTCTCTCTCTCTTGCCCAGTTTTCTCTCTCTCTCTCTTGCCCAGTTTTCTCTCTCTCTCTCTTGCCCAGTTCTCTCTCTCTCTTGCCCAGTTCTCGCTCTCTCTTGCCCAGTTCTCGCTCTCTCTTGCCCAGTTCTCGCTCTCTCTTGCCCAGTTCTCGCTCTCTCTTGCCCAGTTCTCGCTCTCTCTTGCCCAGTTCTCGCTCTCTCTTGCCCAGTTCTCGCTCTCTCTTGCCCAGTTCGCTCTCTCTTGCCCAGTTCTCTCTCTCTTGCCCAGTTCTCTCTCTCTCTCTTGCCCAGTTTTCTCTCTCTTGCCCAGTTTTCTCTCTCTCTCTCTCTTGCCCAGTTTTCTCTCTCTCTCTCTTGCCCAGTTTTCTCTCTCTCTCTTGCCCAGTTTTCTCTCTCTCTTGCCCAGTTCTCTCTCTCTCTTGCCCAGTTCTCTCTCTCTCTTGCCCAGTTCTCTCTCTCTTGCCCCGTTCTCTCTCTCTTGCCCCGTTCTCTCTCTCTTGCCCAGTTCCTCTCTCTCTCTCGCCCAGTTCCTCTCTCTCTCTCGCCCAGTTCCTCTCGCCCACTCTCTCTCTCGCCCAGTTCCTCTCTCTCTCTTGCCCAGTTCCTCTCTCTCTCTCGCCCAGTTCCTCTCTCTCTCTTGCCCAGTTCCTCTCTCTCTCTCGCCCAGTTCCTCTCTCTCTCTCGCCCAGTTCTCTCTCTCTCTCTCGCCCAGTTCTCTCTCTCTCTCTCGCCCAGTTCTCTCTCTCTCTCTCACCCAGTTCTCTCTCTCTCTCTCGCCCAGTTCTCTCTCTCTCTCTCTCGCCCAGTCTCTCTCTCTCTCTCTCGCCCAGTTCTCTCTCTCTCTCTCGCCCAGTTCTCTCTCTCTCTCGCCCAGTTCTCTCTCTCTCTCGCCCAGTTCTCTCTCTCTCTCTCTCGCCCAGTTCTCTCTCTCTCGCCCAGTTCTCTCTCTCGCTCTCTCTCGCTCTCTCTCTCGCCCACTTCTCTCTCTCTCTCTCGCCCACTTCTCTCTCTCGCCCAGTTCTCTCTCTCGCCCAGTCTCTCTCTCTCTTGCCCAGTTCTCTCTCTCTCTTGCCCAGTTCTCTCTCTCTCTTGCCCAGTTCTCTCTCTCTCTTGCCCAGTTCTCTCTCTCTCTTGCCCAGTTCTCTCTCTCTTGCCCAGTTCTCTCTCTTGCCCAGTTCTCTCTCTCTTGCCCAGTTCTCTCTCTCTTGCCCAGTTCTCTCTCTCTTGCCCAGTTCTCTCTCTCTTGCCCAGTTCTCTCTCCTCTTGCCCAGTTCTCTCTCTCTTGCCCAGTTCTCTCTCTCTTGCCCAGTTCTCTCTCTCTTGCCCAGTTCTCTCTCTCTTGCCCAGTTCTCTCTCTCTTGCCCAGTTCTCTCTCTCTTGCCCAGTTCTCTCTCTCTTGCCCAGTTCTCTCTCTCTTGCCCAGTTCTCTCTCTCTTGCCCAGTTCTCTCTCTCTTGCCCAGTTCTCTCTCTCTTGCCCAGTTCTCTCTCTTGCCCAGTTCTCTCTCTTGCCCAGTTCTCTCTCTTGCCCAGTTCTCTCTCTTGCCCAGTTCTCTCTCTTGCCCAGTTCTCTCTCTTGCCCAGTTCTCTCTCTTGCCCAGTTCTCTCTCTTGCCCAGTTCTCTCTCTTGCCCAGTTCTCTCTCTTGCCCAGTTCTCTCTCTTGCCCAGTTCTCTTGCCCAGTTCTCTTGCCCAGTTCTCTCGCCCAGTTCTCTCGCCCAGTTCTCTCGCCCAGTTCTCTCGCCCAGTTCTCTCGCCCAGTTCTCTCGCCCAGTTCTCTCGCCCAGTTCTCTCGCCCAGTTCTCTCTCTTGCCCAGTTCTCTCTCTTGCCCAGTTCTCTCTCTTGCCCAGTTCTCTCTCTTGCCCAGTTCTCTCTCTTGCCCAGTTCTCTCTCTTGCCCAGTTCTCTCTCTCTCTTGCCCAGTTCTCTCTCTCTCTTGCCCAGTTCTCTCTCTCTCTTGCCCAGTTCTCTCTCTCTCTTGCCCAGTTCTCTCTCTCTTGCCCAGTTCTCTCTCTCTCTCTTGCCCAGTTCTCTCTCTCTCAGTTCTCTCTCTCTCTCTTGCCCAGTTCTCTCTCTCTCTCTTGCCCAGTTCTCTCTCTCTCTCTTGCCCAGTTCCTCTCTCTCTCTCGCCCAGTTCCTCTCTCTCTCTCGCCCAGTTCCTCTCTCTCTCTCGCCCAGTTCTCTCTCTCGCCCAGTTCTCTCTCTCGCCCAGTTCTCTCTCTCGCCCAGTTCTCTCTCTCGCCCAGTTCTCTCTCTCGCCCAGTTCTCTCTCTCGCCCAGTTCTCTCGCCCAGTTCTCTCGCCCAGTTCTCTCGCCCAGTTCTCTCGCCCAGTTCTCTCTCTCGCCCAGTTCTCTCTCTCTTGCCCAGTTCTCTCTCTCTTGCCCAGTTCTCTCTCTCTTGCCCAGTTCTCTCTCTTGCCCAGTTCTCTCTCTTGCCCAGTTCTCTCTCTCTTGCCCAGTTCTCTCTCTTGCCCAGTTCTCTCTCTCTCTTGCCCAGTTCTCTCTCTCTCTTGCCCAGTTCTCTCTCTCTCTTGCCCAGTTCTCTCTCTCTCTTGCCCAGTTCTCTCTCTCTCTCTTGCCCAGTTCTCTCTCTCTCTCTTGCCCAGTTCTCTCTCTCTCTCGCCTCAGTTCCTCTCTCTCTCGCCCAGTTCCTCTCTCTCTCTCGCCCAGTTCCTCTCTCTCTCCGTCCCTCTCTCGCCCAGTTCTCTCTCTCTCTCTCGCCCAGCTCTCTCTCTCTCTCGCCCAGTCTCTCTCTCTCTCTCGCCCAGTTCTCCTCTCTCTCTCTCGCCCAGTTCTCTCTCTCTCTCTCTCGCTCTCTCTCTCTCTCTCGCCCACTCTCTCTCTCTCGCCCAGTCTCTCTCTCTCTCGCCCAGTTCTCTCTCTCTCGCCCAGTTCTCTCTCTCTCTCTCTCGCTCTCGCTCTCTCTCTCGCCCACTCTCTCTCTCTCTCTCGCCCACTTCTCTCTCTCTCTCTCGCCCACTTCTCTCTCTCTCTCGCTCCTCTTCAGTTCTCTCTCTTGCCCAGTTCTCTCTCTCTTGCCCAGTTCTCTCTCTCTTGCCCAGTTCTCTCTCTCTTGCCCAGTTCTCTCTCTCTTGCCCAGTTCTCTCTCTCTTGCCCAGTTCTCTCTCTCTTGCCCAGTTCTCCTCTCTCTTGCCCAGTTCTCTCTCTCTTGCCCAGTTCTCTCTCTTGCCCAGTTCTCTCTCTTGCCCAGTTCTCTCTCTTGCCCAGTTCTCTCTCTTGCCCAGTTCTCTCTTGCCCAGTTCTCTCTCTTGCCCAGTTCTCTCTCTTGCCCAGTTCTCTCTCTCGCCCAGTTCTCTCTCTTGCCCAGTTCTCTCTCTTGCCCAGTTCTCTCTCTCGCCCAGTTCTCTCTCTCGCCCAGTTCTCTCTCTCGCCCAGTTCTCTCTCTCGCCCAGTTCTCTCTCTCGCCCAGTTCTCTCTCTCGCCCAGTTCTCTCTCTCGCCCAGTTCTCTCTCTCGCCCAGTTCTCTCTCTCGCCCAGTTCTCTCTCTCGCCCAGTTCTCTCTCTCGCCCAGTTCTCTCTCTCTCCCTGTTCTCTCTCTCTCTCGCCCAGTTCTCTCTCTCTCTCGCCCAGTTCTCTCTCTCTCTTGCCCAGTTCTCTCTCTCTCTTGCCCAGTTCTCTCTCTCTCTTGCACAGTTCTCTCTCTCTCTTGCACAGTTCTCTCTCTCTCTTGCCCAGTTCTCTCTCTCTCTTGCCCAGTTCTCTCTCTCTCTCGCACAGTTCTCTCTCTCTCTCGCACAGTTCTCTCTCTCTCTCTCTCTCTCGCACAGTTCTCTCTCTCTCTCGCACAGTTCTCTCGCTCGCCCAGTTCTTTATCTCTTCTCTCCCCCACCCCCCTGCTCACAGGAATGCAACAAAGCACAGATCTATCTTTTGGATTCCTCTACCTCCTCATGTCTTCACCATGCAGGCCTGGGCTTTCCAAAATGGAACCCACGGACCTCCATGTAATGTACCATTTGTGGATGTGCGGCACATGCGCGCGCACACACACACACACACACACACACACACACACACTCACTCAGTGTGCACTGCTCAGGGTTGTATGACGGAGGCACACATGGCTAAACCACACACGCCTCTACAACGCAGCTCAAACCACGAAGGCGCCTTTACCACGCACTCCTTTACCATGCAATTTAGTTGAAAAGGCATGTTTGGGAAAGGGATTTGCGTGGTTAAGTTCGCCACTACCCCGACCCCCCCGCCCTAAGCCCTAGCATTCTAACCCCCAACCTCGCCCTCCACGCCCTGCCCTGAGGCCTGAAACCTACCCCGTCCTGCCCTTAAAACTACCCCTCTCCCCCCCCCCCGGGCCTAAAACTTTCACCCATTAAAAAAAATAAAAATTCCTGAGGCCTAAAACCTACCTTCGTGCTACCTGAAAAACTACCCCCACCCCACCCTGAGGCCTAAAACCCTTCCCTCTTCCAAAAAACGACCCCAAGCCCTAAAATCTACCCTCACCCCTAAACGCCCCCCAGCCCCAACTACCCTGATTCCCCCTCCACCCTGATGCCTAGACCTTACCCCCACGTAGCCTGTACAGCTACCCCTACCCCATCCTGAGGTCTAAAACTCTTCCCTAAACTACCCCTCCCCCTCCTGTGGCCTAAAACCCTTCTCTAAACTACCCCTACCCCATTCTCCACCTTGAGGCCTAAATCCCTTCCCTAAACTACCCCTACCCCCCACCCTGGGGCCTTAAACACTTCCCTCTTTAAAAGAAAAAAAATACCCGACCCCCCCTCCCCCCCCACCCTGAGCCCTAAAATCTACCCCAACCCCTTTAAACCCCAGCCCTTAAAACTAACCTGACACCCCCGCCCTGAGCCCTAAAACCAACACACATCCCTTGAAATCTGACCCAGCCCCACTTACCTGTACATGTTCCTGTCTGCTTCCCATTCTGAAGCTTCCTCTCCTGACACGTCATCTGTCTCCCTGCCCATCCAGACAACTAGACCGGTCACTACCTTAACCACGCATATGCCTTGGTGAGGCATGTGCGTGTTTAAGGCAAGCGTGGTTTAGCTTGCGCGGAAACTGCATGCGTGGCTCAGCCCGCGTAGTAAAGGCCGTTTCCCACTGCTCAGTACTGTAGCCTTTCTCTGTTGCCACTTGCAGGTACACATGCAGCCAGAACACACATTCACCATGCGTGTGCTGCACGACACTATACCCTTCATATACTGTACTCCTCGTAGGTACACATCCACCCAGTACATGCATTCACCTTTCAGGCACTGCACAGTACCGCTCTATCCTTGTATTGTTACCTCCCCAGGTACACATACAGCCAGTGAAGTCATCACTCCTGCACTGCCCAGCACTTCACATCTTTCATTCTTTATTTGACAGTTCAAAACATTTTGTTTCCTCATCAAAAAATACAAGCATAAAAATATTTTACATTGGATACAAGCGTAAAATAGTTAACAAATCATAAATATCTAAAAAGACGGAGGAAATTGCATTGTCCGGCTAAACTTGAGTGTAAAACATACTAATAGCACATAATTTTATAAAATAGCTGGCACTTAGCATCTAGATGCCCTAGCTATGTGCAAAATGAAGCAGTCGCCATCTTCAGACCATTAGCATCAGTTGAAAAGGCAAATTGGGGTCTTAATTTCATATAATATCTAACATGTTACATCTAATTAACCAAGCTGGGTATAGAAATTTAGAAACGGCCACAACCCCCCATCGAGGAGGAGTCTCTTGTGCATACCCTAAATGCCTCTCCTCTGGTGGGTAAGCTCAGAGCCCTACACATTGGCACAATCCATTTCGACCTATGTTTTGCATAGAGTGGGCAGAAAATCAGGAGGTGCTTCTCACTTGTGTTTTAATAATAAAAACAATGTTCAGATCCCTGGTTTGTCTTCCTCCAGCTAGCAGTGAAAGTTGCTACAGGAAGAGACTCGTACCTAAATTGGGAGGTACAAGGACCGAGCCCAAGCAGGGTGGATGTAGTCTAGGAATTCTGCAGCCTTACACACAGATTTATGGAGGACAGTACTTGTGAGACTCCCTTGTGAGGATGAGTGGACCATACAGCTAACCGCCTTCTCGTTCATAATTTTTTTTTCTTTCTTTTTTATAGGGAAGCTTCCCGTCTCTGAATGGATTGTGGCTCGCACCAGATCTTCCCCATGCCCAGCTCACTCCAGCCCTTCATAAGTGCCCCAAACCATATGATTTCTCTTTCCCCCCCCCCCCTCCTCCTCCATTGGCCGACAATACACCCTGCAGGTCTTCTTTAAGATGGCGAAGTTCCTCAATTCCCCAAATTCAGATCCAGTAGAGTAGAGGCCCTCCATGCCACCAATGACTAGATCTCATGCATCGGATACAAACGGAGTGGTACAAGGGGCGTGCCCTTCCCTAGGCTCACCAGACTTCTAGTGAAGTTGTTCTCTGCTGTGGTCAGTGTACTTATGTTACAGTGCCCCCATTGTTCCGCCCCATTAAGAGCAGCCCCCCTAGCTTGGGCCTTGTGAATTTCCACTGCTGGCCGTACAGGGGACCATGATGCTTTTTAGGCCAGCTTAAGTATGGCTCCAGCCAACTGTTTATTATTAAGGTGCTCCTTAGAATTTGCAGGTCCCAGGACTCATCAAGCCTGATGCTCCGGTAATCAAAATCCTGGACCCTTTCAAGAACTTCAACCCAACCTTATGACGTTACTCACCCTACCCTTCTTAGTGTAGGTCATATACTTGGTCTTAGAAATATTTCTTTCGAGACCAAACTTGTGCAAAACTGGCTAAAGCTGTCAATCCGCCTTAGCAGCCCCTTCTGGTTTTGGGCACCAACAGTGTATCAACCTCAAAGAGGAGGGCTGGGATGTTTGCTTCTGCCAAAGTAGGGGAGTCATTGGCACAGTTTGTTAAATAGGCAATAATGTTAATATAAAGCAGGAAAAGGGTGGGGGCAATTACACGGCCCTGTCTAAGATCCATCCAAGGTGGAACCCGGCAGAATTCTGGCCCCCGGCTCTGCTGATTTTCGCTTCCCCATATTCGCCCCAACGGACCAGTGCACCTAGAAAGCAGATGGCGAAACACAAGACTGTTCTAGGGAAGGGAGGACTGCTAAGAGATCAAAGGACTGGGGTGGCCCTTCCCGACGCGGATGGGTCCGCCCTTGGCCCAGGCTTCACACAACATAGACAATGGGAGTGACTAAAGTTCACATTTGGATGTCAGCCACAGTGACATGTTCATCAAAAGCTTAATCCTGGTCTCTCACCCCCACTCTTTATTGTTATATCAGCCCCTTCTCTTTAGTGAGATATGTCCAGGGCCTTTCTTTGTGATCTATCACTGAATCAAAGAGCACACTTTGAAGTGTACAGGGGCAGTCCCCCTGTCCCTGTATTGTACACTTCCCAGGCACACATACAACCAGTGAAGTCACCACTCCTGCACTGCGCAGCATTCCACATTTAACTGATGTCCGCCAACGGTGAGTTAAGCACACAGGAGTGGAACTTTAAAAAGGTGAATGAGCATGTATGCCTCACTCCAGTAATACAAGTTAAAAAGGACCTGTTCAGTCCTACTGATCACTACATGGTACCACCTTGCTTGTGCTGCTTAATTCCTGGTGACGACTATCCTTTCACCACTATGTGAGTAGCACTTTGCCCTCCCCTCCCGGTCCTACAGGACTGCAATCCATAAGACAGGTGTATGCCATGGTGCACACAGATGATTTCTGTTTGCCTATACAATTCATCATTCGGTATCACGTCAACAGTACAGTTGGGCACTTGGGCCGTGGTGCACGTCCATTACAATGCAGGGAACTTTTACATCCAAACAATCACATTAACATGAAATTTACTTTTCATCTGCAGCTAGTACCATATCTCCTTCAGTTTTAGACTGTCCACAAGAAACACTTTTACAGCACAAATGACCAGCAAGAGTAATTACTGACAGTGGATGAAGGTCACGCTCCCCACATACTACTCTAATCAACAACCTACTTACTATCCCACACACATAAGAAATGTAAAGCAGATGTCACTTGCTTTGCCAACTGATACCCTCAGGATATTCTTGTACCCTAGCAATTGCCAACACACCGCAGACCTAGTGAATAAGTAAAGAATCTAAAGACTGAAATGAGTACACTAGAACAGCAATGCAAGAAGTCAAACAACACAAATGAACTGTGCCTTCAGTGTTGCATCAGGATACACAGTCAATCAAGAAAGCAAAGACTCGCCTATTCTCAGTCACTCTCCTGTGCAAAAACCCCTTCCAAGGAATTTTAGGACAGGATCTTTTCAATATAGTGCAAAATGCGGTACACCTCCATAAAAATGCCCCCGTCCAACCTTTTATTGATGGCATCACAAACTACTTTGCTTCTGAAGTTTTGTTTGATAGTCCTGGATTTTGACACAAACTCCCCACCAACCCTCCTGTTCAGACAATGAATAACAAGCTGATGTCTGCAGCAAAGTGACTGACTCTGGCTGCCTTTGATCAACTCACCACCTCACAATTCAGGAACCTGGTCAAGGCCAGCAGCTTGGCTGGGTCCCCCCCTCTGAAAAGCATAATCCATAATGGGCATCTTACTCACCCCACCAAGAACCATCCTCCACATTCCTCTAATCTCTGGCACCTACCACTTGAGACATGATCGAGCTAGTCATCAAACAGAAGAACCTCGTTCCAGGAGACCAGCTAGCTACCAACTGATTCTCACTGATCACTTTTTATGAAACTGATTCGAAAAAGCAGCCTCGATTCAGATTTACATTATACAAGAAAATAACTGACACTCAGACCAGCACACACTGGCTTCCATCCTCACACTGGTACCGATCAGTCCACCACCCATCCCACTGATTAAGGTTAGAACAATCTGGCATGTTTGGAGGTACCTTACTGTACTTCTCCAAAATGTCTAGCATATCGAGCATAATCTAACTCTCCCTTTTGTATTGGCTCCTTCCATCACCAGCTCTGGGATTCCTCAGAGATCCACTTCTTTTCAGTGACCACTTTAGTCCACTGCCTGGTTCTGGCAACAAGCTACAACTTCACCAAGGACACACAGATCTTCCTGAGCCAGGGAAAGTTGACCCTCTTAGATCGTTCTGAACTACACCATCGCTGTGATTCAAAAAAACTACAGGCCCTTTTTATCCGCCATTGTATTAGTTAGAAAGAAGCTTCAACATGTTTTAAAATAGTGGCTTTTGTTTTCATTGCAAAATTCATACATTTAATTCTCTTCTAATAAGCTAACATCTTTAAGTCCTTCCTAACTAGTTATACAAGTAAATCAAGTAGTTACTTAGGATTAAATGTCAGTTTGGGTGGAAATTCAGATTTCTTTGGGACGTGTATCTCAACATAATACCCACTACTGAAAACATTTTTATAATTTGTTTTAGCTGATAAAATTGCATGCATTTATTGGTCTGTGTGGATAGATGCCGGTATTTCTGATACACTTGATGAAAATAAGTGGCAGGGGTTTATTTATCTCTGTACCTACTGTTCATGTGTGGGAAATCATTTGTTTTGTGTGCATGCACTATACTGAAATCCAGCCCTAATTGCCACTATGCAAAACTACAGGCTAAAGTAGTTCACTGACTGGCCTGGTGGCAATTCTGGGTGGACATTGTGAAATACTCACCAAGCATATGCTCCTGTCACTTAAGCTAATTGAGCTCCCTTCTCATGCTGTGGGAGAGAAGAGGAAACAGCATGGTGCTATTTCTAGTGAGAGAAACAAAACAGAGTTCCTTTGCCCCACTGAGGATGGTATGTTCAGGCCCCTATTGGATGATATATGGCATTACTAAGGAGACTAGAACAACTATTTCAGGATATTGCCAACAGTAGTAGATCATAAAATACAATGAGCTTATGAACAACACACTTCTTAATTTGACCAGGCTCATACGCCACCATAGTTCAAGGCCTACCAGATTGTACGAATCCTGATACGAAAAATGATAGTTCACTGAAAGTACCAGAGAACAAGTATTTCCAATGCAATCGGTCTCACCTTTGCGATCTTATATGTATTTAGCTATGCAGCACATTAGCATGGGTGCTGAAACATCTACTGTTCTTTAACATGGAGGGAAAGTAAGCACCAAACTGCGTGACACGCCAGGTATGGGAACACATGGAGAGAAATATTGCCTTTCAGCGGGAAATGGTATAGTCCAAAGCTCTGTTTTTAATATAAAATCAGGGCCTTCGGTGGTCATATCACTGAAAATACAAGATTTTAAAAAGATATTATTGTCTACGGGTGCTCATGGAAGACAATTTCTATGGACTGGAATCTGGAGAATGCTAAAGTGATTCTGGTATTTTACTGACCTCTGCTGGTCGTTTTCTATTAAAGTTAAATAGAGGCAGATGCCAGAAAAATTAAAAAAAGAAAGTCCGTCAGCAGAAATCAATTCTGGTATTCTACTGACCTCTACTGGCTGTTTTCTGTCAAGACAGTTAAATAGAGGCAGTTGAACAAGAAGAAAGCGATTCTGGTATTTTACGGACCTCTACTGGTCGTTTTCTATCAAGACAGTTAAATAGAGGCAGTTGAACAGAAAAAAAAGTCCCTAAGCGGAAGCAGACAAGTCCTAGGACTGATCTCCAGAGCCCACAAAGTACATACAGATATAAGTATATACTAAAGTATATACAAGAGGTCTCGAATGCTCCACCTAAAAATTGATGAGTGAAGACACTTGATCCCTATTTTCCTGGGTGTAGGTATAGTTTTGCATGTAGTAAATGGGGAATTTGTATTTTTTTTTATTTATTTTTTATTTTTTTATTAAATGTATTACTAAAAGGCATGCATGAGAAACTGTGTTCATGGGATTGACCTAAAAGGGGTGTTTTCTCTATACACACTGTAGAGTTAATTTGATGAAGTTCGAGGCATTGCCAATGATGTGGATTTAGCCTGAATAAGGGATAGACCTGATTTGCACCCTTGTTTGAAAGGAGGATGTCCAGAATATGATGATTCCCATCAATATGATTTGCTGCCTTCCCTGAAGACTGTTTTGAAAGTGAGAAGCTTTAGCTATGTTTGCATTATTGGACTGAGCTGGAATGGCAGATTACTGAGGCCAGGGAGCAGACTTGTTGTCATACATTAGTCTGCTAATAAGACTACGTGTGAATATGAACATGGGAGTGTTGGGAGGATTCTGGGCGCAAATACCCAAACTCTAATTTATTTATTTTTTTGGAGGGAGGGGGGTTTGTTGAAGTGATTGAAGACTTATATCATTCCTCACTTCAGCCATAGTCCTGAAACATAGTCAATCACGTCTCTGCTCAGATGAGAAGAGTAATTTGGTCTCCGAGTCCTGCTATTTGTTAGCCCCAGTACTTCATTGAAAAGCATGAGTAAATCTTGTACATACTAAAATACTCTCATCACACTTTTTGTTGCTCTAGTATCTGACACTTGTTTTGTTTTTGTTGTGTTGCAGCCTTTTTTCCCCCCCAGATACTATTGTCACTAAACCTTTTTCCCCTCTTCTATCCCTCCACTATCCTTCTCAATCCAAATAACTGACTAACCTATCCACCACTCAAATTACTTTCATTTTTTCTCTACTAATTCACCACTAATCCTTTATGGGTTCCGGCGTAGCGTTCTACTCGCCGAAAAAGCGCTTTGACGCCTCGTCAGGCCTAGTAAGCACTATATAAATGCAATTACAATACAATTACAATACTCAAATGTGAGCCTGACCTTAAGTTGGCCACCCCACTAGAATGTATTTTTTCAGATCAGGACAGTCATACCTCATAATGGTGATAGTGGTGCAAGATCAACCTTCACATGTGCATCATGGGGTCAGACTGCCTGATTTGCAACAGTGTTTTTGCTGCCTACATGTCTGGCAGCTCCTTTTCATCTAGTGCTTTGGCAATTGCTCCTGTTTCACTGGCCTAGTTTTCCTCTACCTACTCCTCATTTAACTTTGCCTCAGTTAGCTCCTGCTTATGGCTACTGCCCTCACCTACAATGATGCTACAGACCTCGCAAAGACCACACAGATGTCATGGAGCGCTGGCTGCGAATTGGAAGGCTGCTCCAGTTACCACTGTACTCTACTGCAACCGCTATGGAAGCAATCTGTATACTAAAAAGTAATAACATTTACTACCTGACCTGAAGCAGGGCCTTCCATTGTGCCCAGTAGCTTATTATTATCTTGCTGTTGGCCACTGCTAACGAGCATTCGTAAAGCCAGTGGGTCTGGCTTGTAATGTAAAATGCAAGTGAAGACTATTGGCTTAGTCAATGCTTGTTAGTATTACAAAGGTGTTTGGTGATTGAGGCCTGTGCTGTTTTATTCAGCGCTAGAGAATCTAGCCAGTATCTCTGCAGAGGGTCTTCTTTCTTTTGATGCTCCATATCAGGCATGGTCCCATAGGATGATTAAGATGTCTGCAGTGTGAAAACAAACGCCCATACTTGCCCCTAGCCTATCCTTGCAGGAATGTGCAATATTGTGGCCCTGTGATAGAAGGGAATGTGCAGTGTTCGTCTCCAGAATTGGATAAGGTGGTTGCTATTAAATTTGGCCATGGATATCCATGTTTGCCATTTTCTCCAATAATGGTAAGAAATATTCAGTGGGTCTGCCCTGTAATAGGATGGAATGTACACTGTGGCATTCAGTAAAGGAATGTGCCATATTCCATCAGTTGTTTTGTGAATGATTTTCTGGGTAGGCACAAAGTAATCACGCACTCTTTCATGTTTGGTCTCTCAACAATATCCTTATTTTGATATTAAAAATCTCTCTAATTTCCTTGATTTTGACACTGATGAAACCTGGAATTATTAGTGAACCATGAGAAAGCCTAGACCATCCCAGAGTGGTGCCATAGCTTGAGTGGTGATTGGATATTGTGCTATGACTAACATATGTCTGGCACTTCCCACCTACTTTGGGAAGCTTTCAAGGTATTTCAATGAGCGGATCTGAGAAAGAAGTATTGTTTACCTACTTTTAACCATCCAAAGCTTCTGCGAATTGTCCACACCAGATCCCGAAAGATGGACAACTACAACCTCATTCCATTTGTCTCTTCTTGAATTTGTCGCTCGACTTCTTAGCGGCAAGGAGACCCTCTTTGTATAGTTAAATATCCAGAAGTCTATTGGCATGATTCAGAAAACAAAAAAGGTGGAAAAAAACTCTTTAGGTTCACTTTTACATTTGGTGTAAAACTCTTATCTTCTGAGGAGTCTCATAAAAAGCCCAGGCTTGTTATAGGAAATCTACAGCAATCGTCAATTACCAGGAGCATTCCTACTGGGCAATCTTTACCTATACAGATTTTTCACAAAGTAGCAATCTTGCATTAGTAGATCATGCAGAAATTTGCAACTAACTTCAAAGTTTGTTTTTTCAGAGGACATCTTATTTAGCCTTCAGAGAATCACCTTTGTCTATACCCCAATAAAGCAGGAGAGTCTAGCCTTCCATTTCCCACCCCTGAAAGGCACTTAGTTCATGTCTTTTGAGGGGTAACGTGTTTTTTGGAGTCCTGCAAAATGTTTGTGAATAGTCAGACTTTGGAGTTTGTGGGTGGTACTTGCAATTCTCCCACATGATGCCTTTTCTCCCTTTCATAACCATAAATTCATGAAAGTGAAAAAATTCACAATAATGGAGTATTTGTACAAATGTAGCCATCATGTGCAATCTTGTATCCCAGAAAATTGAACCCATCCTTTCTCTTTCGTAATTCTTCCGGCTAGAAAGAAAGTCAGATGCGCATTGATTTACATTTTAGTCTACGATTTCTTTTTTTGGGGGTGGGGGTGTCAGTAGCTTATAGTGATTCTGCTTGCATCAATTTCAACCTCAAATTATTATATATCTTTTTTTGTTTTTTTTTACAAGCGCTGCACTGCCTGACATACATTTATGATATTGTGTAATTAACTTTTGCAACATTTTTCCCTTTTAATGGAATTTTTGGTGACGAATGGTGATCAAGAAGGAATACTGCAGATATTTCCTATATTTACAAGGTCCTTTCTCTGCACCTGCAGATGCAAACATGGCAGATTTACATATTTGCAAATTTAGGAGCAAGAAATGGAGAGTTCACGAGAAGAAGCCGAACCCGAATGCTGCTAGATACACAGCTACCAATATAAGACACATCTGTTCGACAAGGGAGGTGGTTTGTTGGCAGCAAGGTCAGATTGTATGGATGGACTTTATTACAGAATAAATGAAAGTGCAAACTTACTAGGGGTAGCCAAAGATAGCAGCTGCTACACCTGGCTTGTCCTCTGGCAGTGTCCTTGCTACCTCTGGCATCAATGGTCATGAAGGTAGAGGCAGAAAAAAAGGTAAACGGGGCTGTTGGAGCTCTCCATACTCTACAGTTCCTGGCTTTATGACTTCTGGCCACTTACCCACAAACCTGAAGCAGTACTGGAAATGGAGCTAAGCAGTTTCCAAGATTTGAAACTCGCAACAATGCACAAAAATGCAGGTAAAATTATACAACAAACAAATACAAAAATTATGAAAATTTTGATGTAATTCACAAACAGAAATACAGAAATTTTAATGAGAGCTTTTCAAATGTAGCTATTTCTACAAGACGAAGCAGTATGCTAGTCGCCTACCATGTCACTGTCTTTTTTTGGTTCTAATACATGCTTTCTTTTGTCAGCACTTACTGTGGCCACCGATCATCCCTACTAGATTTTGTTTGCTTTCACTACTCAAGCTAAGGAAATATAGCCACCAATACAAATTCCATAACGTCTGCTCCGTTTTAAAATGTTCTCTATCATATATATAAATAAATAAATATTTTCCAGTAACCCGATAGTGCTCCGTATTTCTTGGAAGGTTTGCAGTGCAATACACGAGGCCCCACCCTCGTGAACGGATACAGAACCCGTTCTGATTTGGCGCCCTGTTGGGAAACGGACATGAATGAATATATATATATATATATATATATATATATATATATATATATATATATATATATATATATATATATATAGCAGTTTGTTTGTAAGGATGCCTGCACTCCAGGGTAAATCCTTATTAGTTTATTCAAATGTACACTAAATAAGGCTGCAAAGTTCCACTCGCTGCTGGTTGATAAAGGCATTTTTTCTAAAAGAACTCTTTCTTGGACAGTGATTAATACTTCTAATACACTGAAACAAGCGGCCTATTTGGACTCCACTTTCTCTATCTACGTAAAAAGAAAACTAATAACATTAAGGTTTGGACAGTTCCCTACTCTTGCGGATGCTCCTCATTGGAAACCTAAGGAAAACGAAAACTGCCGGCATTGCGGCCATAAAAAGGAAGATCTGGTTCATCTTGTATGCCACTGTAAGATACTGCAACCAGCACGAACTACAATATTACGGCGAGCATTCTTGGATAGAGGTATAAAGTCGTGTAGAACAGCTATCATAAGAGGACTGGACTCCACCGACCCCAAATGAACTGTAAATTGATTAAGTTTTTACGTATTCATGAACTAGAACTGAAAGCTAAATCAGAGCAATGATAAAACATGAAGAATACTTTTACAATTATATATATTTTAAGACGTTTTAGAGAAATCTAACTTTTATGCAATTTGCTCTTTTTCTAAATAGTGTTTGTAATATTGTTATGGTTTTTATTAACTGAACAATAAAAATAAATTATTATTATTAATTATTATATTATTTGTTTATTGTAGCTGATGCATTTCGACCACTCTGGTCTTTATCAAAGCATAACAGTGTTGCATTGTGCCCTATTTACCATAGAAAACACAGCAGCCCTTGTGCAAAGACACAGTGAAAAGACTTTCATAATACATTGCCTGCATGTATTTCAATCAAGAAAAAAGAATAATTAGAAAAATTAATTTTGTGAAAAATGATATGTGAAAATAACAATCAAATGCATCAGGAAATAAAGATTGTAACAAACTTATAAAATATTGTTGAGTATCACAATTCAGAAATTACCAAAGACATACCTTCATTCCACTATAGTCTGAAGTGACACTCACACAATATTCCATACTCATTAACGTGTCAAAGCAGATGTACATGAAATGAATTATAATAACATAACACTTTTCCTTCTAAAAAGGTATTTAAAGATGCGTACTGACTATGATTAGATCTGGTATTCTGAGTTCCTCCAGATCGTCATCGTTGACCAGTACCTTCTTGGATCACAAGCTGGAACCATTATATGAAGAATTCTGGGATTTTATAACCAAGCCCATTGACAGAAAACGTTATTTTCAGTTCCGGATAGGAACGTTGCCAACCAAAGTTTTCACCAAGACCTGGCACCCTTCCCAAGATAGCAAATGTCAATTTTGCCAGAGTATGGATGAAACAATCTCCCATATATTTTTTGCTTGTCCAGCATATTGTTCTCCTCGGAGAAAATGGCTCAAAACCAATTTGTCAGAACCTTGGTACTAGGCTGAGCGATACTGCGCTAAGATTACTAAAGACTAGTACCCAAGAGGCAATTGTGATTGCTGTAGCGAAATTCTTGGGATGGGCCTGGAGAATAAGACAAAGGTCGAAAACAAGCAGACTGCGACAGTGTCTATTAATGCTCTGTCTTCTGCTTAGTTTTCTAGTTCTGTTACACATATATTCATAATTTTTTTTTATATTTGTATAGGGGCCAGATGGTATAGATCATTTTATGAAATGTTTCCTTTTAAGTCTGTATCGTTTTTAAACTTTTGTAAGGGAACTATACTAATTAGTTTTTAGTAGATGTCTTTGTTGTCTTTTAAATTTGTATTTGTATAGTCTTGATGTGAAATGGATTTTATATATGTATTATGTGATGATGTAAATATTTTTGTCTTTTATGATCATTTTGGTCGAAATAAAGACTGACAAATGTAAAAAAAAAAAAAAAAAAAAGAATTATAATACATTTAAGTATATTGCATACTGCACATAGCCCATATCCGTACAGTGTACAAAGTCAAGTGACTTATAAATGCTCAGTCCTGAGCTGACTGCTCCAATTGCTGGATTACAAATAGAATTCATCCCGGTCAAGTGGCCCCACAACTGAGGTGCACTTGAGCAAGCAAACAGTGCACATAACGCGGACCACACGCCCCCCTGTCAACTACTCTCCAGGGACTCACTTCTAGAAAACAGCAACTGAATTTGCAGTAAAGTACGTACTTATGGACTTAATAGCAGGGAAGCTGCTAAGAAGAAAAAGGATCAACACAGTATGGGTTTTACTCCAAAGGGGACAAATAAACGATTATAATCAATAAGACAAAATCACATTGCAGAAAATCAAAAGATATCTGCCTGGTTGGGCAATATATATTATCTACTGGCGGTCGCCAGTAGATAGTTATAGTTAGGACCTATTTTCCATAGGAAATCCGCAACATTCTATTCCCAATAACTTTGGTGCCGGTTGACGAATCTTCGCGAAATTTTCAAAACTCGTGGCCTGCTCCGGTCTGCTCCCATCCTGAAAGTCTCGGAGTGATTCGTCAAGTGGGGGCCGAGAAAAAAGGGGGGTCCCAAAACGTGTTTTCCCCATGCAATTTTCCATAGGAACCTTTCATCGCAGCTACAGCCCGAACTGCTGAACGGAATTACACCAAATTTGGCAAAAAGGTAGCTCTTGGTTCAGAGTCGTGCCTTTTGCTTAAATGGTGTAAATCCATTCAGTAGTTCCTGAGAAATTTGAAAAAGAAAACACATATATATCTGGGCGGAGCCTAACCACACATGTCATCGTGAGATCCGATTGGCTGTCAGCACTTCATCCTGGAATTGCTGGCAGCCATCTTGGGACCAATATAAATGATAGTACCTCATTGAAATGCATTGTAGTGAATCGAAGATTTTGAGGGTTACCAAAAGGAGAACTATAAAGGGTGATAACAGACTTTAGTTACATTAGAATTCATTTGTTGATGGTACCATACTAATTTCAGGAATTGTGGTGTGTTCTAAGGTGATTTTACCCTGTGAAAAACCTTCTGCTGGGATATCATGAATCATGTTTGAGAGAAAACTATTTTCACATGCTTGTCCCATACAGTTTTGGAAGGTGCTCCAGAAGCTAAAATGAGAGCATATTTTCTGTAAATTCACATTATCTTTCTCAGTCATGTGAGAATGAAGTCTGACATTCTCAGTAAAACATGTACATCCAACAAGGGCAGAGACTGTCAGTTGATTCCTTTGTGTTCTACTGCAGCTTCCCAGAGTGTTCTAAAGAACAACTAGAGTGCTAACAGCCTTACTTATGACAAAAGTATGGCACACCTGAAGCCATCTTGATTGGAATAAACTGGTAACACTTAAAACATTTAATTTAAAAAGGAAAAAAATGATGGGGTTCATTTTGTCATAGAAATTATGGTTAGTGCTGTAGAAAGAAAAATTAGGACATGTTTCAAGTGTGATCTCAAATATCTTTCCGTTATATTTCAACAGGAGCAGCCTGTCAGTTGATGCCTTTGTGTTCTACTGCAGCTTCCCAGAGTGTTCTAAAGAACAACTAGAGCCCTAACAGTCTTACTTATGACAAAATTATGGCACACCTGAAGCCATCTTGATTGGAATAAACTGGTAACTCTTAAAACATTTAATTTAAAAAGGAACAAAATGAGGGGGTTCATTTTGTCATAGAAATTATGGTTAGTGCTGTAGAAAGAAAAATAGGGCATGTTTTAAGTGAGATCTCAAATATCTTCCTGTTATATTTCAACAGGAGCAGCCTGTCAGTTGATGCCTTTGTGTTCTACTGCAGCTTCCCAGAGTGTTCTAAAGAACAACTAGAGCGCTAACAGTCTTACTTATGACAAAAGTATGGCACACCTAAAGCCATCTTGATTGGAATAAACTGATAACACTTAAAACATTTAATTTAAAAAGGAACAAAATGAGGGGGTTCATTTTGCCATAGAAATTATGGTTAGTGCTGCAGAAAGAAAATGTAGGGCATGTTTTAAGTGAGATCTCAAATCCTCTTCTATTTCATTAGAAAATTCTGACATGCAGACTGAAACAATCACTTTCAATACCAGCAGTAGACTTACAGTTAACTCCCTGGTGAGCAGTAGCTTTACTACAGTGATCTAATGAACAACTAGAGTGCTAACATTCTGAATTTATGGCAAATGTGTGACACATCTGAATGCCTTCTTGATGGAATCAAAGTAAAAACTGAAAGCATTTCCTACTGAGGAGACTGCAGTAAATGACGAAATTAGGAAACTTCATAACAAATAAGTCTCCCAAGATGGCCACCAGAGAAAAAAGAGCCCAAATGTAGCACAAATATCACCCAGATGTAGCCCACATATAGCCCATTGACAGAAGTGTGCAAAACACTTTTTATTTTTAGTTTTTCTGCAGTTTTATATAGTGGAAACTGGTCAGGTATTGGAGCGTTACATCTTACTTGGACCCCTTATTACGTATTTTGCACGAAGTACATGGGATTGATCTTGCGAAACATTGAACTTTACGATTCTGTTAACCTGAAGTTGCTCTGAACCGGGCTTTGTAACACCTGTTTTACCTACTGGTTTTAATTAATTCTCACTGTATTGTATTAGGAAAGAGGATTTACTGTTTTTATGTACACTTTTATGATCTATGTTTCTAAATCAGATCAAATAAAGTTTAATGAATTCTATGGCAGGACGGAGGCGAGGATAATGCATATCTTTCCTCACTTTATTTGCATAGCAGTTCAAAGAAAACGTAACACAACAATCATTAAACAAAAGACTACACAACCCATGAACCATTAGGGGGGTAGTCTCCAAGGCAACTATAGTCCAATCATATCATAGTCCATTGTATATAATATCGTGACGTCTCTTCCGCTTCCTTCACTGCTCGTCAGTTAAGTGCATTCCTTACATTCTTGGCTTAATCTGACGTTGTTGCTATTTGTATAGCGGTTTCTTGTGCACGTTATTAGCATTATTGCCTTGGTATTGTTTCATATTACCTGCGCAGCAGGCTCTTGCCCGAGCGCGTTCTCCCTCGCAGTTTCTCCCGCTGTGTGCTCTGCGCGCGGTGAGATCCTGTCAGGCGTGTCTGGTCCGAGCGAGGCAGCTCCGCCGAGCGCTCCCGCTGGTCTTTACACGCGTTTGGGAATCCGGTCACTCCTTTAGTGTACGCTTGATTCCCCGACCAACCTCGCCTAATTTTGACACCGATACGCGGTGATTTCCCCACACGGCCACGTTAGTGACCAGCGCCACCTGGTGGTGGTAATTGGTATTGCGCCTCAGTCTATTCTTATAACAGCTTCGAGGAAAGCCCAGCTGTTGGAGCACCGGCGAGGGGGCTGCCTTAAGGATTTTAAGGGCATTTGTTCTGTGCTCACACTCCTCTGCTATCATGTCTTCTCCAGAAGACCATTTTTACTTCCTCCTACCAGGAAGTGGAGGAGGAATGGCCCCCCCACTTCTCCCACCAGCAGTGGACCAAGCCCTCTCTCTGGCTCTTTCTAGGGCGCTGGCTCCTCTTAGGGATCAGGTTGATAAGCTGGCGAAAAGCATCCCTGGGGTGTTCAGTGACCCAGATCTGGTGGTGGCGGGTCCAAGTAGCTCCCAGATGGGGAATAAAAGGGCCGTTAAGCATAACGCGGGGCACTTGGAAGGATTTGATAAACTTACGGAGACCTTCCTCAAGAGTGCGCGAACGCTAAAACATGCACCTTGCCGGGAGGAGGAGGGACCCGGAGAAAATTGCGACACTGTCACCACTATTGTAGACCCCGACGGCGGGTTTCCCTTAGAGGGAGAGGGTGTATCGGAGGACGATTTCTCCTCCGATGAGGATAAGGACTCGGGGCGTCCCTGGCGTCCAGAGTCCCACTCCTCTCAGTCCCCGGTTGGGGACGGGGTCCACTCGGACATGTTCGAGCCTACCCAAATTTACCATCCTAGGTCGGCAGAGTGGACACCTGATGCCAAAGTGGCAGAGTATGTGGTGGGGAAAATCCATCAACCCCTTGAAAGGGAGGTCAGGAATAGGATGAGGGGAGAATGCCCCAGGCCCTCACTGAAGGGGAAGGTGGCACACACGCCTGAAATTGATGAGAAACTATGTACCTTTTTCTCCAAGTATATGAGGGATCCCAAGAAAGGAATTGATAGGTCTTGGACGTGGTAGGGCCCTTGACCCAAATTATTCAATTGACGGAGCGTTCCAAAGAGTCAGGATCCCCTTTGTCCACGGATATTGTAGCTGGTTGGGCGCACTACCCTAAACCCTAAAACACTACCCCTCCACTACCCAAACACCACTGCACTACCCTAAAACCTAAAACACTACCCCCAGCACAACACCCTACACTACCCAAACATAACTGCACTACCCTAAAACACTCCCACCAGCACGACTCCCTACACTACCCAAACACCACTGCACTACCCTAAACCCTAAAACACTACCCCCAGCACGACTCCTTACACTACCCAAACACCACTGCACTGCACTAAACCCTAAATATACCCCAAGCACGACCTCCCACACTACACAAAGACCACTGCACTACCCTAAACCCTAAAACACTACCCCCAGCATGACCCCCTACACTACCCAAATACCACTGCACTACCCTAAACCCTAAAACACTAACCCCAGCATGACCCCCTACACTACCCAAACACAACTGCACTACCCTATACCCTAAAACACGACCCCCTACACTACACAAACACGACTGCACTACCCTAAACCCTAAAACACTACCCACAGCATGACCCCCTTCACTACACAAACACCACTGCACTGCCCTAAACCCTAAAACACTACGCCAGCACTACCCCCTACACTATCCAAACACCACTGCACTAAATTAAACCCTAAAACACTACCCCCAGCACAACCCCCTACACTACACAAACACCACTGCACTACCCTAAACCCTAAAACACTACCACCAGCACGACTCCCTACACTACCCAAACACCACTGCACTACCCTAAACCCTAAATCTACCCCCCAGCACGACCCCTACACTACCCAAACACCACTGCACTACCCTAAACCATAAAACACTACCCCCAGCATGACCCCCTACACTACACAAACACCACTGCACTACCCTAAACCCTAAAACACTACCCCAGCACGACCCCCTACACTACCCATACACCACTGCACTACCCTTAAACACTACCCCACCCTTAAACACTACCCCCAGCATGACCCCCTACACTACTGCACTACCCTAAACCCTAAAACACTACCCCCAGCATGACCCCCTACACTACCCAAACACCACTGAACTACCCTAAACCCTAAAACACTACCCCCAGCACAACCCCATACACCACTGCACTACCCTAAACCCTAGAAAGAAACCCCCACCCCATGCCCAAACCCCCTTACCTCTCACTCCTCATGGTTCCTCTCTCCTCATGGTTCCTGCTTCATGTCATCTCTGAGGGGCGGTGCACGCTCGCTAGGAGGAAACGGAACAGCCTCTGTTTCCTTACAATGACATGGATCGTCTACATGTTTTTAGAACGCATGGTCATTTACCATACATACCTTTACAACAAAATTTGTTGTAAAGGCATGCGTGGTAAATGACCATGCGTTCTAAAAAATGCGTAGTAATGACTTTCGTGATGTACAACGCATGCGTGGTAATGCATGCGTTGTAATGGTATCGCAAAGTAAAATAGTCGTAGTAACGGCTGCTTTACCGATCGAAGCTGGCCCCTGTTCTTCAGTGAGACGTTTATTTGATAAATTAGGAGGAAGGAATGTCTTTTTTTTACCGAAAAGTGCATTCCCGGCTGTTGTATTGTGAAAGTGTCCGCGTGGCCTGGTTTCACTTCCGGTGAGAGAGGGGAAGAGTCTGTTTGGATCTAAAGGAGTTCTGTTGTTGGACGGGGCCGGCGCGACATGTCATCAGAAAACATAGCTAATGGAAAGCGTCCTCCCTGAAGTGTGGAGCAGTGCCATGAGAGGTCAACGAGTGTGCGTCCCACCGCAGTATGACCGTACCGCGTGACCCATGTGCCGCCTCCAGATTACGGGAGGCAGAAGCGGCATCACAGGTCCTCTTGAAGACCGTTGTGGCACTAATTCTACATTTTGGTACTAGGGCATTTTAACTTCGTTGTTCCTGCCAGATACAAAGAGAAGATCCTGTGTTATTCAGTGCCCTCGTTACCTTTTTTGTGGGTTGTGGTGCTTGTCACTTCGCTGCCCCGCTGGTGCACACGACTGGGCACCCCACCTCGTGTGCCATCTGCAGGGCCTCTGCCCTCGGATCACTGGTTTCGGTTTCTGGAGTGGCAACATAAACAGTTGCTCCCAAAGGACTAGCCTGAACACTTGGGTGAATATCCCTGCACCAGCATTCCACAGAAATTCTTTCCTAGCTCTCCCACGTCAACGAGCACGGCTCCGCTCGCGACACCGTATGACGTCATCGGAGCCATAAGAGGACCTCGTCGGCGTGCTGACGTCAGTTCCACCCATTTTTCCGTGCCACCGAGGCAAACAGGGGACCGAGACATTTTCACATGTATACATAGTATAATAAATATATATATATTCACTGAAAAAACCATAGGTTTCAGGCACGTTATAGTTAGAAATTAGCATTTAAAAACCTTAGAAATTCACTGAAAAAACCATAGGTTTCAGGCACGTTATAGTTAGAAATTAGCATTTAAAAACCTTAGAAATTCACTGAAAAACCATAGGTTTCAGGGGCGTTATAGTTAGTTGGACACTTCACTCGTACAAAACCATAGAAATTCCCCCGCTATAGTTAGTTCAGCTAACTAAAACTCGCGCGCCCGCAATGCACTGCTGATGACGTCACATATTACATCACTCATGACATGGTCAGTGACATCACTCATGACATGGTCAGTGACATCACTCATGACATCACTCATGACATCACTGATGACATCATCCTTGTGATAGAGTGGCAGACCTCCTCTCACCCTAATATAACCTTTGATACACACACTCAAAAATACAAACTAACATTTTCAAAACAATGGACATACCAATACCAGTTACAACACACCTATTCAGTAATTCCAAGATCTACACACACATCCACTCATTCACCAACAGTCCCTATACAGTCACTCATACATATACTCACTCATCATATGTACTCATACACCTATACATCCTGTTACACACCGCCACTCATCCATAGAGTTACTCACACACATAGTCACACATGCAAACAAAGTATCAAACATCCATTTACTTGCATATACAGTTATACACACACTACCACACTTACTTCTACAGAAACTTACACATACTTACTCTCTTAAACAATCACTTATAGAAACACCCACTTATTTGTACAGGAACTCTTCCAATCTCTCACTCTCACATATACTCACTTATATACACCAATACTCACATATACTAGTTAAAAACATATGTAGTTACTCATAAAGACACTATTGAGACAGTCATTCACTCACTAACATACCCATACACATACTCATCCACCTATACAGTCCTGCACACATGCTGTCTTCAACACATACAAACAGTGAGTCACTCATTCATGCATCTATGCACTAAGTAATACCCCCACCGAACCATACAGACACTCAGACACTCATACTGATACTCAAAAACCAACTAATAACCTATATAGACACACATGTAGCTACTTACCAACCCATGCAGCCACTTATACACAAAGTGAGAGACTGATACAGATATTTTCATATTTAAACATTACTCACTAACCCATGTATTCACTAAGATACACTTAGTCAGTTATACAATCAATTTTACAAAAAAAATCATCCATTTAGACACTTATATACCCATTTATTCTTCCATCGACCTTGAGATATACATATATAAAACCTATTTAATTTTCAGAAAAACACACATTCACTGGATGATGTCATCAGTGATGTCATTTGAGATGTCATCAGTGATGTCATGAGTGATGTCACTGACCATGTCATGAGTG
Organism: Calotriton arnoldi; assembly: GCA_963921515.1. Taxonomy (NCBI): domain Eukaryota; kingdom Metazoa; phylum Chordata; class Amphibia; order Caudata; family Salamandridae; genus Calotriton; species Calotriton arnoldi. The sequence continues at coordinate 234,775 of CAWUFW010008256.1, forward strand.
ATGTAATATGTGACGCCATCAGCAGTGCATTATGGACGCGTGAGTTATAGTTAGCTGAACTAACTATAACGGGGAATTTCTATGGTTTTGTACGAGTGAAATGTCCAACTAACTATAACGCCCCTGAAACCTATGGTTTTTTCAGTGAATATATATATATATATAACCTACTGGCAGTCGCCAGTAGGTAGTTATAGTTAGGACCTTGTTTCTATTCCAAAAGCGTTATTTCTTTTGCCAATACCTTTGGTGCCGTTTGACAAATCTTTGCGAAATTTTCAAAACTAATGGGGCGCTCCGGTCAGCTTCTGTCTTGAAATTTTCAGGGTGATTCGTCAAGCGGGGGCTGAGAAAAAAAGGGGGGTCCCAAAACGCATTTTCCCCATGTTAATTTCCATAGGAAAAATTGGAACAGGCTACAGCCCGAACTGCTGAACGGAATTACACCAAATTTGGCAAAAAGGTAGCTCTTGGTTCAGTAAGCGACCTTTTGTTTAAATGGTGTAAATCCGTTTGGTAGTTCCTGAGATATTAAAAAAAGAAAACTTTCCATATCTGAGCACCGAGTAGGAGTTGCGACTTCTCCCGAGCACGAGCTGACTTCTGATTGGCTGCCAACACTCCAAACCAGGAAGTGTTGGCAGCCATCTTGTGACTCGGTAACCGAGTCACAAGAAAAGAGTAAAATAAAAAGGTGAAAAAAAGAAAAGTGGGCAGGGTACAAACACCCTGACCCCTAGGCCTGCTCAGGGGGTCCCACAAAGACCCCAGGGCCAAAATAAGCTTTTTCTTTTTTTTTTTTTAAACGGCCGAATTCGCGCTTGGGTCGCGAATCCGGCCGAGAAAATTAAAAAAAAATGAAGTGCGGGCTCCCGCGCTTCGTTGTATTTAAGCCCCCGGGTGGGCCAGGTCCTGGGGGCATGCCATATTATGTTGCGTGGGCCCGCAAGGGCCCCCCACAGCCCCGGGGACCGCCACCTCCCCGGGGGTTTCATTTATGATGTGCGGGGGCACGCGGCCCCCCCGCAGCCCCAGGGACCACCACCTCCCCGGGGCTTTGAAAATAATTAGTGTGGGGGGGCTTGAGCTCCCCCCACACTGCCCCGGGGACCACCACCTCCACGGGGCATTGATTATAATAATATGGGGGTCCGTTACGGACCCCCGGGGACCACCACCTCCCCGGGGCTATGTAAATGAAGGGACGGGGGCCTGATGGCCCTGGGGACCGCCACCCCCCCAGGACTGGCTCCTGCAATGTCCCGGGGTGCCCACCCCCGGGACATTGCTGTTTGCTATGACAGGGCGGAGCACGGCTCCTGCCCTGTCATAGCAAACTTGCTTTGGTTTTGGAAGCGAGAGCAGGAAACCTGCCTCACTTCCAAAACCGAGCAGAATTGCTTTAGACAAGGGGAGCTGCATGTCAGCAGCTCCCTTGTGCAAAGCACGCCGGCTCCCGCAGGAGGCGGGGAGCCGGCAGGACCGTGGGGGCATTGGGGCTCCCCCCATGGTCCCCATCACAGAGGCCAGGCCCCGGGGGATGGGGTCCCCGGGGCCAGAAGAGGCCCGGGAGGGGGGACACACGGCCCCCCTCCCCTCTAATAAAAAAAAAGTTTTAAAAAAATGAAAAGGCCGGCCCCGGGGGATGGGGTCCCCGGGGCCATAATTGACCTGAGGAGGGGGGCCACGCGGCCCCCCCTCCAAATAAATAAAAAAATAATTTTTAAAAAGTCTGGCTATGCCCCGGGGGATGGGGTCCCCGGGGCCGAAAATGGCCTCGGGAGGGGGGGCAACGTGGCCCCTTCCCAGTTTTTAAAAAAAAAACATTTTTTTAGAAAAAGGGGTCAGGCCCTGGGGGATGGGATCCCAGGGCCCCAAAAATGTAAAAGAAGGGGGGCCACACAGCCCACCTTGTAAAAAAAAAAAAAAAAAGCCGGCATCTCGCTGGAGGCCATGCCCCCTTTCTCCACCACTCTGCAAACGCGCCCCCTGGTGCGTTGTTAGTTGGGGCATTAATTCCTTGAATACTGAGGGTCCTTGAGGCCAACTAGCCCACCAGGTACCTCCAATAGGCGCCACAGAGCTGCGTTGCAGAGAGGTGATCCGAGGCCACGCCTCTTTTACACCACTCTGCAAACGCGCCTCTTGGCGCACTAGCTGCTCGGGGGATGAAGTCCTCTTGTGTCCAGAGGACCTCAGGACACAAGTGGACTTCATCCCCGAGCAGCAGTGCGCCAAGAGGCGCATTTGCAGAGTGGTGTAAAAAGGGGGCGTGGCCTCGGACCACCTCTCTGCAAACCAGCTGTGTGGCGCTTACTAGAGGTACCTGGTGGGCTAGTTGGCCCCCAGGGACCCTCAGTATTCAAGGGGAATTAATTCCCCAACTAACAACGCGCCAGGGGGCGTGTTTGCAGAGTGGTGGAGAAAGGGGGCGTGGCCTTTGTCTACCTCTCAGCAATCCCACTGTGTGGGGGCTTACTGGAGGTAAGAGGTAGGCTAGTTGGCCCCTAAAGGACCCCCAGCAGCGAAGGGGACTTCAATCCCCATCCAAGATCACGCCAAGGAGCGTGTTTGTAGAGTGATGGGCAAAGGGGGCGTGGCCTGCTACGAGTACTTAACAATGCTGCTGTGTGGGACTTACTGGAGGTAATAGGAGGGGTAGTTGGCCCCCAAGGATGTCCTTGGGGGCAAACTACCCCTCTTGTTACCTCCAGTAAGTCCCACACAGTGGGATTGCTAAGACGTCTTCGGAGGCCATGCTCGCCTTTCTCCACCACTCTGCAAACGCGCCTCCTGGAAGACTACGGAATGGGGGATGAAGTCCAATTTACTCCTGAGGGAGTTTGGGGGCCAAAAAGCCCTCCTGGTACCTCCTGTAAGTCCTACGCAGCGTAATTCCTGAGCGCTGGTCGGAGGCCCAGCACCCTTTCTCCACCACTCTGCAAACGTGACTACTACTTAAAGAAGCATCTTTCTGCACCTCTGACTTAGAGGTAGTTTTAATCCCCGTGCCCTATTATGTACTAAGGCCTTACAGAGGAGGTCATGCCAATCACAGGGGTACCCCAACGCACAGTGTTCCCTAGTGTATGTAGGTGTTTTCACTATATTCTAAGTGTCTTTTAGCATAGCACTGGCTCTAGGCCTGGTTAGTCAGAGTCAGTTACCACCAGTACCCGTCAGGAAAAAGTTGGGGGGACAGGATGACTTTGCAACAAGGCCTCTTTCTGCTCCTCTGTTGGTTCTTTCTGCACATCTCTTGCTTCTTCCTGCACTTTTCTTCGTCTTTCTGGACTTCTGTTGCCTCTTTCTGCATTTCTCTTGCTTCTTTCTGTGCCTTTGTTCCTCTTTCTTCTCATGTCCTACCTCTGTAGGCATAGTTAGAAATTAGCATTTAAAAAAGCTTTGAAATTCACTGAAAAAACCATAGGTTTCAGGGACGTTGTAGTTAGAAATTAGCATTTAAAAAACATTTGAAATTCACTGAAAAAACCATAGGTTTCAGGGACGTTATAGTTAGAAATTAGCATTTAAAAAACCTTTGAAATTCACTGAAAAAACCATAGGTTTCAGGCACGTCATAGTTAGAAATTAGCATTTAAAAACCTTAGAAATTCATGGAAAAACCATAGGTTTCAGGGACGTTATAGTTAGAAATTAGCATTTAAAAAACCTTTGAAATTCACAGAAAAAACCACAGGTTCCAGGGACGTTCTAGTTAGTTGGACATTTCACTCGTACAAAACCAGTGAAATTCGGCCATTATAGTTAGTTCAGCTAACTATAACTCGCGCCCCCGCAATGCACTGCTGATGACGTCACATGTTACATCATTCATGACATGGTTAGTGACATCACTGATGACATCATCCACGTGATAATCTGATGCACCTCCTCACACCCTAATATAACCTTTGATACACCCACTCTAAAATACAGACTGCCATTTTCGAAACCATAGACACACCAACACAGTTACTACATACTCACTCACTGATTCCCAGGTCTACACACACATCCACTCATACACCCATACAGTCACTCATACATGCAGTCACTCATCAATACAGCACTATCATATGCACTCATACACCTATACAGACACTCACACACCGCCACTCACCCATAGAGTTACTCGCACACCTAGTCAGTCATGCAAAGAATCAATCACACTCCCATTTACTCACCTATACAGTTATACCCACACCACCTCACCTATTCATACAGATACTAACACATACTTACTCTCTTATACAATCACTGACACAAGCACCCACTCATTCATACAGCCACTCTCACAATCACTCACTCTCACATAGTCATTTACATACTCCAACACTCACATATACTGCCTTTCATATATGTAGTTACACATATACCACTGAGATCCATTCACTCACCAACACAGCCATACGCACACTCACTCACCCATACAGCCCTTCACAGACACACTCTTGAACCCATACACCCAGTGAATCAACCACTCACACATCTATGCACAAAGTCACACACCCCCCACCCACCCACCCAGACACTCAGGCACCCATACAAATACTCAGGCAACCAATCAATAACCCATATAGACACTCATGTAGCTACTCACCAACCCATGCAGCAGCTTACACAACAACAACAGACAGACTGATACAGACACGCACACAGTTAAGTCACTAACCCATGCATTCAGTAAGACACATTTAATCGCTCACTTGTCAGTCACGCACCTACTAAATCCTCCATCCAGACACTTATACACCCACTCATTCTTCAATACACCTTGGCATATATATAAAACATATTTAAACTTTATAGAAACACACAGTCACTGGATGATGTCATCAGTGATGTCATTTGAGATGTCATCAGTGATGTCACTGACCATGTCATGAATGATGTAATATGTGACGTCATCAGCAGTGCATTCCGGGGGCGCGAGTTATAGTTAGCTGAACTGACTATAACGGCCGAATTTCACTGGTTTTGTACGAGTGAAATGTCCAACTAACTATAACGTCACTGAAACCTGTGGTTTTTTCAGTGAATTTCTAAGGTTTTTTAAATGCTAATTTGTAACTATAACGTGCCTGAAACCTATGGTTTTTTCAGTGAATATATATATGTATATATATATATAGATATACACACACACATATTATCTACTGGCGGTCGCAGTAGATAGTTATAGTTAGGACCTATTATCCATAGGAAATCCGTAACATTCTATTCCTAATAATCTTTGGTGTCGCTTTGACTGAATCATCGCGAAATTTTCAAAACTAGTGGGGCGCTCTGGTCCGCTCCTGTCTTGAAAGTTTCGGGGTGATTCATCAAACGGGGGCCGAGAAAAAAGGGGGGTCCCAAAACGTGTTTTCTCCATGTTAATTCCCATAGGAACTGTTGAACGGAAGTACACCAAATTTTGCAAAAAGGTAGTGCTTGGTTCAGAAAGCACCCTTTTTAAAAATGGTGTAAATCCGTTCAGTAGTTGCTGAGAAAATCTAAAATAAAAGTTTCAATATCTATGGCCGCGGTGGATCCGCGCACCCTCCCGACCATGAGCGGCATGCTAATTGGCTGTAAACACTTCAAACCAGGAAGTGTTGGCAGCCATCTTGTTCCTCGGTAGAACCGAGGAACAAGAAAGCAGTAAAACAAGTGCGCAAAACGCAAAAAGGGGTCAGGGTAGAAACACCCTGACCCCCTAGGCCTGCTCAGGGGGTCCTACAAGGACCCCCAGGGCCCAAAAAAATATATATATTTTTTAAATTGGCAAAAAACGCGCTGGGTGCGCAGATCCTGCCGATAAAAAAAAAAAAAAAAAACGAAGCACGGACTCCCGCGCTTCGTGGTTAATTGGCTCCCGGGTGGCCCAAGTCCCGGGGGCATGCGGGGGTTTATTATTAATTATATGGGGGGCCTCTAAGGCCCCCCCAAGCCCCGGGGACCGCCACCCCCCGGGGCTTTAAACAAAATGGTGCAGGAGGGCTCTCAGCCCTCCCGCAGCCCCAGGGACTGCCACCCCCGGGGCTTCTTTTTTTAAAAATAATATACCTGTGTGGGGGGCGCGAGCCCCCCCACACGCCCCGGGAACCGCCACCTCCCGGGCACTAAAAAAATGCTAATTTGGGGGTCCGGAATGGACCCCGAGCCCCGGGACCACCACCTCCCGGGGCTGTGCATGTGAAGGGAGGGGCCGCGCGGCCCCCCTCCTGGAGCCCTTGATGGCCCTGGGGACCACCACCCCCAGGGCCGGCTCCTGCAGTGTCCCGGGTGCCTACCCCAGGACAATGTAGTTTGCTATGACAGGACGGGAGCCTCGCGGCTCCCGTCCTGTCATAGCGAACTGCTTTGGTTTTGGAACAGAGAGCAGGAAACCTGCTCTCTCTTCCAAAACCAAAGCAGATTGCTTTCCACACGGGAGCTGCATCTTAGCAGCTCCCCATGTGGAAAAGCAATGCCGGCTCCCGCAGGACGCGGGAGCCGGGCGGGACCGTGGGGGCATTGGGGACCCCCACGGTCCCCAACGGAGAGGAGCCAGCCCCGGGGATGGGGTCCCCGGGGCTAGTAGTGGCCCGGGAGGGGCCACGCGGCCCCTTCCCCATAATTAAAAGATTTTTTTTAAATAAATAAAGGCAGCCCCGGGGATGGGGTCCCCGGGGCCAGTAGAGGCCTCAGGAGGGGGCCACACAGCCCCTCCATAAACAAAAATATATATTTGGCCATGCCACGGAGGATGGGGTCCCCGGGGCCGGAATTGGCCACGGGAGGGGGCCCACGCGCCCCCTTCCCGTTATTTTTTTTTTTTTAAATCAAAAGGGGTCAGGCCCTGGGGGATGGGGTCCCCAGGGCCCAAAAAGTAAAAAGAAGAGGGGCCACACAGCCCCCTTCCAAAAACAAAAAACAAAAAACACGCGATCGTGCCGAGGCTCCGCCCTCCCAGCAACACTCTGCAAACGCGCCCTATGGCGCTGCTTTAAGTTGGGAAATGAATTCCCCTTCAATACTGGGGTCCCTGGGGCCAACTAGCCCACCAGGAGACTCCAGTATGCGCCAGGGGGCTGCGTTGCAGAGAGGTGGTCCAGGCCACGCCCCTTTTTACACCTCTCTGCAACGCAGCTCTGTGGCACTTACTGGAGGTACCTGGTGGGCTAGTTGGACCCCAGGGACCCTCAGGATTCAAGGAAACTTAATCCCCCAACTTAAAACGCGCCACGGGCGCAGTCTGCACAGTGGTGAAGGGAGGGGCGGGGCTTCAGGTGACATGTGTGCAAACAGGCCCGTGGCGCGTTTTAAGATGGGGAATTAAATCCTCTTCAATCCTGAGGGTCCTGGGGACCAACTAGCCCACCAGGTACGTCCAGAAAGCGCCACAGAGCTGCGTTGCAGAGAGGTGTAAAAAGGGGCGTGGCCTCTGAACACCTCTCTGCAATGCAGCTCTCTGGCGCATACTGGAGGTATCTGGTGGGCTAGTTGGCCCCTAGAGTCCCTCGGGATTGAGGAGGAATTAATTCTCCAACTTAAAACGCGCCACAGGGCGTGTTTGCAGACATGTCACCTCAGGCCCCACCCCCTTCCTTCACCATTGTGCAAATATTCCTCTAAAATCAGCCGAACAACGAATTCCGATTTACTCACCTGTTATCAGGAGAGACCTCAGTGCTGCATCTTTGAGCCCAGTACAGATCCTGAAAAGTCATTCTAACCGTGCTTACCAGTAACTTGAATTTCCTTCCATAGGATATCATTGCCTGCTTTTGCTGAAAAAGTTTCTAAGTGTCGATTTTTGAAACATACAAATATTCCTCTAAAATCAGCCGAACTACTGAATTCCGATTTACTCACCTGTTATCAGGAGAGACCTCAGTGCTGCATCTTTGAGCCCAGTACTGATCCTGAAAAGTAATTCTAACCGTACTTACCAGTAACTTGTATTTCCTTCCATAGGAATCCATTGTCTGGTTTTCAGCAGAAAAGTTTCAAAGTGTCGATTTTCACAAACTACAAATATTCCTTAAAAATCGCCTGTATGACTTAAACGCATTCTTTCAACTGTTTACACGAGATGCACCAGTGCTGGATCCAGGATCCACCACTGAGTAAGAAAAAGTAACGATAACACTACTTACCTGCTAAGTGAATTTCCTCCCATAGGATAACACTGGTGATTCTATGTGAAAAAGTTTCTGTGTCAACTTTTAAAATACAATAATATTCCTTAAAAATCACTACTGTAACCAAAACGCTTTTACGCAACTGTTTACAGGAGATGTCCCAGGACTGAATCTAGGATCCAGTCCTGTGGTTAGAAAAGTAATCCATAAAGTAACTAATTGCATTTAACTAGAAATTCACATTGAGCTCAATGTTGCATTGTGTTTGAAATTGTGTTGCCCATTGCAACAACTGTAACTACTGTACTTAAAAGTCTATTGCCTATTTGCAAAGTATTTAAACTAAAGTAATTCATTATGAGAAAGTATATTTTGTAATGTAATGTATAATGTAATTACAATGTAATTTAAAAAATAAAATATCTAAAAATAAATAGTTTAAAAAATGTAGTAAATCAGTATCAAAAAAATAAAGATAACAATTAATACATTTAAAAATTGTCATTTACAAAACCTTTGAAATTCACTGAAAAAAACCATAGGTTTCAGACATGTTATAGTTAGGAATTAGCATTTAAAAACCTTTGAAATTCACTGAAAAACCATAGGTTTCAGGCACGTTATAGTTAGAAATTAGCATTTAAAAAACCTTACAAATTCACTGAAAAAACCATAGGTTTTAGGGACAGTTATAGTTAGTTGGACATTGCACTCGTACAAAACCCGTGAAATTCCACCGTTATAGTTAGTTCAGCTAACTATAACTCGCGCCCGCAATGCACTGCTGATGACGTCACATATTACATCACTCATGACATAGTCAGTGACATCACTGATGACATCTCAAATGACATCACTGATGACATCATCCAGTGACTGTGTGTTTCTGTAAAGTTAAAATATTTTTAATATATATAGGGAAAGGCGTATTGAAGAATGAGTGGGTGTATAAGTGTCTGTATGGATGATTTAGTAGGTGCATGACTAACTCTATAAGTGAGTGATTAAATGTATCTTACTGAATGCATGGGTTAGTGACTAAACTGGGTGAATGTCTGTATCCGTCTGTCTGTTGCTGTGTAAGTGGTGCATGGGTTTGTGAATAGCTACATGAGTGTCTATGAGTTATTGATTGGTTGTCTGAGTATCTGTATGGGTGCCTGAGTGTTTGTGTGGGTGGAGTGTGTGCGACTCTGTGCATAGATGTGTGAGTGGGTGATTCACTGGGTGGATGGTTTCAAGAGTGCATCTGTGATAGACTGTATGGGTGGGTAAGTGTGTGTAAGAGTGTGTTAGTGAGTGAATGTATGTCCCAGTGGTACATGTGTGAGTAACTACATATGTGAAAGGCAGTATATATGTGTGTTGGAGTATATAAATAGCTATAAGCGAGAGTGTGTGATTGTGAGAGTGACTGTATGGATGAGTGTGTGCTTGCATCAGTAATTGTATAAGAGCGTAAGAATGTGCTAGTATTTGTATGAGTAAGTGAGCTGGTGTGTGTATAACTGTATAGGTGAGTAAATGGCAGTGTGTATAATTATTTGCATGACTGACTAGGTGTGTGAGTACCTCTATGGATGAGTGGCGGTGTTTGAGTGTCTATATAGGAGTATGAGTGCATATGATAGTCCTGTACTGAGTGACCGTAAGTATGAGTGACTGTACGGGTGAGTGAGTGGATGTGTGTGTGTAGACCTAAGAATCAGTGAGTGGGTATGTAGTTATTGGTGTTGGAGTGTCTATGGTTTTGCGAATGGCAGTCTGAAATTTAGAGTGGGTGTATCAAAGGTTATATTAGGGTGTGAGGAGGTGCATCAGATTATCACGTGGATGATGTCATCAGTGATGTCATTTGAGATGTCATCAGTGATGTCATCAGTGATGTCACTGACCATGTCATGAGTGATGTAATATGTGACATCATCAGCAGTGCATTGCGGGGTGCGAGTTATAGTTAGCTGAACTAACTATAACGGGGAATTTTACGGGTTTTGTACGAGTGCAATGTCCAACTAACTATAACTGTCCCTAAAACCTATGGTTTTTTCAGTGAATATATATATATATATACACTGAAAAAACCAAAGGTGACAAGGATGTTATAGTTAGGCTCAGGTTTCACTCGTACAAAACCACAGAAATTCAGCAATTATTGTTACCTGAGCTAAATATAACTTGCGCCCCGTGATGCACTGCTTATGACCTCACATATTACATAACTAATAAATTTCCTAGGTTTTTCTAAAAAAAAAAAAATCCATAACTGCAACCTGTAATGTTTCCCAGTGGAGGTGTAAGCACCAGTGTTGGTCTGTGACTGGGTGCATGAGTGTCTGAGTGGGTCTGTGAGTGAACCTATCAGAATATCAATGGGTCTGTGAGTGAATGAGTGCGTGAGTGTCTGTATGGGTTTCTGAGTGCCTGAGAATATGAATGGGTCTTTGAGTTAGTATTTGAGTGGATGCATGAGTGTCTAGGTGCGTGAGTGGACAGTACACTTAAGTTACCAAGCTTGGTGTTTTGTGTGATCATCTGAGTCCAATATTCAAGTCAGATCCTTGGGTCTAAATCACCATTATTCCTCAATATGTTGCTACAATTTGCCCACAGAATGGGATCGAGGGTTCCTCAAAATGAAAATCTTGGTTGAGAACCACCAAGAGGATATCCTGGATTCCTCATCTACCAGAAAGTCATCACAACTGTTTTTGGAAGAGACTCGTAGAAAAAAAGAAATGGATAGATCTCCATGTATGAAAGCAACAATATTTGGCAAGCTATTGTAATAACTTTCTCCCTCTTGCAAGTAGCACTGAATTGAGGATTGCATTTCTGGTAATATGGTGTGGTAATCTGGAAATAAGCTAAAACTAACCAGACCTTGTTAATATTTTTTTTAATGATTTACCACCTGCTATTTTGTGGATGTGGCATTTATTTGGAAATTCTGCTACTGAACTAATGGTCCTGCAGTTTGTTATAACTTGGATTTTACCATATTTATTCGATATGTGCTAATATCGCAAATGGTATAGTAGCCTGTATAATCCAACATCTAGTCCACTGACGCTATTCAACATGTAAAATGGCGGTTCTCTGCTTTTTATAAAAATAGATTGTTTATAATCCATGACTGCAGCAAGAGCCAGTAATGAGTCTACACCCACCCTTACAATATTTCAGCTTCAGAGTTTTCTAGTGTGTTCCCCTGCTTACATTATCCTGAATGCACCAACCAAAGGGTTTTATTAAAGGGATATGTTTTTGACAATTAATTTGCCAACAAAATACAAATAAGTGAGTATGAAAATTCATCTGAAGTGTTATTAGCCAGTCCACTGTGACTTAACACTATAAAATATGATTTGGGACACTCGGATTTAAGATTCTACTTTTCACTCATGGCATTTTACTAGTTGTTTAAAACCTCAAAAAATCTATATTAACCATTCTTTTAGTGAGAGACAGTTGTATACCTATAAACATTTATTAGCTAAATAAGAAAAATGAAAGGTATTACTGTCATCCTAGGAACTCTGTAAGCATAGCACGCGAGATGGAATCAAAAATTGTTAATTATGATTAGGGTTCCCGGTTTTATGGTATATATATATTATCTACTGGCGGTCGCCAGTAGATAGTTATAGTTAGGACCTATTTTCCATAGGAAATCCGCAACATTCTATTTGAAATAACTTTGGCGCCGGTTGACGAATCTTCGCGAAATGTTCAAAACTTATGGCCTGCTCCGCTCCTATCTTGAAAGTTTCGGGGTGATTAGTCAAGTGGGGGCCGAGAAAAAAAGGGGGGTTTCAAAACGTGTTTTCCCCATGCAATTTTCCATAGGAACCTTTAGTCGCAGCTACAGCCCGAACTGCTGAACGGAATTACACCAAATTTGGCAAAAAGGTAGCCCTTGGTTCAGAGTCGTGCCTTTTGGTTAAATGGTGTAAATCCGTTCAGTAGTTCCTGAGAAATTTGAAAAAGAAAACACATATATATCTGGGCGGAGCCTAACCACACATGTCATCGTGAGATCTGATTGGCTGTCAGCACTTCATCCTGGAATTGCTGGCAGCCATCTTGGGACCAATATAAATGATAGTACCCCATTGAAATGCATTGTAGTGAATCGAAGATTTTGAGGGTTACCAAAAGGAGAACTATAAAGGGTGATAACAGACTTTAGTTACATTAGAATTCATTTGTTGATGGTACCATACCAATTTCAGGAATTGTGGTGTGTTCTAAGGTGATTTTACCCTGTGAAAAACCTTCTGCTGGGATATCATGAATCATGTTTGAGAGAAAACTATTTTCACATGCTTGTCCCATACAGTTTTGGAAGGTGCTCCAGAAGCTAAAATGAGAGCATATTTTCTGTAAATTCACATTATCTTTCTCAGTCATGTGAGAATGAAGTCTGACATTCTCAGTAAAACATGTACATCCATCAAGGGCAGAGGCTGTCAGTTGATTCCTTTGTGTTCTACTGCAGCTTCCCAGAGTGTTCTAAAGAACAACTAGAGTGCTAACAGCCTTACTTATGAGAAAAGTATGGCACACCTGAAGCCATCTTGATTGGAATAAACTGGTAACACTTAAAACATTTAATTTAAAAGGAACAAAATGATGGGGTTCATTTTGTCATAGAAATTATGGTTAGTGCTGTAGAAAGAAAAATTAGGACATGTTTCAAGTGTGATCTCAAATATCTTCCAGTTATATTTCAACAGGAGCAGCCTGTCAGTTGATGCCTTTGTGTTCTACTGCAGCTTCCCAGAGTGTTCTAAAGAACAACTAGAGCGCTAACAGTCTTACTTATGACAAAATTATGGCACACCTGAAGCCATCTTGATTGGAATAAACTGGTAACTCTTAAAACATTTAATTTAAAAAGGAACAAAATGAGGGGGTTCATTTTGTCATAGAAATTATGGTTAGTGCTGTAGAAAGAAAAATTAGGGCATGTTTTAAGTGAGATCTCAAATATCTTCCTGTTATATTTCAACAGGAGCAGCCTGTCAGTTGATGCCTTTGTGTTCTACTGCAGCTTCCCAGAGTGTTCTAAAGAACAACTAGAGAGCTAACAGTCTTACTTATGACAAAAGTATGGCACACCTGAAGCCATCTTGATTGGAATAAACTGGTAACACTTAAAACATTTAATTTAAAAAGGAACAAAACGAGGGGGTTCATTTTGCCATAGAAATTATGGTTAGTGCTGTAGAAAGAAAAATTAGGACATGTTTTAAGTGAGATCTCAAATATCTTCCTGTTATATTTCAACAGGAGCAGCCTGTCAGTTGAATCCTTTGTGTTCTACTGCAGCTTCCCAGAGTGTTCTAAAGAACAACTAGAGTGCTAACAGCCTTACTTATGACAAAAGTATGGCACACCTGAAGCCATCTTGATTGGAATAAACTGGTAACACTTAAAACATTTAATTTAAAAAGGAACAAAATGATGGGGTTCATTTTGTCATAGAAATTATGGTTAGTGCTGTAGAAAGAAAAATTAGGACATGTTTCAAGTGTGTTCTCAAATATCTTCCTGTTATATTTCAACAGGAGCAGCCTGTCAGTTGATGCCTTTGTGTTCTACTGCAGCTTCCCAGAGTGTTCTAAAGAACAACTAGAGCGCTAACATTCTTACTTATGACAAAATTATGGCACACCTGAAGCCATCTTGATTGAAATAAACTAGTAACTCTTAAAACATTGAATTTAAAAAGGAACAAAATGAGGGGGTTCATTTTGTCATAGAAATTATGGTTAGTGCTGTAGAAAGAAAATTAGGACATGTTTTAAGTGAGATCTCGAATATCTTCCTGTTATATTTCAACAGGAGCAACCTGTCAGTTGATGCCTTTGTGTTCTACTGCAGCTTCCCAGAGTGTTCTAAAGAACAACTAGAGCGCTAAAAGTCTTACTTATGACAAAAGTATGGCACACCTGAAGCCATCTTGATTGGAATAAACTGGTAACACTTAAAACATTTAATTTAAAAAGGAACAAAATGAGGGGGTTCATTTTGCCATAGAAATTATGGTTAGTGCTGCAGAAAGAAAATTTAGGGCATGTTTTAAGTGAGATCTCAAATCCTCTTCTATTTCATTAGAAAATTCTGACATGCAGACTGAAACAATCACTTTCAATACCAGCAGTAGACTTCCAGTTAACTCCCTGGTGAGCAGTAGCTTTACTACAGTGATCTAATGAACAACTAGAGTGCTAACATTCTGAATTTATGGCAAATGTGTGACACATCTGAATGCCTTCTTGATGGAATCAAAGTAAAAAACTGAAAGCATTTCCTACTGAGGAGACTGCAGTAAATGACGAAATTTGGAAACTTCATAACAAATAAGTCTCCCAAGATGGCCACCAGAGAAAAAAGAGCCCAAATGTAGCCCAAATATCACCCACATGTAGCCCACATATAGCCCAATGACAGAAGTGTGCAAAACACTTTTTATTTTTAGTTTTTCTGCAGTTTTATATAGTGCAAACTGGTCAGGTATTGGAGCGTTACATCTTACTTGGACCCTTATTGCGTATTTTGCACTGAAGTACATGAGATTGATCTTGCGAAACATTGAACTTTACGATTCTGTTAACCTGAAGTTGCTCTGAACCGGGCTTTGTAACACCCGTTTTTACCTACTGGTTTGAATTAATTCTCACTGTATTGTATTAGGAAAGAGGATTTACTGTTTTTATGTACACTTTTATGATCTATGTTTCTAAATCAGATCAAATAAAGTTTAATGAATTCTATGGCAGGACGGAGGCGAGGATTATGCATATCTTTCCTCGCTTTATTTGCATAGCAGTTCAAAGAAAACGTAACACAACAATCATTAAACAAAAGACTACACAACCCATGAACCATTAGGGGGGTAGTCTCCAAGGCAACTATAGTCCAATCATATCACAGTCCATCGTATATAATATAGTGACGTCCCTTCCGCTTCCTCTTTCTTCACTGCTTGTCAGTTAAGTGCATTCCTTACATTCTTGGCTTAATCTGACGTTGTTGCTGTTTGTATAGCGGTTTCTTGTGCACGTTATTAGCATTATTGCCTTGGTATTGTTTCATATTCCCTGCGCAGCAGGCTCTTGCCCGAGCGCGTTCTCCAACTCGCAGTTTCTCCCGCTGTGTGCTCTGCGCGCTGTGAGATCCTGTCAGGCGCGTCTGGTCCGAGCGAGGCAGCTCCGTCGAGCGCTCCCGCTGGTCTTTACGCGCGTTTGGGAATCCGGTCACTCCTTTAGTGTCCGCTTGATTCCCGACCAACCCTCGCCTAATTTTGACACCGCTACGCGGTGATTTCCCCACACGGCCACGTTAGAGACCAGCGCCACCTGGTGGTGGTAATTGGTATTGCGCCTCAGTCTATTCTTATAACAGCTTCGGGGAATGCCCAGCTGTTGGAGCACCGGTGAGGGGGCTGTCTTAAGGATTTTAAGGGCATTTGTTCTGTGCTCACACCATCTGCTATCATGTCTTCTCCAGAAGACCATTTTTACTCCTCCTACCAGGAAGTGGAGGAGGAATGGCCCCCCAACTTCTCCCTCCAGCAGTGGACCAAGCCCTCTCTCTGGCTATTTCTAGGGCGCTGGCTCCTCTTAGGGATCAGGTTGATAAGCTGGCGAAAAGCATCCCTGGGGTGTTCAGTGACCCAGTTCTGGTGGTGGCGGGTCCAAGTAGCTCCCAGATGGGGAATAAAAGAACCGTTAAGCATAACGCGGGGCACTTGGAAGGATTTGATAAACTTACGGAGACCTTCCTCAAGAGTGCGCGAACGCTAAAACATGCACCCTGCCGGGAGGAGGAGGGGCCCGGAGAAAATTGCGACACTGTCACCACTATTGTAGACCCCGACGGCGGGTTTCCCTTAGAGGGAGAGGGTGTATCGGAGTACGATTTCTCCTCCGATGAGGATAAGGACTCGGGGCGTCCCTGGCGTCCAGAGTCCCACTCCTCTCAGTCCCCGGTTGGGGACGGGGTCCACTCGGACATGTTCGAGCCTTCCCAAATTTACCATCCTAGGTCGGCAGAGTGGACACCTGACGCCAAAGTGGCAGAGTATGTGGTGGGGAAAATCCATCAACCCCTTGAAAGGGAGGTCAGGAATAGGATGAGGGAGAATGCCACAGGCCCTCACTGAAGGGGAAGGTGGCACACACGCCTGAAATTGATGAGAAACTATGTACCTTTTTCTCCAAGTATATGAGGGATCCCAAGAAAGGAATTGATAGGTCTTGGACGTGGTAGGGCCCTTGACCCAAATTATTCAATTGACGGAGCGTTCCAAAGGGTCAGGATCCCCTTTGTCCACGGATATTGTGGCTGGTTGGGCGCACTTCCCTAAACCTTAAAACACTACCCCCTCCACTACCCAAACACCACTGCACTACCCTAAACCCTAAAACACTACCCCCTGCACGACACCCTACACTACCCAAACACCACTGCACTACCCTAAACCCTAAAACACTACCCCCAGCACGACTCCCTACAATACCCAAACACCATTGCACTAAACCCTAAATATACCCCCAGCATGACCTCCCACACTACACAAACACCACTGCACTACCCTAAACCCTAAAACACTACCCCAGCATGACCCCCTACACTACCTATACACCACTGCACTACCCCAAACCCTAAAACACTACCCCCAGCATGACCCCCTACACTACTGCACTACCCTACACCCTAAAACACTACCCCCAGCACGACCCACTACACTACCCAAACACCACTGCACAACCCTAAAACACTACCCCCAGCACGACCCCCTACACCACCCAAACACCACTGCACTACCCTAAACCCTAGAAAAGAAACCCCTACCCCATGCCCAATCCCCATTACCTCTCACTCCTCATGGTTCCTCTCTCCTCGTGGTTTCTGCTTCACGTCTTCTCTGAGGGGTGGTGCACGTCGTTGTGAGGAAACGGAACAGCCTCTGTTTCCTTACAACGACATGGATCGTTCTACATGTTTTTAGAACGCATGGTCATTTACCATACATACCTTTACAACAAAATTCGTTGTAAAGGCATGCATGGTAAGGACCATGCGTTCTAAAAAATGCGTAGTAATGACTTTGTGATGTACAACGCATGCGTGGTAATGCATGCGATGTAATGGTATCGCAAAGTAAAAAAGTCATTGTAACGGCTGTTTACCAATCGATGCTGGCCCCTGTTCTTCAGTGAGACGTTTATTTGATTAATTAGGAGGAAGGAATGTGTTTTTTACCGAAAAGTGCATTCCCGGCTGTTGTATTGTGAAAGTGTCCGCGTGGCCTGCTTTCACTTCCGGTGAGAGAGTGGAAGAGTCTGTTTGGATCTAAAGGAGTTCTGTTGTTGGACGGGGCCGGCGCGACATGTCATCAGAAAACATAGCTAATGAAAAGCGTCCTCCCTGAAGTGTGGAGCAGTGCCATGAGAGGTCAACGAGTGTGCGTCCCACCGCAATATGACCGTACCGCGTGACCCATGTGCCGCCTCCAGGGTACGGGAGGCAGAAGCGGCATCGCAGGTCCTCTTGAAGACCGTTGTAGCACTAATTCTACATTTTGGTACTAGTGCATTTTAACTTCGTTGTTCCTGCCAGATACAAAGAGAAGATCCTGTGTTATTCAGTGCCCTCGTTACCTTTTTTGTGGGTTGTGGTGCTTGTCACTTCGCTGCCCCGCCGGTGCACATGACTGGGCACCCCACCTCGTGTGCCATCTGCAGGGCCTCTGCCCTCGGATCACTGGTTTCGGTTTCTGGAGTGGCAACATAAACAGTTGCTCCCAAAGGACTAGCCTGAACACTTAGGTGAATATCCCCTGCACCAGCATTCCATGGAAATTCTTTCCTAGCTCTCCCACGTCAACGAGCACGGCTCCGCTCGCGACACCGTATGACGTCATCGGAGCCATAAGAGGACCTCGTCGGCGTGCTGATGTCAGTTCCACCCATTTTTCCGTGCCACCGAGGCAAACAGGGGACCGAGACATTTTCACATGTATACATAGTATAATAAATATATATATATTCACTGAAAAAACCATAGGTTTCAAGCACGTTATAGTTAGAAATTAGCATTTAAAAAACCTTAGAAATTCACTGAAAAAACCATAGGTTTCAGGCACGTTATAGTTAGAAATTAGCATTTAAAAAACCTTAGAAATTCACTGAAAAACCATAGGTTTCAGGGCGTTATAGTTAGTTGGACATTTCACTCATACAAAACCATAGAAATTCCCCGTTATAGTTAGTTCAGCTAACTATAACTCGCGCGCCCGCAATGCACTGCTGATGACGTCACATATTACATCACTCATGACATGGTCAGTGACATCACTCATGACATCACTGATGACATCTCAAATGACATCACTGATGACATCACTGATGACATCATCCAATGAATGTCTGTTTTTCTGAAAATTAAATATGTTTTATATATATGTATATCTCGAGGTCGATGGAAGAATAAATGGGTATATAAGTGCCTAAATGGATGATTTTTTTTGTAAAATTGATTGTATAACTGACTAAGTGTATCTTAGTGAATACATGGGTTAGTGAGTAATGTTTAAATATGAAAATATCTGTATCAGTCTCTCACTTTGTGTATAAGTGGCTGCATGGGTTGGTGAGTAGCTACATGAGTGTCTATATGGGTTATTAGTTGTTTTTTTGAGTATCAGTATGAGTGTCTGAGTGTCTGTATGGTTCGGTGGGGGGTATTACTTAGTGCATAGATGCATGAATGAGTGACTCACTGTTTGTATGTGTTTCGAAGACAGCATGTGTGCTGGCCTGTATAGGTGGATGAGTATGTGTATGGGTGTGTTAGTGAGTGAATGACTGTCTCAATAGTGTCTTTATGAGTAACTACATATGTTTTAAACCAGTATATGTGAGTATTGGTGTATCTAAGTGAGTATATGTGAGAGTGAGAGATTGGAAGAGTTCCTGTACAAATAAGTAGGTGTTTCTATAAGTGATTGTTTAAGAGAGTAAGTATGTGTAAGTTTCTGTAGAAGTAAGTGTGGTAGTGTGTGTATAACTGTATATGCAAGTAAATGGATGTTTGCTACTTTGTTTGCATGTGTGACTATGTATGTGAGTAACTCTATGGATGAGTGGCGGTGTGTAACAGGATGTATAGGTGTATTAGTACATATGATGAGTGAGTACATGTATGAGTGACTGTATAGGGACTGTTAGTGAATGAGTGGATGTGTGTGTAGATCTTGGAATTACTGAATAGGTGTGTTGTAACTGGTATTGGTATGTCCATTGTTTTGAAAATGTTAGTTTGTATTTTTGAGTGTGTGTATATCAAAGGTTATATTAGGGTGAGAGGAGGTCTGCCACTCTATCACAAGGATGATGTCATCAGTGATGTCATCAGTGATGTCACTGACCATGTCATGAGTGATGTAATATGTGACGTCATCAGCAGTGCATTGCGGGCGCGCGAGCTATAGTTAGCTGAACTAACTATAACGGGGGAATTTCTATGGTTTTGTATGAGTGAAATGTCAAACTAACTATAACGCCCCTGAAACCTATGGTTTTTTCAGTGAATATATATATATATATATATATTATTTTTTACATTTTTGTCTGTATATATCCATATTTATTTTTGGGTCATCTTATTGGTATTAATCCATATTTATTATGTATTTTGTGAACAGATGATGTTACAACTCATATATTTACACAATTATTTAAGAGATACAATGTGCACTCATACTTTGATGGCTGTTGGGTTTTAGCATGGTACCTAGCCAAAAATAATAAAATGAACCCACATACATTTTTTTTGCATAACAGCACAAATACATATTGAGATATGCCGTAATTTAAGCCAATCTCATTGACCTTTGTAACTCCTCAATCTACCAATATGTACAGCTATTGGCCTGAAAGACATTAATCTCAGCATGGAGACTCACTCAAAAGAAGCCAAATTAGCTGTATTTTTCACTGTTAACCCTTGACGTGCGACGGACGGCTGGGAGCCATCCAATGCAACAGCGCTCATGTGCATCGGACGGCTCCTGACCATCCGCGTACATGGCACAGGTAATCCCTCTGGATTTCCTTTCAATCAAAACAGCCTGGGAGCTGGGGAAGAGCTTCCCCAGCTCCCGAGGCTGTTTTTATATTGTTTCTCTGAAATGACGATCAGCGCGCACGTCGCGCTGACGTCATTTCAGAAAATCAAAACTGAAATGAGCTGATCGGCTCATTTCAGTTTTACTGCCTCTGTGCTCAGGGGGCTATCTCAGCCCCCTGAGCACTGAGGCAGATGGGAGAGGTATCATTGGAAAGGGGAGAACTCCCCTTTCCAATGGTACCACTCCCTAGTAGAGCCCTGTATGGGGATCGCCGCAGGAGGGCGATCCTCGAGCAGGGATCCACCGCTAGGCACGAGGGAGGGGAGCGGCCCCCTTGGGCAAGGGCTTTTGCTCCCCCCCCCAACGTTTTAGGCATAATTCGGTCTTTCTGTCCCCCTGGGAGGCAGATGGGGGCAATAGCCCCCAATCTGCCCACCGGGGGGGGCAGAAAGCACACTAGGCACCAGGGATTTATTTTATGTGTGCCTATAGGGGTGGGGACTGCCCAAAATGGGCATACCAATGCCCCCACCCCCGAAACAACCTTCACAGTCTTTCTGCCCCCCCGAGGGGTAAATGGGGTTTATTACCCCTGATCTACATCCGGGGGGGGGGCAGAAAGCGCACTATGCACCAGGGTTATTTTTATTTTTTTTAATAAAAGAAGGGTGATGGCTGACCACAATGGGCAAGACCATGCCCCCACCCAAATGTATTTGAAAAGTCTTTCTGCCTCCCCCTGGTAGTCAGATGGGGGGCAATATTTATTTCCTTATGTATTTATGTACATTTAGGGGTGGAAGCTGCCCAAAATGGGCATGCCAATGCCCCCACCCCCTAAAAACATTCTCACAGTCTATCCCCACCCTCCGGGAGGCAGATGGGGGCAATAGCCTCTGATCTACCCCCCGGGGGGCAGAATGCCCACTGAGCACCAGGGATTGTTTTTTTTTTTATACATAGGGTTGGGGGCACTAGTATGCCCATTTTGGGCAGCCCCCACCCCTACTAATTGGACAGTCTTTCTACCCCCTTGGGGGCAGATGGGGGCAATAGCCCCCGATCTGTCCCCCCGAATGCCCCGATCTGTCCCCCCCGAGGCCGGCAGATAGCCCACCAGGCAGCCAGGGACTATTTTTTTGTAGTTGAGGGGTGAGGGCTTTCCAGTATGGGCATGCCAATGCCCCTACTCCCTAAAGAAAAATCCACAGTTTTTGTTCTTCTCGGGAGGCAGAAAGTCCCCTAGGCACCAGGGATTATGTTTTTTATTTAATAAGTAGGGGCTGCCCAAAATAGGCATGTCGGTGCCCCCCACACCCCCAAAACTAATTGGACAGTCTTTCTGCCCCCCTTGGGGGCAAATGGGGGCAATAGCCCCCGAACTGCCCCCTCCGGGGGCAGAAAGCCCACTAGGAAGCCAGGGACTATTTTTTTATGTAGGTCCAGGATGGGGGCTTCCTAGAATGGGCATGCTAAAGCCCCCACCCATAAATAAATTGCCACAGTCTTTCTGCCTCCTTTGGGAGGCAGGTGGGGGCAGTAGCTCCAGACCTGCCCTCCCCCGGGGGGGGCAGAAAGCTAACTAGGCACCAGGGAATATCTTTTTTTATACATAGGGGTGAGGGCTGCCCAAAATGGACATGCCAGTGCCCCCAAACACAAATTGGGCAGTCTTTCTGCCCCCCTTGTGGGACAGATGGGGGTTATCACCTCCGATCTGCCCCACAGGGGGGCAGAAAACCCACCAGGGATATGTTTATGTGCATGTCAGAGAGCAGCTCCATAGACATGGGTCGCTGCCCTTTTTTTCTAGGGACACAGTTTGGCTGTTTCTGCCCCATCAACAATATTTTTAGGCTCATTTGACCCTCAAGGGGGGTTGAAAACCACTAGATACCAGGGAAAGTTTCTGTATGTGTGTGTGTGTGTGTGTGAACTGGAGTTCTGCTGACGGTCTACGTGTTCTGGCGTTTGGCTGGCTGTGTGGGTACTGGCATTTTGCTGGCTGTGTGTAAGGACTTGCACTTGGCTGGTGGTGTGTGTGTGTGGACTAGCGTTTGGTGCGTGGACTGGTGGTTGGCTGACGATGTGCATGGATGGTGCTTGGCAGGGAACCTCAAATTTAGCTAAATAAAAATCACATTTTCCTCACTTTTCTGTGTGGGAGAGTTGTGGGATCACTGGGCCGCCACAAACTTCCTACCACCCAGCGTTCCTCCAGGTCTCCCGATAAAAATGGTACCTCACTTGTATAGGTAGTCCTAGTGTCCGCGACAGGAAATGGCCCAGAACGTACTGTGTAGACTTCAAAATTATCGATCGCAAAACTACCTGGTTTTGCGAGGGAGTCACCTGTGTTTTTGGTCCTGGGTTCAGTGGCCATCTACTGAAACCTACCAAACCCAGACATTTCTGAAAACTAGACACCCAGGGTAGTCCAGGGAGGTTTAGCTTGCGTGGATCTCTCAGCATTTTCCTACCCTGAATCCCAAGCAAACCTCAAATTTTCGTTAAAAAAAATCACATTTTCCTCACTTTTCTGTGTAGGAAAGTTGTGGGATCACTGGGCTGCTGCTAATGCCCTACTACCCAGCGTTACATCAGGTCTCCCGATAAAAATGGTACCTCACTTGTGTGGGTAGGCCTAGTGCCCATGACAGGAAATTGCCCAAAACATACTGTGGAGACTTCAAAAGTAAGCGAGGGAGTCCTAATAGTTTTTGGTCCCCAGTTTGGCGGCCATCTAGGGAAACCTACTAAACCCAGACATTTCTGAAAACTAGACTCCCAGGGGAGTCCAGGGAGGGGCAGCTTGCATGGATCTCCCAACATTTTTCTACCCAGAAGCCCCTGCAAACGTAAAATTTAGCTAAAAAATATCATGTTTTCTTCACTTTTCTGTGTGGGACCATCGCGCTGTCGCAACTTTTCTACCACCCAGTGTTCCCCTCAGTTTCCTGAGTAAAGTGATACCTCTCTTATGTTGGAAGAAATGGACGCAAATTTGATGTAGATACCTTATGTGGTCAAAAAGTTATAGAGGCCTAAGCACAAACTACCCCAAATAGCCCAAAAACAGGCTTAGCACGGGGGGGCTAGCAGTGAAGGGGTTAAAAATAAATACAGGCAGGAAACGCAATGTTTCTGTCTGTATTTATCTGGAAAAATAAAAAATTCAAAATGGAAAACAGGGAGCCCTAATTATGATTCCAAATTACTGGGGAAGTAATAGCCTGCATTTTGTATCTAGGGTGACAACTGTAATCAAGAAAACTTTATGGAGATCACTTAGAATCATAGGGACACGTGGAAAGTGCTGAATTTGGTACCCTGGTAAAAGGTGAATATTAAGAGAAACATCACGTTCACACCAGTCTCATCCCTTGTGCCACAGGGTCAGCGTTGTCATGTGTCCTCTGTATTGTTCTCCTGGTAATTTACATAGGAGCCACGCAGTCTGCTTTCAGATATTTGTAGGTGACACCTCGATCCACTTAAGGATATCTGAGAATCTGGATAATGGCTGAATTTGTACGCAGCACCTCATATGTGTCCAGCATTTATGCAGAACTCAACTTGCTCTGCCCAAATGGATCTAAACCAGTGATTGTATTGCCCAACTCTGTGGATCCCACTGTGCTGCTGATTGATTGGCTACTTAACATGCATGTTTTGCCTATAGAAGGACGCTTCTATTTAAAAACAGCTCAAATAGTATATATGGTATAGGTGAAATAATCTGCAACCACCATGGTTATATTGCAGATTATCCAACTGTACCATGTATGGAAGTTAACATCTTTCTAAAGGAGAAGCATCCTGCGAGTGCACAGTATGTATATTTACAACTCGCTGTAGTGTTGCAAGTGTCAAAGGGAATCTCTGTCCTAATTTCAGCCATTTGATTGACTGCCTTCTCTAAATCTGCCCCAGTAGCATAGATGCAGACAGTCCAGTATGTGCATCAAACCCAAACTTTCAGCTGTTTCTCGAATTCGTATTGCGAGCAAGAAAAGGTTTCACTTTTTCCTTCTTCATTAGACTTTCCCTCTACTGCTGACAAACCATCCGTCACACCATCCTCGAATTGGCCTTTAATAGAACCAATTACTTAAATGCCTTCTATGCTGACCAGGAAGTGAAATCGACATGGAAACGTGTAAAAGCATCATTGAGCTAAATAGATGCAATCAAATCACACTGTCATTGCAGTCTCTCCACTAGTACATGGCCAAGCAGAAGACTGAATTAAAATCCCCCATCTTATTTCCAAGGTATCATGTGAAAGGGTTCTGGATTAATTTATGATGCTGATGCCTCTATACCACTCAATCACACTTCTATGTCCTACCTTCTAAAATTAACTCTTGCTCGCCAATATACAAAGGATTTGGATTTGAGCCGTGCACTAACAAGGCTCAAGCCTCTGGAACTTCTTTCCCTGCATCTCTGACTTGAGATAAATATAAAAACAAAAATTACATTGATTTTCATCTCCCACCCAGATGTCAAATGCATGTAGTCAGGCACTCTGGGCAGTGCAGCATGACTGTACATCATTAAGGGGATATTCCCTTCCCAACAAAATCCCTTTGCAGATCAGACTACCTGGAACCTTACGTTGGAGAAGTTAGGTTGTTGGAGCCGCAAATTCGGACGAGAAAGTCCATCTGCACTCCCATAGTTCAGTCTGGCTTTGTGCTCCACAGTGATATTGAGACCTTGAAGTGAGATAGACCATCTCAGCAATTTGGGATTCTCACCGTTCAATGGACCATCTCAGCAAATTCGTATTCTCACCGTTCAATGCATCAACCACTTGAGTGGTTTGTGAACTAATTGTAGCACAACCTTAGTGCCAAACAAATACAACTGGAATCTTCTCAAAGCCCACACTCTGGCAAGCATTCTTTTTCAATGGCACCCAATTCTGCTCCCTTGATAGCAACCTATGGCTAAAAAAGACCACTGGATGCTCTCTACCCTTGTCATTGAGTTGAGCCGGTACAGCTTCAACTCCCTTGTCTTAGGAACCTGCCTTTACTATGAAGTGTTGACTGTAATCATGGCCTTCAGCGCAGGCCCATTGCACAGTGCTCTCTTCAGGTCCTCAGAATCTACCTGACACACTTCAAATCACCTCCTTGGTCTGCTTCTTGGATTTCTAAGCTGTTAATGGGGTGACATTTTAGTCCAGCAGTTAGTGCAAAGTCTCTGTAGTAACTAATGAGTGCTTAGAAGGCTCTCATGTTTGGATGGTAGGCACCTCCCACTTCAATACAGACTGAATTTTGGCACCCAGGCGTAACTTCCAGACACACACCTGATGCCCAAGGTACACTACAGTAGACTTCCTCCCCTCCTTGGGACTTATTGGCTTGATAGTCAGATTCACCACCTCTATCTTGTCTAACACCTGCTAAAGGTGCTTCAGGTGGTCCTCACAAGAATTGATGCACACAGAACTCTTCTAGCCCTCATAAAACATGGTTCACCAGGTGCTGCAAAGTAGCAGGAACATTATTCAACCAAAAGAAAGTTACTTTAAAGCCTGGTGTAAAAAGTGCACTCTTCTACTTGGCATTAGGTGCTAAAGCTATCTGCCACTAGCCACCGGTCGGAGCATCGGCACTCAAGTACTTTGCAGTTCATCAGCTCTGTGGATCGGATATGCATCAGTCTTTGTGACTTCGTTGAGGGCCAAGTAATCCACACAGTACTGAGGGCCTGTGAGAAGCTGGCCTGGTATATGATGTACACTTATGTAAGTGGACAACTTGCACCAGTCCAGACAACCCTTATGGTGATTAACAGTTCTTAGACAACCTTAGAAAGCTCTCTAAGTGGTAGCTGTTGAGAGCAGCCTTCAGGCTTAGTCCAGAAGGAGTGTAAAGCAGCTTGTTTTAACAGAATGCAATCTTATAGTATAGATTAAGTGAGAAAGAACCGCACAAAGTATTTATAAACATATGTATTTATTATATTATACTCTCTAACATATAGAAATATCTCCTACCCAGAGATAAGCACAATGCACACAATACTTTAGCAAAGAAACACAGCAAATAGCATGAAATATACAGTGGCCCCAGGGGGGGACCAAACCATATACTAAGAAAGTGGTATAAGAACCACGACTCAGGTCAAGACAATGTCGAGAGGACGTAGAATTGCTGGGGACCGAAGGAACCACCCAAGGCGAGTTGTTAGGGACCCCACGGAGAGCGTGTGCAGTGTGGGAATACAACCACGTGCTCCGTACAACTCTACGTGTAAGTCACGGTTTGATTTTTAAAGATTAAGGACCCTTCCCAGTGGACCCTGAAGAAACCCGGTGGAAGACAGAAGATTGGAGAGCCACCCCACCCGTGGATACCCTAGTACCCACGTTACCTACACCAGGGAAGCCGGGTGCATACGTGTGAAGTGGTGTCGGAAACCGCCGTCGAACCCAATGGAGGACTTCAGGAAAGTGCCGCTGCTGGAAGAGGATAAAGTGTCCAGTGCAATCCGAAGATGGATTCTTGATGGGAGGTACCTGCAAGCAGAGGGGACAGAGTCTATGTCACTCAGGGGTGACCAGGGGACTTGGAAGACAAATGCCCTCCGACATCGGGTGTTGCAGGATGAATGAGGATCACCTTGACTCTGCAGCTGTGAGGACCAGGCGATGCTGAGGAGGACCAGGAGCCGTGCACGAGCTGTCTCACAAAGGATGTCGAGCGCTGAGGGGTTACTGTCCGGCGGGAGCACCAACAAGCCTTGGCAAATGCAATCAACATAGGAATTGAAGAAGGAGCAACGTCGGGACCAGCAAGGTCCGGAGGACTCACCAAAAGCAGGTTAGTCAGGGCAGGCCCCAAGCAATCAGGGGAGCCCAAAAGAAACAAGTGTGACCCTCAAGTGGACCCACAGGCCAGAGGCACTGGAGTCGCGAGAGGACCTCAAGCAGCTCATCAAAAGATGCAGGCCACGATGCACACGATGCGGTGTGGCTGAGGATTCTGGTCACTGGAGGTGCTCGAGGTTAGGGCTACTTGGAGCCCGAAGATCTCCTTGGAAAGAAGTCAACAAGCCTTTGCAACTGGAAGTTGACGTTGTGCACAGGGGTTCGGTTATTGCAACCCCCACGAGGGATACTGGCCTCAAAGTTGGTGAGAGGGCCTCTGGAGTTGTGGAAAACCACCACCTGTGTTGCAGAGCCTTTGGAGTCCGCAGGAGCTCAGGATCAGCAAATCGGTCGACTTAGTTGCCGTGTCTGCGGATGCAGAGGAGTGACTCCTTCACTCCAAGGGAGATTTCTTCAAGTGTCTTTGATCCACAGGCCTTGGAAGATTCCTGTATGATGCACAGGCACAGACGATGCAGCAGACTGGAAGGGTGACGAAGTCAGGCCCAAACGAAGTCTAGCGAAGTCCAGAGTGCCCAGATGGTAGAAGAACAGTGGTGTCTGATCTGAATCTTATCCCACGACAAATCTAGGGACATACACCCAGGTAAGCCCTTAAGTACCCTAGGGAAAAGGTTGGAAAGATTCAGAGGACCCTCCCAGGGCAGGGTCTGGACAGGAGGGAGGTTACTCGTATGTCCTTTGTCCAGATTCGCACCAGAGCGGGAGCCAACGGCTCCCAGGACTGGTTTGAACTGGACTATGCACAGGGGCACCAAATGTGCTCCTCATGCAGACTGAGTGGCTCTGGCAAGCGCACCCACCCCACAGGATAAGGAGGAGGAGCTCCAGAGCGGGAGTGGACTCCGGAGCTCCGTCCGCGGTGTCCCCCAATGCTGCTGGTCCTGGGGCACGAAGGTTTGTGCATAATTCCGAGCGTCGGAACGCCCGGGGAGTATACTGATCCGGGGGAAAACCTCACCAGACCCCGTGTGTTGAAGCTTTTTGGCTTAACTCTCCCCGGCTCGATGATTTTCAGGCTGATACAAGATGGCGACCACTAACTGATGGGGCTGATCCTCGCATTATCGAAGCCGAGAGGTGGTCTGGGACGCGACATCAAGTGAGCCTCGAGCTGTGAGGAGCCTGGCCGGTGGCTGCATAGCGGGGACCCCTGGACGCGACACCAAGCGAGCCTCGAGCTGTGAGGAGTCGGGCCGGTGGCTGCGCAGCGGGGACCCCTGGGCCGAGTCCCGTGACCCGGTTTTGCGC
Source organism: Calotriton arnoldi (assembly GCA_963921515.1). Lineage (NCBI taxonomy): Eukaryota > Metazoa > Chordata > Amphibia > Caudata > Salamandridae > Calotriton > Calotriton arnoldi. Next base: position 263,192 of record CAWUFW010008256.1, read on the forward strand.
TGCGAGGGACTGGGCGCCCGCTTTAGGATCAACATCAGCGATTGCCCTGCTGAGAAGAGCTCGGCTCTTAGACGGAGGTGAGGAGTGTGATTCTGCTGGTGGGGCGCCTGACCGGAGCTGTTCCGAGGAGATGCGGCGACGCACCCTGGTGGACCGATGGCTACCTAGGCTCCCTGGGGGAGTCGAATGACGTGGGGGGACGGCACTGGCCCTCAGTGTGGGCCCCTGATCTGGGAGGGCCTGCTGGGCCGTGTGAGACGCCCCGGTCGGGCTGGACTGCGGGGGCCTCTGGGCCCCACCCATGATCTTGGCGCCTGGAACGGGACGCTCACAGCGGTGCTCCCCACAACGTTTCTCATTAATGGACGTCCTCAAGATTGCCGACAGAGGATTAACTCCGACCGAAAGCCCCTTAGCTTGAGACTGCATTCTAGACCTCAATCCCCTGGAAGCTACCCCCCTTCGTGGACCCCCTCCCACACCTTGGTTTAGTTTTGACTGCTTTTTCTCATCTCACCAACTCCCCCATTTGATCTCGTCATTTTACGATCTACCGCTTTCCTTAACCTGACATTGGAGACCGAGCAATTATAGCCCATGCCCGGTGGAGCTGCTTAGACAGCTATAGAGGAGATCTGCCCTGGTTCACCCCCTTGGTCGTCACCTACCCAGCCGGACATTGGGCAATGTTCTCTCCGTCTCCACGCTGTGTACCCTCCCCCCCTGACGAACTCCCATAACTGCCTCTTTTTTCTTATGCTTTACTATGCTTTTTGTAACGTATGTAATTTGTAACCTTGTAACCCACAGATCCTCATGTAAAGCGCTCTGATACCTCCGGATCTAGCCAGCGCTATATAAAACTCGTCAAATAAAATAAAATAAAATAAATCCCAATACACTAAATCCTGTCTAGGAGGTGGTCACACCTCCCTGTGACAGGATGCCTATTGTTCTGCCTTCCCCTGCTCGAGCTTGGCTCAGCAGCAGGAGGGCAGAATTGTGTCTCTGGGCGGCAGCAACCATTTTGTGCTGTCCGGGTCAAGAAGGCTGGTACCGGGAACACTGAGAGCCTAATGGAGGGCTCTTCCAGTGTTTGGAATCATACCTCCCACACCGTTTATGGTGTGGAGGTATGATTTTAACATGTTTGATACCAAACACAATAGGATTAGTTGCAGCCATTTTCGAGATGGTCATCGCGTAATGACGCGGTGCCCCTCTATATAGTAAATGGCTGCTTCACTGACAACCCGGGAGAATGTACTCCGTAGGCTGCAGAGGTGTCATGCTCATGCAGGAGCACCCTCTCACTTAGAACCAAGCACCCTGCCTTCAGGATTGCAAAGGCCTGCTATAGGGGTGACTTATAGGTTTTAAGCGCAGTGACCCTAAATATAGGAAACCTGTATCTTTAGTAAGTGGTGCTAGCACCAGCTTATACAGGCTGCAATGGCAGGTCTGTAGTTCCATTTTGAATTGTGTATCATGGGTGGCATAATACATGCTTCAGTCCATGGGAGACCTCTGGGGTACCTATGCCCTGGGTACCTTAGTACCGTATACTAGGGACTTATAAGGGTACCCTAGTATCCAATCTGGGATGTACCTAAGTATTGAACACAACAGTTTAGGGAGAAAGCAGATAGACTGGGTTCTTGATTAGCAGGATCCCAGGCAGACTAGTCAAATACAGCTTAACACCAGGCAAAAAGTGGGAGTAACCATGCAGAAGGATCCTACCTTCCTACAGGGCCTGATTTATATTTCGGAAGACTGGTTACTGTGTCACAACAGTGACGGATTTCCCGTCCGGCGAAATATAAATCCCATAATATCGTATGGGATTTATATTTCGGCGAATGGGCTGTCTGTCACCGTTGTGATGGAGTAACCTGGCTGCTGAAATGTAAATCAGGTCCTATGTCTGTGGGACCTTGCTGAGGCACCAAAACAACTAGGATAGCACAAGGACTACGAGATTGCTCAGTCACTCCCAATTCCAACATCTTGGCCATTTCAGCCCTAAAGCACTCCAGGACTCTATCATACTTGCATTAGTCTTGCTTTTGAGAGGAAGAGTATCTTCTGTGTCAGCATCATGAACACAAACGGGAAAACCCTGGAGTCAGCAAGAAAAGAAGGGGATAATTCTACACTCTTTCTGCTGCTCAGGTTTTATCTTGATGGCAGGCTGTACCTCTTCACAGATCCATCTTTCATGTCTCTTTGCAGCAAGTCAGGAAGAGGCTCACTTTCTTCCTCAACTTCCTCCGCCATTGCCTTGATGTTTAATGTGTAATCTCTCCAGAGGTAAGACTTAAGCTGGTTCAAATGGACATCCTTCTGGCTCCTGTGTGGCACCTGTGTCCACCAAATAGTATGCTTCAGAAACCATCTACTGCTTTGTATGGCCCACATCACGTATCCTCTAATGCTTTACGACAAAATGGCTTCAGTACCTACACCTCTAGAACCTCCTGGTACACAGTCCGTGTTGTTTTCTGGCCTGGTTATACCATTCATTCATCAGCTCTTGGTTAGCCTGAATGTTTTTCTTTTCTTGACGTATGAATTTCACCATCATCTTCTTGTGGCCAATAACATTATCCACCACATCCTTCTTATGTGACTCTGAAGTTCCTTATCACCCTTTTTAAAAAAAATCAAAATGAGTGGGCCATGCACTGGGTGGCCAAACAGAAGTTCAAATGGACTGAAACCTACTCCCTTCTGTGGAATTTCCCAGTTAACAAACAAGAGACATGGCAGGAGAAGATTCCACTTCCTCTTGAGATTCGCTGGTAGATTTCCCATCATGCTACTAAGGGCCTTGTTAAACCTCTCCACTAACCAATTGGTTTGTGAATGAATTGGCATGGAGAAGGGGTAGGTTACACCAGCTTGATCCTACATATCTGTCAAATATGAAGAGAGAAAATTGATTTCCTGGTCAGAAGTCAGTCTTTTGGAAATCCCACCCTAGAAAAAATCCCCCCGAGAGCCCTAGTCAACATCTTTGCAGCCATGATCCTCAGAAGTATGGACTCTGGATACCTGGTCGCATGGTCCACCACAACCAAGATGTACTTGTTGCATGAAGCTGAGAGGGAAAGCCAATTGAATGAGAGAAGCACAGAATCCTAAAGACTACTTTTCAAAATCGCTGATAATTTTTCTAAGCCTGAAAACTGCAATCTTGTTACGTTTACTACTCAGGAACTGTGGCTAAATTACCATTCTTTATTGAAAAACTATCATTATTCAGAACTTTTTCAATATAGCAACCATGTTACATACCTTAATACTGGGATTTCCTCTGTGTGTCATCCCATTTGTCCTTGGCTACTTGTGATTGTGTCATTAGCAACTGAAGCTGCTCTCAGGCCATTTTCTTCTATGAAATCCAGGCCTCCTATCAACCGCTGCCCTTCTCTGCTTCTTCATCTTGTTGATTTAGCTATTACATCTCGCATCATTAATATAATCAATCAATCATTTTCCAAAGCTTTGGTACCCAGTCATTGGAAGCATAGTGTCACCCCTGCTAAAGAAATCTTCTACAGATGCTTCAATTCCCAGCAATTATCACCCTATTTTGCTATTCCCTTTGGTGCGAAAGTGGGAGAAAAAAGTAAATTACCAAATTTCCTCTTTCATTAATGCTAATAATCTTTTGGATCTGGCTGGCACAGGGTTCGGAGCTGCCAACGGTACTAAGGTATCTTTGGCTACAGTTTTAAATGATCTTCATATGCTGGTAGATATTATTAGACCTATCTGCTGCCTTTGATTTATCTTTCATTTCCAATGTCAGTCATTTTAACTGGAGAGCTCTTTTTAAACACACTGGAGTATTTTCGAACATTACTGTGACCTTTGAAATGGGTGATGACCCGAGTTGTGTATTTGGTTAATTGGTGGTTTTATGACAGTTAACTCTTCACTGAGACGATTTGGATTACGGCGCTCGTCGAGTTGTTTAATTCCTCATGTATTTGTGAACCAGTGGCTATTAGTTTTGAAGCACTTTTATGCATACTGGTGGTTCCATGCTTTAATATCGTCATTACGGTAGTTTTTGTTGAGGTAATACTGTAATTCACTATCGGTGTGGTTAATCTGTCCATGCCTATCTAGTTTTGCCATTATTGTCGCGCATTTCCATATGATGTATTGCGCATGCCCCACGTTTTATTGTCTTACATTCTGACATATACCTACAATTTGCATGGCTTTTAATACACTACTAGGTGGTCTCAAGCAATTGTGACGTAGGTCTTTCCAGGTGTTTAGAAATCCACGTTTCAGTACAGTCATTATGATATTTTTTGCTGAGGTATTAATGCGATTTACCATCGGTGTGATATATCTATTCACGCTTTGTTATTAAGTTTGCGCATTTCCATATGATGTATTGTGCATGCCGTATTGTCCTATTTTTGGTAGTATTTTTGATACATTTTTTAATACACTATAAGGCGGTCTAAAGCAATTGTGACGCTTGTTTTTCTAGGTGATTATTCAACCCAGTCCGGACACCCATGTGTACTTGTGGCACCCATTAATTTCATTTATTGGAATCTTGCAGTTCTTTCAAGTGAGTGTAACTGGATTTTGACCAGTTCTGGATTTAAATTATATGGGTCATAATGTTTGACCTGCTTTCTCCTCCTCTGTCTCTCTGTCTAGGAGCTTACGGGCCCTCATCTTGCAAATACAGCCTGATTACACGCGCTGTCAACTAATGGTAATTACCTTGACTACCTTGTGTTTTAGCAATCGCGTTACCTGTAACGTCACCTAATTTTAGCATATTTACTTCCAGGTGCTCCCTTTCCCCTCACTCACCTTCCTTTGAGTCCTGATGAAGACCCCCAAAAGGATGAAGCTACCTTTATGACTACAGGGGTCGAAACGTTGACATATTGGCATTTGCATCAAACATAGGCGACAGAGACATGTCTATCTGTGCCTATAATGTTATGTTTTGTTTACTTTACTGGTTTGCCAAGTAAAAGGCCGGATTGGATCTAAAAATTTGAATGTATCTGAACCACATTACCTTTCCGTTTCTTTACACCGTCACTCATTTTTCCTTGACCACTCACACCCCACCTCCCTCCCTCCCTCTTATTCTCTTTCTGAGCACTAATGTGTATTAATGTTGATTAATCGTATACTCTTATATTTGGATTGATTTTGATTCTGTGATGCAAATTAAATCATTAGAAATCATTTGTTTTTTGTAGTGGCGTTTGAATTGTTTAATGCATTTGAATTTGGTTCTACATACGTGAATTCTAAAATCAATTCTCCACTGTGACCATTTGTTTATGTACCATTGTTTACCCGGGTCCAGTGGTCTTACGGGTTACCCCATTTATAATGCCTTTGATACTGTGTCATATACAATTCCTATTAAAAGACTGTTGTAGGCCAGGTTTAGAGGCAGAGCACTAGACTGGTTTTTATCAGCTTGTGTTTAAGCATTGAATTTGCACACTATACATCATCATTTAGAGCTATTATATGTGAGGAGTCTTACGGCTCTTCTGTGAACACTCCTTTGGAATGCATCTCTTCTTCCTTTGGCAAAGTTAATTTGCTCCTTTAGGTTTTTGGGTACTATACTGATGATACCCAAATTGTGTTGCAGCTTGATGGTAATCATGAATTACTCAAGGCTAACTTCCAAAACTGTGTGCTAGGAGTGGCTGGGTGAATAAGCATTAACCAGCTTCAGCTCACCACTGATAAAACTAAGATCCTTGTATTTGGGTATGCTAGAAATGGCAGGTCGATGGTTTGGGAATGATGAAATTGGGTTACCATCCTCCGCAAGTCAAATCCACCCATAATTTGAGCATCATCTTTGATGACTATCTTTCTTTCTCCCATAAGACACTTCCACTAAATGTAGGATTGTGAAGAATAATCATATCAATATAGTGTACAAAAACGTAGCAAAACGTGCTTACATGCCTTTTTTAGATGTTGTGTTGCTTTGCATTCTAAGGTTCAGGAGACAGCAGTAGACGCCCCATTTCTACTGTGAATTCTCATGTCAAACTAAGTTCCAAGGTGATGATGTCGCGCCAGGTCCCTTATGGTTCTGATATTAGGGATCCTGAAGAAAGCAATCAACCCTTTGGGCTCAAGTAGGCTCAAACATGTCGACCACCCAATGGATGTGCAGGACAGACTAACCGTCCCTATCACATCTCACAGTTTTTAACCTTGCTACCATCCTAGCTTACGATTAAAATAGGACATTCACTATGGAGGTGGCAACAATTTTAACTCTCACTCTGCACAGTCCCACCATGTCTCTGAGTTAAGAGACTCTCCTTCCTGGTGGAGGCGAAAACTTATGATGGTCCATTTGACTGTAAATACTCCAGTGGAGACAATATACCACTAAAGAAAAACACTAATTGAGGGTCTCACTATTATTCTAGAAGAACTCTAACCACAGAGTATGTTTTGGGTGCACTCCTTTTGATAACCTCAGCGTGTACCTTGGAAGCAGAGTGCATCCCATGTTTAGTGCTTCTATCTCCCTCTATTTGATTTTTCTGAGTATTAAAGTAGTGTGCAGCTGTGGGAGTCTAAAAAAAACTGAATCAGTTATCCGCTTTATAGGTCTCAGCTTTAGTTTTGTGTGGAGTTTCATTTTATTTACAAAGGTCAGCATTCCTGATTCATCTAACATCTCCCTACGACCTACTCCGAAGAGTAGAAAATCTAGGCCTTATCTATATTGATAAGGCGATCAACTCCATACTTTCTGCTCCACCGTTACTCCAGGATCTTTTTTAAAAATTATAAATATTTTTATTACATTTTATAAGGCAACAAAACGGCAGTGCAGCATAATCATATGGCCACAAAAGTGCCTTATTTCATTAGAGCAGTCCATGAGGCATATATAAAGTTGAAATCATCAAAGCACTGGTTAGTCAGGAACAATACATTTACAAAATGTTGGTCTCAAGCGTGAATGTCCCTATGTCCCCCCCAGGGGCTACTCCCCCATCCCTCAAAATGATTGCCATGGGGAACACATTTTTTCTATGTTCCATGGGCAACCTCTACCCAAGTATATTGTTTTCTCTGCCAACATACACCAGTCCATGCCGGTTTTCCACTTGGCCAGTGCTGGTATATTTCGCGCACCCGACATGCATGCTATGTTTAGTTTGGCTACTGACAAACCTAATGATTGCCAGAGCTTGTTGTATCTAGACGGGGGTCATCCCCCATATGTTCAGGAGGCATGTTTTCACCATGTTGGGATCTCAACACCCAGGACCTCTTTCATCAGTCCCTGCAGTGCAAACTAGTAGGGCCATACCACAGGGAAGGACCAAAGCGTATGGAGAAATGTGCCCATCTCCCCACATCCCCGAAGGCAGAGATCTCTGGGGCTGCGGCCCATAGCGTGTATGGTGGTGCAGGAATAATAGGATCAGTGTTGTATAAGCAATTGATGAGGTGAAATCCTGATTTTATCACAACCTCTAAAGGCCCTCCCATAGCTTCCTCCCATTCGCCTTCTAAAAAGTCTCCCACCTTAGGTTCCATTTGGTCATTAAACTAGTGAGCATATCCGGAGAGTTGTTAATAAGCTTCTTGTATTTGAGTGAGATGGTCCGTTTAGGTAGCGGTTCTGTGAGGATACGGTCCTCGAGAGGTGAAGTGTCTTCAACCAGAGTGTAACTGGGAATGTGTGTCAGTAACAAATGGTGCAATTTGATGTATTTAAATGACTCTGTGGGTGCTAGTTTGTATTATGTTTTCATTTCTGTCAGGCTGAGCATGGAATTCCTTTTAATATATCTACTAGCGTGGATATACCAATGAGATTCCATTTTGTGAATCCTCGCAGTTTCCCCACCTCCTTCAGGACATCACTGGACCATAGAGGGATAATTCCTGATAGGTTTCCCTTCTAGTGCAAAAAGGTAGTCACCGCTGTACAGGCTTGCGCCACTGCTAGTGTCAGAGGTAGGAGTGAATTAGAGGTGGCCGACTTGTAAAGTACCCCCAGGTATCCCTCCTGTCCCCGTGATAGCCTCTCCAACTTGAACGCAGGGTTGTCCCAGGCCGCAAACACCCAATCGTTAACCACCGCCAGTTAAGTGGGCCAGTAGTATTTCTAATATCTGGCAGGTCAGTCCCCCTGCCCCCCTATTATATACTCCACGTGCACGTTTTTGAATGGCTATGTGGGGCGGTGTCCCACAGTAGAAGACGGAGTAAAGACTCCGTCTTTTGGAGAAAAAAATTCAGGTAAGTGGTATGGGGTATTCTGGAGCGCATATAACATCCTGGGCAGTGTCATCATCATGACCATCACTGCCGTGCCCAACAGGGAGAGTGGCAACTTCCTCCAATGCTGCACATGTGCTCCAAAGCGATCTAGTATGGGGGTCAGGTTTTTCTGGTAGAAGAGATGCGTGTCTTTCATGACGTAGATCCCCAGATATTTAAAGCCCTTGCTGGACATGGGCAATAGGAGGTCCCTGGGCAGGGTAGGTGCAGTGATCAAATGCATGAGGAACTTGTCCCAATTGAAAGTGTATCCTGAGTGCGGCCCAAAAATCTGCAGAATCTGAGTCAGCATACAGATAGTCATGGGGGGGTCGGTAACATAAAATAGGATGTCGCCTGCGTACAGAGAAATATGCTCTTCCTAGGACTCCCCACAATGTATACCCCATATCAGGGGGCCCTGCCGGACCCAGGCCTCCAAAGGCGCCAAGGCAAATATCAGCGGGGAGAGAGGGCAGCCCTGCCTTGTTCCCCTGCGTAGAACAAATCTATGGGACACTGTTCCATTAACCTTAACTTGTGCCATGGGGTCACTATTCAATAGATGCATCCAGACCAGGGGATTAAGGCCCAAAGCCCATCCTGTCTAGCACACCAAACATATAGTTTCACTATAGGGTGTCAAAGGCCATTGAGGTGTCCATGGATAATACCATTGTGGACACTGTCTCATCCCTGGACCCAGCCAGAATCCCAAAGAGTCTTCGGAGATTGAGCATAGTTCCCCTGTTTGGTATGAAGCCAGATTGGTCCAAATGTATCAGTGAGGTTATCATCTGACAAAGGCGATTGGCTAGTAGCTTGGCCAGGAGTAGTATTTCCACATTGATGAGGAAAATGGGCAGGTGGGAGCTACATTTATCCGGACGTTTCCCTGCCTTATGGATTACCACTATCATGGCATGTCATTGGTCTTTTGGGAGTTGACACACGGATTTAGCTTCCACCCACATCTTCAGTAGATGGGGTGTTAGCTTGTTGGTGAGGTGCTTTTAAAGCTCGATGGGGAGGCGGTTCGGGCCCATCACTTTGATGGAGTTGAGGGTGCGCAATGCTAGGCCTATCTTGTGTGGGTGTATTTCAGAGTCGAGGTGTTGTCTTCTGGTTTGTGAGTTGGGGGAGTGCTATGTCATCTAGGAAGGCCTTAATGTCAGATGGAGTACAGTGTGTCTTGGCGGAGTATAGATTTTCATAATAGACTGCAAACGCTTTGGCTAATCCTTCTGGGTCTGATCTCGTCTCTACCCTCTCAGTGGTGAGCTGCAGGACCCAACTACGGGCTCGGTCTCATTTGTCCAACCAAGCCAGCAGCTTGCCAGCTTTATTATCTATGTCATATATACATCTGTGAGTCAGCATATGGCACGCTTTTGCATTGTCTTTGGCCAAATCTCTGTACTCTTTCTGCTTGTGTTTAAGGGAATGTGCTCTTTCTTCTCCCTCCCCCTCCCGTCCCCCCATCTCTAGGGCTATGGTCTCCGCTTCTAGGGTCTCGAGTTTCTCTTGCCGTTGTTTTCCCCCCAGCAATCAGGGAGTACACTTGACCCCAGATCACTGTTTTGTATGCTTCCCAGAGTGTTAACTGTGAGCTGACCGATCCCTCATTAGTCTCAAAATAGAACCTAGTGGCCTGTTTGAGTTTGTGCATCAATGTATTGTCTGTGAGGTGCCAGGCACTAATAGCTCTAGGTCCCTTGAGTTTGCTGGACTGTCCCCATTGTTCGAGCCATACTGGCGAGTGGTTCTATATTCTAGCTAGGTGACGGATGTCCGTGACTCGAATCATGTTAGTGTTTTGGGTGAACATGTAGTCCAATCTAGAAAAGCTGTGGTGTGCACCGGACAGGAAGGTGCATTGGCGTTCTAGCGGGTGACTGAGTCGCCAATTGTCAACCAGTCCTAGCGCCGTGATAAAAGAGGCCAAAGTGAGCTCCCAACTGGTGGACTGGGATCAAGAGTGCTTGTCGATGTCTTCTAACAGAATGGCATTAAAGTCCCCACCCGTGAGTAAGATGCTATCCGGCAGTCATAGTAAGAGGTTGCCCAAGCTCGGAAGCGTGAGTCGCTGTTGGCGAGGTGGGATGTAGATCGAGCACAGATTGATGGGGAGCCCCTCCCACGTATTTCCCCTGCGGGTCTTTCCAGTTATTGTATGGAATAAATGGGACTGTGTTTTTGAGTAGGATTCCCACTCCTCTAGAGTCGGTAGTGTAGCCCGCGTGTGTAGTCATGGTGTATCCGCATCTCGACATGGCTTTGCAGGAGTTACCTAGGAGGTGAGTCTCCTGTAGCAGTAAGTGTCAGGGCTGTGTCGTTTGAGATATTAGAGTTCCATCCCCCGCTTGATCCCGTCACCCAGACCATTTACGTTCCACCACAGGACCTTGAGTCAGGCACAAGGGTCATGTGTCGTAGTGGTGTCATGCATGTTGAGTCCTGGCATATATCTCTTGGGATGGTTCCCGGCCCCGTGTGGTATATCTGTCATGAAAGCGGTCACTGCTCTGTAAGTCTAAATCAAATACTCCAATCATCCACAAAAAATCCCCTCCTCCCTGCCACCCTGCATGGTGGGTTTCAAACTACCCACCTGACCCCAACTAGTAAGGTGCCTATTGCCCCTGACATCATTGTAGCAAAGTTAGAACTGGGGGAGAGTCTTGCCAACCAGGCTCCCTGCACCAAGTCCCTTTCTTATACAGACTGATTATCTAGTCGTCCAGCTCCAGGTGTATTACTTCGGTAAAGGTTCACAGAGCTAGGCCACAGCCCCCTGCCCGTCATGGAGGTAAAGTTCCAAGCATGGCATTAGAACTGGAAAAAAAGGGAGACAAACAGAATAAGGGAAGGGATAAAATTAAGGAAGTCGGGTCTCAGCAGAATGCAAGGGCTGTCTGGTGCGTTTGTTCAGTGTATGTGTAACTCTGTCCTGAGTTGTCGCATATTTGTCCTTGGCTGTTTCACTGCCCACTTCCCCCTCTATGCCCAGCAGGGGCACCCCTCTGTTGGCAGGCCAAGAGCTGGGCACCAGCCCTCCAGCCATTCCTAGGACGCCATGCGTGATTCGAAGTGCCATGTCTTTCCTTCATCGAGCACACATAGCTTGGCCGGGAAGAGCATCATATATTTGTGTTCTTGTTTCGGAGTTCCTTTTTGACCTCAGTGTAGCTACGTCGCTGTTACTGGACTTTGAGAGTGAAGTCTGGGTATAAGCTGACTGAGGTGTTCTCAAATTTCAAGTTTGGCTTGCGTCACACCACTTGGAGTATGGCATCCCAGTCACAGTGGTTAAATATTCTTGCTATTAGAGTTTGAGGGGTGCCCTGTGGGCCCATTCCACAGAGAAAAACTTTGAGGGACCCTTGGGCTGGAGAACATTAAGAATGATATTTTCGATAAAGAGGTCTGCGCTTGGTCCCTCTGCATGTTCAGGCACCCCTAACAGGCAGAGATTGTTACACCTGGACTATCCCTCCATGTCCTCCAGTCTTGCCTGCATGAAGGCATTATCTCTCTGCAGTGGGCCATTGGTTTTTGGAGTGTGGCAGTAGCACCAGAGATATCCACCACCTGCTTTTCTGTATCCTGGAAGCAGTCCTTCATTTTGTTGATGTCAGCCTTCAGCAGCAACATCTCCACCACCACGGAGTCAATTTTAGGTTCGAGGGTACCCTTTACACTCTGGTTGGCAGCAATTATTTCTCTAATAGTAGGTTCCGGCATTTCCTCACTCAGGCCTGACTGGCCATCAGGGGTTGAAATTTCATCCTCAACTCTGTGCATTCAGGGGGGTCGCGTATTTGTCCATTTTGCTTTTTTTGCATTTTTATGCCTTTTCCACCCACCATATTGAGGTGCTGACCTGGGAGTGTTGCCCCGGCCTCCTGGTGATCCCTTCTGTGCAATGGGTGACCGAATGCCACTAAGCGCTGCCTGCCAGACCAGGGGGAGAGGGGGACATTGTCACGTGCCCCCCCAAGGGACTAGGCTGCCAGTCGGCGGCATTTCAGCGTGTACGTCTCCGCTCCTCCGCCGGTCAGGATGGTGTTTCAGGCTCTGAGTTCGCCATGGGACAGTCTCAGTCAGGTGCTGGCCCTCTGGCAAGGGTCCTTCCCCATCCGGGTCAGCAGCAAGTCCTCTCCACGCCAGGTGTGCATGGCCCTCCAATGCCAAGGGTCGTCACCACCGTCCCCGCCGCCAACCGGGGCTGAGCCAGGCAATTGGGCAGGTCTCTCCTCACCCACTAGGCCCAGTCTCTCATTATCATAGACAGTTTTGAGTGGTCTGGTCCCAGGCACCACATGTTCCCAATCTCTTGGGGCCAGAGGGTCCGGAAGGCCACAGGGCCCGCTACAAAGCACCTCTGGCAAATATCGATGGCGCGGGGAGGGCCAGTAAGACCCTCCACAGGGGAACCTACCCCCACAGGTCGCCATGCCGGCTGATTGCACCTCCCACTGAGACACGCACCAGGATGAATCCTCCTAGCGGCAGGGCTCGCCACAGGTCTTCTGCTTACTTCTTGTAGTCGGACAGTGGCTGCAGGTGGGCCTCCCCCCGCCCAGCCTCTTGCCTCACAGATAGCAGCTCTCTGGCCTTAGGAACACAACAGGGGGTACATCCCCAGCATGGGGCTACATGCCCTTCTCGCAGGCCCTCCCTCTAGGCACCCAAAATGGCCGCCTCAACAGGCCACTCACTCAGCAACGAGGTCTCTTCCAGCCCCAGACAGGTCCCAGCCGCAGGACTGCTGAACTCTGCCGCTGGCCACCCGCCTCTGTTCCTGTGCATGTTCTGTCCATGGTTGCCATCCGCACTCAAGGCCCGGCCTTGCACCCCCGGTGACGTCTGGCAGTTATCTTCGGTGCTCCACACCCGGTTGCAAAGTGGGGGGCACTGATGGATTGCCCGCTCCCCGGTATGTCTGTGGGGAAGCGGGATGAGAGGGGGCGAAGTGGATAGCAGGCAGATTAGATGAGAAGGCGGCGTGGGTCAAGGAGTTTCGCTAGATTGCGATCTCTACGTGCAAATGCAGCACCAAGAGGAGTCTGGATTAACAATGCCCCTCATATATTTCTAGACGACATTTTGTTTAAAAAAGTTTGAGCTTCAATTTCATGGAGATGTACCTGTGAATGGTTAGTCCTCATAATAAAGACAGCAAAAAGACTCTCGGAAGCCCTCACGATAAAGATCCAGATAAGTGAGAACTAATTGAAAACCATGGTATGCATCAAGGTAATCAACTCAAGGAAATACAAAATTGAACGAAATTAAAGACTTCCTCACTCAAAGTAAAATTAAAAAATTCGGAAAAGACCTGAAGTGATTTTCTCAAGAAAAGACCTATCCCTATAATAGGGAAGACTACAACCCCCCAAAAGGAATAAGGGAGGGAACAGACAGATGAAGACTCATCAGGAGCCAGCTCCACAGACTCCACTGGATGGAGTAGTGATGCTGACAAAAGGGGCAAATGTCGGTATAGAGGAAGAAACAGAAGCAGAGGCTGAGGCTGGCATCAACCTTGGCCAGCACAATTTTACAATAACTAACCTACTCCTTTTTTCAAACCACTGCAATTCCCATATATCAATTGGGGAAATCCTTATATGGAAGGTCCCCCACCATGCAATCCACCAATGTCTAGACCTCCTTTTTTATGGAGAGGCCAAAACCCACAAGGAAACAGGAGAAGAAAAAAAGTCAGATGAGAGGACAAGACCCAGGAGTGACGACCAGAAGCAAGGCAATATACCAACTCCCAGGAACGAGCAACAACAGTCGTTGATATTCAATCTCGCAGACTCCCCTCCGCCCCTCCCCCTCCTTCCAACGGATGATGAAATTTCAATCCTGAACAAGGGTTTGGGTTTTGTGCCCACTTTAACATTTGATAAGTTCCGCCTGCACACAGAAGTGGCTGAGTTCTGTAGTAACCCTAAACAGAAAGCCTTTTTAATGAGAAAAGAAAATACCAATGACGAAGGCAATGCAAACCTTCCAAATAAATCCACTTTCTTTCCTCCTAACACCAGTTGAAATACTGGCATTCAGCAAGCAGTTTTCAAAGAGATCGAAACACTGGACACCTCCACATGGAAAACATTCAACAACACAACCAGAAAAGAACAAAACGCTGTTCAAGAGTGTCCAACACAGAACTAGTGATAATATCCAGCTGATAAAGGGGGAGGAATTGTTTTGTTACAAACCCTTGACTATGAAAGACAGTGCATGGACTTACTTAGTGACGAAAGATACTACCAAGTCATAATCCTTGATCCCACGAAAAGATTAAAAAGAATCATTAATAGTATGGCAGAGGAAGCTGAGGTAAATTGATGGATTTCTAAAAAGGAGACAGACTTCTTGTGCGCGATTGAACCGAGAACTCCCTATTTCCACTCATTGATGAAAATGCACAAAATCAGATCTCCTCCCCCTGGCCGCCCAATCGTATCAGGAATAGGATCCATCCTTGAACCACTTTCACAGTTTGCTGATCAGTTCTTGAGGCCAGTTGTACAAAAACATCAACCTATCTAAAAGATACTGTGATCCCCTGAGATTGTTAAAGGATTTTTCGTTTGACCCCCCTCCACCCCCCCCCAAAAGATTTGCTGGTAAGCATCGATATCAAGAGCCTCTATACTAGTCTTCCTCAGGACGCCACACTGAATACCATAGAACAGGGTCTCTTCAAACAAAATTGGCCCTTCCAAACACCACAGCATTTTGTTCTCGAGTGCTGTAAACTAGCCCTTACGGAGAATTTCTTTGAATATAAAGGCATATTATACCTACAGGTCCACGAAACATCTATGGGCAGTACATTTGCCTCAAGTCTAGCAGAACTCTTTGTCCGCCAACTAGAAGAAACACATGTTCTGTCTGATCAGAACCCTTATTGACAAAGGATAAACTTTTGGAAACATTTCATTAACTATATTTTCATTATCTGGGAAGGTGAAGAACAGTCCATTCTAGAATTTCTGACATGGCTTAACACACAAGAAGAGTACCTTAAATTCACTAGTACTATAAGTAGCACCTCTCTTGCCTTTCTCGAAGTCACCATTTTCAGTCAGGACATGCAACGTGAGACAAGAACATATCACAAGAGAGAGTTGATAAACATATCAGTAGTCACATACCCAGAGTCCTTAAACTCACTTATTTACAAGAAGCATTACTATCACCTATAGCGGCCCACTTTATGGTTGAGTTAGTGCCCTTCTCCCCTAATTAGTTTCTGAGGTAGCACTGAGCACCTTATGACGAAAAGAGATTGAGCATCATCTATGAGACATGTCATTTTACCGGATCATGTTCTGTATGATGTTACAACATCTTCTGGGCACCCTATAAGACCATAATCTTTTTGCAGACAACAGTTTCAAAAAAAGAATCTTGGTTAACGTTTGATCATCTAACCAAAATATTGGATTTTATAAGCACGACCTCAGATGATAATAATTAGGACGTCTGGAGATACATTGACCTTTTGAAATCCCCCTGTTTTTATTTTTTTAATCCCCTCTTCTTTTTAATACTGTTAATCAACACATTAATCCCCCTTCTACATCAGCGTACCCCATTCAGTACTACACACACAAAGGGTGTGGGTTAAGTGATTGAAGAACGTGATTCCTTCTAGCACCCTCTTAAGACACTACCACTATATGGAGGATTGCGAAGTATAACCATATTAATATAGGGTACAAAAAACGTAGAAAATGTGCCTACATGCCTTTTTAAGATGTTGTGTTGTTTTGCATTCCATGTTTCAGGGGAAAGCAGTAGATACCCCATTTCGACTGTGAAATCTCATGTCAAACCAAGTTCCAGTGGGATAATGTCTCGCCAGGTACCTTAGGGATCTGATACATAATTGGTCCTGAATAAAGCCATCGACCCCTTGGGCGCAAGAAGGCTGAAACATGTTGACCGCCATTTTGACCACACATTGGATTTGCAGTACAGACTAACAGGCCCCATCACATCTCACAGTTTTTAACCTTGCTACCGTCAACGCTTATGATTAAAATAGGACATTTACTCTGGGGTTGGTAACAATTTTAACTCGCTCTCTGCACAGATCCAACCATGTCTCCGAGTTAGGAGACTCTACTTCCTGGTGGAGGTGAGACCTTATGATGATGCATTTTGCCGTAAGTACTCCAGTGGAACCAATATACCGCTAAAGGAAAACAGTCATTGAGAGTCTCCCTATTATTCTAGAAGAGACACTAACCACAGACTATGGTTTGGGCGCATTCCTTTTGATAACCTCACATGGACCTTGGAAGCAGAGTGCATCCCACGTATTAGTGCTTCCATCTCCCTCTATTTGAGTACCTTTATTTCTCAGCTCATATTTCAAAAATTGCTTCTTATGGTTTATTTCTATTAAATATTTTAATGAAGGTTCTATTTTGCTTAAAAATGGGCACACATTTTTCAGTCATAGAGGCTACAATTGGCTCAAAATTAAACTACTGTAACAATATCCATCCAGGATTGCCAAGTATCTGCTTCACTGTCTTCAAGTGGTGTAAAGCTGTGCTGCTCAACTACTTCAAAGTCAGCCTAGTCATTGCCACATTTCCTCATTTGAAAAAATTACACTGTTTTCAGGTTAGCAAAGAGATCTATATTTTATATCCACATGTATTTGCCATAAAACGTTATAGATTTCTGATCCTATTTTTGCCAAGAGAGCTCTTTCTTTTTATTGACCATCTGTTATGCTTTGCATTGCCAGTTATTTGTTATCAGTTCCTAACATAAGGAAAACACACCAAGGAGGGTGATCTTTTGAATAGCAAATATGCACTGTTTGGAATTTTCTTGCAATTCATATTCAATGAAATGAGCAAAATTTAGGAACATCATTTAGACCTGGCTTTTTACTCTACAGACTGTATACTGATTGCATCTCCAAGTTTCTTCAGGGCTAGGAAGCCTCTTTTGGTAATCACATGCTTTCTCAATTTACATTACAGGGCTGTCAAGGACTGTTTCATCTTCTCCCAGATCACCTGTGCTACAATCAGTTGTTAAATGCAACTCCATCATCACTTCTTCACCAATATTATCAAAAAATCAGATCTGCAACTTAAAGCTGCCACCGACCATGCCATTAATTCCACATCCCCCTCCAAGTGGAAAGTTTTTGACCGCCTCTCAAATGATGACCTTATTGACATCCACAATTCACACCTCTTACGAAGAAAACATTTCCATCGTCCATCACGCAATCCCTGCAAGGAGATGCCCTCACAACCCTCTAATGCCTAATCCACGGAATCTTTCAAGACACTCTCAGCAGGACAGATCCCTCCCCCTGCTGCTGAAACAACCTCTCTCCTGACTCAGTGACTCTCATCAGTTACTGTCCGTCCATCTACCTTACGTTGGATAGATCATTGAGAAAGCAAACTTCATGCAACTGTTGTGCTACCTTATACAGGACTATCAATCCAGGTTCAGACTGTGCCACAGCACAAAGAGAGCTACTCCATGTAGTTTATGATGGCCTCATCAATGATAAAAATGTACCCTATCTCTTCATCCTGCTAAGCCTGTCTGTGGCCTTCAACGCGGTCTACCACCCAGCTTTGATGTGCAATCTAGAATAATGCATGGCATTCTCAAACAAAGGACTGCAATAGTTCACCTTTTACCTCACCAATAACGTCTCCAGATGGGCACCTAAATACCCTAGAAACTACCTGTCTTCTATGGAGTATCATCTCCCCGTCACCTTCAACCTGCATACCAAACCCCTGGGACCCGTACATATTTGTAACATCAACCTCCACCAGAATGTTGATGATCTAAACTGGCAACAACTCAACTCAAGACATTCTGCAACTGAAGACCTGCTTCAGGGTAATTCCGAAATATATGGCAATCACTTTCCTAAACAATAACTTTGCAAACACTGAATTTCTTCTGAATACTAACAGCATCAAACAGCCATAGATTAAGGCTTGAATATCCAACATTAATGTAAACAACTTCACCCCCAACTCCCAGATGCCACCAGTGCAAAATCCTAAGTCTTCTTCCTGGACATAGACCTTTCCATCAAGTAACATATCACAAAGACAACCAAGACAGCATCTCTCCCTTGTGATAAAAGTGAAACAATTCAGACGAAAACTGACTTAAGAACAACAGTGCAAGCCATGGTCTTTTTCAAATCTGAATGGAAGGAAAGCTGTGCTCAGCAATCTTCTCACTCCACAATGGTACCCCTGGAAAGCATTCTACTAATCACGGCACGTCTTATCAAGGGCTTGAAGATGTTCAGCCTTATCAGCCCAATACAGAAGGAACTGCATGGACTCCCACTCCAGGCTCCCATTATCATCAAGACGAACTGAACATCCTACAAGGCCATCAGAAATAACCCCCCCAGGGTACCTGGAAGAGAAACTTACTACCTCAGGCAGGCATCGTCATATCAGAAGCCAAGCTCTAACCAGACTAGAGTTGAAGAAATGTAGGCAGAAACGAGAAGAGAGCCATGATTGTGTCGCTGAGTAAATCTCTCTCGCTCCCGCCTCTGACCTCCCTGCCTTAATTGGTGACTGCCTTCTTTCCTTTGGAATGATTTGCATTAAAATATGTCAGTTGAGGTTTTGACTGCACAGCATTGTACCTGCAGGTCCTGCGCTGCAGTGCGGCAATATTGTCAAGCTGCCTACGGTGCCATTGTCAAAGGGCTAATGGTTGACCCTAGAAACACCAAACATGTCCTCATTGGCAGGTTGCATGGAGGGTGAAAAATATCACGTCGACTGGTAGGTGTAAAAATGTGTTGCTGGCTCTGCAGTAAGGCATAATGTCAGTGGTGCATAATGACACTGCATTAGAACTAATTCCAAAATGTTCCTCTTGGAATAATGAGGAGCGCAATTACTGATATTGTATACAAATATATTTGTATTACTTTTGTTATAGGTTTGCATAGATGTTGTTTCTTTATTTTTCATAAAATATTGAAAAAGTCCAATTGTCTTTGTATTAACAAAAGTATATTAATTTGATTGGTTATTCATTTGCAGGATGGGAAATGTGAGTCTTCAGTCGCCCAGCTTTACCACGTCTTATGCTAGCAGGAGACAGGCTTGGTAGTTAATCTCAATGTATTATAATGTAACTGACATTACTTTCTTTTTTAGTAAAAGATGGATAGTTTACATGGACAGATTGAGCGTACATTGCCTCTGTAAAAATATTATAAGCAAGTTTCCCTCAAGCAAAATTCAAGTGATTTGCCTCAGCTGACAAGAATTATGTGAATAGCCGACAAGAACCAAGCTAATTTCAATAAAAAGACTCAAAAGCAAAATAATCTTTATTCGGATTTATAAAATCCATAAAATGGAGATAAAATAGTACATTCAGCACAAACAATACTTATTAAAAAAGACACCATGTACAAACCAGTTACCAGTAAAAGACTTCATGTACAATTCAGTTACCAGTTAAAGGTAAGCAAGTGCTTGTGCAAAAGCTTAACCAACTTCGGGGCATATTAGCAAGGGCGTTATCGCTGCTTTAGCGGCACTTTTTGCCGCTAAAGCGGCGATTTTTTTATCGCCCTATCAGCAAGCTGTCGCTCACAGGCGTTAGCGACAGCTTTCTGGCGATAGCGGCCCGTTTTCCCATCGCCTTGCATGCCAGCGATAATTATCGCTAATGACATGCAAGGTAGGCGTTCCCAACTAAAAGCGACTGAAAACAGTTGCTAACACAACTTCCCCTATTAGCAACGCAGGCGAAGCGATAAAAAAATCACGCTAAGCGCGAATATTGCTAGAATTTAACACCTGCTAAAAACATGACTTACCCTGTTTGTAGAATAGGAGGTGGATTATCAGCCTAAGTCCACCATGGCGTTAATGCGTGAATATCGCTGGATTTCCAGCGATATTCACGCATTTCGCCGCTATCGCTGGATATTTTATCGCATTGGAGATAAACCTTGCTAATAGCATGTTATCTCCGCGATAATATCCAGCGATAGGTGGCGTTAAATAAATACGCGCTAAGCGCGGTTAGCGATAATTTTCGCCTGTTCTTGCTAATATGCCCCTTCGTTCTACAACAAAGAAACATTTTAACTCCTATCACTTAATGATTAAAAGTGCAAGTAGTGCTTATGCAAAAAATGCTTAATGCTCACTGTATGCTAATCAATAACATTAATAGATGGAAACAATGCTTTGATTTTTCGTAAAACCATTTAAAAAAGAGTAACTAATATAGTTGTTACAAATCATATTCAGCTTACAATACACGTCAAAATATTCGGAAATGGTAATGCTCTTCACTAAAGTAGCAAGTTAGTTCACCACAATTAGCTTTCTCCGTCACAGTCTAAAACTCTTCGGAAACTCCATCAAGAACATGAACTACTCAAATCTTTTCAAATCACATCATTGGTCATCCAAAGCGAGATTTCTGAACGCTCTTGGGCTGTGTATTTCACGTGTGCTACTCTGACCCAGGTAATTCAGGTACTCCCCCTGATATACCATGCTCCTCTCAGGAATTAATGGTCTAAGGCTGTGCTGTGTATAAAGTTGAGTTACCCCTGCTATGTTTAGTATTCGTGCTAGACCTCGTTTGTCTTATAATGCGGAGCTCTCCATATGTCTTGTGTTACCCTATACTAATGTAGCTGCAAACTCTTAGGTTTATCAATATTACTCTTGCCACTTACACATGGTATGTCAGAAAGAATCGACACATGTTCTGTTTGAAAGGTTTATAATAACTTTCATTAAGCAATACCTCGATTGACAATCAATCTCTCCCTGTATTTCACGAGATTAGGGCTTTCATATATTTTATGACATCCTAAGATAACTGTTCTGAATCTATTCGGTTTAACAATATTAACAGTATTACCCTTGCCTCTTATACATGTAATGTTTAGAAGGTTCATGTTATTACTTAGGTAAGCATTGCTCCGTGCTTGACGATGGTCGCTCACACCGTCGCACCTCCTACGTTCAATGGTTCTGGGGATAGGACAGGTGGGTTGTGTTGGGGTTTTGTTATTGCTTATGTCTTATGTTTCTTTTTGTATTACTTTACTTTTTCCCTGTTCACTCCCTTATGAAACCTTTTACTGCATACACCACAGAGTCAACTTGGCATAACAGCCTAAAAATACTCCTGGCATCTAGGAGTAGAAACCCCTACATAGGCAATTCTGTTCCTTCTACCTTTCCTGATAACACAGATTGGTGGTCAGACACAACGACAGCTCTCAATTTCTATACCCTATCTCTCCCTTCAACATGACTACGCAAAAAATCGCAGACAACCTTAACATAGTCTCCCTGAATGTGAAGGGTCTAAACCACCCAACCAAACGTCCCAAAATTCTGGATTATCTGGCAAAATCATAAGGAAACCTCGTTCTCTTCGAAGAAACCCACATTTCTGAGAAATATGCCCCTTTTCTTAAGAACAACTGGATTACAGAGGTGTCCTGTTCTTCAGCAAAACATAAGAAAAACAGTGCTATTACTTTAATCTCCAAACATTCCAATATTATGCTTGAATCTTACAGCCCAGACGGCAGACTACTGATCTCAACCCTCCGCAGAGGTGAAGACTTATTACATGTCATAAATATATACGGACCTAATAATGACGACACAGTCTTTTGGGAGGAAGTATCTAACAAGATAGGCCATTTACCCCGAAACGATCTTATTATCCTGGGAGGAGATTCCAACTTGCCCCTAGACACAGTCCTAGATCGACAGTCATCTTGCAAATACTGTCCCTCAAAATCCCACAAAGTTTTAATGAAAATATGTTTCCAAATACAATCTTAAAGACACTTGGCGCCTGCAACACCCTGACTCAAGAGGGTACACCTTCTATTCAGCCCCTCACAACTCCTACACTAAAATAGATTACATTCTCATCTCTGGCTCCTATGCACACCTGATTGACCATACAAACATCTCTCCAAAACTAATATCTCACCACTACTGCATCAACACTCTGTTAGCAGGGACCAACGCAAAATCACCTACCAGAATATGACGCTTTAATAACGAAGTACAGTCCAACCCCAAAGACAGAGCAAAAATTGAAGAGACAATTACGAATTACTTCAGAGACAATGACCTCCCAGACACAAACATGCAAACATTATGGGATGTTCTTAAGGCAACACTTAGAGGTACCCTCATAGAGATCAAAATGAAAATCAATAAGCAAACAATGCCAAACTTGTATCATTAGAATCAGAAATAAGACAACTCAAAATGACGCATACCAGAAACCTTGACAAAACCACATTGTCTCTTCTTACACAGAAAAAATATGAGATAACAAAATCTTGAGCGATAGAGCCGGGGTGTGCATAAAAAAATGTAAAGGCCTTAAATTATGTAAAGTTAACAAGGCTGATAGACCGCTAGCCTCCTACCTCAAACACAAACAAAACCAAAAACATAACTCATACCAATCCAGAGAAAATCCTAGACTCCTTCAAACAAGTTTATGAAACACTATATCAGAGTGATCAAACCTTGGACCCTTCCCGGTGCAAAAGTTATTTAAATAGAATCCAAGTTCCCCAACTACCAGAAGAAGGTAAAACGCCCTCAGTAAACCCATAACTATGTCCGAAATGTCAAACGCAAATAAAACACTGAATGAAAACAAAGCTTCTGGACCGGATGGCAATACAGCCAAATTCTACAAATCATTCTCCAAATTACTCCAACCAACCATGTTATCCCTATTTAATCACATTGCTAAATCGGGCATTGTTTTTGGTACAATGACTGAAGCACACATTATCATGATCCCCAAAGATGGGAAAGACCTGTCACTGCCCAAAAACTACAGGCCAATTTCTTTGATAATTTTAGACTGTAAAATCTACGCGAATATCCTAGCTACAGATCTTAACACCTACCTTCCCCAACTGATAGGTAATTCCAAAGTCGGCTTCCTCAAAAATCGTATGTCAAACGATAATATGCACCTTTGATGCCATGTCCTTGATAACGTGAAAAAGTCTCGCTCGGGCTCTGTCGCAGTAACACTAGATGCTGAAAAAGCGTTTGACAGTCTCATGGGCCTTCCTCAAAGAATGTCTAGAAGCCTTCAATCTAGGGGACAAATTCATAAGGATGAGCATGGCCCTCTACCAAAATCCAAATGCCTGAATCTCTATCAACGGCTCACTCTCGCCATCACTTAACCTGCAGAAAGGTACAAGACAGGGTTGCCCACTCTCCCCATCCCTATTTCTTCTAGCCTTGGAACCCCTCCTTCTAGACATAAAAAGGAACCCCCGATATCACAGGAGTTGATTTCAAGGGTAAGTGCATCAAACTGGCTGCCTACGCAGATGATATCTTGATAGTCACTGAAAACCCAGGCCCCTCTATCCAAGCCCTCATGTCCACCATAAAACTTTACTCTGAATTCTTGGACTACAAGCTAAATAGGGATAAATCTGAAGTTAAACCTCTAAACCTCCATACCACAAGCAACCTTTTAGGTGACTCGGGCCTTACATAGCAGAAAGGACACATAAAATAACTTGGAATAGAGTTCGGGTTGGACCTGATAGATACCATCAAACACAACAAAAAAATCACCCCCAAAAACAAAAAAACCTCTTGGATAATTGGTCACCCAAATTTATTACGTGGTGGGGCAGAATAGATATGATAAAAATGATGCTTACACCAATAATTGACTACCTTATTAGCATGCTCCCACTACTCCTATCAGATGACTTCTACTAAAAATTAGACAAACTGATCTCGAGATTTATCTAGCAAGACAAAAAAGCAAGAATAGCACTGAGGAAACTTAGACTATACAATACATTAGGTGGTGTTAATCTTGCCAACTTTAGAGATTACCAAACTGCCTTTCTTGCCAAACAAGGCACATGCTTGATCCAGACCCCAGATAACTACACACCAGTCTGGCTAGAGATTTAAAAGGCAATATTAGATAACCTAAACCCATTAACTTTATTTACAGCCAACACTAAACACCTCTCCACGTCTAAGTACATACTCCAGAACACTAAAAATGCCCTTTTAAAATTTGATAAAAAGCAATTCTCTCGAATAAAACTATTGAAACTAGCTTCCCTCTGGAACAACCCGAACATCAAATAAGATGACAAAACCCTGTATTGGCCATCGTGGATAAACAAAGGCATCTACGTCCCTCACCAATTGGGCTCTGAGACATTGCTGTTATCTTTCTCTGACTTCCAATCACTATTTCACTTAGACCGGTTAGACTTTTACAACTGTTTCAAAATTAAAACGTCCATCTCCAAATCTAAATGCAACCAGAATGTGCCATCCCTGCCTGAATTTGTGTTAACCTTAACAAATCCGGACATCAAGTGTCCAACCTCTACCGCCTACTATGTCCTAAGACAACAAAATTAAAAAAGAACATAACAAAATACTGGGAAAACCACTCCTCTAATCCTATAACAGATTCAGCCTGGAACATTATCTGGAAATCAGTCACATCTCAAAACATCTCCCCAGTTCTCTGCCAAATTAAATTCTGGCTACTACACTAAGCCTACTGGACCCTATCTCGACTGCACTCCTTAAAATCTTGGAAAACACCACTTGCTGGAATCGTAACAAGGAGAAGGGAGACCTTGAACACCTCATCCTTCACTGTGAATCGCTGTCCCCCCTTCTGGGACAAAGTCTTCGCATTTCTATCAAAGCTATTTGACTGCCACCCTTAAAAAGAACTTTCTTTTCTCATCAAAGGCTTCCTCGTCCCCGATCTTAATTGTTTGGATGATCGTGCCTCACTAGACCTTCTACTAACTTCAATGACCAAAATAGTCCTCTCTAATTGGAAAAATACGCGCAAGGCTTCCTTTCGTACCTGGATCAATTGGGTATCTCACATTAGGGGAGCAGACAACATAGCACTCCTCCATTCCCCATGGAAATGATCTTCTAGACCCATATGGGAAACGCTGGATAACTATTTCGCCACCACAAACCACCTTAAGCACATGCTCAACACACTTACCCTCCTCACCCCACCTTCTCTCCCATTAGGCTTCGCCAAACACGGACATTTCACTCAACTCTAAGTTGGCTTCCCAACCAAAGCAACTTCTTATTGTTCATTTTGCAAGCCTTGATGCCTGGAGCACCTCTATAAATATAACATATATGTGTGGTGACTTGACTTTCGCAAACCTCATGCCATTCCTAATCTAAAAGATAGAGTGGCTGCTCTGTATAGTGCAATGCAATATGGAAGTTTGTCCAACTTATACCTGACACCTACTTATACTCTGTTTCTGCAATGTGTAATGTAAATTGTATGATTTGTGCTCTTCCATAATTGTGCCCTAGAAACTTAGCATTGTAAGTTGGGCATACCTACGCATTACCGATTGCGCTGTGTATAACCTGAACATGCCTCTATTTGTATGATAAGGCAAGCTTTGTATCGTTTCACTGCACATATTAGACTGCACCTCTTATGACTCAATGTCCTAAATGACTCTGTAACCTTTTTACCCCCTCTTACGGTATTTATTTAATTACTTATTTGTTCAATTCATTACTTATTTGTTCAATTATGACTTTCCCCTGTATCTTTTACATTTTATCTTCAAAATTCAATAAAATATTTTTTGAGCAATATATTTGATTCATCATATTCTTATCTTATATTGTCCAGGTAGGTCAAAGAATTTCTTCTCTTAATTACACACATAATAAAATTGGAAAAAGTATGGCAGATCACTTCATTCTCTAAATTACATAACAAATTAAAAGCATCCTGATAAAACATGAATCTCTCTGGTAAAAATAGATGACGCAACAAACTTTTTCTAATATCTCTGTACAATCCACAAAAAAAACATGAGATGATTAGTTGACTGTGTAGCCATCCCATCACAGGGGCATTTAGGTAAGTTTTTTTTGACCAAGCATCCCCTTTTGGGAATGCTTTAAGATAATGGAGAATGCCTACCCGTAACTTGTTAAATAAAATCTCTGTTGGGGATTCATAACCATTATCAGGTACCCCTGCACTCCCTGGGTAACAGGCCCTGGCATATATCTGGCCACAAAGTGCTTTTGAAATTCTCTGGTTTCTCTAACTGCCATTCTATTGTTAATGAACCCCCGGGCATGCTCTCCCCTGCTGCTCGCTCCAGCAGGTCCTCGCATCTTGTATTTCTTTACTCTGCAGTGTGCCTAATCATTGTTTTCTTTCCCCCACAGAATCCCTAACGCTTGGTTGCTTTCCTCCTCAGACTCCCTCATCATTTTCTCTCTTTTTCCCCCGCAAATTCCCTAGTCACTCTCCTCCTCAGATTCCCTAAACGTTTCTCTCTTTTTCCTCTGCAGATTCCCTAATCGTTTTCTCTTTCCCACCCCCCGCAGTTTCCCTAATCACTCACTTTTCCTCCTCAGATTCCCCTAATCGTTTTCACTTTTTTGCCTCTGCAGATTCCCTAATTGTTTTCTCTCTTTTTCCTCCGCAGATTCCCTAATCATTCCCTCCTTCCTCCCCAGATTCCCTAATCACTCGCTGCTTTCTTCCTCAGATTCCCTAATCACTGTTTCTTTCCCCTCAGTTTGCTTAACTTTTGTCTTCCTTTCAGGTTCCCTAATCGTTATTCTCTCTCCTCAGATTCCCTCGTTCCTCCACCCCGGGCATCTCCGCTCTCCTTCCCAGCCATTTTCCAGCACTCACCTCCCTCAGGGCCCCACCCCCTCCCGAGCAACCTCCTTAATGGAGGCTGCATTGCAGCCGTGCTGAGGGCGTGCCGAAGTCAGGCCTGTCTGTACCCGTCCGCGCCTGGACCGTGGACAGAGCCCAGACCCCTGGTTCGCCACCACCCCATCACAGACCAACATTGAGCCCTCAGCCCAGGGCCACACAACAACAACTGCCACCGCACATCTCCGCAAAACAAGGCAGGACCCTTCGCCTGCTGTCACTGCCCTCTCCACTGCAGCACCATACCCCTCGCCCCAAAGCACATTCTGACTGCCCCAAATATGGTTCAAATCCACTGCCTAATAATCAACACCTGCTCACTCCACAAACACGCCAGCGAAATCTGGGACACTATCTCTTCTCTCACACTGGATATCGTCTTCCTCACCGAGACATGGCTCAACCGGGGATCATCAACCATCATCGCCTCCGCTATACTTTGTGGATACAAGGTAATCCACCGCAACCATACCCACAAGCAAGGTGGTGGAATAGACATCATCCATACAGAGTGCAACAACTGCACAGCCACCACGGACAGCCCCACCCCATCATGGAACACCTCAATTTCCTGATCAACATCAACAGCAAACCACATTCAGAGGCACCCTCACCTACAGACCCCCGGGTCCCCACCCCGCCTTCTGCTAGGCCATCACAGACTTCATCCCCCCCCCAGCTATCCACTACAAAGACTTCCTCTTCCTAAGGGACCTCAGCTTCCACCTGGAAGACCCCACAAACGCCAACTCATCCAACCTCCTCAATCATGGACATACTCGGACTCTCCCATCTAGTCACTGACCCCACACACATTGCTGGACACACATTGGACCCCATATTCTCCGCCAGCAACATAGTCAGATACAGCCATGACAGCGAAGTCACCTGGTCCAACCACTCAATAGTACACTTCAACATTTCCGCCATGACCATCCCTCCTAACAACCCCTCCAGCACCCCCTACAGGAGCTGGAGTAAGATAACAGAGGACCTCTGGGCTCACCACTGCTGCACTCCTCCCCCAACCCAGATGCAGCCATCAAAAACTTCAACAGCTTGATTACCAACTGCGCCGACATAGTCGCACCCCTCAAAACTCCCAAACATAACAGACCCCCCACCACGCCGATTTGTTTACAGACAAATTCCTAATCTCAAAACTCAACAGCATAAAATTGGAAAGGATCTGGCACACCAGGAAGTCTACCTCCAATGGGGGAAAAAGTCAAACTAGTTTTAAACAACTACCAGACTCAACTAAAGAACACAAAGAAAAACTCCCTCAACACCCGCCTTGAAGCCAGCTCCAACCGCAGCAAGGAACTCTTCTTCATCGTCAAGGAGTTCACTAACCCCATGACAACAGAGAACACCATCACCCCCTCCCAGGACCTTTGTGACTCCTTCACAGAGTTCTTCCATCACCAAATCACAGCCATATACGAACACTTTGACCCCCAACCACCCCTAGACAGCATCAACACTCTCCCCTCCAACAAGAACCACAACCCAGCAACAATAACTACATGGGACACTCTTACAATGCAGACCACCACCACCATCATGGGCTCCATCAACTCAGGAGCTCCCAGGGACCCTTGCACCCACAATATGTTCAACAAGGGAATAAACCCTATTAGACAAGAGCTCACCACCATCTTTAAAGCCTCCATCTTCTCCGCATACTTCTCAGCTGCCTGGAAGCACACAGAGGTCAATCCTCTCCTAAATAAAACCCTCTGCAGACCTGAAAGATCTCAAAAACTACCGACCTATATTCCTACTCCCCTTTTCTGGAAAAAGTCATAAACAACCAACTTTCCAACCATCTGGAAACCAATAAACTCCTGGACCCTTCCCAATCAGGATTCCGTGCTAACCACAGCACAAAAACAGCTCTTATCGCAGCCACAGACACCATCAGAGCACTCATGGACAAGGGGGAGACCACTGCCCTTATCCTCCTTGACCTCTCTGTAACATTCAACACCATATCCCACTAAACCCTCCAACACAGCCTCTACCAGATGAGTATAAAAAAAACCTCAAATGGATAGCTTACTTCCTCACAGGAATAATCCAGAATTCCCGCCTCCCACCATACTCCTCAGCACCCAAGGACATCGTCTGCGGCGTCCTCCAATGATCACCTTTAAACCCCACTCTCTTCAACACCTAAATGGCCCCAATAGCCCCCAGTGGTCAGATCACACAACATGAACATCAAATCCTACGCTGATGACACTCAGCTCATCTTGTCACTTTCCTCAGACAACACCAAAGCAAACTTTCACAGATGCATGACCAGCATCACCAGCTGGATGCAGAGCAAGTGCCTCAAGCTCAACACCGACAAAACCCAGGTACTCATCTTCGGAAGCACAACCTCCCAGTGAAACGACACCTAGTGGCCAACCGAACTCAGCCCACACACAAAGAACATGCAAAATACCTAGGCATCATACTTGACAGCAAGCTCTCAATGAGAAAACAGGTAAACACCATCTCTTCGGCATGCTTACATATCCTCCACATGCTGAAGAAAATCTTCAAATGGCTCCCCACTGACACCAGAAGCACCATTACCTAATCTCTCATCACCAGCTGCTTGGACTATGGCAACACCCTATAGGTAGGGATCACCACCCAACTACTAAACAGGCTCCAGACCATAGAGAATACAGCAACAAGGCTCGTCTGTGACATCCCGAGATGAGCCTACATAACACCCCACCTCAAAACGCTGCACTGGCTCCCCGTTAATAGACGATGCCAGTTCAAACTCCACACCTACAAAGCCCTACACAACACTGGTCCAGCGTACCACAACCACAGAGTAAACCTCCACCAACCCACCAGACAACTACGCTTCTTGTTCCTCTACCTTGCCCACACTCCTCGCATCCTCTGAAGCAGTGGCCACACCTTCTCCCACATGGCTACAAAACACTGGAACGACCTCCCTCTGCAACTCCGACTAGCCCCTACCCTTCATGAGTTCAGGAAGAAGCTGAAAACTAGGCTATTCAACAGATAGCCTGGAGCAGCGGCATAGCCACCCTCCAACACCTGGATACTCTCACGAGTGATAAGTAGGCTCTATAAATCCTGTTTGATTTATTGATGAACATACATTTCATTTCATTTTTACTATAGCGTAGAATATTGACAGGGTTAGTTACAGATACTTCATCTTGGAACTCTTTTAATAGCCCGTCCAGATTTGTTAGCCACGGAATCTTGTTATAATGTTTGAGCGTGAGACAATCAGATATAACTTCCATAATGAATTAAGCACCAGGCTTATTCCAGATATTATGCCAGTAAATAAGCAGGTTCAAGCAGATTGTATCTTCGAGATAGGGCATATCTAATTTCTATCGGTAACAAAGGATGCTACAGAGCGGGCACAGCCAAGAGCCTGCATAAAAATTGTTGTTCCTGAATTTGTAAAATTCCGGTCTTGGTTGGACCCCACACTGTAGCTCCATAGGTAGCAGAGGAATCACATTTACTCCGATAGAGTTGAAGCGATTCCCTGATTGGTTTGTTACCAATCTTACTAGAGAATCTAAACAGGGCCTCAATTGAGCTGGTGTTTTTTTTATTTTGCGGTACTTAAATGTGGGCCCCATGTAACAAGGTGGGAGAAAAGCACCCCTAAAAACTTTTCATCTCCTCCACTTTGTGACTCATCAGGCGATGTACTTTCTTCCTTGGTTTTCCCTTTCCACAAACCATGATAAAGATTTTTGCTAGATTGAGTTTTAGCTCATTTTGCTCCACATATACTGCAAACTTTTCGATCAGTAATTGCAGCCCATTAGCGGTTATGGAAATCAGAACCGCATTCTCAGAATATAGGAGCACTGGGGTTGGTCGGGAACCAACCTTGGCAGTGTCAGCTTCTAGCTGCTGTTGTGTTTTACCCACCCCATTGATATATAGTGCAGATAGGAGGGGGGCAAGGACACAGCCTTGCTTAATACTTCTAGTGACCTTATAGCCAGGGGTACAGTCTCCACTCACCCCATATCTTATCTGTGCTGTTCATCTGGCATAGAGCTCAGATAAATGTGAGATTATGTTTCCTTAGCCCCCAACTCAGCAAGTGAATTCCATAGCTTTACATGGTTTACCATATCAAAGACACTGGTCAGGTCAGCGAAGCAGAGATAGATGTGTCACTGTCTTGCTTCTGTGTATTTGCCTATTATGAGGTTTAGATTAATACACTGCTCAATGGTGCTGATGGCCCTGCTAAACCCATACTGGGTATCAGTTATCACCTGATTATCCTGTACCCATGCCTCCAACCTTTCCATTATTATTCTTCCCATGATTTTTGCTGACGAGTCCAGGTGGGATATCGGCCCATACCAATTTGCCTCCCCTCTTTTTCCCTTTTTAAAAATGGGCACAATTCTGCTCTCTGTCCATGTAATCGGAAAGACCCCCTTGTGCTGCTGCATTAAAGACCTGGGTTAATATGGGAGCCCATAGGTTTATATTAGACTTAAAAACATCTACTGGGGCCCCACAGGGCCAGGGGCTTTCATATTGGCTGAATTTGGAATTGCACTGATAACTTCCTCCAGTCTTGGGCTAGGGCTCCCCGATCTGCAGTTGTATTATCTGACTGGACTCTTACAGTATGCGGCGCGACACTGAACCCAATAGGGAAATGAGTTTGATGTCGGGATCCGTTGGTACTGCTCAGCTTCCCCATTTACTGATGTGTGGTAGGGGACTGCCACCGGACACTCCTTTTTGTGTCACCACGGTGGCTCGAGCATGGGACCTGGCAATTAGACAGGCTCCGTACACACCACTTCTACCACTTTGGTGGCCTAGCCCCTTCCTCCATATTCGCAAATCCATGAGTGTCAAGGATTGGATAGCGGGGGTTTGTCAGACGGCGGGAAACCTATATTTGAATGGCACTTTTATGACTTTGGTTGACATGGGAACACATTACGGGGTTAATGACTGACAGTTTCTGCAATATGCAAGTACCTCACATACTGTCTGTGGGATATGGCCCACCTTCCCGGAGGAACCAGAACAGTCTCATGTACTCAGGGTAGTTCTCCTTTAAAGGCATTATCTCCCAACTAAACGTATCCTTGAAGGCTGACAGGATGACAACACTCACGGCACGCATGAAGGCATGAGACAGAGAATTGGTGACACCAATGACAATGAATGGAGTAGAGCAAGAGCGCAGGTGTGAGAGGTTGCTAGTAACACCCGCTTCCAACTAGTGCACTTTTATTTTCTCTACCATGCCTTTTTAATCCCTGCAAGACTCCATAGGGCGTACACGGCGGGGCCACTGGGATGCATTAGATGCGGGTTCATTCCTGCTGACTTCTGTCATGTGATGTGGAATTGCGTACAGCTCGCCTCGTACTGGAGTGTACTGTGTGGAGTGACTGGGGTGGATGTGGAAAACACAATTTGGCATTGCCTGCTGGGTGCTGGGGCTACTGCCCCATCTCAAATGGGGAGGGAAATGTGATATAAATGTGTCCAGTTGGGCCTGCTGTTTGCACGCTGCCGTATAGCTATACATTGGGCTAGTCCTATGGCCCCGGGGCTTACTAAATGGAGGGCGGATCTATTAGAATGGGCGGTGGCTGAGGAGTGTGGTCTTAGGAAAGTGCGTTTGGACGCGCATGCGGAGAGGGATCTTGAGATGTGGTTGAGTATGTTGGATGCTCTTGGAGAAAACAGTGGGGAACGAAATTGGGGTGAGAATCAGGGTGGGAGTGATGACGTGGGAGATACTGATGCGAGTGGGGAGTAGGAGCTGGGAGAAGCACCAGACTCCCAGGTGAACATTTGGCGGACTGCACTGGATCTGAGTGAGGTGTCTTTACGTGGTTGCTGTTTAGGATCTTTGTCTGAGGATGAGACCCTCCCACTGCTGTTCGCACATGGGCACCCTATATTGTGGAGACGGATACGTGTGAGGAGGGAGGGCTTTTTGTTCTTCCTGCCCTCGCGGAATTGAGGGTGTACGGTGGGTCCTCCGGCCTAGACACTGCACACACCACACACACCCAAATGCAACTGTTTGTATCAACTGTAATCGTGCTGCTATGTCCTTTCTTTGTATTTCAACTGTTGAAAAAACTGAATAAGCAAAGTAAAAAAAAAAAAAACTTCCGGTAAACTGACTGAACTTAGAGATGTCAATATTTGGAACTTTCGGTCTTCCTGTAATATGTCCCTTTTATGATTTTGTGAATTAAAGATACTGCCAAAATGGCTGAGCCAGTCGGATTGAGAGACTGTAACTCAACCCTCGGGTCGCTATCGTTTTTGAGAAATGGGGAATTTATTGTCTGATCTCTACACTCTGGTGCCTGGACCAGTTTAGCCCATATCTTTTCCTGCAGCAACTTCTTCCTCTGGGCTAGCGCTTGGTTATAGCAATGTCTTAGTTTTGTGACCCCCTTGCAATCCCTTGGTACTGTGTGTAGGGCCTTTTTTAAATTTGGGTTTCCTCCTGAACACAAAGGGTCAAAGGGCTTTTTGTTGGTGCTCTTACAAGTGACTTTTAAATTTTCTGAAATTGCTGTGGTGATTTTCTCAAAACCACTCACAATTCTTTCTGCGGCTGCCTCTAGTTCCATACATACCATGCAGTCTTCTTTGTTTTTATTTATGACTCGGCCCAGAATAGCTGAAACATCAACACCAGACCATTTAAGGCTAATACCATTCTTCCTTGCTACCTCGATATGGGGATCTAGCTTGGGTGTTTTGTTATGGTTAAACTTCACTTTTAAGGTTAATGTTAATGGAAAGTGGTCACTAAAATTAGAAGAAACCACAAAAAAGGAGTTCAGCTTTTCTAAGCCATGTTTCGGAAGCAAAATATGGTCAATGCACGAGCTACACTCATTACGTAAGAAGTTTGCAGGGGACGTTTTCATTTTCACCGCTTAGTTCTAAAGGTGCTAGATTATACTTATGAATTACTTCATTTAGGATATCTCCGTATCCACCTTGGGTAAAGTGATTCTGTGTGTTCCCTAATACATCATTGTATCCACGTACATTAGTCAGAGAATATTTACACTAACTCAAGTTGAAATCACCTGCCTATATGAACATGGACTCATCCCACATCTTCTTTTCAAAGGCCTCCAATTCCCTAACTAGTTGTTCCACAATTTTATACGTTTGACTGCCAAATACATTATTATAGAAGTTTATCATCACAAAAACACTGTTTTGGGTCTGTCTGGAAAAGGGCCAGCTGAAAAAACAGGGACTTTAAATATGTTTTCTTTAATTTGACTGGTACTGTAGTTGAAAGTAGGATTGCCAAACCGCCCTTTGCCCGCCCATGTGCTGATGGGGTTGCAGGAGTGGTAATTGTCACAAATCCATCAACTGGAAAGCTTTGTGTATGCTATGTTTCCTATAAGCATAAAGGGTGTACCGTGCTTATGTAGTTTCGCCACTCCCTATTACCTAATTGATTTTTTATTCCTGCAATTTTCCATGACCCTAACCATTAAGATATTAGTGGTTTTATTTGACTTAGAGGCGTGTCCTGTGCTTATCAGTGCTACCCTAATGCTACCAGGGTCTTCTGGGTTTTCTGATATCTTCTCAGAATCTTGCAGTCAGTCCTGCTCGCTAAGATTAGAGAGGGGTGCGTGTCTGTGAGTTAAAGTTATCGAATTTGCAGATCTGTGAAAACCTGGTCTATCGGTTGGCGGCTAACCCATCATTTTTCCCAGAAGCACCAAGAGTCTATGAAAGAAGCCTAGAGGCACTGCGAGAATTCCCTGCTCAATATGATCTTAGTAATAATATCTGCGATTTATGTTACAGAGCAAGGAGTTTACCACAGATGGGTGTCTGAAATGTAATACTATGCAATCGCTATGATCAGTCTTCTGCGAATGTCCAACCCAGTTTACCCTCCTGACAGTAATGATTTCCTAAAATAAAAAGTTAGTATCACAAATATGTTCTGCCAACCAATGAGCAACCTTATTCTTTAGGTCTGACCTGTTTTCATTTATGTGTGGTTCAAATTTAGGAACACACTTTAGTATTCTAAGGTAAGGTGTAGCATCAGGAGGAAGATGTAAAGTATCTGAGATGGATGCAAAACCAACCGAGTTGCCTTTGGTAGGTTTTGTAGGCAAGATCTTTTGACATTCTTTTCTAGGCCAGTCTGCAAATGATCTTTGGGTGATAACTCCCTTTCCATTTTTTGGTTGACTTGGGAAGGTTGATTTACATGCAGTGGTTAATGTTTCAGACTGATCAGCTTTCTCAGTGCTGTCAGATATGACGTTGGTCGGGGCGTTTTGGAAAGAGGGCCCGCTCTGTATGTTAGCAGTTGGAATTCTACACGTACTTTCTAGGCTTACAACCCTCCCCTTGATTTCCCGAAGTTCAAAAAGAACTTTTTTTTCCAAATTGTCAAATTTCGAATGTAGGGGCATATTAGCAAGACCGGCGATAAAATTATCGCCGTTTTAGCTGACAGGAAACTGCCGCTAAAGCGGCGATAATGGGCTTGCTAATATGCGTTATGAATTCAATAGAAGCCCAGGTTAGATGTGCAGGACATCTAACCTGGGCTTCTATTGGAATTATATACGCATATTAGCAAGCCCATTATCGCCGTTTTAGCGGCAGTTTTCTGCCGCTAAAGCAGCGA
The DNA here is from genome assembly GCA_963921515.1 of Calotriton arnoldi. NCBI lineage: Eukaryota > Metazoa > Chordata > Amphibia > Caudata > Salamandridae > Calotriton > Calotriton arnoldi. Next base: position 299,031 of record CAWUFW010008256.1, read on the forward strand.
TAATTTTATCGCCGGTCTTGCTAATATGCCCCGTAGTCTTTAATCAGTCTCAATATTCTTTATACCATGTAAATCTGACTCCTTTGGGATAACCTTGTGAGTATCTTTTCTAATTGGATATTTTGCATTTGGGGCTCTGTTTGCATTTTTAGGTAGCGCTCCAGATTTTCCTGCCGGATGTTTAATTCTTTTAGCTGGGGGTGATTCCTTTTTTTTTTAAATTATTTTTTATTAATGCAAAGGGGATCATCATAGTATATACAATTATTCTACAGTAGGAAGACGGGGTAGCTTCACACTCATAATTTACATGAAACAATTTGGCAAATTGGAAAAAAGACATATATAATGAGAAAATCATATTACATTATTCATCCTTAAGTACATCATGTCAAACAATTTGGAATTTCCGCATTGAGCGTATACCTCTAGTTTTTGCCAAAGCTTTTTTCCTCTTACAAATCTCGACCAACATAATCCACCACTCTACCGTGCTGCTAGGTTTGGGGGAGATCCAAGCCCTGGCAATTGTGAGCCTAGCAGAAACTAATATAATAGCAAAAAATGCGCGGCGTGCAGGGCTAGGGTCGGCCTTGAATTCCATCATGATCTCCTGTACGGTAAATTTTAGTTCTAAACCAAGTCTATCTTTACATATGTGACTAACGCCCTCCCAAAATGCCCAGATCAGCGGGCATGTAGCAAACATATGCACGATATCGACCGCTAAAACTCCACATTTGGGACATTTAGTTTTATCGTCAGGGGCTTGATCACCTCTTTTCTCCCGCCAGCTGGCTATCTTCTATGGGGTGTAATATAGCATACACAGTGTCCTAAAATGTTGGAGCTTTAGATTGACTGAGGCTACCGCTTCTTTTAGTGTTGTGAGTGCATCATTTATTGCTGTAACGGAGATGTCTGTCCCCAGAGTGCGACTCCACTTCAAAGCGAGCTGGACGCATGGATCAATTCGTGCTGCGTTAAGTATTGGTAAGCAATGCGTATTGAGTGTTCACGGGGTATTTCTTGCATTAATGTCAGAATCTCATAAGCAGGTATGGATGCAAGCCTTTGTGATCGCAGGAAAAAGTCTCTAATTTGCAGAAACTTATAATGATATTGCTGAGGGAAGGAGAACGTATTCTGAAGACTTTGGAATATTTTAAAGCCATTGATATCGTATAGATGACCAAGTCTTTCCACCCCATGCATAGCCCACCTTTTTGCCACACTGTCATTGAAGATCCCGAATAAGAATGGGTTGTCCCATAAAGGGAACCTGTCGTGGAATATTGGAAGCGAGTGGCCAGAGAGAATTTCCCGCCAAACAGTGACAGTATCTCTGACTGTCTTAAAACGAACTCATTTGTAATAGTTCGGATCTAGAGTATGATACAGAAATCTACTACTGTCTTGGCCCAGTAAAAGCTGGTGGTTAAAATCTTGGGGGCATATTACCAAGGAGTTGCGATAATTATCGCAAAGCGCGATTAGCGCTGTTTTTTTTATTGCCGGCTATCGCTGGATTTCTTCGCGGAGATAACGCGTTATTATCAACGCTTATCTCCAAGGTGATAAAAAATCCAGCGATAGCGGCGAAACCCAGCAATAGCGCGAGAAATCCAGCGATAAATTCACTGCGCTAATGGAAAGCTCGCTAATAGGCAGGTGAGGACTTAACCTTACAATCCACCTCCCATTGACAAGATGGTTAAGTTAAGTTTTTAGCAGGTGTTAAATTCCAGCGATAATCGCGGTTAGCGTGACTTTTTTTATCGCTTCGCGGGCATTGATAATAGGGCGAAGTTGTGTTTGCGACCTTTTCTGTGTGCTTTTAGTCAGGAACGCCTACTTTGCATGTCATTAGCGATATATATCGCTGACATGCAAAGCGGCACCAAAACGGTCGCTTTCGCCATAAAGCTGTCACTAACAGCTGTTAGCGACAGCTTGCTAATAGGGTGATAGAAATATCGCCGCTTTAGCGGCAAAAAGTGCCGCTAAAGCGGCGATACCGCCCTTGCTAATATGCCCCTTGGTCTTTATTTGAGAGAAGGCTATGTATACGACCCAAAAAAGAGGCCCAGAAATATAGTTTGAAATCAGGTAATTGAAGACCCCCTTGTTTATATGGATATTTTATAAACTTAATCGCTTGTCGAGCTCGCTTATAGCCCCAGATGAAGCTACTTATGATACCATCTAGTTTTTTAAAGAAAAAATTGGGTATTCTTGGGTACTCTTACAGGAATAGCATGGAATACGTATAAAAATTTAGGTAATATCGACATCTTTATAATGTTACATCTGCCAATAATGCTGATAGGTAGATTATGCCATCGTTTTAACTTTTTGGTAACTTCCTGTAACAAAAGATCATAATTCAAATTTAGTATGTTTCCTAGTTTCGAAGTAATGCGCACTCCAAGATAAGTTGCTACCTGGCACACTCCTGCTATAGGTCTAGCAGGTTTGAAGTTTATGATCACCTGTGTCTTACTAGGATTTAATTTATACCCAGAAAATTACCCAAAGGTTTTGGCCTCGTTCATAATTATTTCTAGAGAAACAGCTGGGTCAGCTGTAAAAACCGCAATGTCGTCTGCGTAGGCAGTTACCTTGAGCCCACATGTTCCGGAGCATATGGGTGTGATATTTTCATTAATCATCAGTGTCCGTTAAAGGGCTCAATATGTAGTGCGAACAAGAGTGGGGACAGAGGGCACCTCTGCTGTGTCCCTCTGTGCATAAGAAATGGTGCAGATTGAATAACTAGATAGCTCAATTTGGCCTGCAGTATGCAGTATAAGGCTCGAATTCACGTGAGGAATCGGCCAGTGATTCCATAGGCTGCAAGAGTAGACAAGAGACATCCCCAAGCTACGCAATCAAAGGCCTTTTCTGCATCTAAAAGTATCATGCCTAAGTTGCTCCCTGTTTGATTAGCATAATCAAAGGCCATAATCGCTGTGTTGGTGTGTGCTGTAGTTCCTCAACCCACTATAAAGCTGTGTTGTTGTCCTGAAACCAGGCCCGGCATCAGAGGGGCCAGACGGTTAGCCAGCACCTTAGCGTAGAGCTTAGCATCCGCGTTAATGAGGGATATTGGCCGATACGAGCCACATTCATTGGGAGGCTTACCCTTTTTTAAGAAGAATACAATGTTAGAAGTGTCCCAGGTTGATGGAGTTGTCCCAGAGGTGCTAATCTCTTATATAACCTTGGCGAGCACAGGTATCATGACATTCTTAAATAGTTTATAGAATTCAACGGGGATCTAATCGTCCCCAGCTGCTTTACCTGGTGGCAACGCCGATAGGGCCACAAAGAGTTCCTCCTGAGAAACCTCAGAGGTCAGCTGCAAAGTAGCCTTCTCCTGCAAGGGTGGGAGAGCTGCCCTTTCTAGGTATTTAGAGAGTTCCTCTGAGTTTATCGGGTCTGACTCGGCGTATAAGGTTTCATAGTATGTTATAAACTGTTTAAGAATCATGCGGGTCTCTGTGTGAAGTGTATTATCCATCCCTTTGATAGCCTTGATTGAGTTTTTAGCTTTTTTGCCTGCCAATTAATATGCCAGCAGCTTCCCCACCTGTTCACCATATTCATACTGCGAAGACTGATGTTTGTTATAATTTGCAGCCACTTTCTCCTTTAGGGCCTGCCCAGCTAAAGCCCGTGAAAAGACCATGTCAGAATAAATCTGGGATTGCCTAAATTCATTATGTTTAACAGCAATAGCATGAGATCGTTCCAGGTTGGCAAGTTCAGTGCAGATGATTTTAGTTACACCCTCTCTGGCTTTATTCTCTCGCCAAATGAACTGCTGAGTGATGCCTCTAATATAAGCTTTTATCGAACCCCAGAGAATACAGAAGTTAGCAGAATTGACATTATGGTGAATAAATTCTACCTGGAGCCTTTCCATGTGTGCAATGTACTGATTATCTGACAGTAAATATTGAGGGAAAGAAAAAGAGCGTCTGGTTTTACTTATCGGCTGCATTTGAAAGCTAAGAATTATGGGATTATGGTCCGATGTAATTTTTGGGCACAGCTCGGTCATCCCTGTCTGAAGTATCTGATTGTGAGCCCAAACCATATCTATCCTGGAATACTGCCTGTGTGGGCATGAATAATAAGTGTAGCCTGGAAGATCTGGATGTAGCGTCCTCCATATGTCTTTAAGGTTGTGTAAACGCGCTAGTTCCTGAATCGATGCCCTTACTTTTGGCATTCTTACAGTCGTTCGACGACTAGTAGAATCAACGGAATAGTTCATCACGCAATTGAAATTGCCCATAATTATTAGCACCCCTGCAGTTCCAATAGGATAAGCATTAACTCATTGAAAATCTCGGGATCGTTGGCATTAGGGCCATACAGATTAACCAAAACATATTTCACGTAAAAAATAGCCAACTGAGCGATTACCCACCTCCCTCTTGGGTCTGCTAAGACTCTAGGGGGCAGATTTACAAGGCCCTTGCGCCACTTTTGCGTCACTTTTAACATGGGAAAAGTGACGCAAAAGTGGCGCAAGGGCCTTGTAAATCTGCCCCTAAGTGTTGTATATGTGAACGCTTTGCTAGCAAGGATTGCAGTTCCTCTGATCGAGACACTTTGTGAGGTAAAAGCGATAGTATGATATTTTAGTTGATTAAACAGCCCCCTGTCTTTAGGAGCTAAGTGTGTTTCTGATAAAAATACCAAATGTGGTTTATATAAGTTTAGCTCTTCCCGAACAAGCTGACGTTTCCTAGCAGCATTCAAACCAGAGACATTCCAGCAGAGACATTTAAGTAGCGCCATAAATTATTAGAAGTTGAACACAATAAATAGATTTTCCTTGTGAGTAAGTACATTCTTTAGTGTAATTCATACATTTGCAGACCTTGTTCCTGATGCAACCCCGAGAAAATTGCAGCTTAATAGCTGCTCCCTGCCTTTCCATTCGCATACCCACTGTGCTTTTAACTGATCCCTTAGACCTAAACCCTCCCAATACCCCCAAACTAGTCCACCCGGATCCCACCTTATGTCCAAGGAAAAGAATCACCCCCCTCCCTGCTGTCGCTGACAGGACAGCTGACGAGAGCACCAAACACCCTGAGAACTGCCCCACCACCCCAATACACCGTGATTCTAGTTTCTCAAAAAAGTCTGCTGCGAGAGTGTGGAAAAACAGAGAAAGAAGAAAGAAAAGGAAAAAGTAAAAACATATCAATCATTCGATCACAGGGGGAATCCCTGTAAAAACAGAGGAATAAAGAAGGGGCATACCCAAAATCAGCTTTGTTAATATATCAGTGCATTGCATAGTGTTGGTATGACTCCACAAGTATCCGTTTGTTCCTCTCGTAAACCATACTTTTTGATATCTTTAGAGAAAAAGAAAAAAAGAAAGAAGGGAAAGCGAAGTTATTTAGTTTCTTGTTGCCACTTTGCCAGAGTCTGTTGAGCAGCTTGCTCCGTGTACACCAATTGAACTTGACTGGCTCTTGTAGAAATACCTGTGCCCCTGAGATTTAAAGGGTCTATAAACTGGCACCGTTTCCAACGTCTATCCATCGTGTTCTTATAGAGATCCGACCTGCAGAAAATGGAGTAAGAACCCACTCTAATAGGGGCAGTAGGACGAGCTTTGATGGACACTGCTTGTCGTAAGAGAAAGTTTCCAAAATAGACAAGAAAAGGCAGAGAAAAACGACCTGCAGGGCTGTTGAGAACAGATGGTAATCTATGTGCCCGTTGCACTTGGCTGTCCCAGTCATCTAGATCAGGGAATGATCTTTTAAGTAGTTGTACTATAAATGCTCGAGGGTCAGCGCCTTCTTTGTTTTCAGGTACACCAAACAGGCGAATGTTATTACGTTGTTGCCTATTTTCTAAGCCCTCGATTTTGCTTTGCAAGAAAATGAGCTGATTTTCGTGTGCGTCGGAGATCTTAGCGACCCTCATTGTATGATCCTCTGTCTGCTACTCGTTGTTGCAGCTCTGTGATATCCATTGTTAATGCGGATACTTTATTTACCTCAGCAAGAGCCTTCTTGATCGCCGAACTGTCTGCTTTAGTCTCCGAGTTATATTCCTGGGCTTCTTCTCTATGAGCCTGTGTTGCCTGTAATATTGCTCTGGCAGAAGACTCCAGCGAGCCAGCAGGTGGAACATTCGGTTGAGCTTCAGCCCGGGAAGGAGCTGAAAGAGACGGAGGGGAAGAAGAAATTGCTGAGTGTCTGAGGTCGCTACCTGATGCTGACGCAGATACCAGTAACAAGCTTGAGTCTTGATTTAATGATGTAGAGCCAGAGCCTGCCCCTGGCCCCAAAGTTAGGCCAGCAGCAAGACCAGGGCCAGAACCAAGACCGGAACCAGAAAGTCTTGAAATCAAATTTTTCACTTCCCCTTTCACTGTAACCCATTTACGAAGTGGGCTACTGGTAATGCCCAATCTGGTGGATGTAGAATTAAGATCCCGCAGGTCACTTTCCTTATCACTTCCTTTTTTATGATATCTAGTATTTTTAATGCCAAAGTTGCCTTTTTTTTTCTTCTTTCCGCTGGATGAGCTAAACGATTGATCTATTGGCTGTGTATCGCAGAGAGTCGAGTCACCGGGGTTACTTGTTGCTGTGTCGTTAGCATGAAGATTTCCGGCAGCATGACTTGGCACTGGTAGTAGTTGGGAAAGTTGGAGAAGCAGTATCTTGATCATGCCTGGCCAATGAAACATCCTGAGAGTCATCAGTCTCTGCATCAGCTACGCTTGCTATAGGATCTTTATCTTGCTGCCGGTTCTTACCGTTGCTTTGTTCAGCAGGTAGGGTAGCACTGTTTGCATTAGGGAGATGTCATGAGCCTGCTTGGTGAGTAAGAAATAGTGGCAGGTCTCTTATTTGTATGTCCCCTGCAGTGGCAGTATCACATTGGTTAAGTATGCCATCCCCTTTTACTACTGCTTCCGTAGGTGAACAGGTAGCGGCATCTTCAGTCGGCCTTGCGCCAGGAGAACCTGAGATCACAAGCTCTCCAACAGAGCTTAAAGGTTTATAATGTGAAAGATCCTGACCCAGGGGACATTCTGCGCTGAGTGTTGAAGAAGGGACAGAGGGCGCAGATATAGACTCCTTTGACCCATCGAGAACTGCTCCAGTAATGCCTCCACCATCTCCCCCTCTGGAGGTGGGTTTGCGGTTCCCCCAGGATAAATAAGCTTGTTTACATTGCCTGAGTGCAGAATTTTAAGAATAGGGCGTCCTACCTTGGAGGAGGTTGAACGATTCACAGTACCTTTTGTAGGCTGTAGCTCATCCCTACTCGTTGGTGCAATTTGCTCAGTGGAAGTTGCGCGAGTGCCGGTTCTGGCCCCTTTCTGGGCTGTTGTCTTCGGTTGAGCCATTCCGGGCTGTAAGGAGCAGGAGCAGAGAGACGCAAGGGGAAACCAAGCAAGAGAAGAGCGCCGGTGAAGCTCCAGAGCTGTGGCGGTTTCCCACTGACCCGGAGCAGCATCAGGTGAGTCCAAGTCCGAGCTCTGGTGTGTGGCGGCAGCGACGCTTTCCCTTTTGTCCTTTATGGCAGTAGGCATTTTGTCGCAGTGTTTAGTCAAATCCCGTTTAATCCGTTTCCATGCAAAGATTAAACAGCTTATTGCGCTCGGGTGAACATAGCGGTGTGATGGAGCGGCAGAGCGGCGGTGCTCAGGATGCGGCTCTCAGCGGCGGCGTCAGTCTGCCATCTTCCTTTCCCCTAGCTGGTGGTGATTCCCTGTTGTGACGAGATTAAGTCAAAGTAGAGTTTGGTTAAATATCAATTGAGCGAGTAAGGTGCTCAGCTGTAATGAGATGTTCCGTTGTTTTGTCAAAAACCACAGGTGTTAAGTGCGTGGAGGGATGATGTGGAATTTCCTGTGGCCCTCTCCGTGCTATTCTATATGGCCTCATTTCCAGCTACTTTTGTGGCCGCCATTCATACTACTACATTAGTTATCTCACTTTCAATGAGACCCACTGCGTCCATTAGGTAGTTAGTAATGAAGTTAGTTGTTTAACGTTTGGGGATTTTTTGCCACCATGTCTTTGGCAAGTTTCCTTTTAACCATGTTGAAAAAGCTTTGCTTGGGTTTCCCCCTTTATATATTGTTATTTAATGGAGTCTTATTTGGGGTGACCAGGCGTCCCGGATTTGCCTGGACAGTCCCGGGTTTTCAACAGCTGTCCCGGCAGATTTCGGCAATTTTGACTTTTGTCCCGGTTTATAGAGGTGGTCGACTGAAACCAGTGAGAGGTACTTATTGGGTGTTCTAAAGTTGTGCTAGTGAGCAGCTGTTATAGGCAAGCAATTTAATTAACAGCTATGATGCTGGTTTTAGAAATTAAATTGTATTTATTTTCTTAGTGCTTCTTCTGTGTTCATATGTTGATAAGAGTTGTTATTCTGCGCAGCACCGTTGATGTCAAATTGTAGTCCTTCTTCTATTTTTGCAAAATGTCCCGGTTTTTGGTTCTCAAGATCTGGTCACCCAAGTTTTATTGATGAGCTGGGGGTCCGTACACAGAAAGCCAAAGAGGGAAAAGCCAAAGAGGGAGGGCCCGGCCCAGCCTTGCCACAAACGGCCGTGGACGGACCTGCCCTTGGCCCGGGCTTGACATGCCCTCCTGCGCTATATTGGGCGTGGCAAGGGAAGTATCCTGGGAGGTGTAGTCCCCAGTGGCAGGGAATGGCCCCCGTGGCTATCTCCTCCGGCGTGCAGCAGTCAAGAAAACAGTAAGCATACAGCCTGCCTAAACAATTAAAGAACTCAAACACATCTCTCCAAGGAGCATCTCTCTTGCCGATGGAAATCTTCCTTGCTTTTCTGGCCTCAGATCCTAACCATGTGAGACTTCTTACTCGTCTCACTTGTGTGCAAGATTCTGGAATCAATCCCTCATCCAGTTGCCCCAATGATACTATGCTCAGCGCTTTTTATGTCGAGCCTGGGCAGCGCATGTGCTGCTCTGCGAGGCATGCTGTATTCAGGTAGGGACTCGAAGCTCTGCCCACTCTCCGCCCATATTATTCATTGGCTTGTGTCATTGTCCACTGTAAACTGTAGCTGTTCATTGGTCAATAGGCTTAGTAGACCGTCCTTAGTACCACCTTGTCTCATTTTGTAACCTCCCATGGTGACACCATATGTGTGTTGTTACTTTGTAGGCTTTAATTACAGCCTCCAAGCACTATTTTCAAAATAACTTTATCCTGCCTGCTGTTGCAGGAAAGACATGCTCTCTCCTAACGCTTTTTACATTTTTTATAGCACAAGCACCGAACACATTTGCAATGTAATAGGTCTCGCATTTGTGAGAGTTGAAGCTGTTGGCATTGTAAATGACAATGCCTTTTATTTATCTGTTTTAAAAACAACACATAAATAAAAGGCATTGTCATTTAAAATGAAGCAAACACAAGGAGATGATGGACAGAGCGCTGAAACTTTTCAGACACTCACCACCAGTCACAGATCTGGGTTGAATCCATTATAATTCTTTAGCTCACTTCGCCACCTCAGTTCAGACCCAGCAATATACAAATCAGTCTTGACCCTGTGCCTCATTGGAACAGTCCAGCCCGAACTGCTAAGCCAGGTCTTCCCTGAACCGGAAACAAGCATCCTGGGACCGGTTTCTGGGTAACACCCTTCATCAGCCAGGCTAGCTTGAATCCAGTGGCAAAGTGAGCAAGGTACCCACGTCTGGGCATACCCTGCCAACTAAGGGCAAACAAAGCAAACACAAGGAGATGATGGACGGAGCGCTGAAACTTTTCAGACACTCACCCCCAGTCACAGATCTGGGTTGAATCCATCATCATTCTTTAGCTCACTTCGCAACCTCAGTTCAGACCCAACTATATGCAAATCAGTCTTGACCCTGTGACTCATGGGAACAGTCCAGCCCGAACTGCCAAGCCAGGTCTTCCCTGAACCGGAAACAAGCATCCTGGGACCGGTTTCTGGGGAACACCATTCATCAGCCAGGCTAGCTTGAATCCAGTGGCAAAGTGAGCAAGGGACCCACGTCTGGCCATACCCTGCCAACTAAGGGCAAACAAAGCAAACACAAGGAGATGATGGACGGAGCGCTGAAACTTTTCAGACACTCACCCCCAGTCACAGATCTGGGTTGAATCCATCATCATTCTTTAGCTCACTTCGCCACCTCAGTTCAGACCCAACTATATGCAAATCAGTCTTGACCCTGTGACTCATGGGAACAGTCCAGCCCGAACTGCCAAGCCAGGTCTTCCATGAACCGGAAACAAGCATCCTGGGACCGTTTTCTGGGTAACACCCTTCATCAGCCAGGCTATCTTGAATCCAGTGGCAAAGTGAGCAAGGGACCCACATCTGGGCATACCCTGCCAACTGAGGGCAAACAAAGCAAACACAAGGAGATGATGGACGGAGCGCTGAAACTTTTCAGACACTCACCCCCAGTCACAGATCTGGGTTGAATCCATCATCATTCTTTAGCTCACTTCGCCACCTCAGTTCAGACCCAGCTATATGCAAATCAGTCTTGACCCTATGACTCATGGGAACAGTCCAGCCCGAACTGCCAAGCCAGGTCTTCTCTGAACCGGAAACAAGCATCCTGGGACCGGTTTCTGGGTAACACCCTTCATCAGCCAGGCTAGCTTGAATCCAGTGGCAAAGTGAGCAAGGGACCCACGTCTGGGCATACCCTGCCAACTAAGGGCACACAAAGCAAATACAAGGAGATGATGGACGGAGCGCTGAAACTTTTCAGACACTCACCCCCAGTCACAGATCTGGGTTGAATCCATCATCATTCTTTAGCTCACTTCGCCACCTCAGTTCAGACCCAGCTATATGCAAGTCAGTCTTGACCCTGTGACTCATGGGAACAGTCCAGCCCAAACTGCCAAGCCAGGTCTTCCATGAACCGGAAACAAGCATCCTGGGACCGGTTTCTGGGTAACACCCTTCATCAGCCAGGCTATCTTGAATCCAGTGGCAAAGTGAGCAAGGGACCCACATCTGGGCCTACCCTGCCAACTGAGGGCAAACAAAGCAAACACAAGGAGATGATGGACGGAGCGCTGAAACTTTTCAGACACTCACCCCCAGTCACAGATCTGGGTTGAATCCATCATCGTTCTTTAGCTCACTTCGACACCTCAGTTCAGACCCAGCTATATGCAAATCAGTCTGGACTGTTCACATGATGTTGTTTCTGGGTCCAAAGGCCCCAAAGAGCAGAGAGCGTGTGAGTGGGTCCCACGGTTTGTAGGCAGGCATGGACTACCAAGCGTGAGCTGGTAGATGAAGGGAATGCCTCACTCACAAGTTGCCACTGCCGAAGTTGAACCATGCTTTGCGTCATCTTGCAGAGTTGTTAGTGGAAAGGTTCTAATGAGGATCAGTGATGAATATCATTCATTGCTCCAGTGTCAGTGTGGTGATGCCAAAAAGCCGGTTTAGGGTGGCATGCAGTGAGCAGTGGCACTGGTGAGCATTGGAACGCCCGCAGGGAAGCGCGTACCACTCCTAGCAATACCAAGGAGGATGAAAGCACTACATCTGGACAGTGCTTGGAGAGGGGAAAATAAATGCTAGGAGGGAAGAGTTGCCAATGTGGAAACTTCTTTGAAGGGGATACAATGGTGAAGTTTTAAAGCTGGTTAGGATAAATATTGATGTGAGGAGGATCCATGACGGTTAAGAGGGGGGTAAATGCATATGGGAGGAGTGGGGGGGGAGGGTAGAGGGGGTAAGAGTAGTCATTGGCATGGAATTTTTCATAGAAGTAGGGATTTTATAACTGGGAAGTAGTCACGTGGTCCGTAAAGGTAGCTGTGAGGTAGGTAGCAGTGTTATATAGTTTGAGGAACATGAGACTAGCGATGAGGTGGGTCAGGTTAGGTCGGATATTCAGGTGGCAATTAGTGTGGGAGAAGTGAAATGAGGGACCAAGTATCAAATTCAAGCCCGTAACAAGGTGACAGGTCTTCTGCCAAGGCAAAGGGTGCCCAACCAGCATCATGACAAAAGGTTGAAGAATCTACAGCTCAGATCTGGTGTGGGTGAGGTACAATGAGGAGTTTAAGACAAATGTGTGTGAGGGTTAAGAAGTGATGCGGGGGGAACTAAATATGGATTAATGCTAGAGTGGAATGCACCTATCTGCCTGACACCATCATTACTTAAGGCCGTTGGTTTATCGTTGCCTTATTGGCTCTTTCAGTGGTACTCCACCCAGCCTTGACAGTGAGCATGGGCCGAGACAGAAATCCCATGTAGGGACTTTTCCTTGTAGTGTGCACTTGTCTGTGCAAGTTCCAAAAGTGAAGAGTCTGGCACCTTGTTGCTCTTGCTAGGGAGAGGAGAAGGCATTAGTATGGACAGCAAGGAAGAGACAGGCGTACCTGGTGGTGTGAGAAAATGATCCTACTACAGTTAGATGCTAATGTTGTAGCACTTACTGTGTTATCTGGGCAGTGAAATGATTGCCATTTTTGAAGACCATTATCATTCTAGTTTTTTAACTGAAATACAATGTTCAAGGTATTGGAGTTGGGCTAAAAATTTGAGATCTGCACGACTCATTGGTGAGATGGCCAGGAAGAACTTGAAGAAGTGGAAGAGGGTAGTGTTGTGGAGACTTTTGTTTACTGGTTTTTAATGGATTTTAAAATCTCAGCATTGGCGTAAGCAAATGTAATAGTCCACCAGGAATGCAATTACGTAGGCATGTCTGGAATTTGCTATAAGTGGAACAGCAACTAGAATGGCAGAAGGGAGTCGTTATCTGTGATGAAAAGATTATGCACTTTGGGTATGTTGTTTGAGAAGTAGGTGGTGAATAGGGATGAAAGGTAGCATCTCAGGAGGCAGCTGGGCTTCAGTATTTTGAGGATGCAAAAGCACAGGTGGGAAATGGAGCATGAAGTAGGGAATTCTATTGTCAGGATTGGCTGAGATGCAGAAAGTGAGGTGGTGTCCTCCTATTGCCAATACATCCTTGGATGAATGCTTTAAAGTGGTTGCCAGGGATGGCATTCATAAAGGACAAGACAGCAGATTTGAGGTATATCAAAGATTGTTTGGTATAGATGAGCACCTTTTGAACTGAATATGTGCCTAGTATTTAGTAGAGCATTCAAATAAGCTCCAATAGATAAGACAAAAATGTATATGAACCAGGATATGAGGGTGTCTCTCAAGAAAGAAGAGGCAACCAGGCTACGCCACAATGAGCATACAAGTAATATGCCATGTTTGTTGACGATAAGCTGCATTTTTAACTCCTTGGGAATTAATATAACTTGCTAGTAATTAGGGAGGTAATTTAAAGCTTGCTTGGAGAGGAGCACGGACATTCTTTAAGGGAGTTGCTTTTGTTTCTACTCTCAACCCAGTGTTGGAGATAAGGTAATTGAACAGTGAAAAATATTTTTTTTCAAAATCAAGGTTGTTTTAATTAGAGCGGGTAGAGTAGGAAAACCCCTCAGTTGATGTTTTTCATGGTTGTGAGAATCTTTATTTAAGTTATGCTGTTTTGGGAGACTTGGCTGGTATACCTGCACAGGCGTGCCAGCTGTGCAACTTCAAGAGGATGTTGATGCAGTCATGTAATCATTTTTTTGTTTGAATCTTTTTATTGAAAATAAGTTTCATGATCAACATCTCTTTACCATTCAAAACCAGTGTTTCTTAGGTTTACAGTACAATTAACATATAAGTATCCAACATCCTACTGCACCGTGTTAGACATGGTGTGAACAAATTCAAACATTAGCGTATCACGTGAACATCTCAATGTACACAGTTTCAGTATGGATACGATATATACCATGTAACCTCTGAGGTAGAACACAGCAGAAAGCATAATATAGTGGGAGAACACCTAAATATTGGGCATCAAGTATGTTTCCATAAGGTGTGTTTAACCAGGTAATCCCCAGAGCAAACAATGTGCAGGAGAAAAAAAGATTCAATATAGTTTGTTTTGTTTCTGTCAGTACTAACCATAAAAAATAAAGAGGGGAATGGGGAAATGTCCAACCAAAAACCTAGTGCTTCTCAGCTTCTAGTTGCCATAAAAACCCATACGACGTCCCAAATGCCACATTCGAATTGTATGTGATGCTTGTAAGTGAGGCATGATCAGAGGGGGAGGGTGGGGATGGAGGAAAGGAACAAGACTGGTAGAGGGCTAACAAACATCGGGGGCGCCACATCAGCATGGAAATAGGTGAAGTTGGGGGGAAGGGGACGCCCTACATGCTCTGTTTCTTACTGTAGCAGGTTACCAACCTTATCAGTGGGTGCTGATACACCGTCCTACTCTGTGTGCGCATGCAGAGCTAGGAGAATGGCATCCCAGGAAGCGGAATTGGGATATTTCCACAATCCTAATGTGTCCTCTCTTTGAAGGGCTACACTTTCGGCTTTTACCCAGTTGTCCATTGACCGCTGCCAGGCCGGCAAATGCCGGGGCGTAGGAGATTTCAATTTTTTGTGATAAGGCGTTTGGCAATTATTGCAGTCATGTAATCATGATAATCTCTGGACAAAGAGATCACTTGGAATGTGGTAGGGCAATAGAATAACCAGTAAGTCATAGGGCTAAATAGGGAACTAAGGAGGATTGGACAGAGTGCTCAGTCAAAGTGGGAGGACTGCTAGGTTGAAAGCAGGAGCAGGATAAGTGGGGTAAGGGTAATTTATCTACTACCTGGGAGAAAGATTAGTCTTTACGGCAATATGCCAAGCATGCACTTTATGTAAGCACAGACCTACTGCATTATTGCGCTCTTTTACACACTAATTGACCATCTCTTTTGATTGCTCCATCTCTCCTACAAGTTGGGAGTTCCATAAGTTACATTAGTCTCTCCCATGTCAAGCCACTGAAAATTGGGAAATAGCAAAAGGTGATGTCTTAATTAGTTTAATATAAATTTTGCAAAACCTCATAAAAGTCCACAACAATTTCCATAACAATGCTTACATGCCAAAGAACATCATAAAACATGCATTGGCAAAGCCAATTGATCTGGTTTTAATGCATGCAGCGAAAGCAGATGAAAGCCATTCAAAGAAACAAAAGTGAGTCAATATTGAAAGCTGCCTTATCTTAGATACAGTACTTTTTTTGTTCCTATGGCAAAGGTGAGATAGCGAGGAAACCTTCATGTTAGAAATGGGTTTTCTTGGTAGCTTGGCACAAGCAGTCAGGCTTATCCCAGAGGCAGTGTGTAAAGCATTTGCACATAACCAACAGTAATACAGTGAAAACACTACAAAAGGACACCACACAGGTTTTAGAAAAATATCCAATATTTATCTATGTAAAACAAGACCAAAACGATTTAAAAAAATTCAACATACAGTGATTCAAATACCAATAAAGCAAAATTAGACTTTAGATACAGTTCCTTGAAGACGATAGCTCCATCTGGGGCTATTACGGAGTCATGAGCAAACAAATCCAAACAGTTCTGGCTGACCGCTGCATTACGGCCCAGCTACGGTGTCGGGGAGACCCGTAAAACAGTACCTTTGGAGATGTAGGGCGTCGGACCTAGGGATGAGCTACGGAGGAGTGGCGTTGGCAGGCATAGTTTCCGGGAGTCGGTGCAGGAGTTGTCGGGTCATTAAAGTCACACGCATTTCAGGCCGAACTCCGTGAGTTTGAAGTCAGGGGCGTCAGCAAGCGTTAGGGCTGCTTTGTGAAGTGGAGCAGTGTGATATGCGGTGCCCTCAGGTCGCGGTGCAGGCAGTGGCTCGGTGACAGTCATCCAGCGGCGACTGTGAAACCAGGGCTGCGGTGTGAAGTGGGGCGGTGCTTGTTGCGGTGCTAACGGGTCACGGTGCAAGCAGCGTCATCGTCGTTGCTGAGGCGCTGTCGTCGGTAGACCCATGGCTGCTGTGTGAAGCAGGGCAATCCGGTGTGCGGGGCCCACAGGTCGCGGTGCAGGCAGCAGCGTCGGTTGATGAACTGGAGTTGATGGTGCTGGCGTCGGTGTGCCAAGGCTGCGGTGTGGGACAGGGCGGTGCGCCGTGTAACCTACGAGCGGCGCCTCCAAAGACAGTGCCGGCAGTGGCATAGATGTCAGCTTGGAGTGTCGTCAGCGGTGAGACCAGGGCTGCGGTGCGAAGTGGGATGGGGCTCCGTGTTCTCCAAAAGCGGTGTCCACAGGTCACGGTGCAGGCAGGTCACGGTGTTGCGTCGTCATCCGGGATACCAAGGCGGCGGTGTGAAGCGAGGTGGTGCGGAGTGCGGTGCCGACAGGTCACAGTGCAAGCAGCTTCTCGGTGGCGGCGGATGGCATCGTTGGTGAGACCAGGGTTGCAGTGCAAAGTGCAGCGGTGCCCTCAGGTCCCGGAGCCGGCAGCGGTGTCGTTGACAGCGCCTGGTTACCTTTTTCCTCTATGGCAGCTGAAACATCCAGTTCCAGAAGACGGTACCCAGAAAAGTTGAAGTCTTTGATTTCCCTGAGACTACCAACAGGAGGCAAGCTCTACATCAAGCCCTTGGAGATACTTAGGATGCAGAAAGCACAGTCCAGTCCGATCCCTGCCCAACACAGAAGCAGCAACTGCAGGCCAACCCAGCAAATCACACAGCAAAGTGGTAGTCTCTCCTCACAGCTCATCCAGCTCTTCTTCCTGGCAGGTTCCTTAGTTCAGCAGTAATCTAAAGTCGTGGGGTCAGGGCCCCAATATTTATACCACATTTTCTCTTTGTTCTCTTTGTGACAAGGGAATCTGAGCCCAATCCAAACCAGTTCTACTCTCTCTGGCCCAGCTTCACTACAGGAGGTTGAGACAGCATTATGCAGAGGAGACACAGCCTATTCAGGTGTGAGTGAAAACTCCTCCCATCACTCTAAATGCAGACCAGGCCTATTCAGCCCAGCTATGAGTCACCCAGGAAAGGAAGGACACACCTCAACCCCCCTTGTGGCAATCTACAGTGAATGCACATCCCCAGCCCCTGTCACTCCAAAACCAGACAGTAAATACACAAACCAGCAGACACACATAGAATGTTTAAACAAGAAAATGCCTACTTTCTAAAAGAGGCATTTTCAAACACACAATTTAAAAACCATCTTCCTAAAAATACGTGTTATTAAATTCTGAGTTCAGAGACCATAAACTCAATTTCTCTATCTTGTCCCAATGGAAATTTATACTTATAGGATGTTACAAAGCACCTCCCATGTTAGCTTATGGGACAGATAGCCTTTCAATAGTGAAAAGCGAAATACACAGTCTTTCACTATCAGGTCTTGTAAAACACACCAGTACATGTTCTACCTTTCACATACACTGCACCCTGCCCATGGGGGTACCTTGGGCCTACCTGAGGGGTGCCTTACATGTAAGGGAAGGTTAGGGCCTGGCAAGTGGGTGCACTTGCCAGGTCGACATGGCCACTAGTAGCATTTGATTTACAGGCCCTGGGCACACAGTGCACTGTACTAGGGACTCAGTAATAAATCAAATAAGCCAATCATGGAAACACCAATCCATAAACACAATTTACATGAAGAGCATATGCACTTTAGCACTGAATAGCAGTGGTAAAGTGCCCAGAGTCCTAATACCAACAAAAAATAAGGTAAAAAACAGTAGGCCAAAAAGCCTGGGGGTGAACCTGCTAAAAAAGCCAATTCTAACACGTCATTACGGCCCTTCTTTCATTTGCATGGCAGAAAGCAATTAAGGATCTAGTGCTAACTACCAACATTATTTTGACATATAAACAATAAGAGTAGTATTGCAGGCAAAGGGACCTTCAGTATAGACTGTCTCTTGTCTCTGTGGAAAAAAGGAACACCCGGTCCCGGCAACATTTATGAGAACCTCTTGGGAAGGAAGTACGCTTGTGGAATAGGGGTGGAGGGGGGACAAGGCATGCTCAGGGGAAGGGGCAGGAGGGAAGAGCGAGAAACTAGCAAACAAGAGGACGGACTGCACAGGCAAAAGAGGGAAGGATGGGAGAGACGAACGAGAAGCAGTGGCAGGTGGGGCCCACAAGGAGCACAGAGGGGAATGAAGGAGGGGAGGAGGTGTGAACAAAGAAGGGTGGCCAGTGGGGGAAAAGAGAAGTTGGAAAGGTGAGACAAACAGCAGGTTTGGCAATAAGCCTTCAGGAGTGGGCAGAAAAGCTGTAACAGTCCTTAATTTGAGTCTCTAGTTGCAGGTGGCGTTCACTGGTACTTATTTTTGGGGATCAGCACTTATTTTTCCTCATCAGTCTTTGACCCAGATCAAGTGAGAGAAAAACACACTATGGCGAATATAAGTGAAAGAAAGACAGAAAAACTGACAAAGTGAGTGCACAGTAATGAAAAATAACCTGCAAGAGTGAGGTAATTGGACAGGGAATGTCTAGTGGTGGATTAAAGAGACATGAGGAAAATCAAGACTACGCAGCCTTGGTATTCAGCACACCAATATTCAGTAGTGCCAGCCGCAAGCTTCTGTACAAAATCATGGACCCCGGTACTTATTCTTTTACAAAATAAGCACTGGGATGTAAAATAGTCGCTAATGCAATTCTATGCAATCACTGTATTGGAGGTGGAAAGATACACTTTTACTGCCAGTAGAATCAGGTGAAAGAAAAATGCGCCTAGGCTGAGCTAAGATGTAATTGACAGAATCTGAAGCCAGTGATTGAAGGGGCAGACACAAAGCCCACTTTTAAGTATATTGTAAGCAAAAGGTCCGTTTGACAGCTGCACTGTTAACCCAAACCTAAAAATTGAGAGTCGTCTCACAATTTCTAAGTAAAAACATCCTTTATTAACATGCAATGTGTAGGCCCTCCATTGAAAAATGCTATTTTGGACAGAGGCAGCCTCCTCTTGTGCAATAAAGTGGGTGTCTCCTCACCGTTGTTACAGTTTCTCTCTCTCCCTCCTGAAATTTCTCCGACTTCAGTGCAATTCAAGTGTCATTACAGTATAGAAGCGACCGCCAATGATATGCCAAAATCTTCCTACATGGTGATCCGGTTGTCACAAGGTGTAGGAGTGTAATGTGCTTTTCCTTTGTTTGAATCGGTGCTCTGAGAGATAGTGCTTTGCATACTGACCATATTCAAGGAATGGGTTTGCTTACGCAAATATAAACTTCTACTGACGGCCATAGGTTTCTGATAGGAGTTTCCCGGGCTCTGCTGTGCTCTATGCGTTCAGTTGCTGAGTTCTTGCTCTTTTATTTAGTAGTAATTACAACGCTCCGTTATTGCCAGAAAAATACAGGGGCATATTATCGAGGCCAACAACGCCGCTTTAACGGCCGTTTTCGGCCGAAAAGCGGCGATTGAATTACCTCACTATTAGCAAGGACACGCTAATAGGCATCAGCGCGTGTTTCCTTGTGTCAGCCGCCGTTCCTCTAACGCCTCGCATCGCATCTCTAATGAGATGCAAAGAAGGCGTTTCCTCTCTAAACAGCATGGGAAATATCGCCAACTGCACTACTCTGTATCAGCAAGCTGACCCAGAACACCCATAGCGATATTAAAAGCCGCGCTAACCGCGGTTATCGCCATCAGCTAACGTCTGCAAAATTTCAGACTTAGCTATATTCATAAAGGGAGGTGGATTCTAAGCCTAAGTCCACATCTCCCTATCACCAAGGATTCCCTTAGCGCTGTAGTTGTATCGCTGGATTTCCAGCGATGTTCCCTCATTTTGCCGCTATAGCCGGATTTTCCATCGCCGTGGAGATAAGCGTTGATGATAACGCGTTATCTCGGCGATCAAATCCGGCGATAGCCGACGTTAAACAAATTCGCGCTAAGTGCGCTCTGCGATGTTTATCGCAGTTTGTTGGTGATATGCCCCACATTGTATTTATGTAGTTCTTTCATACCACGTTTCCGTTGTTTT
Organism: Calotriton arnoldi; assembly: GCA_963921515.1. Lineage (NCBI taxonomy): Eukaryota > Metazoa > Chordata > Amphibia > Caudata > Salamandridae > Calotriton > Calotriton arnoldi. The sequence goes on from CAWUFW010008256.1 coordinate 318,951, forward strand.
TAAGTCTTGCAAGTAGCATACGTCACTATTGCCTGTCTCAAATTATAAACATAGAATTTCTGTTAATGTATACTTATTTCATTAAATATTTTGCAATAGATTAACTGACTGTTTAAACTTGAAGATGTTGTTTATTCTGTAGAAATAAAAAATCAATTTGATAGTCGGCTTGTTTTATGCTTTGTATGACCCTTAAAAATAACAAAAAAAAGAAGCCACTAACTTTTTTTACCGACCTAGGAAGAATGGAAAGCGGAGTTAACCAGCTTTAATTCATTTTTTAACTCACTTGGTTTGGCTGTATAAAATTGCTTTCACATAAAATTGAATCTTACTGCCTATCTGGCCGGGCACCGGTTTTATCGACGGGTTTTGATCTACACTTGTGGGACAGAGCTGTTTTGCCTCGTCAACATGCTCCATCCGCCCGGCCCCTCTGGGGCTGGTAGCCGCATGCACAGAGGTGGGGGTGCCGTGCAACCACGGGCGGGCCGTCTCCAGAGAAACCAGATCACAACAAAGCACCTTGCATGCCGCCGCAAGGCTACACACAGAAGAGAAGGCTGACAGCGCCCTCCAGGGGTTAGGTGAGGTGCCGGAGGCTTTTGAAGAGCCTTTTCAGCAGCCGTGACTCACCAAACACCCCTCCTTTGCCCAGTACCGACACTTAAGACTCGACGCAGCGCATCCTCAGCAGCGGCCGCAAGGCGTTTGAAAACAAACCCGCCGTTCCCATGGAGCGCGACTGAGACTGCCGCGCGTCGAGACCCTGCGGGTAAAGCGGAGATGGCCTCCGGACACCGAGCGTCGCACCCCCCAGACGGCAGCCCACTAAAGGGCACCCCCACTGCAGTCCCGGCCGCCCCGAGGGAAAGGACCGGGAGCTCGCGCTGCTCTCCGCGCAAAGGTAGGGACTGGAGAACACGGTGCCACTGAGGCATGCTCGATAAACACCTGCTGGCTGACGGCCACTTTGGCGCCTCACCTTCATCTCACGTGGGGCGCTGTGAGATGGTAATTTGCATCGTGCACGACTGTTCTCGTGACTGACAACTACACGTGCCGAATTCCAAGACTCAGGAGTAAGGAGGACTGAGCTCAGTTATCGCAGGGTAGCAGGGCTTTAAGTGGGCCGGGTCTCACCGGTGCTGCGCACCGGCAGTTTTTTAAAGGGGGCCTTGAAACGGTCTCTATCGGGCTCTGTTTTGTGCCCTGGCACAGGCGGCTGGTTTTTTCCGGACTGCAGTGACAGCAGGCACGTCGATGTGCGCGTGCTCACACTGCTCACTACTCACTAGTGGAGAAGTTAGGGCATGACGTCATGCCAGGTGTGCGTTGTAGGGGAAGAGCAATCCTTTAAAGAGTATAATTTTCTCTGTGGATTTCCCTTTTATTTTTGAAAATCAGGAGCAGCAACAGTGTCCTGGTGTCACCAGGGCTTTAAGTGGAAGCTTTTTCAATATTATATACAAGCCGTGATTGCTGCTTTTTTATCTTATGCAACTAACAACCATTGACAAAGCCAATAGTCCTGACTTGTTGTAGGTATGATGTTACTTGTATAATATATCTGGATGCAATGAAAGAAACAGCAAAATACAAGTCTGGCGGCACACCATGCTAAGCACAGATTTTTAGCCTAGGTGTTTTTAAGCCACACCCTTATTTACATTGGCCATGCCCCTTTGAGAGACCCCCCCAGTTTTTTCATCCCACTTAAAGCCCTGCAGGGTATGGCGATCAACAGAGACCGGAAAGCACTACTTATGCTCCCAAAAAAGACCTGTCAAATCAGTGCTTCAAATGGACAGGCATTATCAGTACACAGATGTATGATTTTTTCAATGCTGCACTGTATGAAAGGGAGAGGGCAAGAATGCACCATATCTATCCTTGCGCTGACACAACTCAGTGCAGCCTAGTGCTAACACAGGCACATTGCGCCGTGGTGCAAGGGTGCCTGCGTTACAGGCAGGATTGTTTTTGTGCAGGAAGGGACACCTTTCTTCTCAAAAACAATCCTTAGAGGCATTTTCCTCTTTCTAAATGTGCTGCAGAATGCAGCACTCTTAGAAAGAGTAAACAACGAGGAGAAGAAAACATATTTCTCCTCGTTGTGCCTCTCCTGGGAAGGCGTAAAATTACCAAGTCTTCCAGTGTTGGTAAACCTGGAAATGCTTCAGAATACATGAGTGGATGCATGGGAACACACCCGCTGCACCCATGTAATGCTTTCCTGTGCAGTGTAACGCAAGGTAGAGACTTGTTCTGCCTTACATTAAACCAGATTTACCAATCCACGCTGGGTGCCTCTTCGTGGCATGATAAATCTAATTCTAGGTTTTGCCTTGCAGGGACGACGCAAAACCTTAATAAATATGGGCTTGAGTACTTGCACCTCTGTAATATGCAAGGGACAGTAACACCACTTCTCAGCAGGGGTGAAACACTTTTTATGGGAGAGTACCCTCCACCCCCACCTAGACTTAACAAATAACTCTAAGCAGTGGACTAGAAACCTGAAACAAGTCTCAATCACTGAACTTGAATCCAAGATTCGTGATCAACTACAACATCACCCCCTCACGCTTACCGCGGATGATCTCACCACACACTATAACACAGCGATGTCGGAAGTTCTTGACCAAGTGGCACCACCCAAACTAAAACAACCTAGACCAATCAAATCAAAATCTTGGTTTAATCCAGATCTCAGCAACGAGAGAAGACAACTCAGACAAGCTGAAAGGCAATGGAGACAAAACCCCTCGACAATCCACCTAGCACTACTTAGAACTACAAGGCTGTCTTATAAAAAACACATTTTTAGAGAAAAAGCCTCTTTTTTCCGCAACCAACTGGACCGTGCAAAGAATAGACCCAGGGAGCTCTTCAACATTGTCAAATGTCAAACCGCGTCCTCACCCCCACATGAAATAATCGCCACTAATGAACGCTGTGAAGAAATTGCCAGGTTTTCACGGACAAAGTCGCAAAAATTGAGCAATACTTCTTACAAGTGACCTATCTACCCGCCGTCCCAACCTTCCTCACCAACCCACCTCCTTCCATGACAGCTCCACCCCCTGAACCCACCAATGACCAAATGGCTCTAAAAGATACTTACAGCAACCATTATCGCACCCAACTGAAAAACAATGCCAACTGCTCTGACTTCAGACCCATGACTGAAAGGGAAGTCTTCAATATTATCCCGAAATTAAAGCCCACTTCATACACGAAAGATCCCCTCCCATCCAAGATTGTACAAAATCTCAACGACATCATTGCCCCGTACTGGACAAAAATCATCAATGCATCTCTCACCTCGAGCTGTGTCCCTGACTCCCTCCATCTCGGTCAAATCACACCCATTCTCAAAAACCCCAAGGCTGACCCTAATGATCTCAACAACCTCAGACCTATCTCCAACCTCCCGTTCCTAGCCAAAGCTTTGGAAAAATGTGTCTTACAGCAACTTAACAGTCATTTAGGGGATTTCAACCTCCTTGACACCTTCCAATCAGGGTTCAGGAAAGGCTGCAGCACTGAAACTGCCATGCTCAATATCTCAGATGACATCCACAGATCCTTAGACAATGGTGACGCATGCCTACTCATCCTACTTGACTTATCAGCGGCCTTTGATACCGTAAATCACCCAGCCTTACTTGAATCACTGAAGATCCGCTCTGGTATCAATAGCACAGTCTTAAAATGGTTCACATCATACCTACAACATCGATCACAACAAATCAAAATCAACTCATGCCTATCGAATCCCACACGTGTCACACTTGGTGTGCCCCAGGGCTCAATTCTCTCCCCTTCCCTTATCAACCTCTTCATGGAACCCCTTACAATCATCATGAAACAAGCAAAGATCAAATACCACCTATATGCTGATGACACCCAGCTCTATTACAAAATCAAATCACCTAGCGACATCCTACATCTCAACGCCACTCTGAGCAAGATACAATCTTGGTTCAACTCTAACCACTTAAAGCTTAACCCCAACAAAACAGAAATCATTCTGTTCTCCCCTAAAAGCAACCACCTACCTATCCACGAATGGCTCAGCGACCTGAATGCATTAAACTGTTCTCTCACTCTATCCAACTCAGCAAAATCCCTAGGCTTCATCCTGGACAAGAACATGTCACTGAAGGATCACATGAAAAACTCAGCCAAAGGAGCGCTTTACACACTTAAACACCTCAAGAAAATTAAACCATTCATTCCCTCTGATGATTTCAAGATGGTGGTCCAATATCTTGTCCTCTCAAAACTAGACTATGGAAATGCCATCCTCACAAGGACGCCGAAAACCTACCTCGCCCCCCTTAGATCAGTTCTAAACATGGCGGCCCGGCTCATAACAGGTGTTAAACGGTTTCAACACATCACACCAGCCCTCAAGGTTCTCAATTGGCTTCCCATCGAAGGAAGATATACTTTCAAGACTGCCTGCATCACCCACAAAGCCCTTCACTCACATACCCCCCAACTACTTAGACAGCAAGCTCACGAAAGCTGGAAAAAACAGAACTTTGAGAAGTTCCAACTCACTCCTTCTCGTACCTCCCAAACTAAAAAAGAAATGAACCCAGACTCGCTCTTTCTCTGGAAATGCACCCAGCATATGGAACTCTTTACCCAGAGAACTACGATGCAACCCCTCCTACTCTCGCTTCAAAAGTGACCTGAAACTCCTCCTCCTCAACAAATACTTGAACACCTAAGCATTCTGAACATTGTTAATTATCTCTCTTTATAGGTCTCGGCCCTCTGTTATAGTCAGTTGTTGGTTTGTTTCAGCTGTTTAGTAGGTGTTTCTTTCCCTTAATCTTACTCTGTTCTTATTGCCTTTACGGTTAATCCATGCTCATTGTCTAACGATTTTCTTTGTTTATTTTTGTGTGTGTTTCTAAAAATCGAATATATCTCGCATCTTCTGGTAAGCGACCTGATTATACGGTGTTCTTCGATCATGAAAAGCGCTCTGACACCCTCGGGTCTAGCTAGTGCTATATAAAACCTATAAAATAAAATAAAAACCTCTGGGAACAGGTACAAAGGAATAGAGTACCAGCGCTTTTGCATTTCCAGTTTATACAAAACACTGTCTGACATAATCTAATACAGTAAAATCAATTTGCCCCTTGGGAAAGTAAATAAATCAACCTAGGAGTCTTCAAACATTCAACTATCAGCCATACATCACACCTACAATCATAAATTGTGCCATGCAAGTGTCAAATTTGCACAGAGCTTTAATCTTGTACTCGTTACCACACAGTGATCCGTTGTCAGAATTGCTCATGCATGTTATACAGTAACAGTTTTCTACATGGGTCTTGTAAATATAAAAACAATGTATACATGCAAAAGAGGTTTCACATTACAAAGATTAAAATATACATGTATAAACCCCTCCCCACAATTCGGTGCAAAAGTTTTTAACAATTAAAATATCAAAAATACATTTTAAAAGGGAGAAAACACAAGACAATACACATAAGTCTGTTTGAGTGATAGTAGTCCGCTATAATCATAAGAAATAATACGTGTTGCTTTGCAGGGATAATCATCTACCATATCGCAATGTCAGGCGGATCCTGCTTATGAATAGAACGTCGACATGTTTTGGTGGAATATATGGTATGTTGCCACCTTCTTCAGGAGAAAAACGAAAAATACACAATCTCCCACACAAGTTCACAGCAAAAAGTGTTAAAACCATTCAGTGAGGTAAAAAGCTCTTTAACCTGATCTTTTCTTTCAGAGCAAGGTGCCAGGAGGGTTTTCTATTGTTTATTTATTAAAAACGTATGGCATATTCCCAGAATTGCAAACACAACAAGATGATGGATGGAGTGCTGAAACTTTTTAACCACTCACCCCCATTAACAGATCTGGGTTTAATCCATTGTTAGTTTGCTCACTATGCCACCCCAGTTTGGACCCAGCCATTTGCAAATCAGTCTTGACCCTGCTCCTCATGGGTACAGTCCAGCCCGAACTGCCAAGCCAGATCCTCCCTAGAAGGGAAACAAGCAACCTGGGACCGGTTTCGGGGTTTCACCCTTCATCAGCCAGACTACCTTGAATCCAGTGGGACAGCGAGCAAGGGGCCCACATCTGTGCATACGGTTGGCCTCCTATGGCGAACATAGCAAATACAACAAGACGATGGACGGAGGAGTTCTAACCCAGTCCATTTTCTGAGAGGACTTAATCCCCCTTGGTTTGCTAAGCTCTTGGATTCCCAGTTATCGGGATTGTGAGGGTGAACTGTGCTGTATTTAATTCCCAAGGTCACTCTGTTAGTTGGACAGGTTGGTGAGGGCTCCAGGTCTCTTGCCTTCAATATTCCCATTCCCATGGGGCTGAGATTCAATCATCAAAGAGGATTGAATGTAATACTGCACAGTTAAAGTGCTTTCCAAAATCTCCAAGATGTTCCTCCAATAGCACATTCTCCTCAATTCTATGTGTGCTCCTCATTTCCCACTCCCTATTTGTGGTTCTCAGTCTACCTCCCTCACCAGGAAACCTTGTCCTTTATGATGAAAGCACTAGGGTTGTTAAGGTATAGAATGTTTGGAGGGTGAGGTGAGTTGGGTGGAGGAATTGCTCAATAACTAAATGCCTGCAAATTTCACCCAGTGCTTTAAATAGGAGGAAAATGGTGGGGGGAGGGGTTCTTTGAAAGGGACGTGGCCAAAGAAGCATAATGAGGAATTCTTTGCAAGAGGGAATGCCTTAAAACATATAAACAATAATCCTGTGCTTCACACATCACAGCCTGCCAATTGGCCTGCAATTGATGTCTCTCTCTGAGTTTTCTATGATTGTTTCTAGATATATAGCGCACCAACAGACCTATGCGCGTTTTCTATTATTGTATCCAGAAGTACAGCACATCCACAGACCTATGCCTTATATGAGCCAGACCTATTGGCTTTGCCAATCCGTATTAGCAGCATCAAACAAGTTAGCAGCAAATGTAATCACAACCCTTATCAAGGTAAACCACAAAAGTCACTAACAAAATTATCCTTAACCCTCTGGTGGCTTGGGCCAAAAGCAGTCAGGCCTAACTTACAGGCAATGTATGAAGTATTTATGCAGCACTCAAACAGTAATAAAGTGAAGATGAATCCCAAACCAATTTAGAAAAATAGAGTATGTTTTAATACATAAAATGAAACAAAAACAACAAAAATCCAATAAATAGGATAAGGTGATATGAATATTTACATTTTCAGTGGAAAAAGCACCAAACAGTAGAGGATGCCAATCACAGATATCTGGTCATGCTAGGCTGGATCACAGTCAAAAATGAAGGCTGACCGCAAGTGAGAATGGACCGGATATAGGAACTAAGTTAACCCGGGTGGAAAGTTTACCTTCTAACTTAGTCCTGTTTCACGCGAGTAGGTGTCGCCGACAAGTTCGTCGCAAGGTCGAGCTGCAGGCTGGTTCCAGAGAGGAGCTAGTTGACGGCGGGTTGCTGAAGTCCTAGGCCTTGGTCGGAACTTTGTGTTGGCAGGGTACCGCAGGGCAGTCGTTGTCAGCTCAAAAAGCTGGTTGATGATCAGTACTTCGTGTTACATGAGACAGTCATTGGTGCAAAGAGTTCTGTGTGGCAAGGTCCGTTGTCTGTATCCGGGCAGGTCTTGTCGGCAGGTGGGTGCAGTTTGGCGTTGGCTTTTGTGAAGTCCATTTCCGTTCCTGAAGAGACTGGGGACAGTTTTTTTCGACACAGTGAGCTTAGAACCTCTGGTTCTTCTCCTAGAATCCAGCTCTTGCAGTTTTAAGGTTAGAGAAGTATGCTCTAACACCAGCCAACGGTTCAAGACCTGGGGGGCACCACCTATGGTTTAGGACTCACTGCAGCGGAGGACAGCAGCAGTGGCCAAGCAGGACCAGTTGGTACTGGTCATCTGGGCAGTTGCATGGAAAGGCCGTGGAATCTTGTTGTGTACCTGTAGCTCAATCAGGAGGTCAACCAACTGACCCTTTGAGTCACTTCTGGGGTCCTGGGTTCAAGACAAGCAGGCCCATTTGTTCAGTGCCGCTCTTCTTTGCTGCCTCATAACTGGTTTAGGACGCGATACGTCACTTCCGTTTTTTTCCAGAGCAGCACTGGCCAAGTACAGTTTTGTTACACTTAGATAGCTTATCTGTTGTTTGGAGGAACTCTTTTTTTAAAAAATTGCTTCACTTCATACTGGTGTCAGTGGTGTTAAGCTTAGCCGCCTGTCTGTGTCCTCCGCCCCCCACCACCCACTCGTCACTGCTAGTTTGTTCTTATCTACTTTGTGTTTGCGCTCTCTCTGCATGTCTTGGCGCCCCCTTCATGGATGCCGCGCTTTATACAGTGTGGCTATAGTCATGTCTTAAGGCCGTTTCCCTCACAGCGTCTACTTCATGGCCGCCGCGCTTCCTCTGCTCTTCTCCCCCTTACTCAGCAGGGCGTTTGAAGTGCAGTCGCAGCCTTCTTTTAAAAAGCAAGTTTTCTTTTCTGTTTTCAGGGTTTCAGAGTGTGTGTGTTTACAGTGGGCAGTGCAGGACCCCATGCCACTGAAAGGGCAGGGTGGGCAGCCCCCGACACCATCCATGTCGAGAGTCCCACTGCTCCGGTGGTAAGCAGGACAGCACTGCGTAGCTCAGTAGACTCACCCCGGGCGGCTCTATAAGTGCTGCAGCGGCAGCTCACACACAGCCTCTTTCCTGCGCTGCCTGCTGGGTTGGGGCGTCACTCTCTCCCACGGGAGACGCCATGGAGCCTGCCGCTCCCGTTGCTCCGCCTGGCACCGCACAAACAGCTCTAAGTAATACTTCAGCTCAGTGCCATGTGTGCTTGTCCCTACTGCCTTCTCTCGTGTTCTCCATTTTCCTTTTACTTCCCAATGGCCCTCTCCGTGATTGCTTTGATATTCATTCCCCCCACCCAACCCCATATTGCTGCGAAGCAGCCGGCGCGGACCTGGTTTCAGGTAAGTGCAAATCAATACTATTAAACAATTTTAATTGTACCGGTTACCATTTTCAGGAACTGACAGCCTGGATTTATTTGGGTAAAAGGCATTGTCATGTACAACGCCAATAGCTCCAACTCTTGCAAATGCGAGACCTATTGCATTGCAAATGCTTGTTTGGTATTGCTAGTAACAGCTTTGATTTTATAGGAGACTTCTTGTCATTGATACTGCAAAGAGTTTAATCAGAAAAAGTATTTAGAGGGAGTGGTCTTGGGGTCAACCACTATTAGCCATTGGCCTTCATGTGTTTTTCACGGTTTGTTGTTGCTTGGATCGGCTGTCCACCAAGCCAATGGCAGTTTCGTGAAGTTTACATTGTCCCATTACTATTCCCCTTAGGTTTTGGTAATGGTCTTCAGGAAATTGTTTTACACTCATTTGCTCCCCACCCTGTCTGTTTTCACATTCCCCACTCTCCTTCTTCATAGTGCACCCTTGCATCACCTCTGCCTCCACATTCCCCTTTCTCTCCGTACCAATGTTCCCACCTACCTCCTTCTCTCTTTCCTCTCCAGTCTTTGTTCCCACCTTCTGCCCAGCAATCCCCTGCTTATTTCCTGGCATCACATACCAGTAATTCCTGTGCTCATGAGTCCCTTGCACAAATAAAACAGCCACAAAACTGTTGTAGATCTCTAGTAATACCTACGAGTGACAGAGTGACTTCTTCCATAACATACACTGCTTACCTTGATAATGGCTATCTTCATCTTAACTGTGCAATGGCTTGTTTATTTAGGGCATAGAAAACAATAATTTGATGTATGAGATTGAACACACACATTTGAATGTTGAAGTGACACCCTCTATGATTTGGCATGCTGAAAACAAGAACCCACTCAATTTTGTTGCCATTGTTTCTTTCCACTTTCAACAAAAAGAGATATTGAGCGTATATATTCTGTTCATAATTCTCTGGTATCTTAAGACTGAGGGGTCAATGCTAGACTCTTGTGGGACCTCTAGCAGTACAGCCTACATACAGAAACTACTTGTGTTGAACTCAAGAGATCTCTAGTAACAGTCTAAGATTTTGTAACCTACTATAGAAAAAATTATTTTGTCTGACTCCTGGGTGTTTTGATGCGTTTGTGTCTTAAGTAGTGGCAAAGGACAAAAAAGTAACTAGCTCGACAGTGTGCAATATGAACAAGCATTGCCGAAGTTGATAGGTATTACATGTATTTTTAGTTACTAGCCTCAGCTGTTAGGTTTGGAAGTGTTTGTTGCAATAGCCCTCAAGGTGTGATTGGTTCCAAACCAAAATATAGGGGATAAAGTACCTCCTGCTGTACATTATTATGATACTGCAAGTCACCAAGGAGTTCTGTGACCATACAGGGGAACAAGACTGAAGGCCCAGTTCCTTTATAAGGTCATGGACCTCTGAGGTAACGTAATAAGAAAATAATATTCGTAATCAGAAAATTAGATATTGGGCTTTCATGCAAGCTCCCATGGACCTTAGTCTCTAATGTAGCTGAAGTCAGGGACCTGTGCTGTAATTTAAAAAGTCCAGATCTTCTCCACCTGGGTGAATGGGTGGAAACGAGGAGGAGGACAGCAAGGTAGGCAACCCACTTGAATGTGTGAATGAGATTAATATTATCTGTGATTCAAACTGTTTGTTTATAAAGAAAAGTAAATAAACCGCTCCAATGACTTCTTATGACGATCCAGAAAACATAGTTCAGAGACAGTAGCGAGATTTTCTCCATTTCACCAGATTTTCACATAGAGACGCAGACGATACTTAATTTGATGAAGAAAGTGGGTGGTTGAGGGGGTCATGTGGTCGCTCTTACTTGAAAACAGATGGAAAACATGATTATACAAAGATCCAGAAAATTAACATTGAAGAAGTTATGCCTAAGTTCTAGAAAATGCCATGAACTTTGCTAATGAATTCAGAATGCAAATAGCGCTGATAATGCTATGAGCCGTTTCTTCAAATTTATTCTGGTCAATAGACCTTTTTAGCAGCCTGAGAAGAAAACGGGTTAACAACAATTTAAATCTTATGATACAGTGTGACCATGAGGACCACACAATAAAAGTCTCAGTTAGTAACTTGAAGTTAAAAGGTTTATTAAAACTCAGACTAATATAAATCAATCTCACGAACATACTATAAAAGTACAGAATTATCAAAGGAAGACCAAAGCAGCGTACAATATTGGTCCTCAGCAGCAAGGAGCATGTAAGAATTTCTGTGGTACCAATGTAGAAAATAAGGAATTGGATTTGATGACTAGACAAATGGTTTTGATCTTTCTCCCCATACTTAGAAAAGATTCACAACATCTACTAAACCATACACTAAACTAAGGAAAAACCCTATTGAATCAAGGGAGCAAGAAAGGTGTCAGAATCAGAACCTCTGTAGAAGTTCTATAGGTAAGGAGTCATGTATAGCATGAAGCTACACTATCAGAGATGACAATAGGGAGCCTGTACCTCTTCAAGTCTAAAGGGAATCTGACCAAACCCAAAGTGGGTTCACTAATTAAAATGCACAAACAACATTCGAGAAATATGACCTTATAAACATCATAGTACTTTTCCAGTTCCCTAGAAAGAACTTGACGCCTTGAACACTACTCCCATATTCCAGTCTTTTTTTCCAAGGCATCCTTGGATTCCTCCTTTTATCTGATAGCATCAACTGTTCACACTCCCTTTTTTCTTCATTAAAATTATTTGACCTTGCCAGTTCTTCCTTGCTTCGCGATCTCTGAAATACAATCTGCTTTTTACTAACTAATGAATGCCTTTGGTCTGCACCTGCAGAGGAGAAAACATGCAGAAAAACAACTTTTATGTTCGTATTAAATGTCTTGACTATAAGCTTAAGGTCCACAATCATGATAACTTAACAGTTTTCTTTAAATGCATATTAATTCTGCAACCTACGTATGATCCAATAAATGAAATCTTTAATGAAGGAATCAACTTATATTGTATTGTACGCTTATGTGTGGCACAATAAACTAATACATGTATTATTAACCAAAAACGACAACTGGTCACAATATATAAAGAAAGCATTGAACACACACATGATTCATTCTCACTAATCCTTAGCAAATGCACTGCATTAAATCCATTTTATCGCACCACCTTATAATCTAAACCTAATTCAATATTAATATCAGCAATCCCGAAGTTTCTAATAAAGGAAAAAAAAATAATATGCACACGTATATATGTCTTAACACACAATAAATGCACCTCAGATACCTTTAGTGCACCGTATCTCATTAGTATTATTGCATCACATGAGTACATAAGGCCAAAGGTACATATATATATGGCCTAGCCAAATGTAAAAGGATAAATCCAAAACTATTCTACTCCAGTCCCCCTTCTGATGGCGATCAAGCCATCACAGATTACAATCATATCATTATCAGAGTAGACCAATGAAAACCTAGTGGTCTTGAGCATCTTTCGTCTGGACTACTCTAGATGCTTCATATCATCATAACATCTGCTTGGACCTTCTTCTATCTCCACATCTGCACTCTTTCTCTTTACTCCCTGCACTCCCTGTCTAACTTGTGAATGCTGATACCCCTTAAAGATAAGAAATTGGAATATCACACAAAGGCCCTTTATCTAAAGGGATTTTAAAATGGCACCTATATTTCCACTTTTCAAGCTTCCAAACCATCGACCATTTGAAGCAAACCCATTTCCAATTGCTTCCCAAGATCCCGTTGCTTCCAACTCTTTCAAATCCTTCGTCAGCCTGAATATATTCTTGATATATTTCTCCAGGTCCTTTTGTTTGGAATATAAGTACCAAAATTGCATGCCCTAAATAGGGCCAGTCCCCCTAGGTACAACGGAAACCCCTCCAGGGGTTGCTTAAATTTTTTGTAACTCAATAAAGCTTCATCCAAGTTTGTAGTTGTGAATATTTAGTGTATTTCTCCAATGTTCATGGGAAATAATTATGATATCACTTTTAACCAATAATGATGAATCCAAACATATAATTATGAATCGAAATCATGATTCTCCATTGTTTTCAGTCCAAGTCCCTCCCAATGCATTTCGGGCAATCAGCCCTTCGTCAGGGGACAGTTACGTCAACGAGCGTGCAGTGTCTTCCTACATGCAGGGATGAAGCTTTATTGAGTTACAAAAAATGTAAGCAACCCCTGGAGGGGTTTCCGTTGTGCCTAGAGGGACTGGCCCTATTTAGGGCACGCAATTTTGATTCTTAACTCTAGACGCTCCAGATCGGAGAGCGATACCCCAGGAGCACACTACATAAGAGAAATTGATTAACAATTGAAGATAGGTTGTGCGCGTTCACTATATTTATTGGAATATAAGTACAGCATTGCTGCACTTTCAGCATCTGACAGACTCCTCCCTCTTTTGCGAGCAAAAGGTCTAACGCAGGGCTGTTCTGTAAAACCATAGACCTTATCGCAATCATCTCAGTATTTATAAGTAGTAAGGAATTTGCTGTACTAATAACCAATTTGCCTGCTATTGCAGAAAGCTTTCTAATTTTCAGATCATTCATAATCACACCTACAAACGGAATTATAGCACCAAAAATATCTCCTACTACTTCTGCCGCACTTACACCTCGTTTAGTTCTGGTTCTCTTTTCCCATACAGGATCATTACAATTTTCCACATGATAAATGTTCGGGAAGACTGTGCCAAGAAAACAGGTACCATGCGATCCATGTGGCAATTTTAAATATGCTTTTTGTCCACAAATAAAATAGACTCCAGGGATCACAGAATCCTGTCCTTCCAGGAAACGAGAATTTCTCCCTCTTGCTTCAAAAGTAAGTTCACATTCGCTCTCCCCTAGAAACAACGGATCTATATAACTCTAATCAACATGTATATACACAACTTTCCTTAGTGTTTCCAATCTAAAATTAAGGTGGGTAAATTTCCGTTTTCCTGATGTTCAATTTCTTCGCCACTCCACTTGTGATTTTTAAGATCCTTATCAGTTTCATTTTGAGACTTTAGGTCTCTCTATCTATCCTCCACCAGATCCAAAAATTTATTTTCCACATCTGACATCAAACAAGTCAAAATATGTCTATATGCATACACAGTGTCTAGTGGCTTAAGGGATACAAAATATTTGCCTGAAATCTCTGCACCTTTAGAATAAGGATTCTTAAATGTCTGATAAGGGGAACTTGTGGGAGAACTACATCATAATTCGAAAAATAATATTGAAAATTGGCTTCTTCATAAAATATACATTCTGATAATTAACTTCTGATTTGCTAACTTAAAGGCAATTTCCTCATCATGGGTTTGTAGTTCTATTCCTTTTGGTTTACAGTATACAGTGCAGTTCAGTTTGCACAACAAATCACATCCTAACAAACTCACAGGACTGGAATCACAAACTACATATTGATAATTATCCTCAAAACATACTATCTTTACAGTAGCATCCTCAGTAATGGTGTTCTTCATTTGTTGATTAGCAACTCCAACAACTTGGATAGTTCTTCTGGAGAGGGGCAGGTTTAGAACTTCCACTGATCTCACAGTAGAATGGGTAGCACTACTCCGTACGACTGCATCTAATGTCTGCAGCCGCACTACAGGCTATTTGTTTTTCGACCCTAGCACAGGGTAGCAAGAATAAATTGCATCAGGCTAACCTTGTAGCTAGTTTTAATCACCAATTCATCAGCACTGCACGTCTTCCATCACCCCAACTGCTCACATTGGGTTTCAGGAATACCCCTCATACTTGAAAACATCCCTGAGGTCCCCCCTCGTAGCGAGGGGGTCGTAGCCCGCATCATGACTAGGCTTCATGATGCGAGGAGGATTCCCCATGATGAAGCATGACACCTCTAGTGGGTGAGGGAAACCGTCCTTAAAAGGGAAACCCCCCACTAGACTGTCTATTTCCACTATTTGACACTCACTTCGTTACGTTGGACCCGAGGGCTCTGTTTGTTTTGAGTCTTCAATTGGGAGTGTGCCCTTGTTGGTCCATTATAACTCCTCAGGCCCCTTTGTGTGTATATGCACCAGTATCAACCAAAATGATATGTCATAGCCAGCATCTGTACTCTGGTCTACCTCCAAGACTGCGCCAAGCACGCATACTTCCTCCCCCCTCAGGCACCGTCAGGAAGACTGATCAATGCTGAAATTTTCACTTGTCTCGAACATGGGAAATTGTTAGTAAGAATTATTCTGGAAAGCATTCTGGTTTAAATTTGGGACCTGGTTTGAAGAAAGTCTGGGAACATTAGCAGCTTGCTGTGACATCGGAGGTTGGGGACCCTGCATCACTGGGACTTGTGGCACATTAAAATTCTGAGATCTAGGTCTGGGTATGTTCTGTTGCTGCATTGAATTACTTTTCTGAGGTGGTACAAACCCTGAATTTTGACAGTGAGTTGCGGGATTTAGACAGTATTCTCACTTCAAGTGTCCCTGCCTCTTGCTGTAGTGGCATGGATTAGACTTCTTCAATGTAGCCGCATCAATTCAAGTACTCAGATCAATGGGAACACCCGACCTCTACCTTGTGACTGAAATCCACCTCCACCCTGCATCGCCGGAGCTCCCTGTTGATACACTCCTTGCATTGGAGGGGCATTCCCTACAAAAGGTGGGTCTTGAATTCCTCTCTGAGCAGCCTTCATTTGTACCATCAGTTTCTCCTTTAATTTTATATGCCTTATTTCAATCTAATTGTTGCAATATTTAGCATAAAACAAAATCTCATCAACCGACTTATTATGCCAACAAATCAAAAGCTGTTGAATCATAATACTAATCTTCGGCCTCAATCCTGTTACAAACCTGGACACAAAAGGTCCCATATCTTTAGTCTCCAGTGTTTCCATTCCGCTATACTGTTTGAATGCCTGAAACAATGTCGCATATCATCTCTTTCGGTTCTTCAGTCGGCTGATCGATCTTGACCAAGTCAATATCGTGGGGTGATACCTTAGACTTCAACCACATCCTTACTTGATCATACTTCTTCATCACTATAGCAAGGCCCTGCATGGTCTGGGACCAGTACCATTGCAGAAAAAATTCGCTTGGTACGCCCCCTCAAGAAGCTTGCGCTCTTCGGCAGCTCATTTGGTCAGCACGCCTAGAATCAGAACCTCTAGGTTTGGAGGTAGAGCTTTTAGCTGTGCAGCTGCCCGTCTTTGGAACGACCTTCCACCCATTCTTTGGCAAACAGAAGAATTCTTACCCTTCAGGAAGATGCTTAAAACGTGGCTCTTCCCAAGGGTGTAACGCGGTATAGTCATCATTGCTGGTTAATATGTGCATACAGGGGAGCTAACTTCAGCGCCAAGATACCCGTGGGGTGATAGTGCGCTTTATAAGTTTGCAATAAAATAAAATACAATACATCACTATAGCATAAGGACCATTAGTCGCAGGATCTCTTGTCAGCTCTCGGGCCACTCTATAGCTATTTTGCAAACTGTACACAAATCACTTGGGACCACAATATCAAACAAGGTATTCAAATTAGTCCACAAAACCTTCGAAATGTTCACAAATCACTCAACTTGTTTGTACCACTCCATAGGCTTCTCTCTTAATTTAGGAAATTAATTTGTAAATGACGGAAGATCAACCCTACTCCACGACAATTATACGTAATCTCCACTAGGTACCTCCCATCAAGGAAAGCTTGTAGCTCCTGTCTCTGTAAAACCTTTGTCTGCTCCAAATCTACCTCATATTTCTGAGCTAATTCAGATAATTTGTCATGGGCTTGTCTTGCTCTCCTAGTAACATCCTTACTTATAAACAACAGTTCACTCTGCTGATACGTTTCTATTCGATCCAATGCAAGACAACCACTTATCATCTCATCCAATTCCAACTTTATTTTTCCCACATCCACCAAATTTACTTTCAAAGTGGACTGAAGAGTTCCCTGACTCAATTCCATACTCCCATTCTCTTTCGATGTAGCATTAAGAACTGTCAAAAAATCTTCAAATTCCTGAACATTAAGACCAGGATGTACAGGGGCTTTAACTACTACCCTTACTTTAGGCATGCTACTCTGCATATTTAAAGGCTGTTCCCAAGTAAGTGAACCCAGATCTGGTAACCCTCGAAACGACCTTAAAGGTTCAAATCTAGTCTGATGCAGCAATGGGTCTGCACTTGCACCACAAAGAGAACTTGCATAATCGGACTTAAGGGAACAAATTCTCCCACCGTCTGACTCATGGGTGTAACTTCTGATTTTTGTTGTTGAGCAGGGACAGCTGAGTTTTGAATCCCATTCCCCCCAGAACTAGGTTTATATATAGAACGCACTGGTCCAGTGGTAACAGGAACTGTAAGTGCATCTGGGACTGTACAAACAGTGGAGATCCTAGAAACGCAAGTCCCTGGATTTTCTCCTATCATATTTTAGCTCATATGGTCCATCTGTGCAGGAGAAATCCATATCATACCAGGGCTCTACTTACTGGTGCAGTAGGCAATTCGATATTCCGACAAGCAACCTCACTCCCACCTCCCTCCGTACGAATCTCATTATACAGAGGTGGTCGCCCGGACATTAATGCGTCTAAAAGGCTGTCACTAGTATCACTATCACTATTTTCATCTTTCACTCCGGATTGTCTTATTTTATCCTTTTTTCTCTTTTCGATCCCTTTTTCCCCTTCTCTGCTTTGCAATAATGGGTATCATTTCGCTCCTTCTATCATGTCAGTTCTCCACCTTTTTGCTCTGCATCCCACCTTGCATCTGCATAAGTATGCACTGCTTTTTTCACTCGTCCCTGATATCCCTCTTTATCTTTGGCGTGAGCGTCATGCTCCCAAGCATTAAGTGCTTCAAATTGTGTGGGTCTTGGTCGTGGTTTCATTTCATATAGAATTCTCCTCAAATTTTCAATATTTCTCAGAATTAATGTACCATAATGTGGAAGCGCCAGCGAACCTTCTTTCTCAGTGATCGTATGCCATTGTTCTAGCTAAATACATGTGTGTAAGTCTACGTTTATCACCATATAATGTCCTGCAATGTCTTCGGATGGAGCTCCCCCCCTCAAGAGGTATCTGACCATCTCTTCAAAACATTTCATTTTCGATTAAAATGTGTTAGTTTTGACGCAAAAATCAATATTTTACTTAAAATCTTGTTCCAAATCATTAACCAAAACAGCACAGCACCTCACCTCGTGACGTAGACATTCAGTAACAGCGTGACTTCACACCAACGACCTATCCCAGGGCGGCATGCTGTGATGACCATCTCACTCCTCGCAGCAGCGCACCCTCCTTTACAATTTTTATGAACGCACTCTTATCAGTAATACGCTTGCAACTAAATACAATGTAATACCATCAAATGATTGTCTGCTTTACTAAAGAATCGACAGAAATCAATCATACGAAAGTAACACAAACACACATTCAAATTCAGTGCAGCTTTCCTCTGTGCAAAAGGTCCGCAACACTAATCGTACTTCACTTTTTCACCAAGATAAACATCCCTATCTCGATTGGGCTTGTCGATGACGT
This sequence comes from Calotriton arnoldi, assembly GCA_963921515.1. Lineage (NCBI taxonomy): Eukaryota > Metazoa > Chordata > Amphibia > Caudata > Salamandridae > Calotriton > Calotriton arnoldi. Next base: position 337,540 of record CAWUFW010008256.1, read on the forward strand.
CTCACAACAAACCCCACAAATATCAGCAGACAATTACAATACAGTGTCTTCTACACTTTTTAATATCATTCCGGGATCTTAGGCCACATTGGACCCGATAACAACTTCTCCACAATAGGTGCTACACTCACACGATCATCTAAAACATTAGCACACCATGTCACACAATCTCCACAAGACACCACATAATTGTCACAAACACCATGAGCTAAGCATTACCCGTTTCTACATAAGCCTATTGACACTCACTCCTCGGCTGTCACAACTCGCTCTTGACCCACTAGAACATCACCAACAGCGATTATCCAAATTGAAACATGGACACTAGGGACTGAGATTGGATCTGAATTAATCTAAAGTAACAGTGTCCTAACCCCTCTAATTAAGGTACTAACCATCCTCGGTATGCTACCATCTGAGAATGCTCTGGGCCGTTTCTTCCAATTTACTCTGCTTAATTGACCTTTTAGTAGCCTGAGAGGTAAAGGGGTTAACAATAATTTAAATTAAGATGCAGTGTGACCATTAGGGCCACACAATAAAAGTGTAAGTGAGTAACTTGAAGTTTAAAGGTTTATTACAAATTCAAAGCCAGACTAATATAAATCAATCTCAAGAACATACTACAAAAGTATAGGACTATCAAAGGAAGACCAAAGCAGCGTACAATATTAGTCCTCAACAGCAAGTAGCATATAAGAATTTCTATGGCAGCTATGCAGAAAATAAGGAATAGGATTTGATGACTAGATGAATGGTTTCGATCCTTCTCCCCATACATGGAAAAGATTCACAATATTCACTAAGCCTTACACTAAACTAAGGATAGGGAAAACCCGATCGAATCAAGGAAGCAAGAAAGGTGTCAACATCAGAACCTCTGTAGAAGTTCTATAGGTAATGAGTCATGTATAGCATGAAGCTACACTATCAGAGATGACAAGAGGGGCCTGTACCTCTTCAAGTCTAAAGGGAATCTGACCAAACCCAAGGTGGGTTCACTAATTAAAATGCACAAACAGCATTTGAGAAATATGACCTCATACATTTTCAGTACCCAAGAAAGAACTTGGCGCCTTGAACACTACTCCCATATTCCAGTCTCCGCTTCCAAGGCATCCTTGGATTCCTCCCTTCGTCTGATAGTATCAACTGGTAACACTCCCTTTGTTCTAAATTAAAATTATTTGACCGTACTAGTTTTTCCTCACTTCACTGTCTCTCAAATTCAAAGTGCTTTTTACTAACTAATGAATGTCTTTGGTCTGCACTTGTAGAGGAGAAAACATGCAGAAAAACAACTTGCACGTTAGTATTAAATGTCTCGTCTGTAAGATTAAGGCCCACATTCACGCTAACTTAAGTGTTCTTTAAATGCATATAAATTCTACAACCTACATATACTTCAATAAATGAAATCTTTAAAGAAGGAATCAACCTATATTGTATTGTACTTTTATTTGTGGCACAATAAACTAATACATGTTTTGTTAACCAAAAGGGACAACTGGTCACAATTTATAAAGAAAGCATTGAACACACACAATTCATTCTCACTAATGCCTGGCGAATGCACTGCATTAAATGCATTTTAGCGCACCACCTTACAATCTAAACCTATTGAGGATTCATATCAGCAATCCAGAAGTTTCTGAAAAGGAAACAACTTTATTATGCACACACATATGTCTCAAACACACAATAAATGCACCTCCTATACCTTCAGTGCACCATATCGCGTTAGTATTATTGCATCAGGCAAGTACATAAGGCCAAAGGTATGTATATATATATATATATATATATATATATATATATATATATATATATTCACTGAAAAAACCAGAGGTTTCAGGCGCGTTATAGTTAGAAATTAGCATTTAAAAAACCTTAGAAATTCACTGAAAAACCATAGGTTTCAGGGGCGTTATAGTTCGTTGGACATTTCACTCGTACAAAACCATAGAAATTCCCCCGTTATAGTTAGTTCAGCTAACTATAACTTGCGCCCGCAATGCACTGCTGATGACGTCACATATTACATCACTCATGACATGGTCAGTGACATCACTGATGACATCACTGATGACATCTCAAATTACATCACTGATGACATCACTGATGACATCATCCATGTGATAATTTCATGCATCTTCTCACACCCTAATATAACTTTTGATACACCCACTCTAAATTACAGACTGCCATTCTCAAAACCATAGACACTCCAACACCAATAACTACATACCCACTCACTGATTCATAGGTCTACACACACATCCACTCACTCACCCGTACATTCACTCATACTTACGGTCACTCAGTACAGGACTATCATATGCACTCATACACCTATATAGACACTCACACACCGCCACTCATCCATAGAGGTACTCACACACCTAGTCAGTCATGCAAATAATTAATCACACTCCCATTTACTCACCTATACAGTTATACACACACCAGCTCACTTACTCATACAAATACTAGCACATTCTTACGCTCTTATACAATCACTGATACAAGCACACACTCATCCATACAGCCACTCTCACAATCACACACTCTCACTTATAGCCATTTAAATACTCTAACACACATATATACTGCCTTTCACATATGTAGTTACTCACACATGTACCACTGAGATATACATTCACTCACTAACACACCCATACACACACTCACCCACCCATACAGTCCATCACAGATGCACTCTTGAAACCATGCAGCCAGTGAATCACCCACTCACACATCTATGCACAGAGTCACACACACCCCACCCACACAAACACTCAGGCACCCATACAGATACTCAGACAACCAATCAATAACTCATATAGACACTTATGTAGCTACTCACAAACCCATGCAGCCGCTTACACACCAACAGACAGACGGATACAGACATTCACACAGTTTAGTCACTAACCCATGCATTCACTAAGATACGATTCATCACTCACTTATAGACTCAGTCACGCACCTACTAAATCATCCATTCAGACACTTATACACCCGCTCATTCTTCAATACGCCTTTCCCTATATATATTAAACATATTTAAACTTTACAGAAACACACAGTCACTGGATGATGTCATTTGAGATGTCATCAGTGATGTCACTGACCATGTCATGAGTGATGTAATATGTGACGTCATCAGCAGTGCATTGCGGGCGCGAGTTATAGTTAGCTGAACTAACTATAACGGGGAATTTCTATGGTTTTGTACGAGTGAAATGTCCAACGAACTATAACGCCCCTGACACCTATGGTTTTTTCAGTGAATTTCTAAGGTTTTTTAAATGCTAATTTCTAACTATAACATGCCTGAAACCTCTGGTTTTTTCAGTGAATTTCTAAGGTTTTTTAAATGCTAATTTCTAACTATAACGTGCCTGAAACCTATGTTTTTTTGAGTGAATTTCAAAGGTTTTTTAAATGCTAATTTCTAACTATAACGTGCCTGAAACCTATGGTTTTTAAGTGAATTTCAAAGGTTTTTTAAATGCTAGTTTCTAACTATGCCTACAGAGGTAGGACATGTGAAGAAAGAAGAAAAAACGCACAGAAAGAAGCAAAAGAAATGCAGAAAGAAGCAGCAGAAGTCCACAAAGATGAAGAAAAGAGCAGGAAGAAGCAAGACGTGCAGAAAGAACCAACAGAGGAGCAGAAAGAGGCCTTGTTGCAAAATCATCTTGTGCCCACAACTTTTTCAGACGGGTACTGGTGGTAACTGACTCTGAGTAACTAGGCCTAGAGCCAGTGCTATGCTAAAAGACACTTAGAATACAGTGAAAACACCTACATACACTAGGGAACGCTATGCATTGGGGTACCCTTGTGATTAGCATGACCTCCTCTGTAAGGCCCTAGTACATAATAGGGCAGGGGGATTAAAACTACCTCTTAAAACGAGCCACGGGGCGCGTTTGCACAGTGGTGAAGGCAGAGGGGGGGCCTGAGGTGACATGTGTGCAAACACGCCCTGTGGCCATTTTAAGTTGGGAGATTAAGTCCCCTTGAATCCTGAGGGTCCCTGGAGTCCAACTAGCCCACTAGGTACCTCCAGTAAGCGCCACAGAGCTGCGTTGCAGAGAGGTGTAAAAAGGGACGTGGCCTGGACCACCTCTCTGCAACGCAGGCCTGTGGCGCTTACTGGAGATACCTGGTGGGCTAGTTGGCCCCCAGGGGCCCTCAGGATTGAAGGGGACTTAATTCCCCAACTTAAAATGCGCCACAGGGCGCATTTGCAGAGTGTTGCTGGGAGGGGGCGGGGCCTCTGGCACGATCGCGTCTTTTGTATTTTTCTTTTTTTTTTAGAAGGGGGCAGTGTGGCCCCCCTTCTTTTCCCTTTTTTTGGGCCCTGGGGACCCCATCCCCCAGGGCCTGACCCCTTTTTAAAAAAAAAAATGAACGGGAAGGGGGCCGCGTGGGCCCCCCTCCCGTGGCCAATTCCGGCCCCGGGGACCCCATCCCCCGGGGCATGGCCAAATATTTTTTTTTGTTTATGGAGGGGGGCTGCGTGGCCCCCCTCCTCAGGCCATTTATGGCCCCGGGGACCCCATCCCCCGGGGCCGGCCTTTGCGTGATTTTTTTAAAATTTTGTTTTTTATTATTGGGGAGGGGGGCGGCGTGGCCCCCCTCCCGGGCCACTCCTTGCCCCGGGGACCCGATCTCCCGGGGCCTGGCCTCTCGTTGGGGACCGTGGGGGGAGCCCCAATGCCCCCACAGTCCCACCGGCTCCCCGCGTCCCGCCGGAGCTGGCATTGCTTTTCCACATGGGGAGCTGCGGACATGCAGCTCCCATTGTGGAAAAGCAATCTGCTTTGCTTCATTGAAGCGAGAGCAGGTTTCCCTGCTCTCGCTTCAATGAAGCAAAGCAGTTTGCAATGACAGGGCGGGAGCCACGAGGCTCCCGCCAATGTCATTGTAAATAGCAGTGTCCCGGGGGTGGGCACCCCGGGACACTGCAGGAGCCGGCCCTGGGGGGTGGCAGTCCCCAGGGCCATCACAGGCTCCAGGAGGGGGGCCGTGCGGCCCCCCTCCCACCTATTGCACAGCCCCGGGGAGGTGGTGGTCCCCGGGGCTCCGTTACGGACCCCCTCATTTGATTATTAGTGCCCCGGGGAGGTGGCGGTCCCCGGGCGTGTGGGGGGGCTCGAACCCCCCCACAGGTCTATTTTTTTTAAAAAAGCCCCGGGGTGGTGGTCCCCGGGGCAGCGGGGGGGCCGTGTGCCCCTGCGATTATAATTAATAAAAGCCCCGGGGGTGGCGGTCCCTGGGTCTTGGGGGGGCCTTGGAGGCCCCCCACACATTCAAAATAAGAAGTCCCGGGGGTGGCGGTCCCCGGGGCTGCGGGTGGGCTGTGTGCCCCCCGCAAATGTTTATGGAAAGCCCCGGGGGGTGGCGGTCCCCGGGGCTGCGGGGGCCTTCCTGGGCCCCTGCAATTATAATATTGCATGCCCCGGGACTTGGCCTACCCGGGGGCTAAATAATAACGAAGCGCGGGAGCCCGCGCTTCGTTTTTTTTAGTTTCGTGGCCGGATCCGCGGATCCGGCACGCATTTTGCCGATTTTGTTTTTCAAAAAAATCCTTTTTTGGGCCCTCGGGGTCCTTGTGGGACCCCCTGAGCAGGCCTAGGGGGTCAGGGTGTTTCTACCCTGCCCTCTTTTCTTGTTTTGCGCCTTCGTTTTTCTGTGTTCTTGTGCCTCGGTTACCGAGGCACAAGATGGCTGCCAACACTTCCTGGTTTGGAGTGTTGACAGCCAATTAGCATGAAGCTCGTGATCGAGAGGGTGTTCGGATCCACCGCGGCCATAGATATCGAAACTTTTATTTTTTGAATTTCTCAGGAACTACTGAACGGATTTACACCATTTTAAAAAAAGGGTGCTTTCTGAACCAAGCATGACCTTTTTGCCAAATTTGGTGTAATTCCGTTCAGCAGTTTTGGCTGTAACCGTGTCTAAAGGTTGCTATGGGAAATTGATTTTTTGACCTCTATTTTTTGATTTTCTCCACAACTACTGAACGGATTTACACCATTTAAAAAAAAGGGCGCTTTCTAAACCAAGCACTACCTTTTTGCCAAATTTGATGTAATTCCGTTCAGCAGTTCGGGCTGTAGCCGTGTCTAAATTTCCTATGGGAATTAACATGGAGAAAACACGTTTTGGGACCCCCTTTTTTCTCGGCCCCCGCTTGCCGAATCACCCCGAAACTTTCAAGACAGGAGCTGACCGGAGCGCCCCACTAGTTTTGAAAATTTCGCGATGATTCGTCATCCGGCGCCAAAGTTTTGGGGAAAACAAAAAACGCTTTTCCTATGGAAACTAGGTCCTAACTATAACTATCTACTGGCGACCGCCAGTAGATAATAAATATATATATATTATCTACTGGCGGTCGCCAGTAGATAGTTATAGTTAGGACCTATTTTCCATAGGAAATCCGCAACATTCTATTTGAAATAACTCTTGCGTCGGTTGACGAATCTTCGCGAAATTTTCAAACTTTGTGGCCCGCTCCGGTCCGCTCCTACCCTGAAAGTCTCGGGGTGATACGTCAAGCGGGGGCCGAGAAAAAAGGGGGGTCCCAAAACGCGTTTTCCCCATTCATTTTTCCATAGGAACCTTTAGTCGCAGCTACAGCCCGAACTGCTGAACGGAATTACCCCAAATTTGGCAAAGAGGTAGCCCTTGGATCAGACTGGTGCCTTTTGCTAAAATGGTGTAAATCCGTTCAGTAGTTCCTGAGAAATTCACAATTAAAATCACATATATATCTATGGGCGCGTCGGATCCGCGTACCCTCCCGATCACGAGCTGCATGCTAATTGGCTGTCAACACTCCAAATCAAGAAGTGTTGGCAGCCATTTTGTCCTCGGTAGAACCGAGGGACAGAAACAAGTGCGCAAAGCGCAAAAGGGAGCAGGGTAGAAACACCCTGACCCCTAGGTCTGCTCAGGGGGTCCCACAAGGACCCCTGGGCAGAAAAAGCATTTTTTCTTTAAATCGGCGGGATGCGCTAAGGTTGCGCGGATCCCGCCGAGAAAAAAAAAAGAAACAAGTGCACAAAACGCACAAAGGGGGCAGGGTAGAAACACCCTAACCCCCTAGGCCTGCCAGGGGGTCCCACAAGGACCCCCTGGGCAAAAAAAAGCATTTAAAAAAAAAAAAAAAATCGGCAGGATGCGCTCAGGGAGCGCGGATCCTGCCGAAAAATAAAAAATCGAAGCGCGGTCTCCCGCGCTCGATGTACTTGCCCCGGGTGGGCCAAGTCCCGGGGGCATGCTGAGGGGTTTATTTTATGTATGGGGGCCTCTAAGGGCCCCCAAGCCCGGGGACCGCCACCCCCGGGGCTTTATTAGAAAAGTTGCGGGAGGGCTCTGAGCCCTCCCGCAGCCCTGGGGACCACCACCTCCCCATGGGCTTCTTTATTTATTAAATTAACCTGTGTGGGGGACTCCAGCCCCCACACGCCCGAGGACCACCACCTCCCGGGGTACTAACAAAATTGAAAATGGGGGTCCGTTTTGGACCCCCAAGCCCCGGGGACCACCACCTCCCGGGGCTTTGAAAATGTGGGGAGGGGGGCCGCGCTGCCCCCTCCTGGAGCCAGTGATGGCCCTGGGGACCGCCACCCCCAGGGCCCTGCAGTGTCCCGGGGTGCCTACCCCGGGACACTGCTGTTTGCAATGACAGGACGGGAGCCTCGCGGCTCCCGTCCTGTCATTGCAAACTGCTTTGAATTTTGGAAGCGAGAGCAGGAAAGCTGCTCTTGCTTCCAAAATTCAAGCAAGTACTTTTCCACATGGGGAGCTGCATATTAGCAGCTCCCCATGTGGAAAAGCAATGCCGCAAGAGGCGGGGAGCCAGCAGGGTCCGTGGGGAGTTGGGGTCCCCCACGGACCCCAAAGGATAGGGCCAGCCCCGGGGGATGGGGTCCCGGGGCCTAAGGAGGCCTTAGGAGGGGGCCAGGCAGCCCCCTCCATCAAATAAAAAAAGGTGGCTATGGCCCGGGGGATGGGGTCCCCGGGTCGAAATTGGCCACGGGAGGGGGGCCACGAGGTCCCCTTCCCAGTCCTTTTTTATTTTATTTTTTTAAAGAGGGGACAGGCCCTGGGGGATGGGGTCCCCAGGGCTCAAAAATTACTAAAAAGGGGGGCCACACAGCCCCCTTTAAAAAAAAAAAAAAACATTTTAAAAATGGCATCGCGAGGAGGCCACGCCCCTCTTTGACAGCACTCTGCAAACGCGCCCCTGGCGCGTTTGCAGAGGAGAACAATTCCCCTTGAATACTGGGGTCCCTGGGGCCAACAAGCCCACCAGGAACCTCCAGTATGCGCCAGGGGCTGCGTTGCACAGAGGTGGACAGAGGCCACGCCCCTTTTACACCTCTGTGCAACGCAGCTCTGTGGCGCTTAATGGAGGTAGCTGGTGGGCTAGTTGCACCCCAGGGACCCTCAGGATTCAAGGGAGTTAATCCCCGACTTAAAATGCGCCACGGGGCGCGTTTGCACAGTGGTGAAGGGAGGGGCGGGGCCTGAGGTGACATGTGTGCAAACAGGCCCCATGGCGCGTTTTAAGATGGGAATTAAATCCCCTTCAATCCTGAGGGTCCCTGAGGGCCAACTAGCCCAACAGGTACATCCAGAAAGCGCCACAGAGCTGCGTTGCAGAGAGGTGTAAAAGGGGTGTGGCCTCTCTACACGTCTCTGCAACGCAGCCCCTGGCGCATACTGGAGGTTCCTGGTGGGCTAGTTGGCCCCTAGGGACCCTCATGATTCAAGGGGACTTAATCCCCCAACTTAAAACGCGCCACAGGCGCGTTTGCACAGATGTCACCTCAGGCCCCACCCCTCCCTTCACCATTGTGCAAATATTCCTCTAAAATCTGCCGAACTACGAATTCTGATTTACTCACCTGTTATCAGGAGAGACCTCAGTGCTGCATCTTTCAGCCCAGTACTAATCCTGAAAAGTAATTTTAACCGTACTTCCCAGTAACTTAAATTTCCTTCCATAGGATATCATTGCCTGCTTTTTGCTGAAAAAGTTTCTAAGTGTTGATTTTTGAAACATACAAATATCCCTCTAAAATCAGCCGAAATACGAATTCCGATTTACTCACCTGTTATCAGGAGAGACCTCAGTGCTGTATCTTTGAGCCCAGTACTGGTCCTGAAAAGTAATTTTAACCGTACTTACCAGTAACTTGAATTTCCTTCCATAGGCTAACATTGACTGGTTTCACTTGGAAATTCTTCTAAGTGTGGAGTTTTGGAACTTTAAAATATTCCTCTAAAATCAGCCGAAATACGAATTCCGATTTACTCACCTGTTATCAGGAGAGACCTCAGTGCTGCATCTTTCAGCCCAGTACTGATCCTCAAAAGTAATTTTAACCGTACTTACCAGTAACTTGAATTTCCTTCATAGGCTAACATTGACTGGTTTCACTTGGAAATTCTTCTAAGTGTGGAGTTTTGGAACTTTAAAATATTCCTCTAAAATCAGCCGAAATACGAATTCCGATTTACTCACCTGTTATCAGGAGAGACCTCAGTGCTGCATCTTTCAGCCCAGTACTGATCCTCAAAAGTAATTTTAACCGTACTTACCAGTAACTTGAATTTCCTTCATAGGCTAACATTGACTGGTTTCACTTGGAAATTCTTCTAAGTGTGGAGTTTTGGAACTTTAAAATATTCCTCTAAAATCAGCCGAAATACGAATTCCGATTTACTCACCTGTTATCAGGAGAGACCTCAGTGCTGCATCTTTCAGCCCAGTACTGATCCTCAAAAGTAATTTTAACCGTACTTACCAGTAACTTGAATTTCCTTCATAGGCTAACATTGACTGGTTTCACTTGGAAATTCTTCTAAGTGTGGAGTTTTGGAACTTTATAATATTCCTCTAAAATCAACCAAAGTACGAATTCCAATTTACTCACCTGTTATCAGGAGAGAACCCAGTGCTGCATCTTTTAGCCCAGCACTGACCCTGAAAAGTAATTCTAACCGTACTTACCAGTAACTTGTATTTCCTTCCATAGGAATCCATTGTCTGGTTTTCAGCAGAAAAGTTTCGAAGTGTCGATTTTCACAAACTACAAATATTCCTTAAAAATCGCCTGTATGACTTAAACGCATTCTTTCAACTGTTTACAGGAGATGCACCAGTGCTGGATCCAGGATCCAACACTGAGTAAGAAAAAGTAACGATAACAGTTTTTACCTGCTAAGTGAATTTCCTTCCATAGGATAACATTGGTGATTCTATGAGAAAAAGTTTCTAAGTGTCAACTTTTAAAATACAATAATATTCCTTAAAAATCACTACTGTAACCAAAACGCTTTTACTCAACTGTTTACAGGAGATGTCCCAGGACTGAATCTAGGATCCAGTCCTGTGGTTAGAAAAGTAATCCATAAAGTAACTAATTGCATTTAACTAGAAATTCACATTGAGCTGAATGTTGCATTGTGTTTGAAAATGTGTTGCCCGTTGCAACAACTGTAACTACTGTACTTAAAAGTCTATTGCCTATGTGCAAAGTATTTAAACTAAAGTAATTCATTCTGAGAAAGTATTTTTTGTAATGTATAATGTAATTACAATGTAATTTAAAAAATAAAATATGTAAAAAAAAATTGTTTCTAAAAATGTAGTAAATCAGTATGAAAAAAATAAATATAACAATTAATACATTTAAAAATTGTCATTTACAAAACCTTTGAAATTCACTGAAAAAACCGTGGGTTTCAGACATGTTATAGTTAGGAATTCGCATTTAAAAAACCTTTGAAATTCACTGAAAAAACCATAGGTTTCAGACACGTTATAGTTAGAAATTAGCATTTAAAAAACCTTTGAAATTCACTGAAAAAACCATAGGTTTCAGGCACGTTATAGTTAGAAATTAGCATTTAAAAAACCTTAGAAATTCACTGAAAAAACCATAAGGTTTTAGGGACAGTTATAGTTAGTTGGACATTGCACTCGTACAAAACCCGTGAAATTCCCCGTTATAGTTAGTTCAGGTAACTATAACTCGCGCCCGCAATGCACTGCTGATGACGTCACATATTACATCACTCATGACATGGTAAGTGACATCACTGATGACATCACTGATGACATCTCAAATGACATCACTGATGACATCATCCATGTGAGAATTTAATGCATCTTCTCACACCCTAATATAAGTTTTGAAACACCCACTCTAAATTACAGACTGCCATTCTCAAAACGATACACACTCCAATACCAATAAGTACATACCCACTCACTGATTCTTAGGTCTACACACACACACATCTACTCACTCACCCGTACAGTCACTCATACTTACGGTCACTCAGTACAGGACTATCATATGCACTCATACACCTATATAAACACTCACACAACGCAACTCATCCATAGAGGTACTCACACACCTAGTCAGTCATGCAAATAATTAATCACACTCCAATTTACTCACCTATACAGTTATACACACCAGCTCACTTACTCATAAAAATACTAGCACATTCTTACGCTCCTATGCAATCACTGATGCAAGTACACACTCATCCATATAGCCACTCTCACAATCACACACTCTCACTTATAGCCATTTATATACTCCAACCAACATATATACTGCCTTTCACATATGTAGTTACTCACACATGTACCACTGAGATATACATTCAATCACTAACACACCCATACACACACTCACCCACCCATACAGTCCATCACAGACGCACTCTTGAAACCATGCACCCAGTGAATCACCCACTCACACATCTATGCACAGAGTCACACACACCCCACCCACACAAACACTGAGGCACCCATACAGATACTCAGAGAACCAATCCATAACCCATATAGACACTCATTTAGCTAGTCAGAAACCCATGCAGTTGCTTACACAACAACAGACAGACGGATACAGACATTCACACAGTTTAGTCACTCACCCATGCATCCAGTAAGATACGTTTAATCACTCACTTATAGACTCAGTCACGCACCTACTAAATCATCCATTCAGGCGCTTCTACACCCACTCATTCTTCAATACGCCTTTCCCTATATATATTAAACATATTTAAACTTTACAGAAACACACAGTCACTGGATGATGTCATCAGTGATGTCATCAGTGATGTCATTTGAGATGTCATCAGTGATGTCATCAGTGATGTCACTGACCATGTCATGAGTGATGTAATATGTGACGTCATCAGCAGTGCATTGCGGGGCGCGAGCTATAGTTACCTGAACTAACTATAACGGGGGAATTTCACGGGTTTTGTACGAGTGCAATGTCCAACTAACTATAACTGTCCCTAAAACCTTATGGTTTTTCAGTGAATTTCTAAGGTTTTAAATGCTAATTTCTAACTATAACGTGCCTGAAACCTATGGTTTTTCAGCGAATATATATATATATATATATATTCACTGAAAAAACCATAGGTTTCAGGGACGTTATAGTTAGAAATGAGCATTTAAAAACCTTAGAAATTCACTGAAAAAACCACAGGTTTCAGGGACGTTATAGTTAGTTGGACATTTCACTCGTACAAAACCATAGAAATTCCCTCGTTATGAGTTAGTTCAGCTAACTATAACTCGTGCCCCGCAATGCAATGCTGATGACGTCACATATTACATCATTCATGACATGGTCAATGACATCACTGATGACATCACTGATTACATCTCAAATGACATCACTGAATGACATCATCCAGTGACTGTGTGTTTCTGTAAAGTTTAAATATGTTTTATATATATGCCAAGGTGTATTGAAGAATGAGTGGGTGTATAAGTGTCTGGATGGATGATTTAGTAGGTGCGTGACTGACTGTATAAGTGAGTGATTAAATGTGTCTTACTGAATGCATGGGTTGGTGAGTAGCTACATGAGTGTGTATATCGGTTATTGATTGGTTGCTTGAGAATTTGTATGGGAGACTGAGTGTGTGTGTGGGTGGGTGGGAAGTGTGTGACTGTGCATAGATGTGTGAGTGGTTGATTCACTGGGTGTATGGGTTCAAGAGTGCATGTGGAAACAGCTGTATGGGTGGGTGAGTGTGTGTATGGGTGTGTTGGTGAGTGTATGGATGTCTCAGTGGTACATGTCCAAGTAACTACATAGGGAAAAGGCAGTGTATGTGAGAGTTGGAGTATAAATGACTATACGTGAGAGTCAGTGATTGTGAGAGTGGCTGTATGGATGAGTGTGTACTTGTATCAGTGATTATATAAGAGAGTAAGTATGCGTTAGTATCTGTATAGGTGAGTAAATGGGAGTGTGATTGATTTGTTGCATGACTGACTAGGTGTGTGAGTAACTCCATGGATGAGTGGCGGTGTGTGAGTGTCTGTATAGGTGTATGAGTGCATATGATAGTGTTGTATTGATGAGTGACTGCATGTATGAGTGATTGTATGGGTGAATGAGTGGATGTGTGTGTAGACCTAGGAATCAGTGAGTGTGCATGTAGTAACTGGAATTGGTGTGTCGATGGTTTCGAAAATGGTAGTCTGTATTTTACAGTGAGTTTGAGGAGGTGCATCAGATTTTCACGTGGATGATGTCATCAGTGATGTCATCAGTTTTGTCATTTGAGATGTCATCAGTGATGTCATCAGTGATGTCACTGACCATGTCATGAATGATGTAATATGTGACGTCATCAGCAGTGCATTGCGGGGGCGCGAGTTATAGTTAGCTGAACTAACTATAACGGGGGAATTTCTATGGTTTTGTAACAGTGAAATGTCCAACTAACTATAACGTCCCTGAAACCTGTGGTTTTTTTCAGTGAATTTCAAAGATTTTTTAAATGTTAATTTCTAACTATAACGTCCCTGAAACCTATGGTTTTTTTCAGTGAATTTCAAAGGTTTTTTAAATGCTAATTTCTAACTATGCCTACAAAGGTAGGACATGTGAAGAAAGAGGAAGAAAAGCGCACAAAGAAGCAAGACAAAGGCAGAAAGAGGCAACAGAAGTCCAGAAAGACGAAGAAAAGTACAAGAAGAAGCAAGAGATGTGCAGAAAGAACCAACAGAGGAGCAGAACGTCCTCCTGTGCCCCCAACTTTTTGCTGATGGGTACTGGTGGTAACTGACTCTGACTAACCGGCCCTAGAGCCAGTGCTATGCTAAAAGACACTTAGAATACAGTGAAAACACCTACATACACTAGGGAACACTATGCGTTGGGGTACCCCTGTGATTAGCATGACCTCCTCTGTATTTGCCATGAGTTAGTGCCTGGGTCATTGGATGAGTACATGGGTACTGACTGGATGATTAGAGTACTGCAAGGAGAGTGGATGGTGAATTTATAAACGCTTGTGTTTTGGCGGAGTGATTGGATAAGGACATGGAACTGGTTGGGTGATTGGAGGAGTGTATGGGTAGTGACAATGAGATGGCTGGACTGCATCAGTAGTGCTCAGGGTATTGTAGCAGTGCATGAGTTAGTGCATGGGTCATTGCATGAGTGCATGGGTACTGACTGGATGATTAGAGTAATGCAAGGAGAGTGAATGGTGAATTTATAAGTGCTTGGGTTTTGGCGGAGTGATTGGATAAGTACATGGTGCTCGCTGGGTGATCGGAGGAGTGCATGGGTAGTTACAGGGCAATGGCTGGACTGCGTCAGTAGTGCTCAGGGTATTGTAGCAGTGCATGAGTTAGTGCATGGGTCATTGCATGAGTGCATGGGTACTAACTGGATGATTAGAATACTGCAAGGAGAGTGCATGGTGAATTTATAAGTGCTTGGGTTTTGGCTGAGTGATTGGATAAGTACACACATGTCACATCAGGCCCGCCCCCTCCCTTCACCACTGTGCAAATGCGCCCCCTGGCGGGTTTTAAGTTGGGGGATTAATTCCCCTTGAATCCTGAGGGTCACTGGGGGCCAACTAGCCCACCAGGTACCTCCAGTAAGCGCCACAGAGCTGCGTTGCAGAGAGGTGGTCCAGGGCCACTCCCCTCTTTACACCTCTCTGCAACACAGCTCTGTGGCGCTTACTGGAGGTACCTAGTGGGCTAGTTGGACCCAAGGGACCCTCAGGATTCAAGGGGACTTAATCCCCCAATTTACAACGTACCATAGGGCCTGTTTGCACAGTGGTGAAGGGAGCGGGTGGGGCCTGATGTGACAAGTGTGGAAAAGCGCCCGTGGCGCGTTTTAAGTTGGGAGATTAAGTCCCTTGAATCCTGAGGGTCCCTAAGGCCCAACTAGCCCACCAGGTACGACCAATAAGCACCACAGAGCTGCGTTGAAGAGAGGTGGTCCGAGACCACGCCCCTTTTTACACCTCTGCAACGCAACTCTGTTGCACTTACTGAAGGTACCTGGTGGGCTAGTTGGCCCCCAGGGACCCTCAGGATACAAGGGGGCTTAATCCCCCAACTTAAAACACACCACGGAACGCGTTTGCACACTTGTCACATCAGGCCCCGCCACCTCCCTTCACCACTGTGCAAACACGCCCGTGGCGTGTTTTAAGTTGGGAGATTAAGTCCCCTTGAATCCTGAGGGTCCCTGGAATCCAACTAGCCCACCAGGTACCTCCAGTAAGCGCCACAGAGCTGCGTTGCAGAGAGGTTTTAAAAGGAGCGTGGCCTCGGACCACCTCTCTGCAAGGCAGGCCTGTGGCGCTTACTGGAGGTACCTGGTGGGCTAGTTGGGCCCCAGGGTCCTTCAGGATTGAAGGGGAATTAATTCCCCAACTTAAAACGCGCCACAGGGCGTGTTTGCACACATGTCACCTGAGGCCCCGCCCCCTCCCTTCACCACTGTGCAAACGCGCCCCGTGGCGCATTTTAAGTTGGGGGATTAGGTCACCTTGAATCCTGAGGGTCCCTGGGGCCCAACTAGCCCACCAGGTACTTCCAATAAGCACCACCGGCCTGCATTGCAGAGAGGTGGTCTGAGGCCACGCCCCTTTTTACACCTCTCTGCAACGCAGCTCTGTGGCGCTTACTGGAGGTGCCTGGTGGGCTAGTTGGACCCCAAGGACCCTCAGGATGCAAGGGGACTTAATCCTCCAACTTAAAACACGCCACAGGGCGTGTTTGCACACATGTCACCACAGGCCCCGCCCCCTCCCTTCACCACTGTGCAAACGCACCCCGTGGCGCGTTTTAAGTTGGGGAATTAAATCCCCTTGAATCCTGAGGGTCCCTGGGGTCCAACTAGCCCACCAGGTACCTCCAGTAAGCGCCACAGAGCTGCATTGCAGAGAGGTGTAAAAAGGGGCGTGGCCTGGACCACCTCTCTGCAACGCAGGCCTGTGGCGCTACTGGAGGTACCTGGTGGGCTAGTTGGCCCCAGGGGCCCTCAGGATGAAGGGGTAATTCCCCAACTTAAACGCGCCACAGGGCGAGTTTGCACACATGTCACCTCAGGCCCCGCCCCTCCCTTCACCACTGTGTAAACGCACCCCGTGGCGCCTTTTAAGTTGGGGGATAAAGTCCCTTGAATCCTGAGGGTCCCTGGGGTCCAACTAGCCCACCAGGTACCTCCAGTAAGCGCCACAGAGCTGCGTTGCAGAGAGGTGTAAAAAGGGCGTGGCCTGGACCACCTCTCTGCAACGCAGCCCTGTGGCGCTTACTGGAGGTACCTAGTGGGCTAGTTGGCCCCCAGGGGCCCTCAGGATTGAAGGGGAATTAATTCCCCAACTTAAAAAGCGCCACAGGGCGTGTTTGCACACATGTCACCTCAGGCCCCGCCCCCTCCCTTCACCACTGTGCAAACGCGCCCCGTGGTGCGTTTTAAGTTGGGGTACAAAGTCCCCTTGAATCCTGAGGATCCCTGGGGTCCAACTAGCCCACCAGGTACCTCCAGTAAGCGCCACAGAGCTGCGTTGCAGAGAGGTGTAAAAAGGGGCGTGGCCTGGACCACCTCATTAATCAAGCCCCGGGGAGGTGGCAGTCCCCGGGGCAGTGTGGGGGGGATTGGGACCCCCACCCACACTTTTTTTTCACTGCCCCCGGGACCTGGCCCACCCGGGGGCTTCAATCCAACAAAGCGCGGGAGTCCGCGCTTCGTTTTTTTTAATTTTCTTGGCCGGATTCGCGCACCTAGCGCGAATTCCGCCGATTTAAAAAAAATAAAATGCTTTTTTGGGCCCTGGGGGTCCTTGTGGGACCCCCTGAGCAGGCCTAGGAGGTCAGGGTGTTTCTACCCTGCCCCCTTTTCTTTTTTTTCACGTTTCTTTTCTCTTTTCTTGTGACTCGGTTCTACCGGAGTCACAAGATGGCTACCAACACTTCCTGGTTTGGAGTGTTGACAGCCAATTAGAATAAAGCGCGTGATCGGGAGGGTGCGCGGATCCACCGTGCCTCTATACATCGAAACTTTTATTTTGGGATTTTCTCAGCAACTACTGAGCGGATTTACTCCATTTAAAAAAAAGGTCTCTTTCTGAACCAAGGGCTACCTTTTTGCCAAATTTGGTGTAATTCCGTTCAGCAGTTCGGGCTGTAGCCGTGTCTAAAGATTCCTATGGGAATTAACATGGAGAAAACACGTTTTGGGACCCCCCTTTTTTCTCAGCCCCCGCTTGCCGAATCACCCCGAAACTTTCAAGACAGGAGCTGACCGGAGCGGGCTACGAGTTTTGAAAATTTCGCGAAGATTCGTCAACCGGCGCCAAAGCTATTGAGAAAACAAAAACGAGTTTCCTATGGAAACTAGGTCCTAACTATAACTATCTGACTGGCGACCGCCAGTAGATAATATATATATATATATATATATTATCTACTGGCGGTCGCCAGTAGATAGTTATAGTTACAACCTATTATCCATAGGAAATCCGCGACATTCTATTTGAAATAACTCTCTTGCCGGTTGACGTATCTTCGCAAAATTTTCAAACTTTATGGCCCGCTCCGGTCCGCTCCTACCCTGAAAGTCTCGGGGATTCGTCAAGCGGGAGCCGAGAAAAAGGGGGGTCCCAAACGCGTTTTCCCCATGCAATTTTCCATAGGAAACTTTAGACACGGCTACAGCCGAACTGCTGAACGGAATTACACCAAATTTGGCAAAGAGGTAGTTCTTGGTTCAGAAAGAACCCTTTTTGTTAAATGGTGTAAATCCGTTCAGTAGTTGCTGAGAAAATAAAAGTAAAAAAGATAGTGATATCTAGGGCCGCGGATCCTCCCGAGCACGAGCTTTATGTTAATTGGCTGTCAACACTCCAAACCAGGAAGTGTTGGCAGCCATTTTGTCCCTCGGTAGAACCGAGGGACAGAAACAAGTGCGCAAAGCGCACAAAGGGAGCAGGGTAGAAACACCCTGACCCCTAGGTCTGCTCAGGGGGTCCCAAAAGGACCCTCTGGGCAAAAATTTTTTTTTTTTTTTTTAAATCGGCAGGATGCGCTCAGGAGCGCGAACCCTGCCGAAAAAATCGAGCGCGGTCTCACCGCGCTTCGATGTCATTGGCCCCCGGGTGGGCCAAGTCCCGAGGGCATGCTGGGGGGTTAATTTTATGTGTGGGGGCCTCTAAGGGCTCCCAAGCCCGGGGACCACCACCCCCGGGGCTTTATGTATAATGGTGCGGGAGGGCTCTGAGCCCTCCGCAGCCCCGGGGACCGCCACCTCCCGGGGCTTCTTTTTTATTTAAAAAAACCTGTGTGGGGGCTCCAGCCCCCACACGCCCGGAGACCACCACCTCCCGGGGCACTAAGAAAAATTAAAATGGGGGTCCGTTTTGGACCCCAGAGCCCCGGGGACCACCACCTCCCGGGGCTTTCAAAATGTAGGGAGGGGGCCGCACGGCCCCACTCCTGGAGCCCTTGATGGCCCTGGGGACCGCCACCCCCAGGGCCAGCTCCTGCAGTGTCCCGGGGTGCCTACCCCAGGACACTGCTGTTTGCAATGACAGGACGGGAGCCTCGCGGCTCCCGTCCTGTCATTGCAAACTTGCTTTGGATATTGGAAGAGAGAGCAGGAAACCTGCTCTCTCTTCCAATATCCAAAGCCGATTGCTTTTCCACATGGGGAGCAGCATCTTAGCTGCTCCCCATGTGTAAAGCAATGCCGGCTCCCGTAGGACACGGGGAGCCGGCGGGACTGTGGGGGCTTGGGGACCCCCCACAGTCCCCAACGAAGGCCAGGCCCCGGGGATGGGGTCCCCGGGGCCATAAGTGGCCCGGGAGGGGGCCACGCAGCCCCCCTCCCCAAAGGAAAAAAATTAAAAAAAAAAAAAAAGTGCAAGGCCGGCCCTGGGAGATGGGGTCCCCGGGGCATTAAATGGCCTGAGGAGGGGGACCACGCAGCCCCCTCCAAATAAAAAAAAAGAGGCCATGCCCCGGGGGATGGGGTCCCCGGGGCCAATACAGGCCCAGGGAAGGGGGCCACGCGGCCCCCTTCCCGTTTTTTTTTTATTTTAATTTAATAAAAGGGAAAGGCCCTGGGGGATGGGGTCCCCAGGGCCTAAAAATAGGAAAAAGGAAGGGGGGCACACAGGCCCCCTTCAGGGGAAAAAAAAAAAACGATTGGGCCCGTAGGCCCCGCCCCCTTCCTTCACCACTCTGCAAACGCGCCCTGGCGCGTTTGCAGAGGGAACAATCCCCTTGAATACTGGGGGTCCCTGGGGCCAACTAGCCCACCAGGAACCTCCAGTATGCGCCAGGAGGCTGCCTTGCAGAGAGGTGTACAGAGGCCACGCCCCTTTTACACCTCTCTGCAACGCAGCTTCTGTGGCGCTTTTTAAAGGTATATGGTGGGCTAGTTGCACCCCAGGGACCCTCAGGATTCAAGGGAGTTAATCCCCGACTTAAAACGCGCCACGGGCGCGTTTGCACAGTGGTGAAGGGAGGGGCGGGGCATCAGGTGACATGTGTGCAAACAGGCCCCGTGGCGCGTTTTAAGATGGGGAATTAAATCCTCTTCAATCCTGAGGGTCCCTGGGGGCCAACTAGCCCAACAGGTACGTCCAGAAAGCGCCACAGAGCTGCGTTGCAGAGAGGTGTAAAGGGGTGTGGCCTCTGTAAATGTCTCTGCAACGCAGCCCCGTGGCGCATACTGGAGGTTCCTGGTGGGCTAGTTGGCCCGTAGGGACCCTCATGATTCAAGGGGACTTAATCCCCCAACCCAAAACGCGCCACGGGGCGCGTTTGCACAGATGTCACCTCAGGCCCCGCCCCCTCCCTTCACCATTGTGCAAATATTCCTCTAAAATCAGCCGAAATACGAATTCTGATTTACTCACCTGTTATCAGGAGAGACCTCAGTGCTGCATCTTTCAGCCCAGTACTAATCCTGAAAAGTAATTTTAACCGTACTTACCAGTAACTTGAATTTCCTTCCATAGGCTAACATTGACTGGTTTCACTTGGAAATTCTTCTAAGTGTGGAGTTTTGGAACTTTAAAATATTCCTCTAAAATCAGCCGAAATACGAATTCCGATTTACTCACCTGTTATCAGGAGAGACCTCAGTGCTGCACCTTTGAGCCCAGTACTGATCCTGAAAAGTAATTTTAACCGTACTTACCAGTAACTTGAATTTCCTTCCATAGGCTAACATTGACTGGTTTCACTTGGAAATTCTTCTAAGTGTGGAGTTTTGGAACTTTATAATATTCCTCTAAAATCAGCCGAACTACGAATTCCGATTTACTCACCTGTTATCAGGAGAGAACCCAGTGCTGCATCTTTTAGCCCAGCACTGACCCTGAAAAGTAATTCTAACCGTATTTACCAGTAACTTGTATTTCCTTCCTTAGGAATCCATTGTCTGGTTTTCAGCAGAAAAGTTTCAAAGTGTCGATTTTCACAAACTACAAATATTCCTTAAAAATCGCCTGTATGACTTAAACGCATTATTTCAACTGTTTACAGGAGATGCACCAGTGCTGGATCCAGGATCCACCACTGAGTAAGAAAAAGTAACGATAACACTACTTACCTGCTAAGTGAATTTCCTCCCATAGTATAACATTGGTGATTCTATGTGAAAAAGTTTCTAAGTGTCAACTTTTTAAAATACAATAATATTCCTTAAAAATCACTACTGTAACCAAAACGCTTTTACTCAACTGTTTACAGGAGATGTCCCAGGACTGAATCTAGGATCCAGTCCTGTGGTTAGAAAAGTAATCCATAAAGTAACTAATTGCATTTAACTAGAAATTCACATTGAGCTCAATGTTGCATTGTGTTTGAAATTGTGTTGCCCATTGCAACAACTGTAACTACTGTACTTAAAAGTCTATTGCCTATTTGCAAAGTATTTAAACTAAAGTAATTCATTCTGAGAAAGTATATTTTGTAATGTAATGTATAATGTAATTATAATGTAATTTAAAAAATAAAATATCTAAAAATAAATAGTTTAAAAAAATGTAGTAAATCAGTATCAAAAAAATAAATATAACAATTAATACATTTAAAAATTGTCATTTACAAAACCTTTGAAATTCACTGAAAAAAACCATAGGTTTCAGACATGTTATAGTTAGGAATTAGCATTTAAAAAACCTTTGAAATTCACTGAAAAACCATAGGTTTCAGGCACGTTATAGTTCGAAATTAGCATTTAAAAACCTTACAAATTCACTGAAAAAACCATAGGTTTTAGGGACAGTTATAGTTAGTTGGACATTGCACTCGTACAAAACCCGTGAAATTCCCCCGTTATAGAGTTAGTCACGCACCTACTAAATCATCCATTCAGACACTTATACACCCACTCATTCTTCAATACGCCTTTCCCTATATATATTAAACATATTTAAACTTTACAGAAACACACAGTCACTGGATGATGTCATCAGTGATGTCATTTGAGATGTCATCAGTGATGTCATCAGTGATGTCACTGACCATGTCATGAGTGATGTAATATGTGACGTCATCAGCAGTGCATTGCGGGCGCAAGTTATAGTTACCTGAACTAACTATAACGGGGGAATTTCACGGGTTTTGTACGAGTGCAATGTCCAACTAACTATAACTGTCCCTAAAGCATATGGTTTTTTCAGTGAATATATATATATATACGGCTTTGCTAGCAACCCACAAATCAATTAACACTTTGGATTAGATATCCTAGTTAAACGTAAAAGGATGGAGCCAAAATTGTGCTACTCCAGTGTCAATATTTTGAATTGTGTTTTTGCAACAAGTGTGAATGAAAAAAGGATTTGCATTATGGATACAATAATGATACAGGTATAACAGAACCTCAAATTAATAACATGGAAACTCAGCAGGTTCAATCCTGACGTCATCCTCCAAGTAACACATACTCCCTTCTCCAACACAGCGCTTTTCACGCAATACTAGAGAAATTATCTGTGTCTTACACCACAGAATAATCATTTTTAGAATACAGTATTACAGTATCTTGGTGGGGTCTTGTTCACAGATGCTAACTTTCAAGGTTTTCCATTAGTTTATTCTCTTGATTTAGTTCAGTTATATATTGTTTCAAAATCTTGATTTTGCTCCAAACAAAGCTGGATATTACTCTGTGGTTATAGGTATTGAAGGAATTTAATACTATAGACTTTTGTGTAGTTTCTGTGCAAGCCCCTAGTAACCTAGTGCTTGATTCACAAACTGCCATTGTAGTAAGTTTTGTAGTACTACAATACTATTATAAAACTTACTACAAATTGCTTTTCCCAAACTGTACTTTTGTAGTAACGTTTGTTTTACTACGAATTTATTGATAACTGGCTTGAGCAGTTGGTGAAAGTCAACAATAATAATATCAGGGTTTGGATATGAAGTTTTGTCCTTCATTAGGGTTCCCTAGGCTATTAGGCCCATACCCCTGCAACAGAATGCTTTGTTTTTCTTGATCAATCTCCAACATTGGCCATTTTGTCTTGTGACTGATGTTTTAGTATAAACACTAGAATGAGTACCCTTCTTATATGGACTTTGTGTGCCCAGTACTTTAAAAAAAACTTTGTAGCGTGCAGATGCAGAAAACATACTAGTGTCAAAAGAGTAGGCAAATGCACAGATAGCAGCACCCATGAAGGAATCTAAGCCCAAAAGTGTTGATTTACAAAGAGGAACAAATGACTTTGCAGTTTTCTGTGATCCCAGATTGCCCCTGTTCCAAACAGGCACAAAGTTGCTGGGACGATGGCTCCAGTGTATGCTTTACAAAGATATTAGTGGTATACATGAGAGTCATAAAGCCCATGCCTAGGATTAACTTATTTCACAATGGAGTATCACACTAGTGTTGACGCCTCAAGAACCTGAAATGTATTTCTCATGCCTTGTAAAAGGCATATGAATTCCTAACATTTCACTTGCAAAGACAAAGTGGTGGAAATTGAAAGCAACCATTCTAAAGGTGCGGATGCAAATATTTATTTTTCTTTGTTGTCTTGGCAACGAGCAAATTGCCCCTGTGGAATATATGTCAGTGATAAAAATGTGCTTTTTCATTGATTTAAATTATTTTTTGTGGCTTGCATTGTGGTCATTGCGTTCGTAGTGCACAGGGAAATGTTTTTTTATTAGATAGAAATGTGTAATTTGTGAAGAGGGACTCAACTTACGTGGAGCAATTTTTTTCTACTTGTGATTTCGTTTTTTGTAATGTGAACAGAAGTCATGAATGACTTGTGGTGAGTAGCCAGGTGTCTGGAAAAGTTGGACTGTAAAAATTATGCAGGCGAATAAATCTCTGTACAGGAGCCCAGCACCTCATTTTTAGCGGCATTTTACATTTTCTGTGTTTACATTTCTTAGGGTAATAAGGTTCAATCTTTTGTCATCCATCAGGTAAAAAGCATTTTCCCAGAATACTTGGCGGAATTAGAAGAGAAGAACCATGTTTTAGTTTATCACCTGAAGTGAACAAGTAAGTGAGTTTCAATATATGAATCTGTGCAGAGCTACAGATATCTGCACTAACATTTTTTTAAGTGTGAAGTTTATCCATACTTAATGCAGAAATTGATGGTCCTGCACAAATTGTAGCCCTTTATTCCATTACTGCTGTATTCAAACTATTCAAACTTTAATCTGTTTTTCATGCATGATATTGTGACCTGTCTTAACTCCACAAGGTGATCTGCACCAGGCATGACACTTTACTAGAAAAAGATTTATTGTCCCCCTTATTCATAAAATGAATTTTAAACAATGTTGTGTAGCCTTATATTGTCTTCAGTTATTGTCTGATCCCTTTACATGTTTCTCTTTGGCCTCGTTCTTTTTACCTGCTCTGAGCAAAGGAGATCAAATTGTCATTTTGATATTTAAAATGCAATTCAAGATTTTGGGCTATGCAATATTTGTGTGTATACTTATGAACTAATGTTTTCCTTTTAGCTTATGATCATTAATTAAGTTTTAATACATGATACTCTAAATTTCAATAAAAGTTTTTATCTATCTATGTACATGTGTTTGTAAGATACTTTTTATGCCGATGTTGTGTCGGCGAAATAAAGTTATTTCTGACTGACTGACACTTTACTACTTTTGAAAATGAGGAATTTATTTGATAAGATTATGACTCAAGCTATAATCATGGAAATAAGTGATTACCTTTGGAAGGGATAATCCCTTTCAGGTGCAAATTAGAGATAATTATCCTGATCAAGGCAAACTCTAGCGTTCATGATCCACAAAGATTTTGCTAACAGTGGATCTCAAATATTCCTTGCTATACAGTAAATACCAGGAGTAAAACTGGAGTATGCCTGGCTTACTTCGGAATTTAGTAGTACCATAGGAATACTGCACGAGTAAGTTACCCAGAATCATATTTTAATTGAGCACCTTGTGGTTTAAAATAAGACATCACTAAGATATATTGGATGACACAAATCTTGCATCACGTAGTAAATCTACATAAGCAGCAGGAGAGATAAGAAAAATAAATATATACTTACCCTGCAATGTAGTGGACACAGAATAATTTAGGACAGTATTGTTGTCCTTGATATATTGACATACAGCCATGCTCTTGTGAAAGGGAGTCGCAGTCAGCTAGTGTCACGCAGCTGCAAAGCAGCTATGAACTTTGTCCTGGCACACAGTCACAAATTGGGGTCTTTAGCACTGTTTAGCCAAAGATAAGAGAAATGCACCTAACTGGCGACTGGAGGAAACAGAGATCAATTCTGTCACCACAGAGCCCCTGATAATCATTTTGTGGCTTGACAATTCTTGTATTACAGATATATCAAATGAGTATTTATGTTGATTCAGGGATGTTCTTAGCATTAATTAGCTTCCCCTTTTATTGTACCATGTCTTGCCAGATCTGATGTTCTTTCTTCCTGTAATAAATCTCCCTCTGTTTCCTGGTCTTCCCACTAACTTTGTTCTACTGCAGTCGACACATAAGCAGAAGATGTTTGTTCTTTCTTCATCTTCATTGATACATTTGAATTTGTGAGGTATATTTTATAGTCAATGGGCTTGCATTCAGTCGACCACTGGTTCTTGTATGTTCTACATATGGGCAATCATCAATATCAATTTTGTGGAAAAATGATAATCTCTTATTCAATGTTCTTCCCCTTTCAGATGGTGGCATACACAGTGTTGTGCCTCATGTTAATAATTAATAATGTTGCTTGCCTCTTTTGCACTGAAGTATACAAAAAGTGATGGATGGAATGCTTGAATTAATCTCAGCCATTGGTAATTACTAAGGACTGCATCCCAGTCCTACTTTATTTTGCACACCTTACCACCTCAGTTTGGACCAAGCCATATGCAGATCAATCTTGACCCTGCTCCAATGAGAACAGTCCAGCTCAAACTGCCAGGCTTACATCTTTTACATCACGGCCGAAAGTATATAGATGTTTTAAAGGATGGCGTAAGATAATGATGAACTTGCAGTTCCAAAATTTTCAAATTCAATACATACGTTTTTATATGGCTAAAAAGTTACCTTGGTGAGGAAATCAACCCCAGTTTCACAGGACACTAGGCAAGTTAATCCAACCATGTTTTTCTGCAATGAAGACTTTTCTTTTGAGTAGTAATACACGTATAGTTACCTGCTTTTTTCAGAAATGATTCTTACATCAGATTGACCTGTTGCACCGCACTGATTTGTGTACCGGTCTCAACCCAGAATTACATATTTTTCCTGATGGCTTCACATCAATTACACGTGTTGACTTCATTCAGGCAATTGCTGAAATGACTAACTGTAATTCAGATGCATGCCCTTTGGCTACTGATGAGGCTTATGGTCTAGTGACCCTGATGTTTATTTAATTAGTCAGTTCATCCATTTTAAAACAGGTAGCTTTAGGGTGACTGAGTACTGCTTCCTGTTATTATTCATATTAGGTGATTGGAAAGTCTCACATACTGACCAAGGCTGCTTCAGGCTGCTCGTTGCTTGAAAATGGGAGGAGCAGGAGTGGGAGGAAGGCTTAAATAGATAAGACCTGGCAAAAAGTATTGTTTTCGGGATATCCTTAAAGAATACTTGTTTCTGTATTATCTTTAGGGCTCGGTTCTGACTAGGTCCAAATTCCAAGGTTTGTTTTTCAGATGAAGTGTTCTGGAAGAGCAAAAGTGTGAATTTCTATAGGGAACAAATCTCTAGATGAAATCCTGTAGGCATTTCAGAACAGTGGACTAGTGTGAGGGTTTCACATTGAGCTGATGTGCAGCCGTTGAAGTAACTGAAGAGCATATTAAAGTGATCAATCAGCAGGCCTTGCAGACCACTTACGCAGCCTGAATCTGGACAAGCAGAGGTATACTGAATTATTTATTGGCATAGTTGACATGTTTACAAAGCTGACTTTTTTAATGCAGAATATTTAGGAGGTGTAGACAATGGGAAGTGACTTGTCAGCATCGACTGAGGATGTAGCAACAGAGCTTAGAGTTTAACAACCTGATGACCATATGAAGTTGCTTTTTCCTTGGTATCTCTCAGGCTTTGTGTAGGTCTGTTATGACCACTCAGGTGTCTTATAGGTGATTCCTCAAATCCTCAGTGACGTTTCTTCTGGTCATCAATAGATTACCTATACATTGATCTTTTACCTTCATTCAATGTTGATCTGTTAGCTATTAATCTGTTTTTCTGTTGTTCAATCAACTGTGTTTCATCCAACTGCAGTGAACGTCATTTGCCACAGACCACTGATGCCACTGCCGAAGCAAAGCCAAAGGGAATCTCGGTGGAAATGCAGACAGAAGAAAGTTGGCTTTATGAGAATTCTGAAAAGAAAATGGGTAAGTGAAGAATTGAAGGGATGTAAAAAGTTCAGAGTCACAACAGCTGTTAAAAACCACTCATAAATCAGACAAAATAGTGTAGACAAACAAATCTTTGCATTTATAGCTCATTTATTGTAAATGTGACCTTTTCTTAATTTGTGACTGAATTAAGTACTTTTCACCCCCAAGTCTTGTGACCCCCCCACCTTCACAGATGCCGATAGGTTGGCACCTCATGATGCTTGGCTCACACAATAGGATACTGGCGCCGCCGGCAAGTGTCAAGCGTGCACCAGCTTTCATCTTTCTTATGGCCTTCATGCGCTGCTTCAGTTATGTTTCTGAATGTTGTCATGAAGCTCAAAGGAAGCTGCTACTACCACTCGCCAACAGTCCAAAAAACCCGTCCACTCTCTTGGCCTTGTTTTTGTTGCATCCAGTTGTCAGCCACTACTACATGGACTTCAGTTGTAATCATTGTACTTGGAAGCAGGTAGGCAGCCCACCTTGACCTCCTCAGCATTCGCCGGCATATTGAGAATATTGGGCAGCGTCAGAGGTAAGCCTCTCCTCTTCCGTTTGTTACATTATGCCAACATTAAGCACACAGTGCTGGCCAGGCAGCAAAGCATGGCACATAAGGACTATACCCTTAGCTTCAGGTTGAAGCCTGTGCTTGCAATGCATTTTAGTTTAGCATGCCTGCGTACAGTGATCATGCACTGGACTCACAACATTATCGACCTGCGTAACAACTGCACTTTACCACTGAATGGGATAAAAACACAACAGCCTCTTAACAAATTATCCTCAGAAGCAAATCTTTGTTACTGCCGTTAATAGATGGCAGAGGCAGGAATACAGTATCTCCCCACAATTCTTTAAAGTGCTGTCTACTTAACACCGGATCTGCTGTTAAACATAAGAAGGAAAACATGATTTTCATTCTTTAGGCACCTGATGTTGTTTAGTGAGGTCTTGGTATACCCAGGCGGTGGAGTTATCATCTGTAACTTAGTTTCACTTAAGGTACACAAGGAAGGAATATGGAATTACTGTAATCTATGAGAGCAGTCTATTTCTATTTACTAAGGACCTTGTAGTGTAACCTTTAATCTCTTAATTTACACTATGAGTGATATAATGACAGAAATCTACCACCTTGCAGAGAAGTCCATCGGGGACTCTGGGTCAATCTTACATTGTAAAATATAAAAGAACTCAACTAGACGGTTGAGTCAAGATGGACAAAACATCTGTGGCCAGCTTGGATTAGAACGGTGTGAATATGAAGGCTAAAAGATGTTTGTGGACTGATGCTATTGAGAAATAGAAAGAAAAGAGTCAAGGGACCTTCTTTAACCAGTATCCTCCGCTACAGCCCTGTCCGTTGTGGTTGCAGGTTTCCTCACTTATCTCTACTCCGTGGTAAGCTGAATTCCATTTTTTGTGGAAAAGATTGTCAAAGTCAGGGAATGGCCATACATGCCAAATGATTAATTTCCATGCCATGTGATCTCTTGAAGTTGACCAGAGCAATATCCTTGCATATTGCTGTCCCCGCTGATGAGGAAACTTAAGTTTTTTTTAAACCCACCAGCTCTCCATGGGATCCTCAACCCAAGATATTTGCAGTATTATTCACCCCCTTTGTTTGCTGTCCTATAAAACTATCCATTAGGGGCATGTCCCATCCCTATGAAGGAGTGTGTTGTCGAGAATAAGAGACCTAATCTGGGCTCTGGTGCACTGGCCCCCTTTAGTCTTCTTATCACCACGTCTGTCCTGGCTAAAATACTAGAAAAACATAATTGTAGTTCAGTTACAGGAGTGTCTTGATTCCACTAACTTCAGTGTAGTGATGACTGCACCGGCTTCTTGTTAGTCTTGCTGTATCTGCCTTTGGAGTTTGATACTTTCGACCACTGCTCCCTTTTGAAGAGGTTAACCATGTTGGGCCCATGTTCATCAAACCACATCCAATTGGTTTGAATCTTTCCTCCAACAGCATTCACAGAATGCAACCCTATGTGGTATTTTCTGTTCCCTGTCATGTGAGGATCTTCAGCAGGTAAAGCTTGCAGAAATTTACCAGGGGAAATGCCTAATAAATACCAGCACATGGAGAATTTGGTGCAGTAAATGTCAAAATCCACTTGTTATTTCCCAGTTCAATAAATAATGTTCCACACGTATTGTTTTTAAGTACTTGCGATAAATAACACCATCCTGTAGCTTAACATTCCTTCCAATCAAAGTGGTATTGCATGGTAAAGGGACAGGCCAAACTGCAAACATGTCAAGTGCATTTCAAATAGATGCTTCGCAAAGAAATTTGTCAAACGGTATGTCAGCAGTTTTTGGTCCTGGGGATCCTGACACCCAAACCCTCTGCTTTTTTGCAAATACAAACAAAGGGAAATTTAAACAGGCAAGGCTTGAATGAATTACATCAGCTTCTTTCCCCATAGAACCTTGCAAATATCTAATTATTGCTGAAACACTATTTTCTCACATTTATGTTTGTAAAATATTGGAATTGTGGCCAAAGGCAAAGGTCCCACTTCCATCCACTCCCACATTTCTGGGAATAAAAACAATACCCTGCATATCCGATAGAGACTTCTAGCTGCAGGTTCCTTACCTTAGAATTTCCCCCAGGCGTCAGGCTGCATCCGGAAGATTTTTCATAAGCAGTACCCCTGCACGCCAGTAGGTGCCATTGATCGGCTCTACGTCAGTCGTCGGCATCTTCCATGCCAGAAGTAATGTTGCGGTACCTATATAGGCGTCACCGAGGCATACTGCCATCAGTATTTTCTTTCCACGCCAGGCAGCGCTGGTGCGGAGAAGAGCTACCCCTCTGTCGCTTTTTGTTAGGCCTTTTTTAACATTTTGTCGACTTCTTTTGAGCTTTACCTCCTTGTGTGTCGAGGATGTCCTAGCGCAAGTCTGGTTTTAAGCCCTGCAACGCCTGTCACCAGCTAATGTCGGCGATGGACCCGCACCTTGTTTGCCTTCGTTGTTTGGAGCGTGACCATGGCACCAAGGCATGCTCCGATTGCTAGGCTATGGCTCCAAAGGCTTTAAGGGAGATGTCACTGAAGCTGCTAGTGCCCCAGCATGCGACTCCACAGCAGTTGAGATCCCGGTCAAGGGAAAGTTCCAGAGATCATTTGCAAAGCCCGAAGTCCTCTTCGTTCTGTTCAAAGTCGTCGGGACATTCAGGTAGGAGGCATAAGAAGAAGAGTAAGAAGTCAAAGTGTTCTTTGACTTCTCCCCGTCGATCAGCTGATGAGTCGAGGGAGCCTCTGCGTTCCTGAACTCATTCACCGGGACCTGTGCCTGGGCTGACTCCGCACCTTCCCGAATTTCCAAAGGCCAGAGTGGCCCCTGCCCAGCTAAGAGAATTCTGTGAGGCCATGCGCTTCATTTTTGGGCGGTCCAACTCCTGCAACGCGTCTTCGGGTTCCGCGCCTAGTATGCCCCTTTACCACCATGGGTAATCCAGTTGGCGGCAGTATTCTCCATCACCTGCCCCGCTGGCAGTTAATAACATCGGATATGTGGGATATGAGCTGCTCCCTCCCCTTAAAGACTACACCTCCCCCCATGCCACCATCTCACGATTGGCTGACGAAGGATCATCTGTCCCTTCTCCGCGAGGTGATGGATCTCTTGGCAAAGGGGACCATAGAGAGAAGTAGGCTGTGGTTGTTATTCCCACTACCTTCTGGTTCCCAGAAAGGACAAGGGCCTTCATCCTATCCTCGATTTCTGAAACCTCAATCTCTTCCTCAAGAAGGAGACATTCAAAATGCTGACCTAAATACCTGGCAGCCAAGTTCACTCATTATGTCACGGCTAAGACCCTCAGATCCTCCACAGCGAACCTTCTTAGGCCCCCCACATTTAGGTATAAAACCAAAGGAGGAAAATCCATCGCATTCTTGGGAACAAGAGCATGGATTCTCATGCCCGCACACCTAAGGGCGATGGAATCAGAGACACAATTTAGAAAATCACTGAAAACCTGGATTTTTGGGCTCACGGATGCATTCTGCTCCTCACTGGTATAGTAAGATCTCTCTCATACTTACCCAGCTAGTCTGGTTTCTTCTGTATAGTACCAGGATGCTCCCTCTGGTGCGATAGCTGCTCTTTACAAATATCTAAATCAATCAATCACGTTGGCTCAGGTCTTGTCTGCACTGGACCCTGGAGACTGAATGGTAGCGTTGGCCTTGCAGGATGTCTCTTTTCACATACCCATCCTGCCTGTCCATCTGCGCTATCTGCGGTTTTTGGTAGGCCATGAGCATTTTCTGTTCACTGTGCTCCCCTTAGGCCTTACCAGCTCCCCTCGGTTTTCACCAAGGTGACGGCGGGGGTTGCAGCTCATCTGCGGTGATCTGTGGTGCCAGTCTTCCCCTATCTCGATGACTGGCTGTTGAAGGCAGGCTCGTTTCCCCCCTCCAGACTACAGTGAACCTCCTGCACTAGCTGGGGTTCACTATCAATGTGCCGAAGTCACACCTGACTCCCTCTCAGGTGATCCCTTTCATCGGGCTGTTCTGAACACAGTGCAGTCTTGTGCTTATCCTCCCGAATGGCGAGTCCAGGTTATTCAGGCTTTGATACCGATATTTCGGCCTCTATCCTGTTTTTCGGTAAGACTGACACTGAGGCTGCTGGGCCTCATGGCCTTCTGCATCCTGCTGGTGACACATGCCAGATGGCATATGTGTGCGGCTCTGCAGAGGGACCTGAAGTTACAGTGGGCACAGCATCAGGGGAATCTCTCCTACCTGATCCAGATCTCAGAGGGAACTGCGAATGATCTGCAGGGGTGGATAACAAACCACGATTGGGTCAGAGGAAGACCTCTCTCCCTTCCCCAACTAGATCCCACAGTAGTGACAGATGCTTCACTCCTAGGATGAGGTGGCCATCTGGAAGAGGTGGAGATCAGAGGACTCTGGTCTCTGGCAGAATCCTTACTCCACAACCTGTTGGAGCTCTGAGTAATCCGACTGGCATTGAAAGTCTTTCTACCCGTGGTCAAGGGAAGGCTAGTGCAAGTGTTCCCGTACAACACCACTGCCATGTGGTACTGCAACAAACAGGGCGGGTGGGGTCATGGACACTTTGTTAAGAGGCCCTGCACATCTAGAGGTAGCTGGAACGCCAGGGCGTTTCTTTGGTGGTTCACCATCTGGCCGGTTCTCTGAATGCAGTGTGAATGAACTCAGCCGCTGATGCTTAGCAGATCACAAATGCCGTCTCCATCCATAGGTGGTGCAAGGTCTCTTTCAGCAGTGGGGAGAGCCTCGGTTAGATCAGTTTGCCACTGTCAAGAATGCGCAATGCCATCAGTATTGCGTGCTAGATTTTCTAAGGCTGCACTCACTTGGAGACACTTTTCATCTCAAGTGGAGCTCAGGCCTCCTGTACACTTTTCCACCCATTTCACTTCTACCTAGAGATCTCAAGAAGATCAAGAATGACTGGGCCCAAGTCATCCTGGTGACTCTGGACCGGGCACGGCGAGTCTGATATCACAGGGTTCTTAGCATGGCCATTGATCCTCTGAAGAGGCTGCCCCTTCGGGAAGATCTTCTGTATCAGCAGCAGGGAGGGTTCTCCACCTAAACCTGTCCACTCTCCGCCTTCTTGCGTGGAGATTGAGCTGCAACAGTTGACAGCTTTTGACCTTCCTCCCGAAGTCTGTAACGTTATCTTGGCAGCCAGGCGTCCCTCTACCAAGACTGTGTATGCCTGCTGTTGGAAGAAATTTGTGGCATGGTGTGCAGAAAAATCTGTTGATTCCCTTTCTGCCCCTCTTTCTGAGGTTCTGCTTTTTGTCTTGTCTCTTGCCCAGCAGGGATTTGCTCTGGGCACTATTAAGGGCAATCTGTCTGCCTTTTTTGCCTTCTTGAGGTTGCCTGATCAACCTTCTTTTTTCAAGTCCTCTATTGTACATAGGTTCCTTAAAGGTCTTACTCATCTCTTCCCTCTGTTTCAATTCATTATGCCTCAGTGGGACCTTAATTTGGTCTTGATGTTTTTGATGTGTGCTCCTTTCGAGCCTCTACACAATTGTCCCCTCAGGCTTCTCACCTTGAAAACAGCCTTCCATATGGCGATTACGTTTGGCCCACAAAGTGAGTGAGCTGCAGGCCCTATCATCTAAGCCTCTTTACCTCTCAGTCTATCCTGACACAGTTGTGGTTCGCACTCCAGCCTTCTTTCTGCCAGGAGTGGTCACTCCTTTTCATGTAGGCCAATCCATCACCTTGCCTACTTTTTTTGCTCTTCCACATCCCTCTAAGGAAGAGGAGCGACTCCAGAATCTGGACCAAAAATGAGCGTTGTTGTTCTATCTTGACCGCACAAAAGAGTTCCAGGTGGACGACCAACTCTTTGTGGGGTATGTTGGTGCAAAGAAAGGTTGGACCATGCAGAAGCAGACCATCACCAGATATGTCATGCTCTGCATCAAAATCTGCTACGCACTGGCCAAGAAGCAACCTCCTGAAAGTTTGCAAGCTCATTCCACCAGAGCTAAAGCGGCCACCACTGCATTAGCATGTGGAGTTCCGGCACTGGATATCTGCCAGGCGGCAAAGTGGGCTTCCCTGAATACATTCACCAAACATTACTGTCTGGACAGTCAGTTTCGCAGGATGGGCACTTTGCCTGTTCGGTCCTGCAGGACTTTCTTGTGTGAAATTGGTTCGCAGATCCTCCTCCAGGGATGGTATTGCTTGGGTTACTATTCTAAGGTAAGGAATCTACAGCTAGAAGTCTCTATCAGATGAACAAGTTACTTACCTTCGGTAAAACCTTATCTGGTAGAGACTGTATGTAGCCGTAGATTCCTTACCTACCCATCCATCCTCCCCGCACTGCAAACAGATTTCTAGGGACAGGGATGACCCCTTTCAGGGACCTAGTTTGTTTTGACACACCAGTGGTCAGTGTTCTTCATTGCTCCGCCCTTCTGGCATGGCAATTTTGTGAAAAGAAACTGATGTCATCGTGCCTGGTTAGCACCTATATAGGTACTGCTACGTCACTTTCAGCGCGGACGACGCCGAGAACAGATGCGGAGCCAATCAACGCCACCTACGGTCATGCAGGGGTACTGCTTACGAAAAATCTTCTGGATCCAGTCCGACGTTGGTGGGAAATTCCAAGGTAAGGAATCCGTGGCTAGATATAGTCTCTACCAGGTAAGGCGTTACCAAAGGTAAGAAACTTGTTCATTTAGATGTACTTAGTACAATGCAGAACCAAAAATGTGTGCACATCAAGTGCACTATGGAGACTCTTTTTTAAGACCATTTTTGACATGTAAGATGCCATAAATCAATGAACCCCACAAACTTGAAATGTGTTTGAAAATTAGAGACCGAAGAGGATGCAGGAATGCATGACTTACGTTCATTTCTTACACATAATGCCCTGCAAACATCAACATATTGCTATCAAAAACTAATTTCCACAAATGTACAAGATGTAGAACACAAAAATGTTTGGCTATAGGCCAATTTCCTGCCAGTGTGCATTCCCACACTTCTCCTAAGAAAAACAGTACTTTGTGAGTGTGGATGAGTGCCCTACACAGGAATTCAACTTGCCAAGGTCAAGCACATAATCAGCCAACTTTGGACACTTTTTTTTGCTGAAATTTTACTGCCTCCACCAGTGCCTCTAAAGCCTGCCCCCCACGTTTAGGGTTCCCTCCTGCTGTTGCTGAGCTGATATAGATGAACCTTTTCAGAGAAAATGTAATGTTGGGCAGGCCAACATATGCCCTGGATATACTTAGTTATGTAGCCTGTTCTTCACATAGGCAGCATAGCTGTTCGCACATATGGGCTATTGTTTTTATGGAGTGAAACCTCAGACTCCTGGATCGGATATTTACAATTGTAAGTTAATTCTGGCCTTAATGAGTAATTCAGGCTTGTGTGATCCTTGCAAATGGCACCTCCTTAGATTACCACAGTTATCTATTTCACTAAAATATATAGTGTTAAAAGATTTCCCTGTGTGCCATGTGTTCACAAGCACTTGCAAAGCCAATAGATCTTGGGAGTGACACATGTTGGCTTAAATAAACACAGCAAATGCATGTAAATCCGTGGCACTCAACTTGGAACATCTCTTCAAACATTACTATATGCATTAAAAGATGGCTGCCTCAGATGCAAGATATTCAAAGATATACAAAAAACTTTAAACTAGCCCCAGAGTTGAGTATGACCCAAAGTCTGGTCAGACACTCAGGACAACAGTGGCTGGCAGTGAACCTTGATAATGGCACTGTTCTGCAGACTATTGCAGATTTGGAGATAATCAATCATTAGCTTTGCCCTGATCTACAATTCTGCCTTGTGAATCAATGCACAACAGTAACCATATCTTCTAATAATGCCATTATGGCTGTGGCAAATCTGCGTGACCCAATTAAGGACGGGACCAGACTGGGAACCCAAAGCAGCCCTGGTAAATTTTGTCAGAGCAGCCCAAGTACCTTGCATAGTGAGTGAGCCTGACCACTAGGGGCAGGGAAACATGGCAAAAAGGTGCCTTCTGCAACACATTTTTCAATATATATTCAATTGTATTAGCTTTTACAGCATAGTAAATGATGACCTTACTGTGCACCAGGATACGACGATCTTTGTTAGGGCTCTTCAATAATTCCATCATAATCACCCTCCCACATTGCCCCTCATCTCTCCATAGCCCCTCTCTCACGTTTATTTAATTCGTTTTATAGCGCCTCTCATACCAGTTTAGGCTGTCAGAGCACCTTACATCACACAGCGACAATGAATAATACATGTGTAAATCAGTGTATAGAAAATGTTACATAAGACAAAGGAGACTATGAGGTGTATGATTCACGTAATCCCTAATGATAGGCATTTTTTTAAAGTGCTTGGTCTGGAGAAGCACAAACTCAGGATTCAAAACGAAAGACAATGGTCTGTGTAGGCTTTACTAATAAGACTTTGTTTCTATCCAACAAAACATTTTTAGCAAAATTGGGATAATGAAAGACTGGGAAAAAACTTTCTAATCTGCACCATGCAGTTTGCATGCAGCTTTTTGATTGCAGTTCATAGTTCACTGTGCTAGATTACGACTGTAAATTATGAACTGTACAGTAATCTCTGTGACAAAAGTAGTAATCCACTGAGCTATGCACATACAATCCAGTTTTGAGATCTGCATGGTACACATTTTTTGCAGCTGGTGTATTAACCCTCTACCTTAGATGAGTCAAAACTGCCTCTAGACAAAACTCTGATCTCTCTCCAGCAGGAAGATTAATCACCAGAGATCTTGACACATTCATTGTTGCAGAAAACTGCTGGGTATACAAGGAACTCTGCAGCTGGTGCTTTTAAAACCATAACATATTTCAAAGTACAGGGAGGCTGGAAACGAAAGTGAGTGCTGAGCGGATTATGCTGGCCTGCTGAGTTTGTTGCTGAGGACCCATATTGCAGCACTGCAGTAAAACCGGCCTGTCAGTAAAAAAAAGGCCCCCCTCCCTTCAGGCCTCCTGGGGAAATGCCTGATGCTTGGTACAGCCAGTCCAGCCTTGATTATGGACAGGCAGATACAATGATAGAACTAAAACATGGTTTAAGGAATACTGTAGCATTGATATAAACATCTTTCTGCCTGATCTATAGTATATACTCCATCTACGGGCTAGTGGGCAGTGAGGTGAGCTACTTGTGCTGGCAGATTTTAGAGGTTTCGATATTGCACCCTGCATGCACATCTTTCTCCCTAATAGTTTCTTAAATTTGCAATATTTATACAAGCCCTAAGAGGATCAAGGTTTAGCTGAAGATGAGTTAGCCTAATTTTACAACTTGCTGCAGGACCCTATTAAGCAGTGGGTGCAAGTCAGAGATTTTGACATGGCTTTGTTCTTGAACCATCTGTAAACCAGTGGGTCTAAACCTCTACACATAACCCAGGACACACCCTAGATTCGGTATTAACATCGTGCATTTTTGGTGGCAGGTAGGCAGTGGTGCCCTCATATTGCCAATTCAATTGAATGTCCAAATAAAAATCTGAATTGCAGGAATCCCAGAAAGCAGATTTCTAAATATAATCTCACAAACTGGATTATATGGAATGTTTGATTGAACAATTAGGTAACCTCAACCAGGTGAACTCAATAGATGGGCAAACTAAGCTGCAACTTGATAACTCTTTCCTGGCTGATTACTGAAGAACTGGCACCTATCGAAATCAATATTAGCTGGCGAAAAGATGTGACCCAGATAGTGGTGGTTCAAGAATGAGCTTGAACACCTCAAACTGAATCTGCTCTTGACCACAGTGAAATGGCAGGGCTCAGTCATGTAAAGACATTGCAAATAAAGCTGAGAACATCTGGGGCAGAGTTACATGAAGTGCACTTTTATATTACAGATGGAGCTTTTGAGACCTCTTCTGCCAGGACATTTTAGATGAGGGTGTACAGGCAAAAAGGTTGTCAGGAGGTCCACTGATTGTGCGCCACAAATAGGTGGTGCACAGTACGGACCTCCCCTGGGTGGCGCCCCTAAGCCGTAGGAAAGAGGATCCCATGGACTACCTCAGATATCCCCCTGCAGTCACTCCCCTGCAGGGGAATCTCTGTTCCTCTTTGTAAAGCAGGCCGGGTTGTTGCCTGTCCTGTGAAAGATGGAGTGGCTGCTTCAAAGTAGCCGGCTCACCTTTTACTAAGGCACATGTTTGTGTCTGCCTTTGGAGCAGTGCATTATCTGTAATATGGCGCGTTGCGCCTAGTTAAAGGTTGCCAAGGTGCAAGCATGAACAGTGCACCCTATATATAATACAGCCCCTGGAAGTTTGCTATTAGGCTGTGCCTTCAGTACAAATGAAAACTGCATCAGTATCCTGACACAAACAGCTAGTGATACCATGGGGTACTGTAATACCAAGGTACAGGTATACTTCTCTTACAAGTTTTCCCCTGCCGAATGAGGAAAAACCTCAAGAACTGGTGTTTCTCCATCCAATTTCCTACAGGTTCTTCCCACATTAATATTTACTGTTATTGGCACTCCTATTTCATTCGATTTTCCTGGTGAAGTGTGTGCAGGCAAAATCGTGAGTACAGTTTCCGCACAACTTGTCATCCAGATCCAGCTTATAACACATATCATCAGCTGAATTGGAATTACCAGTTGGCTCATACTCGGACTCACTGAGTGCTTTATTATTATTCTAACTGGGTAGCAAAGGTTGGGGAATGTACTAAGGATTTTTGGAATATATTAATAGAAGAGTCAAGTCAATTCATGTATCTCTATGAGGGACAGCTTGGAAAATACACTCATCATCCAAAATGATTTTGAAAGTAAAATTAGTACATTTAGGAAAAATATCAACGACGGGAAACATTGAAATTGCATTCTGCACATTATAATGGCAAGCGAGTAATGTTCACTGATATCAGCTATTTTTAAATCAATCTTTCCAACGTTCGAAGTAAAGCAATTAGGGCTTGATTCCCAAATGTAAACATACACATTTTTGTAAGTTTACTCTTTTTTGTTATTCACAAAACTGTATTTTAATAGTAAGTTTACGACTGCGGGGACTTCACAGTTGGGCGGAGAACTCTGCACACAAAAAGATAGGCCTGTCCAATCTTTTTATGTGCAGAGTTCTCCCCCAGACTGCGGAGTCTCCTCAGTCATAAACTTACTATTAAAATGCAGTTTTGTGAATACCAAAAAAGAGTGAACTTATACAGACGTGCACATTTACCTTTCTGAATCAGTTCCACAGTTTATAAATATGTTCCACATGATTCTAAGGGCCAGATGTACGACCCTTACATTTTGCGACTCGCAAATTGCGTTGCTTTGCGACTTGCAAATGCAAAGTACAACAGTGTCACAGACACTGTTAGCGATTCCCAATGGGGTCGCAAATTGCATGCCTCATCAATATTCATGAGGCAAGTGCAATTTACGACCCCATTGGGAATGGCTATCACTCTTAGGGATGGTGGCCTGCTGGGGTCAGCAGACCACCATGTCTGGGACTGCTTTTTAAATAAAGCAGTCTTTTTTTTAAAATAATTCAGCCTTAAAGGAAAACGGGATGCATTTAAAAAAGGAAAAATGAAACTTTTCAGTTTCATTTTTTAAGGGCAGGCAGTTGTCCCTAGGATCACTGCCTGCTCTTAAAAAATATTTTATCACACACTCACAAAGAGGAAGGGGTCCCCTGGGGACCCCTTCCCGTTTGCGAATGGTTTGCCACCTAATAGAAGTAGGTGGTAAACTGCAAAACAATAGTACATGGCAGTGAGTCTCGCTATTAGGAAGGGACGCCCCTTCCTAATAGCCAGAGTCACAAACGCTATTTTGCGAGTCAGTGACTCGCAAATAGCGTTTGTACATGCCATTACCCATTTTTGCTGTCGCAAACGGGCCGATCTCCCGTTTGCGAGCGCAAAAAAGGGTCATACACCTGGCCCTATGTCTTTACATCATGAGACTGACTATCACATGTAATAAATAGTATGATTTCTGATAACCTAATGCTCTGATTTTTCTCCTGAGTTTAGGAGCACTCATAATCAATATTAGTATAAATTATTTTAAGGACAAAAGTTATCTGTACTGCTTGTCCATCCCTGTCATTTATATTTTTTTCCTGGAAATGTATTTGTATTTTGTGGGCATATGATCCCCTCCCCCACCCCCCAGCCGTATAAACGGAAAGCAGTTTTATGGAGGGTCTCATACCACCCACCAGGTCCCTTACAAATTATCTGACAGCCCTTTTAAAATCTCTCGTATTGCATTTCAAAATCTCCCGATTGCACATACACATTTAAAAATCTAATATTTACCAACAAGCTAAGGGCTTGATCCCGATAAGGGATTCCATAAGTAATTAAAATAGGTTTTAAAACGCTTTCCGTTCGCCTAAGAGCTATAAGCAATCCAATAAAATATGTGTCTCATTACATTTTGCCTTCAACCCACATGTGCACATCGCCTGTTCATCTCTTATTGCTGTTTTTATCTTCATATCAGCGTGGCATGGGGTTATCCCGGCCCTGAATTTTAACACAGCATTCCTATGCTTGGGGTTTGGCAGGGCCTCAGTGTATGGAAATGTGTCATCATTACTCCAACTATCGACCAAAAATTGTGTAGACGATTCACCCCTCAAATAAAGCAGATCCTCCACTTTAGCGTTTTTAGTTTCAGTGGTGCGTAGCTCCTACTTGGGGATCTGTAGCCCTTTCTTCAATTGATCCGATATTAATGACAATTTGACACAGAGCTTACCTAACATATGTCTTACGTGGAGGACCAGTTCAGTTTACTGTTCTCTATCTCCATTTTGCAGAGATGCGACATTTTGTGAGTTTCCTCTCTATTTAATCTCTGTCAGAGTTTAAGTGTAGCTAGCACCCTCAAGTAGCTCCAGGCCATAAGCTGACATTCTACCCTTCTGGCTTGGATCATGGTTGAGGGTGGAAGTGCAAGAAGCCTTTTCACTCATTTACGCTCTTCAGGGTTCCAATCCAATTTGCCTCCTAAGGTTAACAGTTTCACCCCATATTGGAGTTGAGGGTGAACCATTGCATTAAAGGCAGACAATAAGGGGCGTAGAGAGGGCCCTACATACTTCCGGCTAAACTGTTTTAGGCCCCATACTGAGGACAATGCAGTTGTTTTTAGTGATTCAACATATTATCTACAATTTAAGTTGGTATTCAACCACATACCCAAGTATTTATATTTATCGACCACATCAACTTTATTCCCACCCAAGTGCCAATTAAAATCCCCTTTTTCTTTTCCATCACCATTATCTTGGTCTTGTCCAAGTTGACCATAAGTCTTTTACTTAGGCAGAAGTCGTAGAAGGTATCCAGTTTCTTTTGCAGTCCCCCTTCTGTTATGTCCACTATCACCAAATCATCTGTGTATAGTAGGCCTATCCATTTTGGGGGAAAGGCCACTTACCTTATTTAATGTATTTGGTAAGTTGGACAAGAATAAAGAGAATAATAGGGGAGCCAGGACACAACCCTTTCGTAGGCCATTTTTTATCTGTATTCTCGTCGATAGGGTCCCTCGGGTATCTAAGATCACTTGGGCCCAATTCTGGCTATGTAGCTCCTGAATAAGAGAGAGCAGCACCTTGTTAATGCCAAGCCGCCTCAGAATATCCCACAGTAGTTTATGGTCGACCAGGTCGAAGGTGGTACAGAAATCAACAAAATAATCAGCCCCTCAACTCAATTGACTTCTTTGTCATTGCCCATAGACTAAAGCAATGCTTTATTGATAAGTGGCCTTCCTTAAAACCACCTTGCTCAATAGGGATTAAGTTATTTTGTTCCACCCACATTTTTATTAAGCCTAGCAATACTTTTGAGAATACTTTCTCCCTAACATCCAGCATGTTGATTAGGTGGTAATTTTTGGGCTGCATGGCATCATCTTTCTGATATATCGGCCTAATTATTGCGCCTATCCAACTCCCTGGGAAACACCCAGAGGTCAAGGCCTTTTGAAAGATAGCATGTTGTGACCATATAGATTACTCAAATGATTGACCCAGTCATCCTCTCCAACTAGATACCTCATTTTCCCCTGCTCATTACCATCACGCACTAACTGCCAGAACTTCCTGATATTATTTGCACCTATCACTTCAAGCATAGTTTGACAATTTTTATTTTTAAACTCCATTTTCCTTTCCCTCAGCTTATGTTTGTATTTGAGTTTTACCAAGCAGAGCCTGCCATATATTTTCGGGTCGTGCTTTTTCCTAAGCCATCTCTCCCATTTTTGTATCTTTAATTTTAACCTCCTACAATCATCATTAAACCAGCCATTTCTCTTGCCCCCTAATATCATACTCTTGTACCTTCTTCCAGGCACCCGAGTTGAGTCTTACCCTCAAACAGTTTCTAATCTGCTCTACCACTTGGTCATACCATGTT
Source organism: Calotriton arnoldi (assembly GCA_963921515.1). NCBI lineage: Eukaryota > Metazoa > Chordata > Amphibia > Caudata > Salamandridae > Calotriton > Calotriton arnoldi. Next base: position 379,803 of record CAWUFW010008256.1, read on the forward strand.
AGGGCATCACATTGTCCTCTGAAATGGTGAGTAATGTATAATCTATCATCAGGTTATTAAGTATCTTTAAACTTTCCTCTTATACGGGTAGTTATACGTCTTGGGTATTCTACTTGCAGAGGGGCTACTTTGTCTCCTTGCTCACACTCTCCTACACTGAGCATTACCTGTAAAGGCCAATGATCACTGCCCTCTGTATGCAGCACTTCAACCCCTCCACCGAGGAAAAGTGCCAGTCATTAATAAAAACATAATCAATTTGGCAGAATTGATTGCCTACCCAGAAAGTCTGGCCAGCGGGCCGTCTGGATCCACGTGTCCATTTACACAGAACAACTAAATAGACCCTAGGAACTTCACTAGGGCTTCATCCCGTGCTGAGCAACATGATCTATGGAAAATAGCCTGTGGTACCTGTGTGGTGGCTAACACATCTTTGTACATCTTATTGCTGGAGGATGGAACTAACTTATGATTCAAATCCCCTAAAATCATTTTCAGCTGAGTTGCTTTGCTTACAGATTGTATGCAGGTCTTTTTCTAACAGTCCCAGCTGCGCCACTTAATTTGCTGTATCCCATGGTTGGATATATATGTTAATTACAATTATATATCTTTTTACCTGACGTCCATGGTAGATCTCAACCTGGCTGGCCAATAACCATTGATTTCCACCTTCAACATGGCTACTTTATTGGCTATTTTTCTCGAAACTAAGGTAAGCAGACCGCCCAAGGGTTGACCTAGACTCAATCGCCTAGTGTCTTTAAAAAGCATTAAAAATCCATATAATGGTTCGGGTGCTTTGCACAGCCACGTCTCCTGTAAACACATCATTTCTTACCTTCCCAACACTTCTTTGAAACTGTTTGGGGTTAGATGTTTCCTTTAACCCCCTATGTTCCAAGACAAGGCTGATAAGCTGGTCAAAGTCTCCGATCCCTAGTCCAGATCATTCACCCCCCCCCTCAACTATCGTCACAACTTAATTCTGAACCAAATAGGCACTCAAATCGGTTTCTCAGCTGTAGTCCTTTGTTTCCGCTTGCTATGGTTACTCGTAGGCCACCTTCACTTAAATCAGTAAATGTTCTTCTATGCTGGACCCCTTGTGAGCAGCTCCTTACTTAATCTATGCTTAGGCCTGCATGGCAAGTCAGAGCCCTATGGCCCCTCCCTGCCTCTATCTCTAACTCACCCGTCTGTACCAGTCGTATACCCTCCTTCTCTAGTTCTTCCTCTGCCCTCACCACAATCTGTTTTACCCATTCTCAGTAAAAAAAATGGGCCTTTGTCACCTCTTTTCCCTCTCGGTTTGTTGTGCACCCTATTTGCCTTATATGACCGGGTGCAATCCCACGTAGGCTAGTATATTTGGCCAGTGCTCGCAGTAGATGCGAGTGGTTCAAGGGCTTGGGTTTCCTCTGATGTTTCGTACCTGTCCCTCTTTCCTGGGGTTCTAGGTATACCCATAGACTGTCCCCTGTATTATATCCTTCTTTGCTCCCCTTTCTTCTAGTTTCCCTAACCGGCATTAAGGATCCACTCTTCCCAGATTGTTCTAGAATGGCCTCTCCCCAGTTGCTTACACTGGGAGCCTCACCCTTCAGTCTGCATTTCTCTCTATCAGTGGCAGCAATATCGCAAACTCTATCTTTTGCAGATCTTCGGGGTTGCATCCTTTTAGCCTGTATCTGGGTACCCCCTCTTCCTGCAACTTTAGTTCTCCGCAAGATCCCACTTACCCTCTTTCTTCCTCCCATTTCCCTCTTCTGTCGCGGCTCTGGCTTTGGGACCCAATGCTGTCCTTACCTGCTAACGTTATTTTTTTACCCCTTTCTTTTTGATCATCTTCTATATCTTCCCTATTTTTCCTGGTCGGGTATATAGCCCTGAGCCCCCCGGTATAATTCCCGTTTTATTACCAACATAGGTTGTCTTGAGATATATACTGTTGGAAATCTTGCTGCATTTGTGGGGTCTACCTCGCCATCATTTGCCGACGCGTATACCTCCTTGTCTTTTTTCTATATCACGGGTCGCAGTAGAGTGGGCATACAATTATTAATTTTGTTTTAGCTCCTCTGTGATCCCCTGTAGTTGGTTTTTATGAGTTTTCTCCAACCCTTTATTCACCATCAGTGCTTCTAATAGCGCCTGAAGAGTTTTCTGCATTAGAAACATCACCCCTAACAATGATGAGGAGGGGGTTGCTGTTATATCTAAGCCCAGGGAGGTCTGGGAAGTAACGGAGGGGGAGGAATACTACAGAGGATTATCCCTTCCTACCTCTTCCAATGGTCTGTTCACCCCTCTTTCTGTTCCCTCCTCCTCTGGCCCATCCACCTCTTGAGATGGGACCGCACTATCCTCCCTGAGGCTATTAACCACAAAAAGAGAGAAGCGGGGTGATGAGGACAGCCTTGGTTAAGCTAAAAGCATTCCCCCCCCCCATATCTTTACCTAATTCTCCCCCTAGCACAAGGTCCAAGTCCGGTACTGATTCCAGAATGATAGAGTCACTTGTTACATTCCTCTGGCCCATTCTACGTTCTCCACTAAGTGGTTTTGTCGATGATATGGATTGACCGTGAGTATCAGGTTTCCTTTCAAAATACTTCCGTACAAACTCCTTTATGTATTGTCCCAGGGGCTTTGCACCTGCTTCTAACATAGGGTACACCGGGATACCTGTGAGGTCTTCCTCCCCTGGTATACTGAGAGTCCTATTTCCTTCTAGGGAACCGATAATAGTGCTACCCACAGAATCACTATATTGGGGCTCCAGGGCTGTGTGCCTTTTACTGAAATGTCTCTCCGCCCCTCTTTGGGCCAGGTTCGTGCCTTCGCTTTGCTCTGTGGCATTTTCCCCTTTAGAGTCCTTAAAACAATCAATCAACTGCTAGCTTGAAATGAACAGTCTGGTGTAAGCAAAAGAGTGATATAAAACTCAGAGTCTTATCTCCACCTCTGCTTCAGTACTACCACCGTTTCCAGTTGACTCAATATAACATGGTCAGCTTCGCACTGTATTGTCAGCAATTTCGATTTTTAGTGCTCCCACTCTTCATCTAAATATTGCAGCTTTCCCCGCCTGCAATCATCCCCCAACCCTGGATAGCCAGTCAGCCATACACTCTGGCCCCCTAGCTCCCCAGGGGGCTGAGCATGGTAGCAGTGGCCATCAGAGAGAAAACTGGGTGGAACAAAAGGGCGATGGGTTGATGTGGCGAGCACCACTCCAAAACCGGTTCTCAGCAGATGTGCAGCTGTGCAGCAATGCTGCCTCCAAGGACAGGGTCCAAGGGCAGCTTCAGCCTCCAAAGTACAAATGCACCAAGGGCAGTCTCAGAAGCACCAATGCCCAACACCCGGCTATGTTGGCGGATTACACCACGTCAAGCATTGTCACTACCAACAAGCCTCATTGGCTGCGGACGACTAGGATCACTTGTAGATGTGTTTCAGCGTTTTCAGCGTCTGTGTCCTCAGTGAGCAGCAGGACAACAGGAAGCAGGCATGCTCGGCGTGTGGACGCAGACAAGAATGAGCATGGCAGCGGGCACAAGCACTGCAGAGGTGGCAGAGTTTTGCAGGATTTCCAATTGTATTCAATTGGTCAATTAATATTGTTGAGAGGGTAGCTCCACTCAGTTTCTTTGTCCTGATCCTTGTTGGTGACAGCATTGTTAAGTTTTTAGGGTGCAGTTGTGGAACTCAGCATTGAAGTCCACTTAGCATTCTATCTAAATGAAATCTAGTGGCTTGGATCAAATTTGGGCCCTTCATGTTTGTTTCTATTTATTTATTTTTATTTATAGAGTTTTATATAGCGCGAACATGACCCAAGGGTATCAGAGTGCTTCACAGTTACATGAGGTAAATAGTTTAGAATACAACGGGTATACCAAAAGTATATATATGGTTCCGGTACATGCCTTTCTTAACAGTTTCAACAATAACAAGATTAGGATCGGTTTGGTGTACAAAAGGTCTAACAGTAGTATTATACATATGGTTCCGATGTGTACCTTTCGTATCTTTTACGTCAATACTACCACGATCTATTAATTGTAGTAATGTACAGTCTAAGAAGTCTTCGCAGCTACTGGTGAGTTTATCTTTACATTCGTTGTTGACCTGTTGAGGTAGCACCTACATCAGATCTAGTTTGCATCAGTCTTTGGTTAGTTTTGGTGTCTTTGTGGTCTTTTTGCGCAGGATGTATCCAAATCTGACAGGACTATGCGACGTCCGGCTATTAACCACGATGCAGATGATGATCAGTCATTGTCTAGGGTAGGAACTTGCTCATTAGGATGATCTTCGCTTCCCTCTTGAATGTTGCTGTGTTTGGAATTTTTCTAATGTTTGGAGGGAGTGAATTCCAGATTCTGGGGGCCGCTCCGGAGAATGCTCTGTCATACGTTTTCTTCTTCCGAAAGATGGGCGGTTTCAGCAACATGTCTCTGGCATTCCTGGATGGTCTGCTTCCCCCTGATAGCTCAATTTTTTGGGCTAAGTACATTGGTGTTTTGTAGTGGAGCGCTTTGTGGGTAATACATGCCAGTTTAAGTTGTATTCTGGCTTCATATGGTAGCCAGTTTAATGCCTTCAGGTGTGGGGAAATGTGGTCGTATTTTCTAGAACCTGTAATGAGTCTTGCGGCCGCATTGAGACAGGCTTTTAGTGGTGCTGTGGAGATTTTAGGTAGACCTGTTAAAGTTGTACATCCATATTCAATCCTTGATATAACCAATGACTGAACTGCCAATTTGAGGTCCGCCGTAGTAATGAATGGTTTCACTTTTCTAATATAGTTCAGGTGAAACTGGACACTTTTTGCCATTGATTTGATGTGGGCTTTCATGTCTAGGTTCTTATCAAGCGTGATTCCTAGTGATTTGGTCGAGTCAACTAGGATAGGGGTGCAGTTTAGCGCTGTGATCAGTTTGGTCCATTCCTTCACATTTGCGGGGTTCTTTGGAGGTGATATTAATAGGAATTCCGTTTTTTGTGCATTTAATTTCAGATGATTGCTAGTTAACCATTGTAATGACACTTTTAAGGCCTCATTCATTGTCTTGATCTCTTCCAGCGACGAGATCTTGATGTAGATCTGAGTGCCATCTGCGTACATGTGATAGGATATGTTTGCGTGCCAGAGAATTTCTGTAAGGGGTTCGACATATAGGCTGAATAGTGATGGAGATAATGTTGATCCTTGTGGAACTCCAATCGAGTTAGGGCATGATGGGGATAGCGTCTGGTTACCAGGAATCTTTGTGTTCTGTTCTGTAGGTATGATTCAAACCATTTCAGAACATTTCCAGATAATCCCATCCTGTCTTCAAGCCGGGCTAGTAATTTTTCATGATTTACCGTGTCAAGTGCAGAAGACAGGTCAAGAAGAACTAGTAGACATGTTTGATTGTGATCCAGGGCCTGTAGCTCATCATCCACTATATGTAAGATTGCTGTTTCCGTACTGTGGCCTGGTCTGAATCCAGATTGGCAGTCGTCCAGCAGATTGAAATTCGTGATGTGGTTGCTCAGTTGATTTTGCACACATTTTTCAATTAGTTTGGCAAGTAATGGATTATTGGTCACTGGGCGAAAGTTATTTGGGTCAGCCGGGTCCGCTGTAGGTTTTTTAATGATGGGGAGGACTTGACCTGTTTTTAGGCACTCTGGTAAGACCCCTTGCGATAGTGAGGCATTGGTTATTTTTGTCCATATTGGGACGACGATATGGTAGATTCTTTTTAGGCATTTAGAGGGGAGGGGGTCATTGTAGTGGTTATTTGGTTGATATCCGAAAGAGTTTTGGCAATGGTATTCTGGTCATATAACTTGAAGGTCGACCATTGTGCTTAATTTTTCGTCATATCTTGGGCGTTTTTCATGGTATCATTGTTCTGTGATGATAATTGGCTAGAGATGTTGTCGGCTGCCAGCCCGAGTTCTCTTTCTAGCGAGTTGGCCTTGTCTGTGAAGAATGTTGAGAATTCCTCGCAGCTCAGTTGAGTTTGTGTTGCTTCTTGAGCAGATTTGGCCAATTTATTGGATTGTTGTTTTAACATCTCGAAAAGTTTCCGTGGTCTGTTTTTGGCATTATCCAATTCCGATCTAAAAAATTCCTTTTGGGATTTGAGAACACTTTTTTTGTATTCGTTTCTAATTTTCCTGAGAGTTTTTAGCTGGGGGGATGATGGGTGCTGTCTCCATTTTCTTTCTGCTAGTCTCAGCCTCCGCCTGTCTTCAATCAGCGTCCCATTAAACCATGGATTTTTATCTTTCTCTGAAATTATTTTCAGTTTTAGCGGCATGGTGGAGTTGACTATATTCGTCATTGATGTGGTGTAGTGATCAGTGAGTTCGCTAACGTTCAGCAAGTTGTTAGGCGGATTTAGATCCTTCTCACATCGTGCTACTAATTGCTCAATATTAGGGTCTTTGGTGTCCCGTGTCCACTTTTTAAGTTCGACAGGTTGCGTGGTCTTATTCTTTTTTATGGTGGATATATGGAAGGTTATGGCATGGTGATCCGACCAATCGCAAGGAACAATTGAGTGGATTATAATGTCCTTGACTCTAGAGATTACCCAGTCTAAGGTTGCCCCTTTCGAGTGTGTTGGCAGTGTGCAGGCTTGAGTAAGGTTTAGGTCTGCTAAAACGTCTTTGAGTACGTTGACCTGTTTGTCATTATTATCTTCCCAGTGTAAATTAAAGTCGCCCAGGAATATATCATTAGTGTGAATGTTAGAGTTAGCCGTGATGATCTCCATTAACTGGTCTATGAAAGGGGCATTATTGCCTGGCGGATGGTAGAGCGCATGCAAGTTGCACCTTTGATTATCTGCAGTTCTTATAGCGAGACCGAGGTATTCACAGGATTCAAGAGGGTCGGATTGTAGTTGGCTGACCTCGATATCAGATCGGTGTATGCAGGCTATCCCACCTCCTGTCTTTTTTAGTCTGTCTAGTCTCACAATGTTATAATGAGGAGGCACCAGTAGATCCATGAACGGGGAAGAAGATTCCGTGAGCCATGTTTCTGTTAAGATTGTCACGTCAACTTCCTGACTAATGATGAGGGCAGCAATGTCTGAGGCATGTTTTGCTGCGGACCGACAGTTGAGTAGTAGGCATAGCAGTGGTTTTCCTGAGATATCCGATTTCATCTCTTGAGTATTGGCGGTTAACTGGACTTGTTTTAGGTTCTTAAGGTTGGGTTTTCTGTTATTAGGCCAGGACGTTCTATTTGCATCGATCGGGACTGATCTAATTTCCTCACCTCTGCTGATGGCTGCAGACTCATATGAGAGGAGTAGGGCTTGGGTTTCATCATCCGATAAATATTTAAGATTTTTGTATGGTCGATTATGCCTATTTGATAATGGCATGGCTATCCCTTTACTCTTTCCATGAAGATCATGTACTGATTTTTGAATGAGCTCGACTTTGAAGTGAGTGCTTACAGTGATTTCTAGTATTTTTTTTCCCATAACTTGTAGTGCATTTAGAATGTCCTGCGACAAATTATCCGCTTGTATTTGAAGGGTTTTGATTTCACTCTGAGTATGAGGTGATATACTAGAAGTGCGTATCTGCCTCTTTCGTGTTTTGTTTGTGTCCCGGTGATTTAGATCCGTGACTTTTTCAATGTTCCTTTTTTTGTCATTAGTTCGGGTGTTTGCGCCTCCCCTGTGTATAATGTGAGATGCGCTCCCTTTGTCCTGTGAACAAGATATCGAGCTAGGGGGATAGGAGTTTCATATGGACGCGGATGTTATTTGTACTGTCGTAGAGGGGGGTATGGAAGGGGTGTTAGCTTCCCTACCCTTTATTGCTGGATGGGGGTTCCTATTAAATGGCCCATGTGTGGGAATAATAATAGTTTCTACTGCTCATAAATGAATGCAGATGTTATATGCTTTGTTTTTGCAGTACTTACCTTTAACATCATAAAGAGCAGAGAATGAAGGTTCTTTACAGTTGCCATTGATGCTCCTGTTGTCAGGTTGAATCTTATTTGATCACAAACTTCTTTATGGTTTAAAATGATGAGTGCAAGATGGTGGATAATATCTGCCTACAGAAAAACAACGAGGGCAGAAGAACAGCAGTTCCTTCTCTACTTCTTCCTCTCTCACCTTCCTTTGTCTTCAGGTGCTGGCTGAGGGCAATGAACAAGATTTGCCACCAGACCCATGATGATTTTTGCCTCCTTGGAGTCATGTAGGTACCACACTGCATTATGGAAGCAGACCAAAGTCTATCCTTCATAGAAATTCCTTAAATTGTTTAAAATTACAAACTTTCTCTGCTGCAACCCAACTGCCTATAACCATGAATGTAAGCTGGCGTCACAGCTTATTGAAGAAATTCATTGAAACAGACATTAGCGTGGTGCTTCATAACGCCTGATTACAGTGGAGCAAACCTATGGGGGATTCCCCCTTTGGTGGATCTTCAATAGAGGAGTTGGACTTGATACATCACCACAGCATAAATGATAGCAGGGTGTAGTTTATCTGCATTCATATTGGCTCACTTGTATTGCTGGACCGAGTATTTCTACTGTCTTGACTGCCATGTTGTGTAGATTGTACAAGTCTTTTATGTATCCGAGCCTGACCGTTGATCCCTGGGATGATAAAAGAAACATGAACACTTATAAGAAATTCTGGATTAAACTGGCCCCAAGAATACATGATTTCTGCAAGGACTGACACAGAAAGCCTATGAAGCTACATTTGTCAGGAATTTTGGTTCTGTATCTTAAGCACATTATCTCTACTTTTCGTCCTTTACTTCATCAGTGACCTGCTCACACTTAGGGGGTCATTAGGATGGCGTGTGGATCGCCACCGCCGGCTCGGCGGTGGTGATCTGCACACCATCCCAACTAAATTTACCCCCCGCCATATTATTGTGGCGGGGGTATCGCAGCGGACGCAAAGTGCGTCCGCCGCTTTTCCGCCGGCCGGCAATCGTTACGATTGCCGGCCGGGCGGACTGGGGGCCTAATATGGTGGCGGTGCCTAGAAGGCACCGCCATATATATTAGGATGTGTGGTTTTCAGAGCCTTTCCATGGCGGCGATGCCGCCATGGAAAGGCTGGCGGAATCGCTTTGGGGGCCCGTTGCGGGCCCCCGCTGGGGTAGGGGGGTGGGGGGCTGCACTTGGGGGGTACCCATGGTACCCCCCTGCATTGCCATGCACAAGGTGGCAGGCACCGCGCGGTGCCTGCCACGTTGTGCATGGTAATGCACAACATGCCATTTTGCATTGCTGTAAGCAGCACCCGCCGCAATGTCAAATATGCAGGATGCGACCGCCAGGGTGGCGGTCGCATCCTAATCAGTGGTGCGGGACCGCCGCACGTCTGGTGGCCGGTCCCAGCACCGCTAGGGTGGCGGGCGGACGAAAGTATGCCCGCCATCCTAATGAGGCCCTTAGTATCTTCCATGAGTCCTGATTCCTAGTATCCGGTACATCAGATGTGTTCTCTGTGAAGAACTTCTTTTCACCTCTGTAGTTATCAATATCCTTTAATATCTGGAAAACATAAGTGCAAGTTTAAAAAAAATATTCTACTGTTCCTTTAGATAAGCTTGAGGGTAGTACAGTCACAAAAAGAACCTATGTTTTTTGGTTCCATACATGGCCTTTACACCACATCTCATCGCTATGAACTACCGTCTCTTATCTTAGAACTTAGCCCTGCCCTTTAACATTCAGCTAACACAGAATCAAAGTAGATTTTTTCATTTAATTTTTATTCCTCAGAGAAAATTTGAAACCAAAGCGTATACAGCTCCGTTTTATCTTCAGAGATGAAAAAAAGGAAAGGAATGGTCCTTGCGATAACTTTGAGGCAATTAAAATCCAAGCTGACAGGCCTGAGGCTCTCTCCTCTCCTCCAGATTGCACAAGCAAAAATCCTGCCCACCATTACATATGGCAGTGAAGCTCTAAGAGGAAGAGACTCACAAACCCTGGACAGCACATTAATCAGTGCGTACAAATTATGTTCAACATTCCAACATACGCCTCCGCAGCACAGATCCGGCTGGAATTTGGCTTCACAAAACAACAGCTAGCAAGACAGGGGGCCTACATAACCTGCTGGCACAAAATCAGGAACTCCTCCCCAAACAGCCTAAACTACTTACTCTGGCAAGAGCTCCAGCTCAGAAAAGCATCACCAGCAAGGAAATTCCTATATGACTGTCTCACTAGTACCGGACTCACTCAGGTCTGGGAAGTCCCAACTACACATGCAGGCTTCAACAAAAGAGTGCAGAAGTCAATAAAGAGCATGTCCCTAGTAGAAGACAAAGCCACCTTCGGGTTGAGAAAACACGCTTGGATAGCAATCAATGGCTACACATCCCTCAGTCACAGCCATACTTTAGTCTGAGATACTCCAGGATCATCAAGGAGAGATTCCTGAAACATCGACTAGGAAAACTGCCAGCTATCCAACACTTTCCACCATGGCTGAGGGGGAAAATGCCCTTACACTGCCGCTTGTGCGGCAATGGAACTGAGGACATGGCACACCTAATCTGCACAAGTGCCAGCCTGATAGGGGAGAGGTCTCGTCTGCTTAAACAACAGTTCAACCAGCGTGGGATCTGCACGCGGAGACAACCTGTGATAGCCTGCTTCAAACCAGACCATCCACGGATAAACTGTAAGTTAGTAAAATTTCTAGCGCTGATAGACGACAAATTCACAAGCACAGGAAAGACTTCAGGAAAGCCTCTGGATGCCCTTGCCTAATGGGAAAAAGCACACGCATGCAATGCAAAAGCACACGCACATTTGTTTATGCACGGTAATAAACCTCCAACAAACTGCCTCTCCTGAGTATAGCCCAAAAAAAAATTCTGTCTTTGGCCAAAGCACAAGAGGACATTGGGTTTAAACGGCCCGCAATTCGGGTAGCAGCTTTTTCTATTTGTAAATGCTCTAGTCTTTTACTAACCTTCGAAAAAAGAGTGCATTTCTCAGTTAATTGTATCTATTCAGTTCTTTTGCAATGGTCTTATTCAACCAGCCTTTTATTTACCTTCGAAAAACGAGTGGTTTTATTCATATTGTAATGGTTTTAATTAACTTTACACAATAAAGATTACTTACTTACTACTACTACAGTGGGTGTGCTATGGGGTCATACCTCATTTCAAAGAAAGTTCACAATGAAGAACAAGAGCCTGGCCACCCCATGAGGAGGAAACTCTATTTGGGTGAATTTACAATATGGGAAAACCCCTATTCTCGAAATACTTGAAGCAATCCAACAAGAAAATTAAACATATACAAGACAAAGACATTCAAAACAGGTACAGAGGGGGGTATAATTAATGAAAAAGGGATGAGGGATGCCTGAGGATATATGTAGGAGTTAAAGTACCAGGGCATAGGTAGAGCTACTAGGATATAAGTGGGGAGAAGTACTGGAGTATAGGTAGGGCAAGATGTATTTGGATATAGGTAGGGTAGGATATTGGCAGGGGCTGAGTTCAATGGCATAATAAAATAAAACTAAAGTTATTTGGTTGGTTGATTTTAAGTTTAAAAATCACACGTGGTGGTTGGAAGGAAAAAAACTGGAGGAAGTTCGCTCATATAAATATGTGGGGTTCATTATGGATAAGCAGATGTCCGGCAAATCCCACTTGTTATCCATTCAAGCTAAGGCACAATCATTAACATATGGATTTAAAATACTAAAGCAAAAATTGAATTGTCAGTCGTTAACCCACTTACTTAAGGTTATAGAGGCTCGGCTACTCTTCACTATCTTATGGTACAGAAATTATGCGGAGTTTGGAAATAGATGCGCTGAACAGGAGCCAAATAAAAGTTTATAGATCTGTATTTAAAATTCCAAAATCGGTTTCACCCGCACAAATCCGTTTCGATTTTGGATTTAAAAAATCAGACACATCAGTGTGAAAGTGCTTTTATAAAATTGTGTTGGAGACTGCGAGCATCAGAAAGAGGTTCTATCAGCAATTTATGCGGGAAGGAAATAGAGGAACAACTGCATAGCACTACAAAAGAATCTTGGGGAAGTCATTTAACTCTATCTATTAAAGATTTAGGCATACAAGAAGCATGGGGAGCAACAATGGGAAAGGCATCTTTTAATCAAGTGGTAAGATCTGCAACGAGAATAGCATCAAATCTAATAGATAAAAATGCTTTTGCACTAAGGAGACATGACTGGTCAGTAATACATTTGGATTCCAATATAGATCCTCAAAGGTATCTGGCAGAACATTTTTCATTAAGATCGAAACTTCAATTTATGCTATTTTGGTTTGGTATTATGGAATCTAAAGACCTTGTCCCATCCTGCAAAAAACAGCCACAGAATATTTCTTGTAGATTATGTGGGTATAAGAACGAAACATTAATTCATTTACTATGTGTCTGTCCTGTACCCTTTGCACAAAGGAAAATTCTTTTGAAATCATTAGGAATAGAGGTAAGGGGTATAGACAGAAGAAGAGGTGCTAGGCCCATATGGGGAGAAAGATAGGTGTAAAAGTAAAAGTGGAAGCTAGGGGTAGTAGCAAAGGAATCAGTGAGGGTGTTAAGTAGAGGCACTGTAGCATATGTAGGCTTAGAGATGTTAAGATATAGTAAAGAGTAAAGGTACTAGGTATAAGCAGGGGTATAGTTGCTACAGTATTTGTAAAGGAATTAGGATATTGGGAGGTGTAGATACATAACAGTATATACTGGGGTTAGAGAACAAAGAATATAGGCAGTAGGGTTTTGGTGGTTTAGATGTACTAGGACGAAAGAAAGGATAAGAGGCAGTACAGCTGGTGTAGATAAACTAGAATAGGTAAGGGTAGAGGTTTTCCTTTCAAATTTGAATAAAACCACAAAAGCGTTACAGCTACCCTCATCTTAGATACGGAAACCTGGCAGACAGCATAGAAACATGCAGGCACACTAAAGGTATGGAGGTTACGTCTAAAGTTATTGTGAACACTGAAATAAAAATAGGTTCGTATATATAGCGTACCTACAATAATATGTTAGAACAGTGGTTCCCAAACTATGCGCCGTGGCTTCCTGGGGAGCCATCAAACCTAGCCAGGGGAGCAGCTCACCAAGCACTTTAATGCATTTAATGTTGAAGAGGTTGTTGGCTTCAGTTAAACTAATTAGACTTAAACGCATGATAGTGATGATTTGTAAGTGACATGCCTAAACCTGTAAACATAGTGCTTAATTGATGGCATGTCGAGGGAGAGGACCTCCTTATTTCAGTGGATCTCCACATTCCAACACTCCCAAAGTAAGCGGAAGATGTCTGATTTATTCTGTTAGACTCGTTAATAGTTTCGTTTTTTGCCAAATGCATTTTATACCAATGCAAGTTATCAGGAAAGTACAGTTGTCCTGTCTATTAAACACACTAAGTATTATTAAGTATTGACATTTGTACGTGAATCATAGGTACTTCCAGTACACATTTTTGTTCAGTACACACACATTTCCAGACAGGCCTGCTCTCTCCTTGAGCACAGGGAAGTAAAACACCATAATGCCAACATTTGGAAGCAGGAAAGAGGGAGGTTAAAAAAAAAAAGTCAGAGGAATTTATTTTACTTGCATTGATTTGGAGGCAATTTTAGGGAGGAGACAGCAAAAATAAAGCTGTATGTGGTTTAAAAAATCGTGAGTCACCCTGCTGAGACAGGTGTGTTGGCATGTATGACATGGGTAGAAATGGAAGTGCCTAAAAATATTCTTCAAGCGCAGAAGCACTTTGGCAATGGGGCCTACATGCATAGGGGAGCTATCTAGCACTGTAAGTGGGATAAAAAAGTTTGAGAGGGTACTCTAAAAAAGGCATGGGCAAAGAAGTGTAACTAGGAATATTTTATTAGAGGCATCGCTTTAGTAATACTGAAACACCCTGCGTATCTGATTATAATACCTTCATCAGCTTCATGCCAATTATTTTCAGGGAGAAAAATGCAAGTACTCCCGAGGCCGGGCTTACATCTCCTCCCCCCCCAACCTCCCAAAAAAGTAACAGTGGGGAGCCACGGGCAATGATCAATGAGTCAATTGAGACGCGTGTCGAAAAAGTTTGGGAGACACTGTGTTAGAATATTAGTAGCTTACTAAAGTAAACTCGCAGAAAGGGCCTCATTATGACTGACCCCAATAATTCTGACTCCTGCTCAAATCATTGTTTGGACAGGGAGTCGAATTATGAGTTGTATATACCTTACTGCACCGGGTAATTAACATATTCAATAAAGTCAGTCCCACTGTTAATAAATTTCGACAAGTCACCCCTGCTAATGACCCTGCGAGTGGGTCATGTATTCTGACCCATGTGTAAACCCCTGTTTGCGCATAGGTCCGAAATACGAGTTGGGAGGTATTTAATGTATCCGATAATTATCTGATGCATTAAATAGCTCAGCCTCTGTTAAATTTTGGCAGGTGAAACTGCCGACTTACCAGGGGAAATGTGAACAGTATTTACCGTACCATGCAGATTTAGGAGCGTTAAACACCAAAATCCGCATGTTGTTCCTCGAAAACTCATAAAAGGCGCTATTCATTGCACCCGATAAATACCGTACTCCAGAGTATTGTTATTTATGAGGTGTGAAAAATACCACCTTCACTCGTAATCAGGGCCTAAGATAAATAAACAATGGGATTGTGGCAGTGGCTTAGCAACTTAAGATATGAATAAAGTCAATTGGTTGATATATTGTATATGAGCTACTGTTAGATGTCTAAATTTGAATTTTACGATATATTTTGAGGTATTTGACTATATAACTTAATTGCAGAGAGCTTTTTTTTCTTTTCACGAGCGCTATAAGGCATCCAGAGGGATAGTGTAAGCTAAAAACATTGATGAAATAAGCCAAATTATTAACATCAATAGAGGGCTCTCAGTTCTCCGTGCTTTCATCTGATACCCTGTGAGGTTAAAAAACAGAAAACATCATTCAAGTTAATGTCCATATCAGCTTCTAGTTAGAACTTCCAAATATTGTGTGTCTGTCCAGCCGTAGAAATATTTGTGCTTTCAGTTAGCATACCACGTACGTTCTGATTACTCTAACTAGGTAACTAGGTTTGCAGGGAAGTGGGTAATAGTATTATCTGTATTACACTCTTGAAGTATTTATTTCTTGCTAGTTTCAAATGTGTTACCTTTTAGTGCAGGAATATTTTTGAAGGAGGCCAACAAAGTGCATAGTTCGGAACCGTCAGAAAATGGTAAACAATAGAAGCTGTTTATTTAAATGTTTGTAATATTGTAATATTGAAAATTAAAGTTATCTAATAACAGTGTATCTTTGTCTTTTCATAACCCATCATACACAGATGTGTTTTCAACTCTGGTGGAAGACCTTGGAGACTTGAGTGTTTTGTGTGAGATGGAGGTATGAACAACCAATTTGTGTTTGGATCTTTGATTTTCATAAAACCAACGCATGATAAGCCACTTTGTTTTTATTCATTTTAGCTGAATGATGATTTCTTAAAGATTTTTGAAGACTCTGCACTCACGCTTCCCAAAGTTGGACCTCCTACTATTCTAGCATACAAACCAGAGTCTTCAGAAAGAAGCAGAGATTACTCAAAGATACAGGTACAGTTTATATAAATAAATATCCACCACCGTTTCATAGTAGGTATGCATTTACTTGATGAGGCCACTAATTCTTGGCCACAATCTTTAATGCCTATGAGAAGTATATTTCATAATTCTATGTCCGGACCGGAGGCTCATATTACGCCTTCTTCCTTCCCTTTATTTTAACAGCAGCCATTTTAAAACACAACAAAACTACTTTTCCCATGAACACCAGGAAAAAAGTCCAAGTCCATACGTCCTTCCTCTCTGCCTGTAGCCTGGTTCCAACGTGGTCCTTGCTCTCTGTTCACTCCTCCTCTTTCTTCCCTGCTCAGCAGCAAGTTAAGTTGTTTTTTCTTTTTTCCAGGGTGTTTATTATGGTTATTGAGAGCGTACGAAGATAAGTTTCCTTTCTGTGGTAATCGGATTCCTTTTCAGATTCCTCTCAGTCGCAGGAAGCTTTTGCGTGCCTTACACAATGTTTTTACCCAATATTTACTCAGTGAGGTCCTCCCACCGCTTGGGGGAGCTGTGGCACCTCTCTGGGCAGTGCAAGTTTTTGTTCCAACTTACTGGCAAACGCGCGCTGCCATGAGAAGCTCATCCTTATCCCTTGCTGTCCGAGTGACACCCTTATTGGGTCTGTATTCCCCCAGTGAATCTATGCCCTATGGGGTCTGCATGCAATTTTGTTTCTGACACCCTGCGGGATTTGTATGTGCAGCTGAGAGCGTAGCATGGGACACTGTCTCGAGTGGCACTAGCCCATATTATCCAAGGGTGAGACTGTCACAGGGCTCAGCCAGTGTATTGCGCGCCTCTGACCCACCCGTATCAGCCTGGGCCCCCTCCCAGCTGAAATACTGTACGCGCTCTGGATGCTATAATCTGTGCTCCCCAGCACTCGCAAAATTGCCTGTTGTACCACGCCTTTGCTCCACGCCTTGAGTCCCTGTAGCCAGACATGCCATGCGTCAGCCCAAGATCAGTTCCAGAAGGAGGACTCCTGGTCATTCCTCCCTTGGGACGATGAGTTTTACCAGGCAGTGGATGATTCAATATATAAGGCTGTCAACCATACCATGGAACCTTTAGAGCAGCGTCTCAGTGTTTGTTGCGCGGAAGTGCGCCATATGGGCTAAATCCGTACCAGATCCACCGATAGCCCCCCAAATACCCCAGGAGGGAGCTTTCCCCCTCCCCTGAAGCGGAAGTGTGACTCTGGGGTGAACATTGATGCCTTTGCACACCTAAAGCAAGCATTTTTGGCGTACGTCCCCCGCAACAGGACCTTATTGGTGTAGGAAAGTGCCCCTTTTCGCATGTTTACTCCCCCACTTTTTGCCTGACACATGATGCACTTTGACTTGGTGTGTCCTGGGTCCCTGCCTATAAGGATCCCAGGGCCTGTGTTCTTTCCCAAAGCTGTACCTTTGTACCCACAATTGGCACACCCCTGACCACAGGTAAGCCTCTTGTAAAAGGCACCATGGGTCCCAAGGGCACTGTGACCAGGGAAGGCCTCTAGGGGCTGCTGCACATATTGTGCCAGCCTTAGAGGCCCTGTACCTTAACACCCACACACTGCCATTGCAGGCTGCATGTTTTGGTGCAGAGAAAAGTGAAGAGTCGACATGGCACACATCCCTGTGTGCCTTGCCTGTAACCCGCTGCCTGTGGCCTAGGTAAGTCACCGCTCTAGCAGGGTGCACTAGACCACAGGTAAGGATACAGATGCATGACGCACTGTACCACTACAGTGTCTAAGTCCATTCTTAGACATTGTAAGTGCAGTAAAGCCATAAAGAGTATATGGTCTGGGAGTTGGTCATTATGAACTCCACAGCTCCATAATGGCTTTACTGAAATCTAGGAAGTTTGGTAGCAAACGTCTCAGCACATTAAACCAACACTGATGCCAGTGTGGGATTTAATGTAAAATGCACTCAGAGGGCATCTTAGAGATGCCCCCTGAAAAACGACCAGCTCTGGTGTGGTTCCTGAATGGCTACTCGCCATTTGCCACCACCAGACTGGTTTCTGGACCCCTGGGTAGAGGGCCTCCACTCTCTGGGTCCAGAAACAAAGCCCATCCTGGGCAGAGGTGTCATGCCTCCTCCCCCAGGATGGGCTGGGTCCACGAAGAGGAAGCTTCAAAGCCTGCAGGCTTTGCAAGCTGTCCCTACCGTTTGCTGCTCCCAGCAACTGGCTCCCTTTGGTTCTGCCCCCCACCTTGAGCGGGAGAACCGAGTGAGGAATAGAGGTGTACCCACCTTTGCCAACCCCACCCCTCAGGTCGGGGAGGCGAGGGGAAGCACTTGTCTCAGTCCCCACCATCTTCAAGATGGGGGGACACAGCCAATTAGAGAGAGGCTTATGCCCCCCCTCCCACTGGAGAGTGGCCTAATAGGAGGTGTACTCACCCAAAAGGAAGGGACCCATTGGTCCCAACCTGCACACCCGTATAACGCCCCTAAATTTAGTATTTAGGGGCAACCCCGAACCTTACCTACTCAGATTCGAGGAAGAAAGAAGAAGGACCGAAGAGCCATGCTGACCCAAGAAGAAGACACCAGCAGCCTTGGCCCCAGCCCTAACGGCCTTTCCCGACTTCAACCTACCTACAGCAGACACCAGAGCATGTCCAGAGCCAGCAGCCCCCCAGAGCCAGGAAGACCTGCCCTGCACTCAACTTAAAGACTCTGTCTCCCACAAGTACCGGATTTGCTCAACAAAGACTCCCAAGACCAGGACTCAGATCCAGGCAGCTCCGCGCTTCTGCACCACTCTGCGTCTGACATCCACGGCCAAGTTTGAGTGTCCCAACACTTCAAGGAAGTCTCCCCAGCGACCATGACCTGGGATATGGTGATCCCCGACCTCCCTAAAGCTTCAAGCCAACACCTGCAGCCTCAACCGGAACCCCCCCAACCAGAGCTGGTAAGAAGATCCGACGCCTAATGACACCCCTGCACCCGATGCCTCACAGCCTTGGGTGGCCCAACCGACGGTGTCCAGGCATCCCCCAAGAACCCAGCTTATCTCTGGTTGCCTCCAGGAAATCTCCTTGCCCAAGCCTGCAGCCTTTTCCTCAAACCGAAGATCTCCATTGCGAAGCATTGGGCTCCCTACACCTTCTTGGCACACTGCATCTGGCCACCTCCGTGCCGCCGGTGGAGCAGCTCCTGTGCTGTTTGTTGGCCCCTGCGGTGCTAATCCTAACCCCAGGAGCTTGCTCGTAAGCAGCCCCTGACCGAAGGCCCTCTTACCCCCATTGGCTAACATTGGGCCCCTGCACTCTGCACCCGGCCACCCCAGTGCCGCTGGTGGTGCAATTTGAGTGCCCAAGTGGACCTTGGGGAACCTTGGTCCTAACCCCCTAAAGTCATGCCCACAAGTCGTTTACTTACCTGTGAACCGTTAACAATTTTCTTCCCATAGGAAACAATGTTACGAGTTTTCTTCCCCTAAAAATGTGTTGACTTGTATTTTGTATGAGAGAAAAGTAACTGCGTTTTAAACCTAAAAAAGTCTTACTTACCTTTGTATTGTAGGATCCACGGTATGATGTCTAGGTGTATCAGCCCAAGTGCTCCATGTAAACCAAAAGTAACGGGAAAGTAATCTACAGTAATTTCTATGTAATTAACATGCTTTTACAACCAATACAAACCTATAACGATTGCAAATGCATTCTCAATTGCATTGTCTTGAAAAGTTCTATGTTTGCAAGTATATATTTTACCTACCTGTACCAAGTCCTGCTTGGTTCTAGTAAATAAAACTTAAGTGTACCTTTTTATACTTACCCAATTGGTCTGGATTCAGTCTCTGAGCGTGTGCCTTCAGTCTTGATTGAGTGAATATAATAAATGCCTAACACACCATCCTGCTAAGCCTAACTGCTCGCCCACCTTGCCACAAAGAGAGCTGTTAGTACATGTCTAATTTAGCCTCTGCTATACCTCTGGGGACTCCCTGGACTCTGTGCACACTATACCTTACTTTGGTATAGTATATACAGAGCCAGCTTCCTACATTGGTGAATCAGCGGTGGGATGTGAAGCCTTGCATTTATTGGACTAACTTAGTCAACCCCTGATCACACAATCCAAAAATTGACTTTAGTACAACTTATTTTTTGAATTGACTATTTTTAAAATTGCTAAAAGTCTTGTTAGGGCCTTGGATTAAGTCCTTATAGCATTTTCTTTTTTTAGAAAACATAAGTCACTGATGTTAGAGGGGAAGTACTTAGACCTTTTTGTGTAGGTCTTCCAAAAAGAACCCCACTTTAGAAAAATATTGAGAAACCCAGGGAATATGGCTGAGGAGCTCAACCTCATCCCTTACTCCAACCTCACGGTTAGGGAGCGAAGGCTTCTCTGTAGAGCTAAAAAAAATAAGAATTGGGTCCAACCCTACCAGAGTAGAACTCCTGGAGTTCCTGACAGAGTATGAAAAGGTCCATCCCTCTCCTGATGGGGAAGACTCACAGGAGGAAGGGGAAGGTAGTGAGGAGGTTGAAGTCTTTTACCCACCACCTCAGCTACTTAGGGAGGAAGGGAACTTTGAGCTCCCCACCTCCAAGCCAGGGAGTAGAGGGTCTAGAACCTATAGAGGTAGGCTAGACTTTGTACCAGACAGTGAGGACAACTTCACTGAAGAGGACAACCTTTTAGCAAGGTTGACCAAGAGACTAGATCTTGAGACTAGGCTTCTAGCTCTAGAAAAAAAGGGCAGAGATGGGCTTAGGACCCTACAATGGTGGCAGCAAGACTAAAAATCAAGAGAAGGAAGGATCTTATGATCCTAAAATCCCCAAAGGGATTGTCCTTAAATTTGAGGATGGTGATGATATCACCAATCGGTTTACAGCCTTTGAGTGGGCTTGTGTAGCCAAGAAGGTGAGGAAGACTCACTGAGGGTCACTCCTTTGGGAACTGTTCACTGGTAAGTGCAGGGACATACTCCTGACCCTTACTGGGGCAGATGCTGAGTCTAATGAACTCATGAAGTGCACCCTGATTGAGGAATTTGGAGTCACTACTGAGGAGTACAGAATTAAATTCTGGAGGGCTAAAAAATCCCAGAGTCAGTCCTGGATGAAATTTGTAGACTACTCAGTAAAAACACTAGATGGCTGGATGACTGGAAGTAAAGTGCAGAATTATGAAGAACTTTATAATTTGTTTATGAAAGAACACATTTTACGTAACTGCATCAATGAAGATTTGCATCAGTATCTGGTACACCTAGGTCCAATTTCTCCCCAAGACTTGGGAAAGAAGGCGGACCACTGGGTCAAGACAAGGGCGACCAAGACATCCACTGGGGGTGACCAAAAGAAAGGGGTTACAAAGCCTTCACAGGGGAAAGATGGTAAGAAACCCAAAGACAAACATCAAGAGTCTTCTAAAGGCCCCCAAAATCCAGTCCCGGGGCTGGGCCCTAGAACTATTCCCCCCAACCTACAAGTGGGTACAAGGGGAAAAATGTGGATCCTGCAAAGGCTTGGTGTTTTCACTGTACCAAGAGGGGACACCGAACTGGAGATCCTGCCTGTCCCAACAAGAATACCCCTTGTCCTCCTCCAGTTTCTACTGGTGCTGCAATTCTCCAGATGGGATCAATATTGTTCCCAGAGCAAATCTGGGTTCACAGTGAGGCTGTTTTAGTCTCTGAAGGGGAGGGAGGGTTAGCCACTTTGGCTGTCTGGCCCCCTAATTTAAAAAAAATAACTGCAGTACCTCTTAATGAATGGGACTAAGATAGAAGCCCTGAGAGATACAGGTGTCAGTAGCACCATGGTGAAAGATACACTGCTTTTCCTAGAGCAATACCTAACTGGAAAATCTATCCAGTTACCAATGCTGACAGTGTCACTACTTACCATGCAATGGCTAGGCTGACTTTAGACTGTGAGGGGGGGAGGTCTGCTGGCCTGAAATAGGTAGTGGTATCTCCAAAACTCACAGCCGCCTGGAAATGATCTAGATACCTCAGCATTGGCTGGGGTAGAAAGAAAGACACATGTAGCCATGATGCAAATCCATGAGATAGTGTGTGTGTAAAAACCAGAGCACAATGCCTAGCACAGGGTGAAAATGGGGAGCTGGAGCTTGAAATGATGGCCCAACCTCCCAAGAGAAAAAAAGGAAGACTGGTGAAACAGCTTCCCCACAGCAAGAAGATCAGGACCCTTCTTCTCAGGGAGAAGACTTTCCAGCCCCCGAGGGAACTGAGCCCATGGAGCTTGAACCGTTACGAGGTAGAGCTCTTGGGACCAGGGGTACCCTCTAGGGAACATCTGTGCCTTGTACAGCAGGTCTGCCCCACTCTTGAAGGCCTGAGGCAGCAAGCTGCTGCACATGAGCAGCGAGATGTCAGTGGCTCCCACAGGGTCTATTGGGAGGAAGGACTCCTGTACACTGAGGCCAGAGACCCCAAACCTGGTGCCACTAGGAGAGTGGTAGTACCTCAGTTGTATACAGAGTTTCTACTCACACTAGCCCATGACATCCCCCTAGCTGGACATCTGGGCAGGCAAAAACCTGGGAAAGACTTGTCAGACGCTTTTATTGGCCCCAGATGTTCCAAAAAGTAAAGGAGTTTGTAAGCACCTGTGTCACCTGTCAAGCCAGTGGCAAGACAGGGGGACTCCCAAAGCCCCTCTTAATTCCACTACCAGTGGTTGGGGTTCACTCTGAGAGGGTAGGTGTGGATATAGTGGGTCCACTTGAACCTCCCACAGTCTTAGGAAACAAGTTCATACTGGTAGTAGTGGATCATGCTACCAGGTATCCTGAAACCATTCCCATTAGGACTACTACAGCCCCTGTGGTAGCCAAGGCCCTCATTGACATTGGTGTCTTCACCAGGATAGGGTTTCCTAAGGAGGTAGTATCAGACCAAGGTTCCAACTTCATGTCTGCATATTTGAAACACATGTGAAATGAGTGTGGAGTAACATATAAGTTCACAACACCTTATCACCCACAAACCATTGGCCTTGTTGAGAGATTCAACAAGACATTGAAAGGCATGAAATACCAGCATTTGTAAAGCGCACAGCTACCTCCGGAGAGGTGTCCCAGCGCTGGGGGACCTCGGGAAGATTAAGCGAGCTATTGCCCAGAGTCACATGGTGCTGGGCTAACCTGCCGCCAGCACCGGGGATCGAACCGTGAACCCAGTGGTCCGGAGTCAGGCACCCTGGCCGCTGCGCCACACCTCTTCCACATGATAATGGGACTCCCTGAAAAATTCAAAAGGAGATGGGATGTTCTGTTACTCTGCCTGCTTTTTACCTACAAAGAGGTGCCTCAGAAGGTAGTAGGGTTTTCTCCCTTTGAACTCCAGTTTGGCAACCCTGTAAGGGGACCACTCTCTCTTGTAAGGGAAGGATGGGAGAGACTCTATCATGTACCAAAGCAAGATGTGGTGGACTATGTACTAGGCCTTCATTCCAGGATGGCAGAATACATGCAAAAATCGTCCGAAAATCTTGAGGCTAGCCAGGAGCTCCCGAGCTCTGATATGACCAGAAAGCTGCACTGGTTGAATTCCAACCAGGGCAGCAGGTGTGGGCTTTGGAGCCTGTGGCACCAAGGACTCTCCAAGACAAATGGAGTGGCCCTTACCCTATCCTAGAAAGAAAGAGTGAGGTCACCTACTTGGTAGACCTGGGCACTAGCAAGTCCCCCAAAAAGGTGATACGTGTGAACTGCCTAAAACTCTACTGTAACAGGGCTGATGTGTTCATGCTGATGTTTACTGATGAGGATCAGGAAGCAGAGAAAGAACTTCTCCCTGACCTCCTCTCCTACAGCCCCCAAGATGGGTCAGTGGATGGAGTTGTCTATGCAGACACCCTCTCTGCCAACAGCAAGCTGATTGCAGGCAGGTTCTGTAACAGTATGCACAGCTCTTCTCCTTAACCCTTTTGCTGCTAGGCCTTTTTCCCCTGTGCTAAGCCTTTTTTTCGCTATTTGGGGTAGTTAGCCCTTAGGCCACTGTAACTTTTTGTCCACATAAGGTATCCACGCCAAATATGCGTCCTTTTCTTCCAACATCATGGGGATTTTAAAGGTACCCAGGGTCTTGTGGATTCCCCTGGAGGGGACCCAGAAACTTGCCAAAATACAGTTTTTTATTTGAAAAATGGGTAAAGGTGTGGCAGATGAAAGCGTCTGGATTTTTCCCTGCAAATGGTATCAACAAAAGGTTTGTGGTGCTGACATCACCATCTTCCCAGCTTTCAGGGACAGGCAGACATTTGTCAGAAAACCAAAATGTTCTACACAGTTTTGACATTTTACTGGGACATAGCCTATTTTTGAAACTTTTTGTGCTTTCAACCTCCTTCCAGTTAGTGGTAGAAATGGGTGTGAAAGCAATAATGGATCCCGGAAAGCTATCCATTCTGAGAAGTAGACAAAATTCTGAATTCAGCAAGCGGTCATTTGTGTAGATACTTCAAATTTTCTTTTTATAGAAACTAACAGTTGAAAATAAGAAATATTGAAAATGAGTTGAAAAAAACAGCCGTTTGTGCCAACGTTTTCACCTGTAACTTTTTCTAAGTATGACAGATTTTTTAAATCAATATACCATTACATCCGCTGGACTCTTCTGGTTGTGGGGATATATAGGACTTGTAGGTTCACCAAGAACCCGAGGAACCCAGAGCCAATACTGAGCTGCGTCTTGCAATGGTTTTTAATTGTGTACCTGGTATATAGCAATTCATTTGGTAAAATATATTGAGTGAAAAATAAGTATCAAGGACACCTATGTATTTACGCAATGGGAACAAAATATACAGTTTAGAAGCAGAAGTTATTTGCACATCTCCGAAATTGTGGATACCCATACTAGCATGTGAATTATAGGACATTTTTCAAAGTGACTTCTTTTTTACACATTGTCTTACATTTGGAAGGCAGAAATGCATAGTAAGTCAATAGGTAATAACAGTTCTACAATTCTGTCTTCCCCTAAGTCTCTCAATAAAAATGGTACCTCGCTTGTGTTGGTTGGCCTAGTGCCTGCGACAAGAAACGGCCTGAAACGCAGCATGGAGATAGCACATTTTTCTAGTGAAAACTGACCCTTTTTCGCAATGTGCCTAGCTGTGGATTTTGGACCCTAGCTCAGCCGGCACCTAGGGAAACCTAGAAAACCTGTACATTTTTTAAAACTAGACACACAGAGGAATCCAGGATGGGGTGACTTGTGTGGCTCTCACCAGGTTCTGATACCCAGAATCCCTTGCAAACCTCAAACTTTGTCAAAAAACCCACGTTTTCCTCATATTTCTGTGATGGAAAGTTCTGGAATTTCTTTGAATCCACAAACTTCAATGCACCCCGCATTCCCAAAAGTCTCTCGACAAAAATGGTACATCACTTGTGTGGGTAGGCCTAGTGCCCGCAACAGGAAAAAGCCCAAAACGCAACATGGACACATCACATTTTTCCAGTGAAAACTGACCCTTTTTTTGCAATGTGCCTAGCTGTGGATTTTGAACCCTAGCTCAGCCAGCACCTAGAGAAACCGAGCAAACCTATATATTTTTGAAAACTAGACACCCAGGGGAATCCAGTATGGGGTGACTTGTGTGACTCTCACCAGATTCTATTACCCAGAATCCCTTGCAAACCTCAAACTTTGTAAAAAAAAAAACACATTTTCCTCACATTTCTGTGATGTAAAGTTCTGGAATTTGCGTGGATCCACATACTTCCATGCACCCCGCATCCCCCAAAGTGTCCCAAAAAAATGGTACCTCACTTGTGTGGGTAGGCCTAGTGCCCGCGGCCGGAAACGGCCCGAAACGCAACATGGACACATCACATTTTTCCAATGAAAACTGAGCCTTTTTTTGCAATGTGCCTAGCTGTGGATTTTGAACCCTAGCTCAGCCGGCACCTAGGAAAACCTAGCAAACCTATACATTTTTTAAAACTAGACACCCACGGGAATCCAGGATGGGGTGACTTGTGTGGCTCTCACCAGGTTCTGTTATCCAGAATCCCTTGCAAACCTCAAACTTTGTCAAAAACAACATTTTCTTCATATTTCTGTGATGGAAAGTTCTGGAATCTGCGTGGATCCACAAACGTCCACCCACCCAGCATTTCCCAAAGTCTCCAGATAAAAATGATACTTCACTTGTGTGGGTAGGCCTCGTGCCGGCGACAGGAAACGGCCCAAAAATCAACGTGGACACATAACATTTTTCCAGTGAAAACAAGACTTTTTTCCGCAATGTGCCTAGCTGTGGATTTTAAACCCTCATTCAGCCGGCACCTAGAGAAACCTAGCAAACCTATACATTTTTTAAAAGTCGACACCCAGGGAAATCCAGGATGGGGTGACTTCTGTGGTTCTCACCAGGTTCTGTTACCCAGAATTCCTTGCAAACCTCAAACTTTGTAAAAAAAAAAAAAAAACATTTTCCTCACATTTCTGTGATGGAAAGTTCTGGAATCTGCGTGGATCCACAAACTTACACCCACCCAGCATTCCCCAAAGTCTCCCAATAAAAATCGTACTTCACTTGTGTGGGTAGGCTTAGTGCCCGCAACAGGAAATGGCCCAAAATGCAACGTGGACACCACATTTTTCCAGTGAAAACTGACCCTTTTTTTGCAATGTGCTTAGCTGTGGATTTTGTACCCTAGCGCTGTTGACACCTAGGGAAACCTAGCAAACCTGTACATTTTTTAAAACTAAACACCCAGAGGAATCCAGGATGGTGGGACTTGTGTGGCTTTCACCAGGTTCTGTTACCCAGAATCCCTTGCAAACCTCAAACTTTGTAAAAAGAACAACACATTTTCCTGATATTTCTGTGATGGAAAGTTCTGGAATCTGTGTGGATCCACAAACTTCCACCCATCCCGCATTCTCCAAAGTCTCCCGATAAAAATGAAACCTCACTTGTGTGGGTGGGCCAAGTGCCCGCAGCAGGGAAGGGCCTAAAATGCATTGTGGAGACATCAAAATTACCTATCACAAAAAGACCTGGTTTTGCAAGGGGGGGGGGGGGGTGGGAGGGAGGGGGAGCGTTTCGTCTCGTCATGACCCGGAAGTGATCATAGCCAAGACGGAGGAGGTCGACAAAAGGGCGGTGGCAGTGAGAGGCAGGAGGAGTTCAGGAGTGGAAGACACGAGAGGAGCGAGGGGAGCGAGGAGTTCAGCGGAGGAGAACGGAAACAAGGAGAGAGGACCGAAGACATCTGGCAAGGATGACGCGGAGACCAAGAGCGGCTCGGTGAATCGAGTGCGAGTGGCAGGAGATGAGACCGGAGCGAGAGGAGAGACCGACTACATCGACCAGCGGCGAAAGAACCCAAGGGAAGGCGATACGGACGTGGATGCTGTGACTCCAGTCAGGAGACACAGCCCAAGGCAAGTGTTAAACCCAAGCGAGGGGTTAAAGCGGGTGGGACTTGCTTTGTGGGTTCTTGGGATCTTGTTAGAAAAGTACGACTGATGGGAGAATCCAAGTGGGAGTTAAGGTTCAAACACTAGGCTTGTTATATTTCCCTACACACCCCACCCACATAACAATAACCTACAGAAGGGTTTGAAAGAGTGAGAAAGCACGGACGTTGAAGGAGCACAAATACACAAACGGTGACTGGTATGGGTTTATCAGTACAAGAGGGCGGATTTACTAATAGCCACGAACCCCTTTTATGTTTCCCGAGGGCATCCCGTGGTAAGAGGACGAAGAACCAAGGAAGAAGAGAAGAAGAGGGACGTGAAGAGAGAAGAGAGTGACACTAACTTTGTTTTGTTCGGATTAATGTTAAGACATACCCGTGAAGGGAAGGAGGACAGAATAAAAACCTCATTTCATATAGAATACTAGCATCAGCCATTTCTTGTCCTATTACAGTGGTGTCAGAAGTAGGATCCCTTATCCCCTGACAGGACAAGAATAGGACCTGACCATGACGGACATGGTTAAGCAGTTGGCTGAGGGTCAGAGACAACTACAACTAGTCGTCTAAGGCCAAGCTACAGCAGCTCAAAAGGACTGAGAATCCCTCAAGGAAGCTCTACAGGCCCAAGCCGGAGTTATATCAAACAACCAGGTGTTACAGGATACTGCCATTCAAAGGCTTACAGACACTATTGCCAACACCCGGCTGCACCCTAATGTCCCGAGTTCCATCTTACAAAAATTTCAACCAGTGGAAGACCCAGGCTTCTTCTTTACGAATTGTGAGCGGGTAGCCACGACTGAATCCTGGCCACCGGAGAGGTGGGTGCAGTATATCGCCCCTTTACTGGCAGGGGAGCTACAGGCAGCCTATCAGGCAGCGAAACCCGCTGGAACAACCCCCTATCCCGAGATCAAAAGTTCCATCCTGGGCAGGCTTGGTTATGATGACGAATTCTACCGTTCGAAATTCCGCAGGGAGAAGTGGACCTCTCACGATAACCCACAGGCACTTTTCTATTGAGTACAGGATCTAGGTAATCGCTGGCTACAACCATCAACAGCCAGCCTAGAGGAAGTGCTAGATAAGGTCTACTTAGAACAATACCTGGAGGCT
Organism: Calotriton arnoldi; assembly: GCA_963921515.1. Lineage (NCBI taxonomy): Eukaryota > Metazoa > Chordata > Amphibia > Caudata > Salamandridae > Calotriton > Calotriton arnoldi. The sequence goes on from CAWUFW010008256.1 coordinate 408,031, forward strand.
CTTCCCAAACCCACCAGAGCCTGGATTAAGCAACATTAAAACGTCACCGTCAATGCCGCCATTGATTTAGCTTGTGCGTACCATAGGGCCATGGATCCCCGACCCATGGAAATAAGACCCTCATACCCCAGAATGCCTACTCCCGTTGCTCTGAAATGGAGGTTCACTTCGCCTTCACCTTCAGTGAACCCCAGAAATCCGATAGAAAGTAGACCGACACCACGCTATTCCACCCGAGAGACAGGAACGGGGCCTCAATGCTTTCATTGTGGGGAATGGGGACACATAGCAAGGAATTGTCCACAAAAGACAACAACAGTAGAACCCATGGACGTAGGATATCTACAATGACAGGTTTTGTGGGCAGGACTGGGGGAAGCAAAATATCACCAACAGATAATGATCAACCACACACCAACGAAGGTCCTGTTGGACTCCGGGTGTCATCATTCAGTAATCAAAGCAGATAAGGTGTGTCCAGGACAGTGGCAAATAGGGAAAATGGTATGGATCACATGTGTACATGGGGACAGCAAACCATACCCCTTAGCGGAGATACAGATGGATTGGGACGGGCATCATGAGATCCTACGGGTGGCTGGTATCCCAGACATGGTGGAGGAGATGATTTTGGATACTGACTACAGGGGTTTTCCACAAATCCTAACCAAGGTTATTGAAGAAAGACAGGAAGCCCTATGGTGGGAGGAGGTGCCTTTTTCCTATGAGGAATTGACAGGCGGTAGGTATAAAACCAATTTGTCCCATCGAGAAAAACGACTACATAATCGAAAATATGTACTTTCTGGTGGTTCTAACGTTCCTTCAACTTCCTCTTCCTCTCTCACAGAAGAGACGTCGGTAATGACTCGCAGCTTTAGAGCAGCGCAGAAAGAGGACCCCAATCTAGTACGAGCCTGGGCGCAAGCAGTCACAGAAGAAGACGGGCAGGTGGGACCCTACTTCCCTGTTTCAAGAGGTCTGTTATACCGGAAGGTTAAAGCCCCAGACAAACTGGTTTCACAGCTATTGGTAACCCTACCCTTCAGGGAACAAGTCCTATACCTGGCCCATGGAAAGACGGGGGGGGTGGCCGTTACGGGAGGGACAAGACAGAGGAGGATTGTTAAGGAGGTTTTATTGGCCAGGATTTTTTTCAGACATCCGGCGGTTTTGTGCCGCTTGCGACAGGTGCCAGAGAATAAACCCCCCTCAGATACCCAGACCTCCGTTACAGCCATTACCTATCATTGAGATACCGTTTTCCCGAGTGGGTATGGATCTGGTAGGGCCACTGGTAGCCTCCACTAGAGGCTATCAGTGCATCCTGGTATTAGTCGATTACGCCACAACATACCCTGAGGCCATTCCCCTAACCAGCATGACCACAACTGCGGTGGCACAAGCTATGATCGGATTCTTCTGTAGAGTCGGTTTCCCCAATGAACTCTTAACTAATCAGGGAACTCCATTCATGTCCCGGTTAATGGCCCAGATTTGTAAAGTAGTGGGAGTAAAACAGATTAGGATGTCGGATTATCACCCCCAAACCGATGGCCTGGTGGAGCGCTATAATCGGACCATTAAAAACCATGTTAAAGAAAATGGTCATAGACACAGGTAAGGATTGGGACAGATAACTAACCTTTGTACTCTTTGCCATACGCACACATGTCCCATCCTCTACAGGTTTTTGTCCTTTTGAACTCGTGTTTGGTAGGAAACCCCGTACCCTCCTAGATATGGCAGCAGAACAATGAGAGGATCAAGAAGACGAAGAGCTGGACCTTCTTGATTATGCCTCCAAGTTAAGACAGAAGGTAGTGACCCTATGGGAAGAGACACAACAAAACATGGAGAAAGCACAGGAGAAACAGAAAAAATCCTATGATGTAAATACCAAATTACGAGAGTTATCGGTTGGCGATAAGGTACTGACTCTTCTCTCTTCTTCGGACAACAAATTGTTGGTGAAGTGGCAGGGACCCTACAAAGTCCTGGACAAGGTCACATTGGTGACATATAGAATAGACATACCACAAAGAAGGGGTCAAGGACAGATCTACCACATCAATCTCTTAAATAAATGGGTGGAAAAAGAGAACACAACACTATACGTAAGAGACTCCAACCCATTAGACATTTCAGTCCCTAGACAGAACAATGACCAACCGGTAGGAGAGGTACCCATGGGCTCTGACCTTTCAGAAACACAACAGCGATCCCTTAAAGATCTAGTATGTAGATATAGTGATGTCTTTTCCTCACAACCAGGGAAACCACATCTGGTACAACGCAACATCAGGACTGATGGAGCAAGACCCATCCGTCTCCATCCGTGCCGGATACCGGAAGCGAGGAGAGAAGCTGTGAAACAGGAGGTAGAAGACATGCTACAAGAGGGCATCATTGAGCCTTCATGTAGCCCTTGGTGTTTTCCAGTGGTTCTGGTCCCCAAACCCAATGGGTCCATTAGGTTCTGCATAGACTTCCGTCAGTTGAACGAGGTTTCCCAATTTGACACCTACCCGATGCCCAGGATCGACGAGATGATTGAGACCTTAGGGTCTGCGTGCTATATGACCACGTTAGACCTGACAAAGGGTTACTGGCAAATTCCTCTTACACCCACTGCAAAAGAAATAACAGCCTTCTCCACCCCATCAGGTTTATACCAGTTCCGCGTGTTGCCATTTGGCCTACACGGGGCCCCTGCCACCTTTCAACGCCTCATGGATCATGTGTTAAGGGATCACCAGGCCTACGCCTCGGCGTATTTAGATGATATAGTGGTCTTTAGTCAATCCTGGGAACAACATTTATAAAATCTGGAAGTGGTACTCCTTACCCTTAGAGATGCAGGTCTTACAGCTAATCCTGTAAAGTGTCTATTGGCCACGAACTCCATACACTTCTTAGGGTACCGCATCCAGGGTGGCCATCTCCTACCCCAAGTGGACAAAGTGAAGGCAATCAAAGACATACCCACTACCACAACCAAGAAAGATGTCCGATCCTTCCTGGGACTGATCGGATATTATAGATGATTCATACCCCGTTTTTCTGAGATAGCTGCCCCTTTGACCGATCTGCTCACCAAGAGACACTCATCCCGCCTACAGAAGTGGCTCCCTTCCAATCAACAGAGTTAGAACCGTCTGAAGGGGATAATATGTGGGGAGCCAGTGTTGGCCTGTCCAGATTTTAAGAGATAGTTCATATTACAGACGGATGCCTCGGACAGTGGTCTAGGAGCTGTTCTCTCTCAACCTGACGATGAGGGTTTGTTGCATCCTGTTGTGTATCTCAGCAGGAAGTTGTTACCTAGGGAATGTCGATACCCCATTATTGAGAAGGAATGCACGGCAATTAAGTGGGCCATGGATGCCTGCCGGTACTATCTACTGGGGCGCCCCTTTCTGTTGTATACGGATCATGCCCCCTTAGTGCGGTTGGCTAGACAGAAGGAGACTAATGCTCCCATTCTCCGTTGGTTTTTGGCCTTACAAACACTCTCCTTCCAGGTCTGTCACCTCCTGTGTCGCCTACAGGGCCCTGCTGACTTCCTATCCCGTTGGCCGCTCTCTTCATATACCGAACGTCCATGCCTGGTTGAAGAATGCTGTGGCAGGGAGGCGGAACCACCGGAGGGGGGGGGGGGAGAAACGCATTCTAGCGTTTCGTCTCGTCATGACCCGGAAGTGATCATAGCCAAGACGGAGGAGGTCGACAAAAAGGAGGTGGCAGTGAGAGGCAGGAGGAGTTCAGGAGTGGAGGACACGAGAGGAGCGTGGGGAGCAAGGAGTTCAGTGGAGGAGAACAGAAACAAGGAGAGAGGACCGAAGACATCTGGCGAGGACGACGCGTAGACCAAGAGCGGCTCGGTGAATTGAGTGCGAGTGGCAGGAGATGAGACCGGAGCAAGAGGAGAGACCGGCTACATCGACCAGCGGCGAAAGAACCCAAGGGAAGGCGATACGAACGTGGATGCTGTGACTCCAGTCAGGAGTCACAGCCCAAGGCAAGTGTTAAACCCAAGCGAGGGGTTCAAGCGGGCTTTGTGGGTTCTTGGGATCTTGTTAGAAAAGTACGACTGAAGGGCAAATCCAAGTGGGAGTTAAGGTTCAAACACTAGGCTTGTTATATTTCCCTACACACCCCACCCCCATAACAATAACCTACAGAAGGGTTTCAAAGAGTGAGAAAGCACGGACGTTGAAGGAGCACAAATACACAAATGGTGACTGGTATGGGTTTATCAGTACAAGAGGGTGGATTTACTAATAGCCTCGTACCCCTTTTATGTTTCCCGAGGGCATCCCGTGGTAAGAGGACGAAGAACCAAGGAGGAAGAGAAGAAGAGGGACGTGAAGAGAGAAGAGAGTGACACTAACTTTGTTTTGTTAGGATTAATGTTAAGACATACCCGTGAAGGGAAGGAGGAGAGAATAAAAACCTCATTTCATATAGAAAACTAGCGTCAGCCATTTCTTGTACTGTCACAGGGGGTCACCTGGGTTTTTGGCCCCGCGCTCGGCGGGCATCAAGGGAAACCTACCAAACCCAGACATTTCTGAAAACTAGACACCTGGGGGAGTCCAGGGAGGTATGGCTTGCATGGATCCCCCAACATTTTTTTACCCAGAATCCCCTGCAAACCTCAAATTTAGCTGAAAAAAATCACATTTTCTTTCACATTTCTGCGATTGAAAGTTCTGGAATCTGTGTGCATCCACAAATTTCCACCCACCTAGCATTCCCCAAAGTCTCTCGATAAAAATGGTACCTCACTTGTGTGGGAAGGACCCAAAACGCATTGTGGAGACATCAAAATTACCTATCACAAAACAACTTGGTTTTGCAAGGGGGGTCACCTGTGTTTTTGGCCTCGGGATCGGTGGCCATCTAGGGAAACCTACAAAATCCACAAATTTCTGAAAACTAGACACCCGGGGGAGTCCAGAGGTGTGTGGCTTGCATGGATCCCCCAACGTTTTCATTCCCAGAATCCCCTGCAAACCTCAATTTTAGCAGCAAAAATCAAATTTTCATATTTCTGTCTGGGATCACCGTGCCGGCACAAATGTCCTACCACACAGCGCTCCCCAAAGTCTCTCGATAAAAATGGTACCTCACTTGTGTGGGAAGGACCCAAAACGCATTGTGGAGACATCAAAATTACCTATCACAAAACAACTTGGTTTTGCAAGGGGGTCACCTGTGTTTTTGGCCTCGGGATCGGTGGCCATCTAGGAAACCTACAAAATCCACAAATTTCTGAAAACTAGACACCCGGGAGTCCAGAGGTGTGTGGCTTGCATGGATCCCCCAACGTTTTCATTCCCAGAATCCCCTGCAAACCTCAATTTTAGCAGCAAAAATCAAATTTTCATATTTCTGTCTGGGATCACCGTGCCGGCACAAATGTCCTACCACACAGCGCTCCCCTCGTTCTCACGATAAAAACGATACCTCACTTGTGTGGGTGTCCAATGCAGAATTGCCTAAAAATGTACTTTTAAAAAAATAGCGCTTGGAATGTGCTATTTCCTCAATCCCTATGTTTTTGGCCCTTCCCAGTCGCAGGCTCTTGGCCTATCGACACAAGTGAGGTATCATTTTACTCAGGAGAGTGAGGCGAACACTGAGTGGTAGGACATTGGTTCCGGCAATGTGATCCCAGCCAGAAATGTGAGGAAAATGTGATGTTTTCCAGCTAAATTTGAGGTTTGCAGGGGATTCTGGGTAGCAAATCTTTGGGGGATCCACGCAAGCCACACATCCCTGGACTCCCCTAGGTGTCTAGTTTTCCGAAATGTCTGGGTTTGGTAGGTTTCCCTGGATGGCCACCGAGCCCGGGGCCAAGAACCCAGGTGGCCCCCTTGCAAAACCAGGTTGTTTAGTGATAGGTAATTTTGATGTCTCCACAGTACATTTTGGGGTGTTTCCTGTCACGGGCACTAGGCCTACCCACCCGAGTGAGGTACCATTTTTATCGGGAGACATGGGGGAACGCTGGGTGGTAGGAAACTTGTGGTGGTCCAGTGATCCTACAACTTTCCCACACAGAAAAGTGAGGAAAACATGATTTTTGTAGCTAAATCTGAGGTTTGCAGAGGATTCTGGGTAGGAAAATGTAGGAAGATCCATGCAAGCTGCACCTCCCTGGACTCCCCTCGGTGTCTAGTTTTCAGAAATGTTTGGGTTTGGTAGGTTTCCCTAGATGGCCGCCGAGCCGGGGGCAAAAACCCAGGTGCCCCCCCTTGCAAAACCAGGTTGTTTTGTGATAGGTAATTTTGATGTCTCCACAGTACGTTTTGGGGTATTTCCTGACGCAGGCACTAGGCCTTCCCACACGAGTGAGGTACAATTTTTATCGGGAGACTTGGGGGAATGCTGGGTGGTAGGAAGTTTGTGGCAGTCCGGTGATCATACAACTTTTTCACACAGAAAAGTGAGGAAAACTTGATTTTTTTTTAGCTAAATATGAGGTTTGCAGGGGATTTAGGGTAGGAAAATGTAGGGATATCCACACAAGCTGCACATCCCTGGACTCCCCTCGGTGTCTAGTTTTCAGAAATGTTTGGATTTGGTAGGTTTCCCTAGATGGCCACTGATCCCGGGACCAAAAACGCAGATGACCCCGCTGGCAGACATCTAAGGCAACCTAAATAACCCAGACATTTCTGAAAACTAGACACCCGTGGGAGTCCAGGTAGGTGTGGCTTGCATTGATCCCTCAACATTTTTCTTCCCAGAATCCACTGCAAACCTCAAATTTAGCTAAAAAGTCAAATTTTCCTCTAATATCTGTGTGGGAATGTTGTGGGATCACTGCACGGCACAAATTTCCTATGACTCAGCAATCCGCTCAGTCTCCTGATAAAAATGATACCTTACTTGTGTGGATGGGCCAACTGCCTATGACATAGAAGGGCCAAAAACATGTAGAGATTGAAGGGGTCCCAAGGCGTGTCCAAAATGGCATTTTGTTTATACGTTTTTAGGCTGATGCTACTTTGGGCACCCACACAAGTGAGGTATAATTTTTCTCAGCAGACCCAGGGAAACGCTGGGTGGTAGGAAATTTGTGCCTGCACAGTGATCCTACAGCTTGCCCACACAGAAATGTGAGGGAAATGTGACTTTGTAAGTAAATTGGAGGTTTGCGGGGGATTCTGGGTAAGAAAACACTGGCGGATCTATGCAAGCCACACCGCCAGCTGAGAGTCAGTACAGGAACACCACCAGCCAAGCGCCATCCATGCACACTGCCAGCCAAGCGCCATCAACGCACACCGCCAGCCAAGCACCATCCATACACACCGCCATCCAAGCGTCATCCACGCACTCTGCCAGCCAAGAGCCATCCCCACACACCGCTAGCCGAGCACCATCCATGCACATTGTCAGCCAAGCGCCAGTCCACGTACACTGCCAGCCAAGTGCCACAACACACACACGAACAGGCAAGCGCCAATCTACACACACCTTCATCAAGTGCAAGTCCACACACAGCATTAGCCAGGTAAAAGCATACACACACTGCCAGATAAATGCCAGCCAAATTTCAGTACATGCAGACCATCAACCAAACTCCAGTTCACATACACACAAACTCTCCCTAGTTTCTAGCGGTTTTCGTGCCCCTGCTTGGGGGTAGATGAGACTAAAAATATCACTGAAACAGGCAAAATGTGTGCCTAAAAAAGGTGGAGCAACCCGTGCCTATGGGGCTTCTCCCTGACATGCCCATAAACATATCCCTGGTTCCTAGTGGGCTTTCTGCCCCCCTGGAGGGGCAGATAAGGGGCTATTGCCCCGATCTGCCTTCTGGGCAGGGCAGAACAACTTTTTTGGGTGTGGCAGCATTAGCTTGCCCATTCTGGGCAGCCCCTACCCCTACGTATAAAAAAACCAACATAATCCCTGGTGCCTAGTGGGCTTTCTGCCCCCCAGCCCGGGGAGCAGATCAGGGGCTATTGCCCCCATCTGCCTTCCGGGGAGGCAGAAAGGCTGTGGCAATTTTTTTTGGGGGGGTGGGGGCATTGGCATGCCCATTTTGGGCAGCCCCCATCCCTATATACATTAAAAATAAAATACCTGGTGCCTAGTGTGCTTTCTGCCCCCCGGGGGGTGGGGGCATTGCCATGCCCATTTTGGGCAGCCCCCACCCCTATATACATTATTAAAAAAAATCCTGGTGCATAGTGTGCTTTCTGCCCCCAAGGGGGCAGATCGGGGGCTTTTGCTTCAACTGCATCCCAGGGGGGGAAAGACTGTGGATTTTGGGGGGGTGGGGGTATTGCCATGCTCATTTTGGGCAGCCCCCACCCCTATATACATAAAAATAAAAAATCCCTGGTGCCTTGTGTGCTTTCTACACCCCCGGGGGGCAGAAAGACTGTGGAATTTGAGGGGGGGGGGACATTGGCATGCACATTTTGGGCAGCCCCCACCCCTATAGACGTAAAAACAAATCCCTGGTGCCTAGTGTGCTTTCTGTTCCCCCCCGGAGGGCACAGATTGGGGGCTATTGCCCCCATCTGCCTCCCAGGGGGGTAGAAAGACTGTTTGTGCCCAAAATATTGGGGGGAGCAAAAGCCCTTGCCCAAGAGGCCGCTCCCCCCTCCCTGGTGCCTAGTGGGTGGATACCTACTTGGAGATCACCCTTCTGAGGTGATCCCCAAGCAGGGATCCACTAGGGATGGGTACCATTGGAAATGGGAGATTCTCCCCTTTCCAATGATACCTCTCCCGTTTGCCTCGGTGCTCAGGGGGCTGAGATAGCACCCTCAGCACCGAGGCAATGGAACTGAAATTAGTTTCAATTTCTCCGAAATGACGTCAGCACGAGGTGCACGCCGACCATCATTTCGGAGAAATGATCAGAACACCCTCGGGAGCTGGGGAAGCTCTTCCCCAGCTCCGGAGGGTGTTTTGACAAAAAGGAAATCCCTCTGGTGCCCGCACCAGAGGGAATTCCTGTGCCATGTGCACAGGTGGCTGGGAGCCGTCCGACGCACATGAGCACTGGTGCGTCGGACAGCTCCCGGCTGTCCGACGCACTGAAGGGGTTAACCCCTGGTCAGACACACTGGTGTACCCATAATGTGGACACTGGAGACAGCTTGTCTGTCAAATACAAAAAATGTTGCCAGTCTGACTAAGTTAAGGAACCATCAATGCTGAGGTTAGCAAGATGCTGGAGCTGGGGATCATTGAGCCTTCTGAAAGCCCCTGGGCCAGCCCAGTAGTCCTAGTCCCCAAACCTTATCCACAGGGTGGAAAGAGAGAAATGACGTTTTGTGTGGACTACAGAGGCCTCAATGCTGTCACCAAGACAGATGCTCACCCCATCCCCAGAGCTGATGAATTGATAGATAAGTTAGGGGCTGCCAAATTTCTAAGTACCTTTGACTTAACTGCTGGGTACTGGCAGATTGGCATGGCCCCTGGGGCAAAAGAAAAGACAGCATTCTCCACACCTGATGGGCACTTCCAGTTAACTGTGATACCCTTTGAGCTAAAGAATGCCCCTGCCACCTTCCAACGGTTGGTGAATTAAGTCCTTGCTGGGTTGCAAGGCTTTAGTGCAGCTTATCTGGATGATATTGCTGTATTTAGCTCTTCCTGGCAGGATCACCTGGTCCACCTGGGGAAAGTTTTACAGGCCTTGCAAACTGCAGGCCTAACTATCAAGGCATCCAAATGCCACATAGGGCAGAGAACTGTTGTATACTTGGGCCATCTTGTGGGTGGTGGCCAAGTTCAACCACTCACCCAAAATCCAGACAATTCTGGATTGGGAAGCTCCAACCACCTAGACCCAAGTCGGGGCATTCCTTGGCTTGACTGGCTATTACAGGAGGTTTGTGAAGGGGTATGGCTCCATTGTGACACCCCTCACAGACCTCACCTCCAACAAGATGCCCAAGAAAGTGAACTGGACAGTTTGTTGCCAAAAGGCTTTTGACACCCTAAAAGAGACAATGTGATCAGCACCTATTCTTAAGGCTCCAGATTACTCCAAGCAGACTGATGCCTCTGAGCTAGGGATAGGAGCAGTCCTATCCCAGACCAATGATGATGGACAAGACCAACCTGTTGCTTTTATAAGCAGAAGGCTACTCCCCAGGGAGCAGCGTTGGCGTGCCATTGAAAGGGAGGCCTTTGCTGTAGTTTGGTCCCTGAAGAAGTTGAGACCATACCTGTTTGGTATTCACTTCCTAGTTCAAACTGACCACAGACCTCTCAGATGGCTAATGCAGATGAAAGAGGAAAATCCAAAACTTTTGAGGTGGTCCATCTCCCTACAGGGAATGCACTTCACAGTGGAACATAGACCTTACACTGCCCATGCCAATGCAGATGGCCCCTTTCCAGATTTTTCCACTTAGACCATGAAGACTCTCTTGGCAAAGGTTAGTCTCATCCTCTATCATTTGGGGGGAAAGGGGGTTGTGTAGGTAAGTGACCCTTTTTGTATGGTTAACCCACACTTTTTGCATGACACATGGTGTGCCCTGGGTCCCTGCCAATCCCTGCCAATCAGGTTCCCAGGGCCTGTGTTCTTTCCCAAAGCTGTACCTTTGTACCCACAATTGACACACCCCTGGCCACAGGTGAGCCCCTTGTAAAATGTACCATTGGTCCCAAGGGCACTGTGACCAGGGAAGGCCTCTAGGGACTGCAGCACCTATTGTGCCACCCTTAGAGGCCCTGTACCTTAACACCCACACACTGCCATTGCAAGTTGTGTGTTTTGGTGTACAGAAAAGTGAAGAGTCGACATGGCACAAATCCCTGTGTGCCATGCCTGTAACCCACTGCCTGTGGCCTAGGTAAGTCACCCTCTAGCAGGGTGCACTAGACCACAGGTGAGGGTACAGATGCATGAAGCACTATACCCCCTACAGTGTCTAAGTCCATTCTTAGACATTGTAAGTGCAGTAAAGCCATATAGAGTATATGGCTTGGAAGTTGGTCAGCTCTATAATGGCTTTACTGAAATCTGGGAAGTTTGGTAGCAAACTTCTCATCTCAGCCCATTAAACCTACACTGATGCCAGTTCGGGAGTTAATGTAAAATGCACTCAGAGGGCGTCTTAGAGATGCCCCCTGAAAAACGACCAGCCCTGGTGTGGTTCTTGAATGGCTACCCGCCATTTGCCACCACCAGACAGGTTTCAGGACCCCTGGGTAGAGGGCCTCCGCTCTCTGGGTCCAGAAACAAAGCCCATCCTGGGCAGAGGTGTCATGCCTCCTACCCCAGGATGGGCTGGGTCCACGAAGGGGAATCTTCAAAGGCCTGCCGCCTTTGTAAGCTGTCCCTGCCTTTTGCTGCCACCAGCAACTGGCTGCCAGTGGTTCTAACCCCCACCTTGAGGGGGAGAACAGGCGGGAAAACCGAGTGAGGAATAGAGGTGTGCCCACCTTTGCCAACCCCACTCCTCAGGTGGGAGAGGCGAGGTGACGCACACGTCTCAGTCCCCTCCATCTTGAAGATGGGGGACACAGCCAATTAGAGGGAGGCTCATGCCCCCTTCCCACTGGAGGGTGGCCTAATAGGAGGTGTACTCACCCCAAGGAAGGGACCCAATGGTTCCAACCAGCACACCCATATAACGCCCCTAAATTTAGTGTTTAGGGGCAACCCCGAACCTTGCCTCCTCAGATTCGAAGAAGAAAGAAGAAGGACTGAAGAATTGTGCTGAGCCAAGAAGAAGAGGACACAACTGCCTTGGCCCCAGACCTACCGGCATGTTTCGACTTCAACCTGCCTACAGCGGAAACACTGTCGTGTCCAGCAGCCCCCCCAGAGCCCGGAGGACCTGCCCTGCATCCAACTTAAAGACTGTCTCCCATGAGCACCAGATTTGCTCAACAAAGACTCCAAGACCAGGACCCGGATCCAGGCGGCTCTGTGGTTCTGCACCACTCTGCACCCGACGCCCACAGCCCAGTTCGAGTGGCCCAACACCACCAGCGATCCTGACCTGGGATCTGGTGATCCCCGACCTTCCTTGAGCTTCAAGCCGATGCCTGCAGCCTCAACCTGAACGGTCCCCCCGACCGCAAACAGAGCTGGTAAGAAGATCCGACACCTAAAGACACCCTTGCACCCGGCACCCCACAGCCTTAGGTGGCCCAACCGATGGTATCCAGGCATCCTCCAAGAACCCAACTTACCTCTCCAGTTAGTAGTCGCCTGCAGGAAATCTCCTTGCCCGAGCCTGCAGCCTTTTCCTCAAACCGACGATCTGCATTGCGAAGCATTGGCCTCCCGTTACCTTATTGGCACACTGTATCCGGCCGCCTCTGTGCCGCTGGTGGTGCAGCTCCTGTGTTGTTTGTTGGCCCCTGCAGTGCTGATCCTAACCCCAGGAGCTTTGCTCCCTCAACCGAATGGCCTGCTAGTAAGCAGCCCCTGACCAAAGACCCTCTTAGCCCTATTGGCTAACATTGGGCCCCTGCACTCTGCACCCTGCCACCCCAGTGCCACTGGTGGTGCAATTTGAGTGCCCCACTGGACCTTTTGGGAACCTTGGTCCTGACCCCCAAAAGTCATACCCACAGGTTGTTCACTTACCGGTGAACCGTTAACATTTTTCTTCCCATAGGAACCAATGTTACGAGTTTTCTGTTCCTAAAAATGTCTGTGTGGACTTATAATTGTACGAGAGAAAAGTAACCTCATTTTAAATTATTGCAAATCCATTCCCATTTGCATTTTCTTGAAAAGTTCTATGATTGCAAGTATATTTTACCTACCTGTACCAAGTCCTGCTTGGTTCTAGTAAATAAAATGTATGTATACCTGTTTATGCTTACCCAATTGGTCTGGATTCAGTCTCTGAGTGTGTGCCTTTAGTCTTGATTGAGTGAATACAATAAAAGCTTAACACACCCTCCTGATAAGCCTAACTGCTCGCCCACATTACCACAAAGAGAGCTGTTAGTACTTGTCTAATTTAGCCTGTGCTATTCCTATGGAGACTCCCTGGACTCTGTGCACACTATACCTTACTTTGGTATAGAATATACAGACCCAGCTTCCTACAGTCGGTCTCCCAGAGAGTTCCCCGACACCCCCACTCACCACCACCCCAGAGCCAGAGGACACAGGGGATTCCCCGGGGGTTACAGATGATGATATGGGCCCCTCTAGACCGTGGCTTACCTCTCCCCCTTCCACCCTGGCCCCGGAGAGTGCTTTAGATATGTTAAACCCGGATGACATCGTCCACCCTTGGTCTGCAGACTGGTTCCCAGGAGACAAAGTAGCCAGATACGTCGCAAGTCGTCTGTGCAAACCCATGGAGAAGGACGCTTGCAATCGCCTCCGGGCGGAATGCCCTCGACCCCTCTTAGATGGCAAGGTAGCCCCTATGCCAGATATCGACCCAAAGATGGCGACGTTTCTGGCGAAGTTTGTTATGGACCAGACGAAGGGTATTGACCGCTCCTGGCGTTCCTGCCAGGATAAGCTTCTGGACGCGGTCGGTCCGATGACCAAGATCCTCGATATGGCCGATGAGGCTAAGGGCTCGGGATTTTTGACCTCCCCAGAAGTGTTGTCAGGGTGGGCGCAGCGCGCCATCGTATTTTTTGGGAATGCAAATTGTGCGCTCTCTACAGTGCGGTGTCGCTCTCTTTTAATAAAGGTAGACCTGAAGTTGGGAGACCTCGCCTCTTCAGGGGCTGGCGCTATGGCCCAAGAAGGTGGGTTGTTTGGGGACAGCTTTGTCAAAGAACTTAGCAAGTTCATGGCAACAATCACCTCCCTGGACAAGGCCCAGTCCAACATTCGGAGGGTCTTTATCCCTCTGGTTTGACAAGGGGCCAGTCGTGACAGGGACCGCTCGACTGGCCGTTACTCCTATTCCAGCCCTGACAGGGGTCAAGGCTCCGGGTGTGGGTGGTACCAAGACAGCACACACTTCAACACAATCTACCCTACAAGAGGACTGAAGTTTCGAGGCCGTGGAGGCTACAGAGGTCAATCGAATGCCTCTGGAAAAGTTGAGTGTTCTGCCATCTGCTCGCCTGTGAGTGGGGGGTCGCCTAGCGTTCTTCCTCCCAGCTTGGGCTTCTATCACCATCGATGCTTGGGTGCTCCAAAAGGTACAGGGCTTCCAGGTAGAGTTCTATAGCTGCCCTCACCAGGTGGGCCGCCCCGTCCCATTTCATTTTCCCAGCACAACACACAATTGATAGATGAGGAGATGTCCGCCCTCATCAAGAAAGGAGCAATTTTTTGCTCAGAGGAACACCCCAATGGTTTTGTCAGCAACATTTTCCTGGTCAACAAAGACGTCGGCGGTCGGAGGCCAGTGATAAACCTAAAGGACTGCAACGAGTAGTTGGTATACAGCCATTTCAAAATGGAAGGTATCCACATGCTCAGGGACGTGTTGGGACCTCTTGATTGGATGGTCCGGTTGGACCTGAAGGACGCCTATCTCACAGTCTCGATCTTCCCCCCTCACCGGCGTTTCCTGCAGTTAAGGTGGGGCAGCCAGGTCTTCGGGTTCATCACTTTGCCTTTCGGCTATCCTCAGCTCCGTGGTGTTTCACAAAGGACCTCAGGCCGGCTGCGGAGTTCTTAAGAGCGCAAGTGTTAGAAATGGGGGTCTCTAGTTGGCAGGTTGTTACCCAGTCGAAGTAGGGACCCTTCTTCCTAGTCAGAATAAGGGAGTTACACATCTAAAATAACCCCTGCTCACCCTCTTGGTAGCTTGGCACGAGAAGTCAGGCTCATCTCAGAGGCAATGGATAAAGCATTTACACCTAACACACAGTAATACAGTGAAAACACTACAAAATTACACCACACCAGTTTTAGAAAAATAGCCAATATTTTTCTGTGTAAAACAAGACCAAAACGATAAGGATCCAACAAAGTTATTTAAAAATATCAGTGAAGCAAAAATATACTTTAAAAAAGTTCCTTGAAATCTATAGCTCCGTCCGGGGCTATTGCGGTGTCGTGAACAAACAAATCCAACAGTACTGGCTGACCGTGGCGTCGGGGACCAGCTACCGTGTCGGAAAGACCCTCAAAACAGTACCTTTAGAAATGCAGGGCATTGAGGATCTCGGGTGAGTTCCAGAGGGCTGGCGTCGGCATGTGTTGGTTCTGAAGGTTGGGCCCTTGAAGTCACACTAGGTCGAGCTCCTTGAGTTTGAAGTCAGGATTGCCGGCGTCGCAGGTGTCAGGGCTATGGTGTGAAGTGGCGTGGTGCGGCGTGCGGTGCCCTTAGGTTGTGGTGCAGGCGGCGGCTCGGTGACGGTCATCCAATCATGTCAGTGAGACCAGGGCTGTGGTGCGAAGTGGGGTGGTGCTCGTCGCAGTGCATGCCGGTCACTGTGAAGGGAGCTGCATCGTCATTGCTGAAGCACTGTCATCGGTTCACGAGCTAGAGTCGATGTTGCTGGCGACGGTGGGCCAAGACTGCTGTGTGGGACAGGGCGGTGCATCATGTAACTTACGAGTGGTGCCCCCAAACCACGGTGCAGGCAGCGGCATCTATGTCTGCTTGGAGTGGTGGCATTGGTGAGACCAGGGCTGCGGTGCGAGGCGGTGCGGAGTGGGGTGCCCACAGGTCACGGTACAGGCAGCGGCTCAGTAGCGGCGTCCGATGGCAGCGTCGGCGAGACCAGGGTTGCGGTCCGAAGTACGGCAGTGCCCTCCGCCGGGCCTTTAGGTCACAGTGCAAGCAGCAGCGTCGTGACGGAGTTGCGTCGTCGTCGGGTATACCAGGGCGGTGGTGTGAAGCAAGGCGTTGCCCACAGGTCATGGTGCAAGCAGCAACTCGGTGGCAGCGTCGGATGACATCATCGGTGAGAGCAGCGTTGCGGTGCGAAGTGCGGCGGTGCCCTCTGCGGTGCCTTCAGGTCATGGAGCCGGCAGCGGCATCGGGGACAGCGTCGGGTTGCTCTTCCCTATGTGGCAACTGAAACACCCAACTCCAGAAGCTGGTACCCAGAGGCTCTTGAAGTCTTTGTTGTTCCAGAGACTTCTTGAACAGGGGGCATCTCTACCTCAAGCCCTTGGAGACACTCAGAAAGAAGTTGCAGGAAGTTCAGTCCAGTCCTTTCTCTGTCCAAGACAAAAGCAGCTACTGCAAGCCAACACAGCAAAGTGGTAGTCTCTCCTCACAGCTTCTCCAGTTCTTCTTCTTGGCAGGTTCCTTGGTCCAAAAGAGTTCTAAAGTCCTGGGGTCTGAGCCACAATATTTATACCACATTTTCCTTTGAAGTTCTGTGTTGTGGGCACAAACAAAGTTCTCCTGGCACACATAATCCAGTTCTGTCCTGCTCAACCCAGGTTCACTACAGGAGGTGGAGACAGCATTGTAGAAGGCAGACACAGTCCATTCAGGTGCATGTGGCAACTCCTCCCACCACTCTAGATGCAGGACAGACCCATCAGCCAGGCTATGAGTCACCCAGGAAAGGCAGGACACACCTCAACCCCCTTTTTGTCCCTGTCTCGTGTGAATGCACAATCCAACCCCTGTCAGTCTAAAACCCAGACAGAGAATACACAAACAGGCAGAGGCACATGGATGCTATTTTCAAACACCACACAATACAAAATCATCTTTACTAAAAGATGTATATTTAAGTCCTGAGTTCAGGCATACTAAACCCCATTTTTCTATCAGTTCCTCCTGGCCAGCTACATTTGTAAAGGTGTTACAAAGCAGCTCCCATGTTAACCTATGGAAAAGATAGCCTCTCAACAGTGAAAACAAAATGCACAGTATTTCACTGTCAGGACATGTAGCAACCACCAGTACATGTCCTACCTTTCCCACACACTGCACTCTGCCCACAAATGTACCTTGGGCCTACCCTAGGGGTGTCTTATATGTGAGAAAAGGGAAGGTTAGGGCCTGGCAAATAGGTGAACTTGCCAGGTCGACATGGCAGTAAAAACTGCACGCAGACACTGCAGTGGCAGGTCTGAAAACCCTTTGAAAAGCTACTTGTGTGGGTGGCACAATCAGCGCTGCAGGCCCACTAGGAGCATTTGATTTACAGACCCTGGGCACACACAGTGCACTGTACTAGGGACTTAGTAGTAAATCAAATAAGCCAATCATGGAAACACCAATCCATAAACACAATTTACAGCAGGAGCACTTGCAATTTAGTACTGATCAGCAGTATTAAAGTGGGCAGAAACACTAAACCAGCAAAAACGATGTCCAGCATATCACCAAAGCCTGGAGGTCAGAAAGTAAAAAGACAAGGGAAACACACTAAAAGATGCCAGGTCTAACAGCAAGGCATCAGGATGATAGTCTATCTGGACGACTTGCTCTTCCTAGCTCAATGTCCCAAGAACCTGGCGCGGCACTTGCAAACAGCGGTGAACTTATTACAAGGGTTGGGATTCATGATAAACGAAAAGAAATCCCTTCTGACCCCGGTTCAGTGTGCGACCTTTCTATGATTCACGATAGACTACGTCTCCTCTACCCTGAGCCTCCCAGCCCGGAAAATGGTGAAGGTCAGGCACGTTCTGCATCAAACCTTGGCCAAATCCCATATGTCCCTGTACCAGCTTGCCCACCTTGTGGGCCTTCTCTCTTCCTCAATTCAGGCCATCTTTCCCGGCCCCTTTCACTATCGTGCAATGCAGCATCTCAAAGCCCACCATCTCAGGAAGGGACTGGCGTATTCGCAGTCTGTGCCGCTTACAGTGGATGTAAAGGAGGAGATGGTTTGGTGGCTGACCCACATGGAGGATTGGAATGGGAGGGCCATCTTTGGTTCCTTCCCAAACATCATGATCAAGTCTGATGCCAGCCGTTCTGGCTGGGGTGCCAAATGTGGGAATTTTTCCACAGGAGGAGGTTGGTCCACACAATAGCAGTCCTTGCATATCAATGGCTAGGAGCTCCTGGCGTGGTCGTTCACGGTTTAGTGCTGGATTAAAGACAGGGTGCAATCATGCTCTCTTCTCAAGATGGACAATATTTCTGCGGTCAGGTACATCAATCACCTGGGCGGTACAAGATCACGCGCCCTGGCGAACCTAGCCAAAGATTTCTGGAACTTTTGCCTGGAGAACCAGGTTTCAGTCATGGCCGAATATCTTCCGGGTCAGGCGAACCAGGTGGCCGATTGGCACTCAAGCCACCTACTAGACTCCAGTCTATGGAAATTGGGCCCGCAAGTTTCCAACCTGTCCTCCTCAAAAACGACTTCTAGGAATGCAACTGATGATGCTATTGATTCAGGCATGATGCAGTAGGAAGATTAAGTTCAAGAAGATGGAAGTACAAAAATAGATCAAAAAAGAAAAACAGTATGTGGTACGTAGTGGTCTGCAATATGGCAGAAGTGTACACCAATCACTGTAGGTCAAGTGCAAACACAAGTCCTATCCTCACCACTGACAACCAGTGTTAGAAATGGGGGTCTCTAGTTGACAGGTTATTACCCTGTCCAAGTAGGGACACTTCTTCCTAGTCAGGATAAGGGAGTTACACGTTTAAAATAACCCCTGCTCACCCCCTTGGTATCTTGGCACGAGCAGTCAGACTTATCTTAGAGGCAATGTGTAAAGCATTTATACATAACACACAGTAATACTGTGAAAACACTAAAAATGACACCACACCAGTTTTAGAAAAATAGCCATTATTTATCTGTGTAAAACAAGACTAAAACGATAAGAATCCAACATACAGTTGTTTAAAAATATCAATGAAGCAAAAATAGACTTTAAAACAGTTCCTTGAAGTCGATAGCTCTGTCCGGGGCATATCCAACAGTTCTGTCTGATCGCGGGCCAGCTACGGTGTCTGGAAGACCCGCAAAACAGTACCTTTAGAAATGCAGGGCGTCAAGGACCTCGCGGTGGGTTCTGAAAGGCCGGCGTCGGTTCCGGAGGTCAGTGTGGGAGTCGTTGGGCCCTTGAAGTCACACACATTGCAGGTTGAACTCCGAGAGTTTGATGTCAGGAGTGCCGGCTTCGGCAGGCGTCGGGCTGCAGTGTGAAGTGTGAAAACCCGCAAGTTTTCTCCCAGTTGTCGGAGAGGTGGGGCCCCTTCTCGGTCGATCTGTTTGCGTTGCGTCTGGATCATCTGTTACCAAGGTTTTTCAGTTGGAGACCAGATTCACAAGCGGAAGCGACAGACACATTTCTCCAGGACTGGAGTCAAGAACGAGGTTACGCATTCCCTCCTTTCTTGAGGATCATTCGGGTGTCTGCCCAGGTAAGCCACCAGCAAGCAGAGATTGTGTTGATCACTCCGGTTTGGAGATTTCCAGTGTGGTTTCCGGTTCTTCTGGAATTTTCCTGGGATTCTCCAATCCGACTCCCCCACTTTCCTCACATCCTGCTGAATCTGGATCTCATTCCACACCGTCTGGTAGTGGAAGGGACATTGCGGATGATGGCCTGGCAGATTTCAGACAAGACTGGTCACTCCCAGGCCTTTCGGGACACGCTGTGTTTTTACTATCCAGACTAGCTTAAACTCTCACATATGCAAGACCTTTTGCATTGCAAATGCTTGTTTTACATTAGTGCTGGAAACCATGCCTCATGCACTGATGTGATCACTGCTAACAATCTTGGATGGGGTGGTCACTGTTACATCACTAATATTACTAGCTCGGGATGATTTCCATTGAACATAAGTAGTTCTTATTGCAGAAAAGGTTGGAGACACCTGATCCAGAGCATGGGCAGACAGCATGACCAAGAGGTACCGATCTTCCTGGAACAGGTGGCACCGTTGGTGTATGCGACAGGGTGTCAATCCCTTGGGCGCAGAAATAGTCCAGATCCTTAATTTCCTGGAGGGTCTTGCAGAGAAAGGGATGTCTTACCTCTCTATTAATGCATTCCATTTGGCAATCTCTGCGGGCTATGCCCCCATTGATGGGGCTCCGGTGGGGGAACATCCATTTATCTGCAGACTTCTCAGGGGCATTCGCCTTTCCCTTCCGCCGGAACCATGTTATTCCACCCTGTGGGATGTTAATCTGGTGCTCAATCTTTTTTTATGCTGGCAGCCGAATAGGTTTTTTTCACGCAAGGAGATTTCAGCCAAATTGGCTATGCTGTTATGTCTGTTTCATGCAGGCGCGTGTCAGACATGAGAGCCCTGGATATCTTGGGCAGAGATTTCTCCCCAGAAGGGGTTTCGTTTATGGTCAGTAGAAGGACCAAGTGCAGTACTAGGATTATTTCATACCTGGCATTCCTGGAATTCCCCAAGCTGTGTGTGGTACAGTGCCTCAGAGCGTACGAGGCTTTGACTGAGGAGGTCCGCCCCCGGGCGAGAGACAACTGCCTATTGCATTAAGAAAACCATAAAAAGCGGTTTCTTCACCAACCTTAGCCAGATGGGTTTGTTGGGTAATGCAGGAAGCGGATATTGATACTAAGGTGTTTGGAGCCCACTCAGCTAGAGGGGCTATGGCCTCAAAAGCATTTTTGCTTTGAGCGTGTTTGGAAAATCTTAAGCGCACTGCCGACTGGTCCTCGGATTCTACCTTTAATTGGTTTTAGTTTAAGCCAGTGTTGGAAGTGGCCCAGTTGGTAGTGGACAAGCTTTGAACTGGCATAATCTGAGCCTCCTGTCCTGACATAGAATGAAAACTTGCCTAGCTTGAGTACAGGTAAATTTCAATTCTATTAAGGACACAGAGGTGAGGATTATCCCGCCTTGCGATCATTACAGACGCTACCCTCCCCGTTCTGGTGTAAGTAAATTGGTTTCATGATTAAGTGAAGAATACAGTTTCATTGTAAGGTTGTGTTTTATAGTTAAGTTTTGCGTAGCAGATTGTGTCTGTTCAGTGGTGGTGCTTATGAATTAATCATAGTTGGAATGGTCTTTCATGCTGACTGTATTTGCAGGGAATGATGGTTCCAAGCAAGACGCATGAAGTTTGATTAAGGCGTGTTCATGCAAAGAAAGAGGAGAAGTGAACAGAGAGAAAGGACCACGTTGGGAACAGGCTACAGGCAAAGAGGAAGGACTTTTTGGACTTACACTTTTTCCTTTTTCCCTGGTGTTCATGGGAAAAGTAGTTTTGTTGTGTTTTAAAATGGCTGCTGTTAAAATAAAGCGAAGGAAGAAGGCATAATCCTCGCCTCCGTGTCCTTAATAGAATTGAAACTTACCTGTACTCAAGCTAGGCAAATTTTCATTCAGTAGTATTCAGAGAATGCCAGAAAAGTAGGACCGATAGTCCAAGTATGCCCTTTGTTAAAAGTGGCAGGTTTTGGTATGGAAAAAATAAATAGACTTTGAATGATTCAGCATAATGTGAAACTCAAGTGATGGCATTTAATAATGCCAGGCAATCTGATGGAGATCTATACTGATATGCAACCAAGACCTACAGAGCCACATTCACAAAGATTTTGTTATGAGTAGGTCTATGAGTAGACTTGCTTTTAGTACTGAATAAGCCTGGAGAACACCTAGTCACGTCAGGAATTCTGGAGTGAGAAAAGTACTCCAAGAGTAAGTCACAGCAAAATGTTTGTAAATGAGGCCCTGCATTAATAATGAGGTTGCTAACCTACTTCAACTAATGGTCAAAGCGTAAGCTACAGTTTACAGTTTACCTTCCTTATCTTGTTCTAGTGGTGGCTACTGAACAGTCTAAAAAAGCATCACTCACTTATAGATATTTTTCCCCACAAGTGAAGATAAAGAGACATAAATCCCAGTGAGTTTGGGGAGAAGGAAATTAAAAAACATGTGTAAATTCAGAAATCAACATTTGTAGCAGAAGATTTAGCAAGTTTAGCAGTGTTTTCTATGATAAATCATAGAGAGATAAAGATTTGAGATTTGGAAGAGGGGACAGCGACGAAGATGCCAAAAGCTGGATGTCCAAAATCCTTGGAGGAGAGGAGAAGAAATTCGGTTTGGTTTGGGTTGAAGCTTTCAGAAAAATAGTTCATCCAGTTAACTAACGTGTCAAGGGGTTTTCTTTAGGTTGATTATGTTAACACGTTTGGGGACTCTGAGGAATAGCTTTGTATCATCAGCACATTGAAATATGGATATGTTTTGGGCTTGCAAACATCATGCCCAAGTTATAGTTTGCATTAGCAACCAAGCTTCTAGAAGTTAAAAGAATGAGCATTGTGTTATTTGGCTCGCGGTGGGATAAGCCTATTTGTTAATCTGCCTGTTGATTTAGAAAGGTCACCTCTGCTTTCTTAGGGTAGCAGACCATCAGACCTTGATGTGTGATTATGGGCACATAAGAACATTTGTAAGAGATGAGACAAAGCACAAATATTTTTGGGTGTTTTTTGGGGCATAGTAAAAGTGAGATAGAAATTTTTACAGCAACATTTGTGAAGTATTATGAGAATCTTTTCACTTCCAATCAATGGCCATTGAGCTTGACCTGAAAATATTGTTTCCTTCCATTTTGTAGGTTAATGCCCTTACAATGTTTTTCATTTTAATAGATGCTTGTGGAGTGCTCATTGAGCGCATTATGTGAATTCTGTGGCAAACCATTAAAACCATTCCCTTTGAACTATCTTCTAAGCTTGGAAAATCCAGAACATGTAAGAATTTTTAGTTACAATATTTTACTGATGTTGTATATGACTTATATAATGACTAAATTTGTTATTGACTTGGTCATTTGTTCATTCACTGTATCTGGATTAGTATTCACTGCATGGATTATTACCTCTGCAACTATGCGTTACAACAGGCTAGCTGCATGCATGGGTGAGGGTAGGTGTAGGGCATTGTTGCAGCTGCTGGCATACTCAAGCAGCTCATTGTGTGTTTCTTTGGCAGACCCTTTGCTGCTCTGCCATGGACCATTATAAATTTAATATTTAATGTTTGTGCCTCAAGCTTTAACTAGCTTATACTCTTTTCTCGACTTCATTCTAGTGGATTGATTTACTATGAACTCTCCCACTCCTCCATTCAGTTTTTGTACTCTTACCACAGGTAAAAACCTTAACAGGACATAATGTATAGCATGTCTCCTTTTGATAAGGGTGTGAACTATCCAATAAAGACCCTATATAAAGTATATTTACAGGTCAAACACATTGACACATTTTCAACCTGGTAAATGCATGGATACAGATAAGTCCATGAAACATTCAAGATTGTACTTCTGTAGGAGAAATGATTCACAATCCGATCCAAAATTTGTTTGATTCAGTTTAAATAACAACCATATACAATATATACATACTCATTAAATATGCACAATCTATATTACTAGTCCAGAAAAGTAGACACTTGAAACATGACCAAGTCAAAAGCAGTGTCATAATAAGAACTATTTAGTATAGCTGACTGTCCCACGGTTTAAATTCTTGCATCGAAAGTGGTCTACAGTGTAGCATGCCAAATGTAAAGATAATAGCTGAGTGAACCAAAGAAATGGCTGACAGCTCAAAAGATTTCTCACTTTCAAATGGAACCTAGGGGCTTTAATGAAGCAATGAAACATAATAGCATAACAGCATAAATGCAATTTCATTCAGTCAGAAATCTCATCAAAAAGGCATAAATGTGGTCTCACAGAACATGTCCAGCCCTAGAAGATGACAGCATGTGATATAAAAATTCCATTCTCTGCCACATTAAAAGACAGTGGTCATAAGCATTTGTGACCCAATTTAAGTATGACTGTATCTAACATTGTGTTAAGTGCAAAAATGTGATCTGATGATTTCCTCAGTACGCACATATCTTTATCACGTCTTCCTCCTTTGAGAATCACTTTCTTCGGTTATAACTTAGTTTTCTTGACTGTTATCACAAATTCATACAGTTCAGGTCAACCCTATACTGCAGGAATTCTTAAGGTATTTTATCCAGGGAATTTTTACTACCTTTCATGCCCATACAGTTATTTATTTTTTCATTATTCAAGTGTATAGCTTGATTACTCCACATAGAGATCATAAGTGCTAACTTAATTGTGTTTTCTAGATTCCTTAATCCAGCAGTGCGACTGCAGTGCAGCATGGCTGAAAGTTTAAGAAATAAGGCGCTAGCCGCATTATAGCGCTTTTTATTTCATTGCTGGTGGTAGGATTTTCGGAGGGTGCGAGGACGTGAAACACGGAAAGCGTAGTTGCATCCGACCCCGCCCTTTTGCCGACAATAAAAAATAGCACTATGACGCAGCCAGCGCTGGCTACGTCATAGCTATCTTTTTGTGCAACACTGCTAAAAACATTGACAAAGCCAATAGGTCACTTAGGCAAAACCTATTTGCTTTGCAATGCTTGTTTTTTCTGGCGGTATGGAAGGGTGGATGGGGGTAAGCAAGAATGCAGGAAGGTGGGTGGCAACAACGTGGGAGGGGCAAGCAACAATGTGGGTTGTGCAAGAGGTTGGGAAGTGAAAGTAACACTGCGGGATGGGGCAAGCAACAACACAGGATTTGGCGGAAAGGGACAAGCAGCGAGACGGGAGGGGCAAGCAATAGGACTGAGTGGGACAGGAGTGAGAACACAATGGGATGGAGCGGTGCGGGAGGGGGCGACCAACAACACCAAGAGAGTAGAGACAGCTAATCAAAGGCATTGAGAGGGATGGAAAGTTAGGAGATGGCAAGCAACAATACGGAGAGAGACAAGCACTTGGGAAGATGCAAGCAACAACACAGAGAGGGACGGGGTGCAAGCAACAAGGTGGAGAAGGAACAGAGAGTGGGAGGGACCAAGCAACAACACGGAGCAGGGTAGGAGGAGGCAAGGAAATACAAGGTGAGACAAAAGGTAGAGAGGGAGCAAGCAACAACATGGAGAGAGACAGGAGGATGGGAGGAAGGTAGAAACACATGAGGAACATTGTTTGTAAACACATGCACTGTTATAGAATGTGTCAACCAAAAGAAAAAAGTAATACAAAAACATGAGTAGTGGAAGAACACAAGTACTTGGGCTATGCTCCAGGAGAGGGACAAACACAGGAATAGGAAGTGAAGTGGGCACACGCTGACCAAAGAGAAGCAAGGAAATGAGTGATGATGAAGCCAACCAATGGTAAGTAATGAACGGGCTCTAAGCCCACTGTAAGCTAATAAAATGTCTAGCAAGTGACAGAACATGCCCTGTTTCAGGCAAGGACAAAAAATGGAAACAATAATTGCCTGACACCTTCATTTAGGGATGTGAGCCTCTACTGGCATCATAAAAAGTTGTTTGGCAGGAGACCCCAAGTCAATATTACCTTTATTTTGGTCTGTGGGACCCCATAAGGACCTCTGGCTTTACCTGCAGGACTAGCTTGTAATGCCTGCACAACTTCTGAAAAAGGCCTAGTATTTTACTTTGAATACTAAATAGTAGATTACTGCATCTTGTATGTTTATGCGCATGTATCCCTCTTATTGTCTGATGTTCAAAGTCTAAAAAGAAGAAAAATATTAGGTGTGCCAGAAACTAACTTGTTTCTGGCTAATGAAACCCCCCAAAAACTGTTTGCCAGTGTGATAAATTGGGTTGTAGTTTGAATGGGGGTGGCTCCTGTTCAAGCCACAATCCCTATCCGGGTGAACCTCAAAAAAAGTCACTAACTTAGCCTGTGCTTAACCATCTGGTAACTTGGCATCAAAGCAGTCGTGCTTAACTTAGAGGCAATGTGTAAAGTATTTATGCAGCACACAAACAGCAATAGAGTGAAAACACAACACAAGAAAATTCCCACACCAATTTAGAAAATTTAGAATGTAGAAAACATAGAGTACATTTTTATAAATTATTTGACCCCAAAATGACAAAAATCCAATCAGTAGAACTGGAGTTATGAATTTTTAAAGTTTAAGGAAAAATCTAGTGCCTAAAAGATCAAAGCACCAGCTAGTTGTGAAAGACCGGGTCAAAGTCAAAGTTTTGGCCAACTGCAATGGAGCACGAGTCTGATACAAAAAGTGGATTGGGCTGGGTTGGCGCTTACCTTCGGACTTAGAAGAAATTTAAAAGAAAAATGGTCTGACAATGTAAGGTTCAATGGGGAAAGGGTGCAGGTGGTGTCTGAGGAGGGAGCATCATTGACCCAGAGCTGCTGGACGAAGTTGCGGTGAAAATTTCTACATTCGAGCTTAGTCTCTTTATTGGATGTGGAAAATCTCCAGCAGGACGTAGCCAATGAGGGTTCCTGGAGGTCAGATACCCTTTGCCAAAGGACCACTGAACATGGTTTACTGCTGTGGAGAACAAAGTAGCGGGAGCTGCTGCGAAGTCAGGTCGACCGGCAATGCACCTTGGGCAGATAGATGAGCAGGCTGGTCCCGGTCTTCTCTCAGTTCTAAGAGTATTTTTTTGTCTCTAATTATGGATTTTGGCTATCTGGGCACATTTAGCACCACTACCAAGGGTCCAGGACTGGGGGGCCCAACTTGTGGGGGTTAGGACTCACTCAAGCTTGGTCCAGGTGAGGGTTCAAGATGGATGGAGCCTTTTGTGTCCCTCAGGCTCTGATCAGAAGGCCACCAAACTAGCTACTGGAGTTACTTTGGTAGTCTTGGGTTCAAATGGTGATGCAGGGCAGACATCTGATGGTCCTAGGCAGGCTCCACTCAGCAAAGCAGTCCTTCCAGGTGCAGCAAAGCAGTCTTGTGGAATACACAGAAGGCCCCAGCAGCAGGCACTTGTCTGAGAGTCCTTCCATAGGTCTAAAAAGTCAATTGAAGAGTGGGTCCGAGGGTCCCCTTTTTATACATGGTGCCTTCTTTGAAGTAGGAGAAGTTTCTAGAGAATTCCCTTCAAAGTGCTTGAAGTTTCCCGACTCCCCTGCCCTGTATCCAATCTGGCTGCATGAACAGTGCTGGGGTGACACGTTCTTTGTGTGAAGGCAGAGCACAGCCTATTCAGTTGCAAGGTCCACCCCACCATCCTGCCAGTTGATGGCCCATCCAGGCACACCTTATCCGTCTATTGTGTGGCTGTCCGGGAGGGATAAGCCAAGTCCAACTTTAAACTACACCCAGTCATGTGACCCAAGATAGGGGTCAGACACCAAATAGTTTTGGGCAGGAAAATGGCAACTTTTTAAAAGTGTAATTTTCAAAATTGTACCTTAAAATCCGACTTTACCATTAAACAGGATTTTTTAATGACAATTTTTCTGACACCAAACATAAATTGCTTTCCGATTGGCAATCAAAATTTAGCACTTATTAAATGTAATAAGGGAACCCAATGTTATCTTATGGGGGAGGTAGTGCTCACTGTAGTGAAAAACGAATTTAGGGGTTTTTCACTGCCAGGTGATGTAAAACTTAAAAGTACATGTTCAACCTTTTAAGTACAGTGCACCCTGCGGGCTTACCTAGGGCATACCTAAGGGGTAACGTATATGCAATAAAAGGGAAGTTTAAAACTGCACTCAGACTGAAATGGCAGACCTGAGGCATCTTTTGAGGAGCTACTTAAGCGGGTGGCACAATAAATGCTGTAGGCCCACTAGTAGAATTTAATTTACAGGTCCTGAGTATATATATATACCATTCTACAAGGGACTTATTAGTAAATTAAATATGCCAATCAAGCATTTTTAAAGGAGAGAGCACAAGCATTTTAGCACTGGTTAACATTGGTGAAGTGCGCAGAGTGCTAAGGCCAATGAAATTAAATAAGCAAAAATAGGAAGGTTGAAGGCAAATGTTTGGGGAAGATACCCTAAGGCTGACAGATCTAACACCCAGCTATTTCAAAATGCATTTTTATCACTTTAACAAACAAAATAATTATTCAGGAGAAGCCAGGCTGTCCAACATAAGTATGCCCTACTAATTTACTCTTACCCCACATGAACACTTGCAGATAGGCTATTATGATGGTGTTGAACCCAGTTAACCCCCAATTGAACATAAGGCTGGTAAAGTTTTTAACTAAGTTCAGTGAATTGCTCACACAGAATGGACATTCATCTTAAATCACTTTATGGTTAAAATTTAATTATATATTGATTTTAATGACACCTAGTTATACTACTTTTCAACATGCACTTAACGTCAAACTGTGACTTTATATATTTTTTAAGAAAGTCTTAGGTAATTTTCATGTAATGCATGATAATCATATTCTGTAAGGATTTTGCACTTTATTAATTTTAACTGTATCTCGTTACATAGCACTTTATAACATGTTATTTACGGCAAACTGTTATCTTATATTTTTAATAAGAGAACTTTTATGCAATGTGTGCTGAACTGCAATTTTAATCCTGTAGTAGTCCTCATTAAATAAAGATTAATTTATTCATTCATTCCACATGAACACTCAATTTAATGCACTCATAGGTAAGACACTCAGGGTCTCATTATGAACGTCCTGGTGAGAGGTGATGTTAATTCCACACTTCTGGAGTTAACGATACTGGGAGTCCAGTTAACTCCAGTGTAACCCTGAGAATCACCTAAGTGATGAGGAGTTACCATGAAATCAGTAAGTCCTACTCTGATTTACGAGTAATTTCTCATTCTCCCCTGAGATTTTTACCGGAGGGAAACATGGCAGGTCCACGGTAACTTTGCAAACTTTCAAATACTGGGTGGTAAACATTTCCCTTGGGAATTACGGGTGTCTTATAATGAGGGCCCAAGTGTCTACTTGTTGCGAACTAACCAACGGTGCAGTATATAGGACATTTGCCACCTCTTGCCTGTACATGTCGTATTGCATAACACTATCTTTTTTGATAACATTATTGGTTGAACATCAGATGAATCTTACAATTTAGATTACTTGGTGCTGCACTGTATTTTTTGGTGATCATGGCCTGCTACATGCTAAATGACTGATTCACCCATGACTGATTGTGGCTGAATGGATGGTTGGGCAATGTCTATTTTGCAGTGTGGGTTTTGCACCTGAATCTTAAAATTAAGCCACTGGAAATGCGAATGCCTGTGCATATCCAGAAAGTCAAAAAAACTTTTCTTGCAAGAATCAGATAAAGTTTGAGAAGGAAAATATTGCAAATAAAAATGGTCAAGTCAATGGAGTCTTTAATCTTTATTGTTTACACAGGCAGACCTTTGTACTCTCTTCTCTGAGCCAGTGGCGGCTTGTGACATTTGAAAGTGGTGTGGCGTAAAAGTTAGGGATAACTTAAGTAGCAAGCAAGCACTGCATTTTCTTTTTCATTCGCCTTGTTATTATTTTTCAGACTCTGTACTCCCATGATGGGGGTCCCATCATACCCATTTGTACAGAATTACAATTACAACAGGAATACGTGACTGTTATGTAGTTCCTATAAACCTATATTGGATCTGCGCGTTCAGAAAACACAGACTGTGAGATTGGTGTCATGTTTTTCATTAAGCATTTATTGAACTAGAGTCATTCTAATGTAAAATAGGTGAGCTGAAACAACCGTAAGACAGAAACAGATATAAATGATTTTAAGCACCAATAGAGTAAACGGATGTAGATTCCTCCCATAGTGCTAGAACAATGAATACTGGCAGGTATAAAAATACATGACAATAAAATGCGTACTCCTACGATGCAACCCTAACTAGATGCACCTACGTGTACCTAGCATGTATGTAGGTGTCGAGCCAAGAATCCCCCTAGGCTGAAGCCAACCCCATTACCTGAAGTGAGAGACTGTGGGATCCCGTCTTGGTCTTGCGATGGACACCCCGCGAGGGATGTCAGACCACTGCGAGCTGGAGTGTCGGCGGGCAGGAACCTCAGCGTCTTTCGTCAGTGTGTCAGCATGGAAGTCCTTTTTCTCCTCTCCCTGCGTCAGCAAAGATATGGTGTTTATATACCCAAAGTGGAACCCTCAGGGGATCTACCTTGCTGTGTTTAATGTCGGACTGGGATGACGGAAGGAATGACCCTTATACATAGTTATTATGCAGGAGATGGTAGTCCTGCTGAGTTTCCAAGAATCCTCATGCATAATGGATAAGGCTAGTTTTCAGGGAAAACCCTACGTCCTGTAAGCAGTATCTTAACTAGGTAAAAGGTCACTCCCTAGAACCGTTATATAGTGCAATGGCAGGGGAAATATAGGTGAGAGGTCTGGTTACTACCTGAGCCTATATCAGGTACCTGTATGAAACATAACATGACCACTGCCCTGTGCTCTCTGAAGAGAGGCCAAGCATTGGATCCCTGCTGTAGTGCTTACTTCGTTATCTTTTAATAACATTTAGAATCAAACGGTTTACCTGTATTCATCTGCGTCTGAAGTGAGGTGGTGGACGGAGGCCTGCCACTATGTAAGTGATTGAACATTGAACACACGAGGTAAATGTACCTGTGCGTGGGTGTCT
Organism: Calotriton arnoldi; assembly: GCA_963921515.1. Taxonomy (NCBI): domain Eukaryota; kingdom Metazoa; phylum Chordata; class Amphibia; order Caudata; family Salamandridae; genus Calotriton; species Calotriton arnoldi. The sequence continues at coordinate 438,316 of CAWUFW010008256.1, forward strand.
TGTCCTGTATGCGCCTATCTCTATGTGTGCTTTTTTATATATGTGTTTGTAATTCTGGGTGCGTGCTGCCTGTGGGTCGTGTTTGCATGTGCCTACAAGTCTGTGTGTTTGAATGTAGCTGTCTTTATGAGCATGCGTCTTTGAGTGTGCAGTCGTACCAGTGTGTGTCTGTCTCTATGTATCTGATTCTTTGTGTCTGAGAGAGACTGTTTGATTGTGTGGATTGAATGATTGCGCATGGGCGCTCATCTGTTTGAGTGTATATATGTGTGTGTGTGTGTAAATATTACACAACATTTCCTTAACTTTTACATTATTTACTGGCCCTGTGTCATTCCCACCACCTGGTGCTGCGAACAAAGGGACAAAGAAATGCTTGTCCAAGCGCCTTCCAGTTCATTCTTTCAGAGTTACTGTAGGTAGCTCCTGCTCACATGGATGCAGGGCCCCTTGCTGTATCCTTGAACTCCCCTTTGATGTACACAGCTCTTTCTGCAGAGCACGCCGCACCAGCTTGATCTTCAGTCGGAGAGGAGCTGCTCTTAAGGGTGCTCTGCAAGTTTTGGCGAGGGTCCAGTTCTTCTGATCTAGAGTTTTCCCCTCACGTGAAAGAGTGGAGGGAGGTTCGAGGAGACGCAAAGCACTAGACAATGTAGACTTTGTGCTTGGGCAGTGTCTCACAAGAAGGCACCACCTCCCCCAGGTATCACATGCCTCTCAGTGAGTGTGTCAACTGTTGCCGTTCTCACCCTCACAAACTTGCAGTCTCACAGTTCCCTATACTCCCCTCACAGTCACAGCCATGCAATAGACTTTCTGCACCACACACCATGAGGAACACACAGGTATTCACCAATGGCCGGCAGTACAATTATCTTGGATGTGTACTAAAACGTGGGTGAGCCTGTATTATGTGGCTGGCTTATGGCCTGAACAATGTAAAATACTTTATCAAAATGCTTTATGAAAGGGCAGTCTTGCGATTAGAGCAGGCCAGTCACAGAAACAAACAAGAACACATAAGCATAAACCCTACAGTAATATGAGTATGTTTTAGGTACCTCAGGTTGCACGCTGCCTGGTGAGAGGAGCTCAAGTGATACTGCCTCAGGGCCGGTGTTGTGAGAGCAGCCAAGAGTGGGAGCCTGATTCAGTTACTTAGGTGGTTGACTTTCCTTACAACAACAAATCCTGGAGCTGCTCTCATGCTGTTATTAATAGTAATCAGCAAGAGAGCAGAGACAGGATTGGTTGGAGCGGGCTAACTCAGTGCTCCTTTTGAGACTCGGGGCCCGTGTCTTCAATTCGTCTGACTGTTTAAAACAGCTGGTATTGGTTCAGTCTGAAGAGCCGGCCAATCCGACATGCGTACTTTAAGCTTCAGGCGAGTCATCCCTGCTGCCAACTAGCAGGAATGGCCCGCACCCTCCCTAGCACTCGGACCAGATCAGCAGCGCTTGCCTTTAAATAAAATAGTAATAATGAATGATGACCATTTTATTTATTTTTTCTGCTGTGCTCGCAGCAGGCGGGGTGACGCTCCTCCACCTTGAAGGAGGAACCGCCACTGCTGTGAGCCCTAGGTTAGAAAGAGGAGATCAAGTCAAATTGAAACACAAGTCTCAAAACAATTAATAGGACTGACAAACAAGATGATGGACGTGATTGGCATAATTTCTCTAAGAATCACTACCGTAACTCATTTCCCAGTTTTTAGGTCTCGCCTGGCGTTAGCAGCGCGCATGCGCTGCTCTCGCCATGCGAGGGCTCTTGGAAACGATACGATTCCAGAAGTCGTGCCGCTGCTCCGCCTACAATTTTGGTTGGTGCGCGTCGTTTTGCGTCATGGATGATGCAAAACACAGTGTAATGATTGCACCGGAGGCAATCATTACACTGAGGGTTGCCACCCTGTCCGCTTTTGGCCCCGCCCACCAGGATTCGATGTTTTACTTGTTGCGGGAGACAGTGTCTCTTAATTAGCCGCTAAGCACTTCTTTTTCGTATTACCGCGTTTGCCTTCAACAATGGCTGACGCGCTTTTCATTTCTCTGTTCTCGGCTTGTTTACTTTAGTAGACAACACCCCTCTCCCCCCCCAGCACTCGCGGGACAATGGTGTGTGTTTTACTTTAGTAGACAACACCCCTCTCCCCCCCCAGCACTCGCGGGACAATGGCGTGCGTTATTTGTATACACAATCCGTGATTGGATGTGTCCATGTCCTCGAATTCAGTGGTGCACTCGCGGGACAATGGTGTGCGTTTTACTTTAGTAGACAACACCCCTCTCCCACCCAGCACTCGCGGGACAATGGCGTGCGTTTTACTTTAGTAGACAACACCCCTCTCCCCCCCCCCTCAGCACTCGCGGGACAATGGCGTGCGTTTTACTTTAGTAGACAACACCCCTCCCCCCCAGCACTCGCGGGACAATGGCGTGCGTTTTACTTTAGTAGACAACACCCCTCTCCCCCCAGCACTCGCGGGACAATGGCGTGCGTTTTACTTTAGTAGCCAACACCCCTCTCCCCCAGCACTCGCGGGACAATGGCGTGCGTTATTTGTATACACAATCCGTGATTGGATGTGTCCATGTCCTCGAATTCAGCGGTGCACTCGCGGGACAATGGCGTGCATTTTACTTTAGTAGGCAACACCCTTCTCCCCCCACCCCCCCCAGCACTCGCGGGACAATGGCGAGCGTTATTTGTATACACAATCTGTGATTGGATGTGTCCATGTCTTAGAATTCAGCGGTGCACTCGCGGGACAATGGCGTGCGTTTTACTTTAGTAGACAACACCCCTCTCCCCCCCCAGCACTCGCGGGACAATGGCGTGCGTTTTACTTTAGTAGACAACACCCCTCTCCCCCCCCCCCCAGCACCTGCGGGACAATGGTGTGCGTTATTTGTATACACAATCCGTGATTGGATGTGTCCATGTCCTCGAATTCAGCGGTGCGACTTTTGCCTGTACTTGCCGGTACCCACCAAGTACGAGTGAGCTAGTATCGGGGGTGGGGGGCTCTAACACGTAAAGGTACTGCCAGGATATATGTCAGTAAGCACTGGGGTGTGCACTTGAGTATCTGGGGATGGTTGTCGCTGATGCGTACTGGTACAGCCAGGATATTGACCGGCACCCACCGGAGTAACAGTGAGCACGAGAGTTTTGAGAGAGGTTGCTGACGCTAAATGGAACAGTCAGGATGACCCCCTCCTGAGGAACAAAGAATCAATAGAGTGTTATGGATGTGCTCCCATCGAAAATCCAAGCAGACCCCACTGCGAGCAGAGTAACAGTGAGCGCTAAAGTATCATGCCGGGCGCTTCTAATTAAAGAGACGTGAGGCACCTTAAGAGCCAGTGAGCGCTAGAGCCGTGGACCGGTTAACTGTGAGCAGCAGAGTACAAGGGAGGGGCTCTGGCTCTTTATGTAACAGCTGGAAAAGCCTGACACTCGCAGACTAACGGGGAACTCTAAAGTATCTGGAAGATTGTTCCGGATGGCCAGGAGAGTGCACCACAGGCCAGCCACCGTTAGCGGGGCACGCACGGAGGGTGGTTTTGGAGAGGACACGATGGGGCATTCACCAGCAGTTACTAACGTGAATCCTGTCGTCTGCCTAGTCTCTTCCAGTCTCTGCCCTTGCCCGGTTTGAAGGGACGTGCACCAGGGTAACAGGGGTAACTTTGCGGTTACTGTGCCAGTAAGCGGAGACAGTAACGAGGGACAAGCTCGAGATTTCTGGTGTTTAGCCTGGTCAGGAACCAGGGTATCCAGAAGAGAGGGCGTGTTGTGTTATTAGTACTGGAGCCCCCAGTCACCCGAGGGGGCTCCTCATGGCCGAGTACCCGCCAAGCCACAGTGACACTTGACGCCGGTAGATGGCGAGACCCGAGCAAGCGCCGCGGAGTAACCAGACACCGCGGTGGGATAAGTGTTAGCATACGCTGCCGGGATTTGCTGTCTGTCAGCTGGACGGTGGTGCTATCCGTGCAGCGCCCCTACCCCTCCGCTGTAACACAAGCCCACCCTTCCCTGCACTCACAGAGTGCGCCACTCGTTCACTTATCCCACTGCGGTGTCTGGTTACTCCGCGGACAGCGGAGCATAATCCAAACTACTTTAATAGTACTCCCTTAGTCTGTCGGTTTTCAACCAGCGCTGTGATGATCCCTTCGCATGTTGAAGTTGGTCGCTTAGAGTCGGAGACAAAGTAGAGGAGATCAGATGTTCGAGTTCTGTCGGGGTACGGGAGGTGAGGTCTTTTACCCGCCGTCCCATTGTTTGTCAGGGGTCAAGTGGTTTCTTTGAGAGGTCCCCGACTATTCAACGTATTCCTTATAGCGTTTGCTTTCACTATTGCTATTATGTTTAACCTCTTATACGATAGGTATAAATTGTGGGATAAGTTGGCACCTAGTTACCTTTGTTTCTGTTCTCTTTTGTGGTAGAAATATTTTTTTCGCTCCTTTCTTCAATCTGCTTCATCGTGCATTAGAACGGATTGGTCAATAAATGCCATAAGGAACACAGCCAAATACGTCTAGAGTAGAAGAGACCCATGGCACATCTCCTCTGTGATCCTGGGCAAATCACTTAATCCCCCCGTGCCTAACAAAATGAATGTGTCCGTCTGTAACACAACTGGTGCTCATGTGAAGCGCTCTGATGCCTTCTGGTCGAGTTAGCGTTATATAACAAGCATTTGCAATGCAATAGGTATCGCATTTACGCAAATTTAAGCTATTGGCATTGTAAATGACAATGCCTTTTATTCATGTTTTAAAAACGAAAACAAAAATAAAAGGCATTGTTATTTGCAATGTCAATAGCTCAAACTCACGTAAAGGCGAGACCTATTGCATTGCAAATGCTTGTTTTCTATAGCATATTCTTTAACTTTCTCCTCTGGAGTACTCAGGGCCGTTATCCCGGTGGGCCGGAAGGGTGGCGGCCGGTTTTGTTACTGGGGCCGGTTTTGCAACAGAGCTGCTATATCCACCCCCTGTAACAAAAGTGGCAGCAGTGCTGCTTCTCGCTCGCACCCCCTCCCCCACCGGGCCCGGTATGGCAGAATTGCCAGGGCTGGTTTGTGTTCCCAGTCCAGCCCTGGGTATACTGATCACACAGCCATTAAATACTTGCTGTGGTACTGTTCCTCTAAACCAGTGCACCCTTTCATGGGGCTAAGAGGTGGTTGAATCTTAGGATTGCTTTTGAGAGGGAGGCAATGTGACCTAATGTCCAAAGCTGCCAACCTTGAAACTCGGTAACCAGGTTCCAGCCCTGACCTGGGTCAAAATCCTGTGATTTTGGGCAATTTACATAACCCTCTGTCTAAAAGCTAAAAACAAATATGTAATGTTATCTGGTGTCTTGTAAAGCACTCCTGTGGCCCTAGGCCACGTTTGTGCTATGTAAACCTGCAAAAAATAGATTGTCCCTCTCATCCCAGTTCGATTGCATTACAGGAATTGCTATTTCCACCAAAACTACTAGTCCTCGCCAATGGTTCTACTCTTATAAAAGGCCGTTGTTTGGACATAATACTGTTCAAACATTTACATGCCGAATTCATTCAGTTAACTCCCATGTCCTGATCTGACCATTTTGTTCTGAAGTAAACAAAATAATGATGGATGGAATGCTTGAATTAATCGCAGCCACTGGTATCCATTGGATCCGTATCTGAGTCCATCGATATTTTAAGCACCAGGCTACCTCAGTTTGGAGCCAGCCATATGCAAATCAGTCATGTCCATGCTCCAATAGGAACAATCTAGATCAAACTGCCAGTGCAGGTCCTCCCTGAACCGGAACTCAAGCTGCTTCTATACTTTTTTTATTTGAGGGTGACTCTCCCAACACCCCATTTTTTTCTTTTTAGGGGTAGCCCAGCAAACTACCCTTTTTACATTAAAACCCTACTTCTCTCGGTTTACTTTACTCACTCCCAAAGTCTAAAATGACTCCCACCTCCCCTTACCTCTAAACATCCCTGAACCCTAAAATCACTCTTACCTCCCTTAACTTCTACCAAACTTAAAACCCTAAAGCCACCTTTGCCTCCCTTTACCTCTACCCACCCCTTAACCCTACAACCACCCAAAGCACCCATACCTCTACATGCACCGTTATGATTTTTTAAATATAATTGAAATAATGTTATTTTAAAAAAATATACACATACCTTTGGAGTAAAGTACTGGGTGGTAATGGATGGGTTGTTAACGTAAAAACACATATATACATGCTGGTACTTACCTGCGAAGTAGAGACTGTGGAGTAGGAGTAACGTCTGCAAAGATGGCATACCTCCAAGTGCCCTGAAATGTTTGACTTTTTCACCCATCTGACAAGTGCCAGCGTTTGCCACCAAAAGATCAGGCAAATTCCAAGAGCTATGCGACTTGGGAGGGAGAAAACTGAGCTGAGAAAGATGTAAATACCAAAATTCTTGTTCGCCAATTGCCATTACATCCTGGACAGCTGTCTAGCTTAATTATCGTATGGTATTTTAGGGAGAAAACAAATTGTGTTTGTTAAACAGAATCACATCTGCAATAATATTAGCCCAGAGATTGTTTTTAAATGTTTCAAAACTTCTTGCACTGTCTGAGTTATTGAAACAGTGGTAGACTCTCAAGAAAAGGCTCAGGCTTATTGCTTTATTTAGCTGAAAACTTTCAGCTCTCGACCCTTCTTAGCCTCATCTGTTAATGGAATGCTACATCAGGCAGGCACAAGCCCACCTGATGTTTTCCATTTTCAGAAAGTATTAGAATTGCATGGCTTAGGCCTTCTACAATCACTGAAGCCTACTTGTAAGCTTTAATCTCTCCTTCCATTATTAGCAGCCATGACTCTTGCAGAGATTTTTGGTGCTGTGGTTCAGCATTTCATTAATAGCCCATTTCTTGCATTTGCCCCCACCAATTCACCAATAGACATCCCTGGTCGAACTGTAAATGTTGAGCAAGACATTCCTAAACGTCTACTAAAGCCCAGCTGCAGCTCCTCCGCTAAGGCGGAGGAGCGTCACCCCACTGCTTCAACTGCAAGCTGAATACAAAAAATAAAATGAAAATAACGTTCTGTTGTAATCATTTTGTTTTTTGTATTCAGCTTGCAGTTGAAGCCAAGGTAGGTTAGGGCAGGTGGGGCTGGGCTTCCCGCATCACAAGGAGGAGGAGTGGTGGCTGCACTTTAAGTGCGCATGACAGTTTGGCTGGCCGTCTCGGGCCGGCCAAACTGCCAAGCTCACTTTGCATGGTCTCCTCCCAGGCAGAATTACTGCCTGGGTGGAGAACATGCCCAGCCTCCCAGTGCCCGTTTGAGTGCCGAACCACAGCACTCAGACCAATCACAACGCTGCTGAAAGGCAGCTTCGTGATTGGCCGAGAGATTCTGAGAGGCTGTGTGCATCCTAGTGCAGAGAGTAGGACAGAGAAGAGGCGGCGCTCAGCGGTACTAAGGAAAGTGCTTTTTAAATAAAATTTGTATTCCCCGGCACACCACCCCCGTTCGGTAGCAGTCGCTACTGCTAAAGCCGTCTCCATGTCATGTCTGAGTTTAAAATCAGATTGTAAACCACATTCTCTAGTATTTTTTTCCAGGGCAAATGGACAATTAGATGATAGTTGCATGTTCCTCAGCCAGATCTCCGTTTGACTTTTTATTGTTCAAATGTGTTTATTAAAGCGGGCACAGCAATAGACGAAAAAGCCAAGAGAAAGAAAATGCCATATATGTTTGTAAGTGAAATGTGCCTTCGAACTCTCACCCTCTCAACTTCTCCACCAACACCTCAACCCCCAGATCTCCTTGGACCCAGCCAAGATGTAAAACACAACCACCTTCCCCCGAAAAGCTTTGGCAGGTTCAACCCTCGAGAACAAATTGTTTCTCTCAAAGTTGCACCCTGAGTTTTGCTGTGCCTCTCACCATCAGTTCTCCCACTATCCTAATTAGCTCCTTTTTCCTCAGTCATGTATCCGGGTGTGGGCCAGGGAAGACTAAATGCTGATGTTCACTTATTTTGACAGTTTTCTGCTGTATCTCTACACACAGGATACTCTTCCTCCAGACAGGTGTCCACAGAACCAGCATTGCACCTGAAGGAACGGCCAAGTCCCTGCTCCAGGATGCGAAGATCTTATAGCCCTCATCAGATTATCAAGGAGTTCCAACCTCGTCCAGTTTCATGGTGGAATCCATCACACAGGTTTTGAAGGACACTAAAGTCTCCTGATTTGATGCAGCTGCCTATATGAGTCTCCAATGTCTAAACCCTAATCACTGTATTTTCCGGCTCTATTCCCAACATGTGCCCTTGTCCGGTGAGGCCGCCCAACTCACTCAAAAGCTCAAACTGCTGTCTCCATACTCCCAGTCCTAGCAACAAAATCAGTGTGTAAAATGATAATTTATTTCATTATAGCCCTCTCCCCAGTGGTAAGTTTGTCCTTACTTGTTGGACCCCTGTCAGAATCTTTAAAAAACATTCCTCTAGGGAGTACTTTTAGCTTCAAAAAGTCCTTATTATTCTTCTTTATCTTTCCCTTCCTGTCTGTGATGAGGTCTGATCTTAGAGACTATGCAGACAGCCTCCTGCTGCCTCCCGACTCCTTTGGAGTACCTTGATCTTAAATTTTGAGCACTCCTTCCCATGCATTGAATTCAGACTCTCCCCTAGGGCACCGCCACCCATGACCGTACAAATACAATAGCATGAGGGGCAGCTGCTGTTACAGACCAACTTTTTCACATCCCATTTTCCAGGAGATTCTGCCTCTTTCCAGGCAGACTACACCTCCACACTACCTCACTGGCACCAATAAAATGCACATCAGATCTGGTCTGTGGCAGTCCCATGATTTGTATGCTTCTGAAAAGACCTCCTAGTTCCTTCACTCATCCCTGCACTCACCAGCCATCCCAACTCACACTTCGGGAGTTGGCTAACCCAAAACGTTGTCACAGCTACTGGCTACTTGAACGCACTAAATGCCCGATGTCTTTGGAGTCCCAGAAAATGAGTCTCATTGAAGAGGTCCCAGGACAACAACCATCGACCTAAATAGCCAACCACTTAGCTCGGCATATGAGCCCTTTGGGGAGCATTAGGAACATGTGGAAAGTTAGTGAAGAACAGCAGAGGGGAGTCCGGCAAGAGATTTGACAAAAAGCGGCCATCTTGACCTCTAGCTGGCCCCACCACCCATTTGGCTTGTTGAGAAGAGGTGGTGCACTTGCACCATGCCAGAAGTAAGTGGGGTATTAATGAAATGTTGAACCAGAGAGGCAAAGGTATGTGCAAGAGTCCTGACTGCTAATGATGGAATGGGAGATTTAAACTTACAGGCAGGTTTCAGGATCCAAGAAAGCAGCCTGTCGACGAGGATCATTTTTGCCTAGTTGGGAGCTCTCTACTACTGGGTACTTGTCACAGTCAATTCATAGTTCTTTCAGGATGTCAGGTCCTGAATTTGGATTTTTTAAATTCCATCAATCGACCTTTTTCACAATGAGAACCTCATCATGACGACAAAAAATGCTCTATTTTTGAAGTGGAGATTGCTCCCATCTTGCAATACAAGGCAACATGAAGGGTTTCTTTCCCATACAGTCAATATATTTTGTTCAGACTCTTCATCATCAGCGAAAGACATGCAGGTTTGGTAAATCTACAATACCTTTGTGTCCTCGTATGCAACAGTTATTTCAAGAAGGAAATCAGCTTTCTTTTAAGAGACGTCTCCATTAAGGATGATTGGCTTGTATACTTAGACTCAGTAATTCGGCTACCTCCCAGTTCTCCTGCCTACTGCAGCTAGGTCTTTCACAAAGATGTTAAAACCAATCTTGGTTTGGATCAGAATGAAAGGAATGGTGCACTGGTTGTTATCTGGATGCATAGTAAAAATTGACCAAAGCATAGCCTGCCTGATTGTAGGTGTTGACCAAATGATCTTTCTTCAAGAAGGTTTGGGGTTTGTGATAGACACAGCCTTGTTCATCCTGATGCCATTTAATTCTTTGCTTTTCTTGTGTTTTCAGTTTTTAAAGAGTTACTATCTCTGAAGCTTGTACTCTCCGGTCAAAGTATCATATTTGAACATTGCCTGGAAAATGTATCTGCTTTGTAGTATGATCTGTGATGCAATTTCAGGTCTTCTGCATTTTAATGGACTTGGCCCTCTCTGCAGGGTCACCCCAAATTTTTTGCCCTTACCCCTCCTTTTTTTCAGAACTAATTTTTGTTGGCTTTTAGGACTGTGTGCACTTTACCACTGCTAACCAGTGCTAACCTGCTTGTTCTCTCTCTTTAAAACTTTGTAAAAGTGGCTGAAACCTGATATTTAATTTTTTCATACGTCCCTAGTAAAGTGGTATACCATATATCCATGGTCTGTAAATTAATTGCTATTAGTGGGCCTGCAGCGCTCATTATGCTAACCACTTAAGTAGCCCTGTAAAACCTGTTTCAGGTCTGCCATTGCAGCCTGTGGGCGGTTTTAAACTGTTAATTCGAATTGGCAAAATAAACCTTTTGCCAAGCCTTTTTTAATAAATATAAGTCACTGCTAGGGTAGGCCCTAAACAGCCTGTACAGCAAGATGCATTGTATTTAAAAGTTGGGCATGTACTGTTGAGCTTTACATTTCTAGGTACTGTATTGCTCCTAAATTAGTGTTTTCAGTACAATGAGGCCTACCTCTCCCATAAGATAACATTGAGTTACCTTATTACATTTAATATGTGTTAACCTTTGTTTGGGAGTAGGTAGGAATTTCATGTTTGGTGTCTAAGGAATTGTAATTTAAAATCCCCTTTAATTGTAAAGTCTGATTTGTAAGTCACAATTTTGAAAATTCCACATTTAGAAACTCGGCATTTAATTGTCTTAACCATTTGGCGCCTGAAGTCTGTTGTTGGGTATAAAACTGGGTTTTTGGTTGACTGGGGTTTGGGCCCTGGTCAAGCAACTACCGCAATCCTTGCCAGGGTGAGGCACAAGCAACCTTAAATTAACCACCCTGTGGTAGTTTGCAAGCAGCAGTCATGCTTAACTTAGAGGCAATGTGTTAAGTATTTGTGCAAGTGAAAACATGACACAAAATGGATCACACACCAAGTTAGAAAAATAGAACTTTCTTTAATACATAAAACAAGACCAAAACAACAAAAATCCAATCAGCTGAACTGGAGCTATGCAATTTTAAAGGCTTAGTAAAAATAGCACCAAAAAGCACAAAGCTCCAAATGTGAATATCTGGTCGCACCAGATCAGGACAAAGTCACAAGTTCAGGCTGACCGCCATGAGGCACAGGCCAGATACAGGGGCCCATTTAGGCCCGCTTAACATATTACCTTAAATCTTGGTTTGCGGAGCATTGTGAGCATCTGTGTTGAAGATGCGTTGTGCTGCCAAGGCGATTCATCTGTTCTGAGATGGGGCATGGCTGCAATGCAAGGACCTGCATTGCCGTCCAGAATCCAGTCCAGCAGAGTGGCAGTCATTGTAGCAGCAAAACAGTCGTTCTTTGTGGCAGAGTATCCACTGGCCCAGAAGTGTACTGAAGTGGTGGTGTCTGAGGTGCAGAATTTATACCCAGTTGTGCCTTTGAAGTGGAGGAGAAACTTCTAGAGGTTTCCCTTTGAAGTCCCCAGGCATCCTGGCTCCAAACTAACTACAGAAAGTCTGCAGCCCTTTGTGTACAGGCAGGACACAGCCTTCTTAGGTATAAGTGGGGCTGTGCCCAGCTTCTACCTCCCATCCTGCCAGTGATGGTCCATCCAGGCACATCTGAGTTCCCTATTGTGTGTGGCTGTCTAGGAGGAAAACACAAAGCCCAACTGTCCGCTACACCCAGTCATGTGACCAGAGACAGGCTACAGGCACTAAATGGCTAAGGGAGGAAAATGACATTTTTCTAAAAGTTTCAAAACTAATTTAAAATCCAACACCATAAGTTAGTATTTTAAATTAGGATTCCAGAGCCACTAAACATGAACTGGTTACCTATTCCCGTTTGGAAATTACACTTATAAAATGTAACAAATGAACTCCAATGTTATCCTATGGGAGAGGTAGGTCTTGCAGCTGTGAAAAACGAATTTAAGAGTTTTCACTACCAGGATATGTAAAACTTAAAATTACATGGTGTGCCCTTTAAATATACTACACCCTCCCCTCCTGGCTGTCCAGGGCCTACCTGAGGGTGGCATATGTATAAAAAGGGAAGGTTTAAACCTGGCAGAAGTTTATCTTGCCAGGTCGACATGGCAGTTAAACAAAACATATACAGTCTGCAGAGGCAAGCCTGGGCCATGTTTGAAAGCGCTTGTTAGATGGGTGGCACAGTCAGTGCTGCAAGCATACTGGTATTACTTAATTTACAGGCCCTGGGCACATGTAGTGCCACTTTCCTATGGTCGTACGAGTAATTTAAATGTCAATTGGGGATAAGGTAATGTTGCCATATTTTAAGGAGTGAGCACAAGTACTTTAGCACTAGTTAGCAGTGGTAAAGTGTGCACAGTCCTAAAGCCAGCAAAAACGAGATCAGCAAAAAATGGAGAAGGAAGGCAAAACATTGGAGGGAAGAGCACCTAAAGGCTGACAGGTCTAACACATGACTAGGTGTTAGTGGCAGTTGTAATAACAATAATAAAGTGTGCAATTCCAAGGAGAAGGGAAAACTCACCTCACTCAAAATAGAATGTGGTCTTTAGACAACTCTTCTCACTCAGTTGTTATTATCATTCAGCTTTGCATTGACCACATATGCAGACAACACACAAATTGTATCTTTATCAACAGAGGATACAGGAGTGGCGCAGCATTTTTGCGACTGCATGAAAGCAGTTGGACAATGGATTGCAGGCAATTGCCTCAAACTGAATTCATCTAAAATCAAGGAATTGTTGTTCAGCTCCCAGCCGTCCTTTTGGAATACCAACTTGTGGCCTCCTGAGCAGGGCCCTCTACCTACTCCAGTTAACTGTGTTAGGAACCTATGAGTTCTGGTCAATAATAAATTCTCCAACATCGATCAAGCCAATGCTGTCTCTTACGCAGTTTTTTTTGTGTCCTGAAAATGATCAAAAAAATTCTTCCCTTTCTAGCAGGGCATCTTCGGAAAACCATGGTATCTTCTCTTGTAATCTCAAAAATCAATTACTGTAACAGTGTCTATATCAGTACCCATCAGCAGGTCTTGAACAAATTGCAAACTTTACAAAATGCTGCTGCCCGGCTTTTGTATAGAATTCCCAAATACTATTCTGTTTCAAAATTCATTTGTAAACTTCACTGGCTTCCTGTGAGATATAGACTTACATTCAAGGCCCTGTGCACAGTTTTCAAGGCACTGCACGGGATAGACCATGACTTCCTGAGGAAGAGTTTTACCTGGTATGTAGCAGGTAAGTCTCTATGTTCTTCATCTGCCAAACTACTCACTATCCCCAGATTTAGATATGGCAGGTGGGGAGGTAGAGCTTTTGTTTTTGGAGCAGCCAAGGCTTGGAATGATCTCCCCTTATATATCACGTCTCTTCCCAATCTCTTGGCAGTTAGTAAGGCCTTAAAGACTTGGCTCTTCTCTACTGGATAACTGTCATCTTCATTCAGTTTTTTTCATTCAGCTAGTGCCATGACGCCCTATGGGGCAAGCGAGCTCTTTACAAAACTTTTTAACATGACATTATAGGCAATATGGTTGTGGAGCACCTGCGCTCACTCACCAAGCGGTGGCATGCTTCATCAACAGTCTGTGCTCCTCGTAGGGCTGGCGCAGCAATGCCCAATGGGCCCAACAAGGTGGCTCTTTGGCAGAGATCTTTTCCAAATCGCCTACAGAGGCCAGGTCTATCTAGCCCCCATATTATCAAGTAGACTGGCCAACAAAAGTGTGAAATAATTTTAAAATTAACTAAAGATGCCCTCGGAAACTTGTCTTTAATTTTGGGATTATTTATTGAGGTAAAAAATAAAATGCGCCCTTTATGGATATCAATGTTCCTAAAGGTTTGATATTGGTCAACATGTTTCTTGCCTCAAGCCGTCCCCAAAAGGATCAATGGCAATTCATCAGGACCGTGTACAATGCCTAATCTACATAAAGGTTCCCTAAATTTTAAAATGTAAGGGGAACTAAGTGGGTCGTATACTGTAAATATGAATTATACAAAATACCAGTTAGTTGACACCCCCGTTCAGGAGGCTGCCAATACTGCCATGTAAAGCCTATATGGAAACAAACATATAGATAGAAAATGAAAAATAATATACGAATACTAAGTGTTCATTATCCGTGATACACAACATGCGGAAATTCATGCACAAACCAATTGTGCTATTCAACTTAGGTGCAAACAGATATCTGTTTGTTTATATTGGTGTGAAGTTCGTTATTGTGAGACGTTGTGCCTAACAAGAGATATGCATATGAGGTACCACAATCTTTCCCCTGTAAGACTTTCTAAAAGAAAGTCTCACTCAAATCGTTTTCGAGAAGAGGCCCTTGGGAACCCACAGAGGGACAAACCCTAGTCGCTTACCTGGGGGGGGGGGGTCACAAGTCAGGATAAAGAGTTAGCAATTCAAATAAATGAAACTGTGTAGTGAGTTTGGATTAGGGTCCATGGATATTCTCCCCTATGTTAGCCTGACTACACTCGTTACACACAGCACGTTTGTTGTTGTCAAACACAAGGGGGGTGGGAGCTCACTGCTTAACCTCCCAGCACAGTTCACCCCTTAGCATTATGGTAAATGCAGTTCACTTTAAATGCTTACTTAAGTTTTTGCTGAAGTGTTTCACCAAAGTTGGTGCAGGTTAGTGCTGTGAATCTCTAGACACGTGTTTCTGGATATTATCCTTCATCAGTAGAAATAAAAAACAAAATTCATCTGGGGTTGCTGAGAAAGCTGCCACAATCCTCTCAAGTCTCAGTACCTCTCTCTGGCACAAAGGTGCATCTCCAAAAGCTCGTCAGCTCAATGGCTCAAGGGAGTCTTTTCAAACACAAGGGGGATGGGAGCACACTGCTTAACCTCCCAGCACAGTTCACCCCTTAACATTATGGTAAATGTTTGTTGTTATGTCGCGCTATTATTTTAAAACTACTCTGCACATGTTTTTGTTATTCAGCACTTCTTCTTGGGACTCGGTCTGGACATTTCATACAAGGTCTAACAACATTGTGCCCAATTTTTCTCTGTGGTCGGTCACTAACACATTATAACATTTAAACATAACAGAGGGACCTAGCTGCTGTTTCGTAGCATGGCACTTCTTATCATATAAGCTGAGACCTGCCGTTTTGAAAACAGAAAGGAGTATTTCTAGCAGAGGAAAGGTCTCGGGATGAGCGCTCCAGCTCTGCTTAATCTGAGATGCAGATCAGCTAACAGCAAATGTCAGGCATGGGGCCAAGTGCTAATTCCAGAGATCACTGATATATCACTGTGCTCACGTAGTGAGGGTAGGCTTAGATAGATATATCATTTACCATGATAGGGCTTTTCATTGTATACAGTTTATTAGTAATGCTAATTCTCCTCTCCTCGGAACTGCACACTTCATTATTATTAAATATGCATTGGGAGGCAATGTACTGGACTGTTAAACCTCTCTACCCCTCCTATGGATTGATGTCATTAGCACAGCGGATCAGCTGCAGGGCTTTTCGCTGAGAAATTGGGAAAGAAAAGAAATAGGGGTATTGCAACAGGATGATGGATAAGACTCAATTACAGATGTAGTAGGGGTATATCGGTTTTTATTCAGCACATGCTTTGTGACACTCCAATAGAGTCAAACCACCACACGTCGGGAGTGTTCCTTGTTTTGGGGACTGGTTTTCTGGGTTTCAGTTCTCCATACTCAGCTGTGGCATACCCTGGGTATAAAACGACATATGTCTTAGCAGTCAGAATCGTATTACTTTCAAAGCACCCAACACCATAACACTAGTGTGCTTGTCCCAGTCTTAGGATGAGAGAAAAAGTCTCCAAAAAGTGAGTTCTGTTGCTAGCACTGTTTAAACTATACGGCGTTGGTCCAAAGTGTAGATTCCACACAACAACAGTGTGACCAGTAGCAGCACCCCATGATCAATCAATCAATCAGGGAATTGTAAGCGCGCTACTCACCCGTGAGGGTCTCAAGGCGCTGAGGGGGGGGGTCCGCAGATCTGTTTAGCCGAAGAGCCAGGTCTTGAGGGTCTTCCTGAAGGTGTTCAGGGAGAGGGCGCATCTGATGTCTGCCGGTAGCTCGTTCCAGGTCTTGGCTGCAATGTGAGAGAAGGATCTTCCCCCTGCTCTGGCTCTGTGGATGCACGGGGTTTCGGCCAGTGCGAGGTTGGAAGATCGGAGGTTTCTTTTGGGTACGTGGAAGTTGATTCTGTCGTTGAGGTATTTGGGTCCGTTGTTGTGTAGGCATTTGTAGGCGTGAGTGAGGATTTTGAAAGTGACTCTTTTCTCCACGGGGAGCCAGTGGAGACTTCGTAGGTGTTGGCTGATGTGTTCGTGTCGGGGGATGCCGAGGACGAGTCTGGCGGCGGTGTTCTGTATTGTTTGGAGTTTGCAGAGTAGGGCCTTGTTGATGCCGGCGTAGAGTGCGTTTCCAAAGTCCAGTCTGCTGGTGATGAGTGCGTGGGTGACTGTCTTCCTTGACTCAGGGGGGATCCACTTGAAGGTCTTGCGGAGGATGCGGAGGGTGTTAAAGCAGCTGGAGGTTACGGCGTTGACCTGTCGGTTCATGGTGAGTGAATAGTCGAGTACGATGCCGAGGTTCTTGGCATGGTCTGAGGGAGTAGGTGGGCTTGCAAGGGCGGTCAGCCACCAGGTGCTGTCCCATGCAGAAGGGGTGGTACCGAGGACTTCTGTCTTCTCGGCATTGAGCTTCAGGCAGCTATTGGTCATCCAGACTGCGACGTCTTGCATTCCTTTCTGGAAGTTGAGTTTGGCAGTGATGGGGTCTTTGGTGAGGGAGAGGATAAGCTGGGTGTTGTTGGCGTAGGATATGATGTTGAGGCTGTGTTGTCGAATGATGGCTGCGAGGGGGGCCATGTAGATGTTGAAGAGGGTGGGGCTCAGTGATGAACCCTGTGGGACTCCGCAGGTGATTTTCATGGGGTCGGAGAGGAAGGGTGGGAGTCTGATCCTTTGGCTTCTTCCGGTGAGGAATGATCGGATCCAGTCCAGGGCTGTTCCTTGTATGCCTGCGTCGTGTAGTCTGGCAACTAGTGTGCGGTGGGAGATGGTGTCGAAGGCCGCTGATAGGTCGAGTAGGATGAGGGCTGCAGAGTGGCCTTGGTCCAGGAGGGTGCGGATGTCGTCTGTGGCTGCAAGTAGGTCTCTGTGCTGTGGTTGCTTCGGAATCCAGATTGGGACGGGTCGAGGACGGCGTTCTCTTCAATGAATCGTGTCAGTTTCCTGTTGACCGTTTTCTCTGCAACTTTGGCTGCGAAGGGGAGGAGCGAGATGGGCCAATAGTTCTTGAGGTCGGTGGGGTCAGCTGTGGGCTTCTTGAGAAGGGGTCTGACTTCTGCGCGCTTCTAGTCATCTGAGAAGGTGCCTGTTTTGAAGGTGGTGTTGATGGTGCGTTGTAGTTCGGGTGCGATGGCGGCCGCAGCTCTCTGGTAGATGTGAGGGGGCAGGGGTCGGTGGGGGCCCCCGAGTGGATGCTTTTCATGGTTGAGGCGGTGTCTTCGGCCGTGATCGGTGTCCAGTTGGAGATGGTGGGCTGGCTGGTGTTTCTGGGGGGCGGGGGTCCGTCTGTGGCACCTGGTGGATGGTCGATGAAGTTGTCATAGAGGTTTTTGATCTTGAGGTGGAAATAGGTTCCAAGCTTGTCGCAGAGGTCTTGGGATGGTGTGATGTCTGTGGCTTTGCTGCATGGGTTGGTGAATTCCTGAATGACACTGAAAAGTTCCTTGGAGTTGGTGGAGTTGGCCAGGATTTTGTTGTGGATGAAGTTCCTCTGATCTGGTAGTCCGTCAAGGCGTCCTTGTAGGTGGTGTGGTTTTTGGTTGTCTTGGTGTTTCTCCAGTTCTTCTCCAGGCGTCTGCAGGTGCGTCTGGCTTCTTGGAGAGCAGTGGTGAACCAGGCGGCTTTCCTGGGGCGTTGTCTGTCGGGGTTGCGTAGCGGGGCGAGCTCGTCTGCGCAGTTGAAGATCCAGGTGTGGAGTTCTCTGGCTGCGTTGTTTGCATCATTTGCGTCGGGTGCCCAGGTGTGGTTGTCTCGGGTGAGGGTGGAGTTAAGTTGCTCGTCGGTAACCTTGCTCCAGTTCCTTCGAGGTGGGCGTGGGGCTGGTTTGGGTGCCTTGGGTTTGTTGATGGCGAAGTGTACGCAGTGGTGGTCGGTCCATGGCGGATGCGTTGTGTGGCTGAATTGGACGCTGTTTCCTGCCACAAAGATGGGGTCGAGGGTGTGTCCTGCTCTGTGGGTCGGTGTGTTGACGAGTTGTTTAAGTCCGATGCTGGCGAGGTTGTCACGAAGGATAGTGGAGTTGGGGTCGCTGGGGTTGTCGAGGTGGAAGTTCAGGTCTCCAATGAGTATGTAGTTTGCTGAGGCGATGGCGTGGGGTGCGATGAAGTCAGTGATGGTGGTGGCGAAGGGTGTTCGGGGGCCGGGGGGTCTGTAGATGAGGGTTCTTCGGAGTGTGGCTTTGGGGGTGGTCTGGATCTGGAAGTGCAGGTGTTCGGCAGAGGGGAAGGTTTTGCTGGAGGTGGTGAGGCGGAGGGTGCTCTTGTGGGCGATGGCGAGGCCCCCTCCTGGGTGGTTGGGGCGGTCTTTCCTCTGGATCTTGTATCCGTCTGGGATGGCGGTGCTGATGTCGGGGGCGGAGGATGCGTTGGTCCAGGTCTCTGTGAAGAAGGCGATGTCGGGCGAGAGAGAGTCGAGTAGGTTCCAGATTTCCATGGTGTGTTTGTGTACGGAGCGTACGTTGAGGAGGATGCATTTTAGGGTGTCCCCGGTGCTGGCATCGGAGGTGTTGGAGGCCAGGGTGGCGGTGAGGGTCTGGCGGCAGTGGAGGCAGGAGAACTGGCCGTGGGTTGTGTTCGGCGAGGCCTGTTGGCATTCTCTAAGTCTACCAGGGTTGAGTGCGAGGAGGGTGGTGGTGTCGTAGCAATGGGTAGTGGGAGGTCCAGAGTTCCTGGCGCTGGCCGCGGTCGGGTCGCGACGGGCGCAGACGGGCTTGCCTTTGGCGCGCTTTTGGTGCACCGGCGGCGCAACCGCTGCGCAACCGCGCAGCAGCCGCCATTAAGTAGGGGAGGTGGGAGGGAGGAGAGGCTGGGAGGCGGGAGTGGGGGAATTCCAGAGGGGAATTCTGGGGGGGAATTCCAGGGGGGAGGGGCAGCAGCGGCGAAAGGCGAAAGGAACAGGCAGGCACGAGAAAATAAAAACAGTGGTGAAATTAGAGCAAGACACAGATGGGCACAATAACAGTGGCACAACAGGGAAAAATTAAGAAAAAATCGGCTGAGAAAGGTTACGGTGGTTGCAGGCAGTCTGGTCCCAGTTGGAGCAGGCAGCAGGCGCAGGAGCGGGCAGCAGCCTTGAACCTCCCAAGGAGGAGGTCGGGGTCTGGAGGCAAGAGATGGCACAGCGGAGCTGCGGGGAGAGAGTGGACCTTGACCGAGGTATCACATGCAGGCCACTGTAAGTCTGGCCACCACATTACCCTTCCCCAACCCCTGCCGTTCATTTGCCTGAAGCCACAGCTCTGTTCAAAAGCTGCAGCAGTCATGTCCAAGCCGCCTCTCCCCTGGGACTCTGTCTCTGCTTTCTCGAGGGTAGCTGCAGATGTCTCTTTGTCTTGCTGTCCACTCTCCCACCGGGTGCCTCCACTCACATTCTCCTGGTTACCGCTTGGATTTGGAAGAATCCTTCCACTCGCCCAGCTCTCCTTCGAGTCTTCCTGCCTCCTCTCCAGCTGCCTCTTTTTCCCCATGCCACGCTCCTTCTCCAGGTATCCTTTCCACGCCGTTGTCCTCCGGGCCTATACCACCATTGACCTTGTCTCTTCCCCTTTAACCAGATTGGCTGCCTCCTGCTAAACCATTAGAACGTTGCCCTGACGATGATCGCTGGTGCCCCCTGGGTCTAGGTGGCTTCGTAGTTTAGTCAGCTACCTGGGAGATACAGAAGAACCGTAACAGTACCTCCCACCCAGGCATGGCCCATCAGCCCATGAAGAATTAGCAGTCCGACAAAGGAATGCATTGCCCTGTAGCTTCCCAGGGAGGTGGAGGGTCTGAAATGCAAACGGCTAAAGAGCTAAACACCACTGGAGGACTCAGTTATTTTGGTCTTTATTCCTAGACTACCAAATCAGATGGGCATGATCAGTGAGCAACAAGAATCGCTGACCCAGTAAGTAATGCTTCAGAGCATCAACAGCCCACTTAATGGCTAAACATTCTTTCTCAATAGTAGGGTAGTGGAGTTTGCAAGGAAGCAATTTCTTATGGATGAAGGCAATGGGTCTCAAACAATCGTCCTCATCCAGTTGAGCCAGAAAAGCACTGATACCCCTGTCCGAGGCATCAGTCTGAAGCACAAAGAGCCACTCAAAGTTGGAACATATTAAAACAGGGTCCGTGCACAAAGAGGATTTCAGGCACTCAAAACTCTGTTGATGTTCAGTGGTTCACTTCCCAATTTTGTTAGGTCGAGCCCAGAGTAATAGATCAGGTAGTGGAGCAGCTTTCACGTCAAAATGTGGAATAAACCTAAGGAAGTATCTACCAAGCCAAAAAATGAGTGGACTCTCGTTTTATCCTGTGGCCTGAGTAGATCCTGTATTGCCTGTAATTTGTCCCCCTTGGGGATTGATCTTTCCCCTCTGAATGTGATAGCCTAAGTACCGAATAGACGTAGTGGCCAGAGTCCATTTTTTAGGGTTTGAAGTGAGGCCTGTTTCCTGAAGTGTTTGAAACACGGCATTCAAATGAAGGAGGTGTTGTTCCCAATTGGGACTGTATATTACAATGTCGTCCAAGTAGGCGGCGGCATAATCCCGATGAGGTCTCAGTATTATATCCAGGAGCCTTTGAAAAGTGTCTGGTGCCCCGTGTAGCCCAAGAGGCAGAACCCTGAACTGGTAAAGGCTGGTCAGTGTGGAAAAGCAGTTTTTTCTTTGGCTGTTGGTTTCAGAGGTATCTGCCAATAACCCTTCGTTAGGTCGAGGGTAGTGAGGTAAGAGGCTGGCCCTAGGTTCTCAATTAATTCACCCACCCTGGGCATGGGGTGTCAAATTTGGACTTGCTATTCAACTGTCTAAAGTCATGGTAGCCTTAGGCTTTGGCACTAACACTACAGTAGAACACCACACAACTATTAGATGGCTCTATCATACCTTCCTTTACCATGTTGTTTACTTCTGTTTCTACGGCTTCCCTACGTGCTTCTGGAATTCTGTAGGCCCATAATCGGACCACCTGGTTGCCCTTGGTAACTATGTCATGAGAAGTATATGGGATTTGTCCAGGTTTAGTGGAAAACACATCTAAGTATTGGCTGACAAGGTCTTCTATCTGTCTTCTCTGCATGACATCTAGGAAATCCCGCAGTCAAACTTTCTGTCTCTATGGGTTTTCCCCCTCTGGAATGAAGGTAATATTTAGGGGCTGTGAGTTAGTCACAAACATCACCGAGAAACCCTCCCCATCTCTCTTGTTGTCTGTTTCCCACCTCTTGAGGAGATTGAGGTGATAAATCTGGCCACCTTCATTTCAATGGGGCATTGCTAGTTTATAGGTCACTGGAGTGATCTGAGCAATTATCTTATAAGGATCCTACCAACGAGCTAAAAGTTTGTTGTCAAAAGAGGGAAAGAGTACCAACGCCTTGTTCCCCACCTGCAGTTCCTTGGGTTTACTTGTTTTGTTATAGGCTGTTTTCTGTTTCTCCTGTGCTTTCTCCAAATTCTTCCGTACCTCCTCCCAAAGACTATAGACTTTCTCCTTAAGGTTTGTGGCATACTCTAAGAGTCCTAGCCCCTTGTCCTCTTCCTCCTCCCACTGATCCTCTGCCATATCCAGCAGGGCATGGGGTTGTCTCCCAAACACCAACTCAAATGGACTGTACCCAGTTGAGGATTGGACATGGGTTCAGATGGCATATAGGTCTAGGGGAATCTTTCGGTCTCAGTACCTCCCCATTTCTGATACTAATTTTTTTAGAATAGTTTTGATGGTGCGGTTATAACGATTCACAAGGCCATCAGTCTGTGGATGGTATACAGAGGTTCGTATCTGGGTTATACCCAATATAGTACAGATTTGTGTAATTAATTTGGACATGAAAGGTCCCCTGGTCTGTGAGTAATTCCTTGGGGAATCCTACTCTGGAGAAGAACTCAATCATTGCTTGGGCAACCGTAGTCGTGGTCATACTAGATAGTGGGATGGCCTCTGGATATCGCGTTGCATAATCAACAAAGACAAGGATGTACTGATACTCTTGTACAGAGGCCACCAGGGCACCGACCAGATCCATGCCCACTCTGGAGAAAGGGACATCTATGACTGTTAGTGGTCTTAAATGGGCTTTCAGGGTATGTGGTGGGTTGGTAACCTGACACCTCTTACGTGCAGCACAGAATCTTCGTATATCAGAAAAGACCCCATGCCAATTAAATCGCCTGAGCTGTCTTTTTTGCGGCCATAATAGCTGCCACCGGCTTGACCATGTGCCAAGTGTAGGAACTGTTGCCTGAAAGGAAGAGGTACCAACAACTGCCTTACTACATTGTCACCTTTTTTAACTTCTCTGTACAACAGCTCTCTAATGATACTGAAATAGGGGCGTACCTGACCACTGGGATCCATCACTGCCTGTCGCCACGCCTGGGTGAGATTTGGATCTTCCTTCTGAGTGGCTCTGAAACTATGCCCAGTGCCCCCTGTATCAGCTGTGGAAGAAGAAATGAGGGAAGCATTAGAATCCTGCCACTACGTGGAATTTGTTATATAGCCACTTCTCCCAATGTGTGTACTTCCTACGTCTCTTACCTCCTTGTATCTCCACCTCCCGAAAAGGTGCCTCCTTCCACGAAGCTGTTTCAGTTGCAACTCCCTCAGTGGAGTTTAGCAATGATGTAAAATCAGTCCCTATAATCATTTCCTCCACTATGTGAGGTATCGCCCCCCCCTTTTAAACCTCAGGCTGTCCACTCCATAACTGTAGCCACAGGATAGGGCTTAATTACTAATTTGCTTACAACTGTTTCACCTTCCCATTGTTAAGGCTTCACTCTTTCTTTACTTATGACTGAATGACAACAACCTGAATCCACTAGTATGCCACTGTCCTAACCCCATTCACGTCTAGGTGTCTCCTGTATCAACTTGGACTGCCTTCTGCGCAGAGAACTCTTCCCCTAGAATATCCGATATCCATAGGTTCTGCTGTGGCCACTTTCTAGGGACAGTTACGGGCAATGTGACCCCATTCAGTGCAAAGAAAACATTGGTGTCCCTGAGACAAGTCCCTCGCCTGAGGTCTAATCTGTAACTTAGGGTCAGGAAGAGGGCGGGGAAGAGGTTTGGGAGTGGCATTCCTCCAACTGGTGCTTGTAGAGGGACATCCTCTTGTCTGATTGGCCCAAAACTCTGAGGATCTATGAAAGGCACATGCTAGGTCTATGGCCGTGAGGACAGTCGCATTAGGGTGTTGTTTAATCCAGGCCCTCATGGATCGTGGAATGGCCTTCAGGAACTGCTACAACATTATTTTGTTCATGACATCCTCAAGGGTAACCCCGTGTGGCTTAAGCCTAAAGTTTCCCAAGTCCTAAACCCTATATAAGAGTGCCCTGGTATTGTCCTGAGGGTTCCAATTTTCTTTTCAAAATGTTGTCCTATAATACTCAGTATCAAAACCTAGTCGCCCGAGGATAGCCCTCT
Source organism: Calotriton arnoldi (assembly GCA_963921515.1). NCBI lineage: Eukaryota > Metazoa > Chordata > Amphibia > Caudata > Salamandridae > Calotriton > Calotriton arnoldi. Next base: position 462,254 of record CAWUFW010008256.1, read on the forward strand.
TCACCTCTGGGTATGGAATGGTACCTGAAGGGTTCACTGCTTGGTAAGCTCTCTGTAAACTCCCCAAACAGCACAGGTGTAATATACTGACTCCAACGCTCCTGTGGCCAAGTAGCAGAAGTCGCTACTCTTTCAAAATTCATAAAGAGGAAATCTGGATCTTCCCCAGGTTGATATATGACACATTAGGATGTACCTTGGTACTAGCTATTCTGTCAACAAGACGTTGAATAGCCGTATCCTGTATCTGCTGATTACTGCTTATGACATTGGCCTGAGTCTAAAAGGCAGTGTGTAGCTCAACTCTCTCTTGTTGGGCTGCTTAAGGTTTGTTGCACCACCACCAATTGAAGGTGACCCTGTCTCTCAGCCATCTGTTTTATCATGTCCTCCATAGTGATGGGCTGAGAGGTATCCATCTCCTGTTTGGACAGTTTGCCTATCCCACTTCTGGCACCACTGTTACAGGATGATGGATGAGACTCAACGGCAGATGTAGTATGGGTATAACGGTTTTTATTCAGCACATGTTTTGTGACGCTCCCTTAGGGTTGAACCACCACGCGTCAGGCCCACTTCATAGTTTTGGGGACTGGTTTTCTGGGTTTCAGTTCTCAGCCGTAGCACACCCTCAGGGATAAAAGGACATATGTCTTAGCAGTCAGACTCCTATTACTTTCATAGGACCCAACACCATAACACCAATGTGCTTGTCCCAGTCTTAGGACAAGAGTAAAAGTGAGTTCTGTTACTAGCACCGCTTAAACTGTACCGCGTTGGCCCAAAGTGCAGGTTCCACACAACAACAGTGTAACAGGTAGCAGCACCTTGTGATAACATGCAGCCCCACTAAAATCCAAACAGTGTCTCCTGTAAAACTGGCCACCACCTTACCCTTCCTCAACCCCTGCCATCTGCCATTTACTTGCCTGTTCAAGAGCCGCTGCAGTCATGTCCAAGCCGCCTCTACCCTGGGATTCTGCCGCTGCTTCGTCGAGTGTAGCTGCAGATGCCTCCTTATCACGCTGTCCACCTTCCCACTGAATGCTTCCGCTCACGTTCTCCTGGTTACTGCTTGCTTCTGGAAGACTACTTCCTCTCTCCTAGTTCTCCTTTGTGGCTTCCTGCCTCTGTTCCACAGCCACCAATTTTTTCTGCACGCTACACTCCATCTCCTGTTATCCTTTCCACGCCGTTGTCCTCCGGGTCTATGCCGCCATTGGCTCGTCTCTGCCCCCTTTAACAGGATTGGCTGCCTCCTGGAACCTCTAGAACATTGACCTGACGATGATCGCTGGTGCCCCCGGAGTCCGGGTGGCCTTGTTGTTCAGTCGGGTACCCGGGAGATACAGAAGACAGGTCACAGATATGCAATCACTTCTTTTATTGGTTTAAAAATAGTTTTTTATTTGGATTGAATGTTGCAATGGCCCATATTTAGAACATGGATCAACTCCAAGGATAGAGTTACGATGATGACATAGTGACGGCCATTTTAAAAACTCAGTCCATACTGGGGATGATGGAAGTAGCCCACAGAATAGCCTTAATGAAGCTTGAGAGGCATTGTCAGCTTTGACGAAAGATCAGGTCAAAACTGCCCTGCATGGGGCAATCATGACCGAATACTTACGGTTTAATATAGTCCAGAATAGTTTATTGGTAACTAGCACACTGCACATTTTCCTGAAAGATATATCCTTCTGCAGGGATTGGTCCCAGATCACATGGAAATGCTCATGAGACTGACCTATATTAATAATAAACACGGTCATAAAAAAATCAAATGCCCTACTAGTAAAGATCCAGATTGCTGAGAATGTTCTTAGAAGTGCAATACAGATCACTCTTTTTAAAACCCGTTTGGCAGGAATTAATGCTGAAATTAATTAACAAAGAGTTTCTGACGCAATAAAAAATCGCCTAACTGCAAAAAGATTTGAAGCGGTTCAGCCAGGAGAAAGGATACCTCTGTATTAAGGAAGACTATGAGTTGAACCCTCACACAAATATTGACAACAGATCTATGTCCCAGATGAAGAAAGAAAAGTCCTTTGGTTTGTCCTCCAGCTATGAGGAATAGAGTTGCGATGAGGAACGAGGGGGACCACCGAGACATTTCGGGTATCCAATTGACCATTTCCTTAACAACACCATCTAGCTATGTGGTCCCAACTACCTCCCCTTTCTTTCCTCATCAGACAACCACTTTTCCAATACCTTTTTTTAGGAAGCGGACAGGGCATAGGAAGAGGAAGGGAAAATCCCTGGACAGGAATGTGAGATGGCAACTGAAAGAACCACAATGGTGGCCCGGAGCAAGGGGAAGGAAAATAAAACAACTTAGTGGTCAACCTATCATCAAGAGGACTGACGAGCACAGAAGTAGCATAATTTAACAAAGGGCTTGGATTTGTTCAAACACCAAATGAAGACGCCTTTGACTACAATGTGAATTATTAAACTTTTTTCACAAAATTAGACTTTAGGGGGCCGATTCCGATCTCGGCCGGTAGGGCACCGAATCGGATTCGGCTTAACCGGATCCGATTCGGAGCCCTATTTCCCGACCGAGTCGTACGCGCGTCCGGGCGAGCGAGTACGATGCGTGCGCTCGCGAAATCTCCGACCGACTCGTTCGCAGGACCCTACCGCTCCGACCGACTTGCACGGGGACGACGCGCACCTCGCAATGGAGACGTTCCCCGGCCGGGTAAGTACGATGCGCACCTCGACTGCTCCGACCGACTCGCGCAGCCCGGCTCCAAGGAGCTGTCGGAGCCGCACTTTGGGGGTCCGTGTCGGACCCCTGGAGCGTAGGCTTGCGAGTCGCACACAGGGGGACCCATGGGTCCCCCTACACATGCATGTACGGGTGCGACCCGCATCGACGCGAACACGCTGTAGGGGGCGCCCTTGTTCGCGTCGTGCCCATTGAGTCAATGGGAGCCCGTGTACTCGTCGTACGACTGGCTCCCATTGACTTCAATGGGAGTCCGACCAAATCGAGTCCAATAGCATACGTGCGCATTGTACTCGTTCGGTCGGACTGCTAGGGTCCGATTCGGTCGGAAATCTCTCCGGGTCCGGCTCGGTCGGGGAGATTTCCGGCCTGAATCGGAATCGGCCCCTAGGTGTTTATTCATGGAAAGGCACCCAAAGATGATGACAAAAATACTGGCCTGAGTAATCCTTCAACATTTATGCTGCCTAGATCAACCATACCTATTGAAGTACTAACCTTTGAACAGGCTGTCATGGATGACATTCAACAGTTTGACAAACAGCAATCATACAAAAATATCACCTAAACTGAAAGAGAGAGAGACTCTTTCCTCTTTATCTAAAGACAAATCTATCATAATTAATTCAGCAGATAAAGGGGGGGCAGTGGTTATACTGGATATGGGAGACTACAGGTAGTAACGCCCTCCCTGTTGGGAGATGAAATGAACTACAAATTTATCTTCCAGGATCCCATGATCTCCCTTGGCGTTTACATAGTATGGTCTATGAAGCAGAACTCAATGAGTAGATTACCAAGAAGGAGGGGGAGTTTCTAGTGAATCTACATCCCAGGATTCCGTACTTCTACACCTTGCCGAAATTCCACAAAAGGAAGATCCCTCCACCTGTGTGCCTCATAGTCTCTAGAATTTATTCTATCTTAGAACCTCTTTCTAAATTTTGCGATTTCTTTCTACGTCCAGTTGTGCAGAATGCCTACTTTCTTAAAAGATGTACTGAATTTGATTGAAAATATCAATGAGGAGGGTATCACCGACCTTCTGATGACACTGGACATGGAAGCTTTGTACATTAGCAAACCGCAATATGTAGCCCTGAGGGTTATTGAGGAGTTGTTACGCATCACAGATTGGGAATTCCAAACACAGATTGAGTTTTTTATGGATTGTGCAAGCCTGGCATTAAAAAAAACTATTTCCAGTTTGACCAGACCCTGTACATCTAAATTCAATGGACTTCAATGGGCAACACCCTTGCCCCTAGTCTGGCCTGTCTCTACATGTACCAATTTGAGAAAGAGTTTATCCTTTCAGAAACCAATCCTAATCAAACTTAGCTCCGCCTGTGACGCCGGTATATTGATGACTTCTTAATCTTATGGCAGGGGTCTACAGACTGAGTGGTGAGTTCACAACTTGCTTCAGCTATCTTGACCCTTATGTGAAATTCACACATATTATCTCCATTGAAGAGATTTCCATCCTAAACCTTATGATCACGATTGAGGATGGCATCTTAAAAACAAGGACTTTTAAAAAAAAAGATGGATCATAATAGCCTTTTACTATATGGCAGGCATCACCCAAGGTCTTATGCATGAATGTACTTTATGGCCAATTTCTCCACCTTCGGAGGAACTGCAGTAACCTGATTGATTTTGAAGCCCAGTCGGTGGATCTAACGAACAAACTACGAAATCTGAACTACCCTGTGAAGATTATTTGAACGGCATATAAGAGGGCTAAGAATGACAACAGGGATGCTTTACTTGAGAATGTACCTAGAAACACCCAACCAAATTTACTTGCGTCACAACCTTCACCTCAAAATCCAACAAGATCACGAAACTCATCAAGAAAAGGTGGGGTATTCTTGACTCTGGGAAGTTATCTATCCAGGCCCCCCTCTTTTCTTTCAAAAGATCTAGCAATCTGAAAGACATTTTGGTTCCCACAAGACCAGTGAAAGAGGTCATAGACAGCATAATTGCACACCTATGGGGCCTCTCCCTTATCCAGGGTCGTTATGTGTGGTCAGTGCAATGTATGTAATCTTACAGCACAAATGAAGGGGGTTGGTATTGGTTTTCGAGATTAATGGCCATTAACCAAGCAAACAAACCGAAACACGAAGAACTGTATCTACTTAATCACATGCCCATTCTCATTCCGCAATGTGTGAATGGCAACAAGACCTGTCAAGATAAAGATCAACAAGCATAGAAGCAACATTCAATGTGGACAGGCCACCACAAAATTATCCAGCTATTTGATGGCATTCCCACATTTCCCAGACAACATCTTTTGGGAGATCCCTGAAACCTTGAACAGCAATGACAATGTTAAGGAAATACTTTTTTAGAAGGAACAGATATGGGTCTTTCAACTGCATACAAATGCTATAGGACTGAATGGTAAGATACCCTGGGCCCTCCTTGAAAACAAATAAATAATGATGAGATTTTTATGCAGTTCCTTTCATATTAACATGTTGATAGTGGTACCACCACATGATGAATCCCAACCCTGTATGACCTATCTTTTCCTTTATATGCATACAGCTAGATGAATCTGTACCCCATATCTGATTGACAAGTTTTGTTTTTTAGTATCGAGATTTTACTTTCGTAATATCAAATACTATGACCTGGGAGGAGCACTAGCAATTCAGTAAGGTGCAGGGTTCTCTCTTCAGGATGCATTAAGGACAGAAATAATCATTCTCCTCACGCACCACCCCCTTTCTCCCTCCTCTCAAACCTTTGAGATTTTTATGCATTAATAATTTTCTAGAGTAATGCAGATCAAATGCTGGGCAATGATATTCATTTCAATCTCTACTGCTCTGCAAGAGGTTTAATTAATTTCTATGAGAAGACTTTTCCTCACCCTGATTACTATATTGGGGATTCCTTTGTTGAGAATGGTGCTGGATTTTGAAATAATTTTCAAGTGTTACACCGGCAATATGACACCGCTTAACTGAGTAGGTTTAGGTCTAGTTTTCCTGCTTTTGTGACATCTCGACTGTCGAGACTGGGGCCTACTTGCTCGCCGATGCGCCCTCGTCGGATACAGCCTGCAGTTTCGTCCCGCTGTAAACTTATGACTTCCACAAAACAGATTAAGTCCAAACATAGAAATCTTCACTGCAGCTTCGTTCAGAACTCCCCGACGACAACTCCTCCTCCTCAGACACCGCCGGCTGCGTTGCCCCGCTGAACTTTTCCTTCTCAGACATTTTTCCTTGAAATTTCTTCTAAATTCGAAGGTAGCAGAGGTTGGGCCCAATCTACTTTATGTATCCCAACCGCACTCTATCGCGGTCGGCCACTACTTTTGACTTTGCCCTGTTCTCGCGTGACTAGATGTCTGCAGTTGGTGCTTTGATCTTTTAGGTGCTAGAATTTACTAAAAACTTTAAAAAGTCATAACTCTGGTTCCACTTATTGGATTTTTGTCGTTTTGGTGTCAAATAATTTATTACATTTTGCTACATTTTTGTAAAATGGTGTAGGATTTTTCTTATGTTATGTTTTCACTTTATCTTTATTACTGTTTAAGTGATGTATAAATACTTTACACACTCCCTCTAAGTTAAGGCTGACTGCTTTTGTGCCAAGCTACCAGAGGGTTAAGCACAGGGTAATTTAGTGACTTTTTCTTTCTCACCCTGACAAGGATTGTGGCTGTTGCTTGAGTAGAGTTTCACCTCCCTCAACATACAACCCATTTTTTCACACATTTTCAGCACTTGCAAGATTTTCCAGTGTCAGCATTTGGAATTAGGCTTGCTGAGGGAGGAATATTTAAAATGAACCCCGAGGCTATGTGAAAAGTAATTTGGTATTTCAAATGGATGGTTTCCAGCAGCAGTCAATGTTCACTTCAAGATTTTATTAATTTTTATTTTGGTTTAATTTTTTAAGCTCTTGTTCACTAACATAGGCATATTGGCTCTACTGAACTATAAAAGTACTAAAAGTGTATGAAGGAATTACCAAAAAGATGAGTTTTGACAGCCTTTCTAAAATGTAAATAGGACTGAGTGCTCATGATGTCCGGAGGAACAATCACTTATAGATTAACAGGAGAATGTCAGTGCCTTGAAACAGCTGGTATTTACCTTTATCTTTCAAAGCCTAAAAAGACAATGTAAGTCTTTCAGTGGTGCTGAAATTATACAAGGAATCAGTAGTGTAACGGATCAGTCAATTGGTTGATCCCAAGTCATTGCTGATTTCTCGGTTGACCTAACATTTTTGAGGATTCAACCTTCAACAGCGAATGTAAATTCAATCAGTATAGTGTACCATCCTTCGATACCCGCTGCAGCACCAGATTACTTTTTTAGACATCTGACCATTTACAGCAGCTGCTGATAATGTCCTATGATTTTCTAACAAATCCACTTCTCCCTGGGTACTGAAAGGACTAATGCTCAACTTTCAGGATTTTACACATTGTAGACCAGATTCTTTGGGTGCGGATCACTGACAGAATATCGTGGAGCTAAATATCGACCTACAAAAATATCGGTGACAAAATATCGACTACCAGAATATCGAATTCCTATCTACAAACAGGTAAGTACAAAAATATCGAATCCTAAATATCGTTGTAAATAATATAGTTTGTTAAAATATCGACTTTTTTAAATGTCTTAAAATTAATGTACAATTAATGAAATAATAAATATAATTAAGTAAAACATACTTAAAGATACCTAAATAACCTTAAAATTAATAAATAATGAATGTAAGTTAAAAAAAATAAACATGCATTTTTATTTTTTAATACATATATATTAACTTAATAATATTAAAAATAATCAATATTTTTAGTGTTGGATAGCGGGAGGGTAAAATTTACTATTCCCACTCCAGTGAGTGCAACAGTAGGGAAAGCATTGGATAGCGGGAGGGTAAAAATGACTATTCCCACTCTAGTGAGTGCAACAGTAGGGAAAGCGTTGGATAGCGGGAGGGTAAAAATTACTATTCCCACTCCAGTGAGTGGAACAGTAGGGAAAGCGTTGGATAGCGGGAGGGTAAAAATTACTATTCCCACTCCAATGAGTGCAACAGTAGGGAAAGCGTTGGATAGCGGAAGGGTAAAAATTACTATTCCCACACCAGTGAGTGCAACAGTAGGGAAAGCGTTGGATAGCGGGAGGGTAAAAATTACTATTCCCACTCCAGTGAGTGCAACAGTAGGGAAAGCATTGGATACCGGGAGGGTAAAAATTACTATTCCCACTCCAGTGAGTGCAACAGTAGGGAAAGCGTTGGATAGCGGGAGGGTAAAAATGACTATTCCCACTCTAGTGAGTGCAACAGTAGGGAAAGCGTTGGATAGCGGGAGGGTAAAAATTACTATTCCCACTCCAGTGAGTGCAACAGTAGGGAAAGCGTTGGATAGCGGGAGGGTAAAAATTACTATTCCCACTCCAGTGAGTGCAACAGTAGGGAAAGCGTTGGATAGCGGGAGGGTAAAAATTACTATTCCCACTCCAGTGAGTGCAACAGTAGGGAAAGCGTTGGATAGCGGGAGGGTAAAAATTACTATTCCCACTCCAGTGAGTGCAACAGTAGGGAAAGCATTGGATAGCGGGAGGGTAAAAATGACTATTCCCACTCTAGTGAGTGCAACAGTAGGGAAAGCGTTGGATAGCGGGAGGGTAAAAATTACTATTCCCACTCCAGTGAGTGCAACAGTAGGGAAAGCGTTGGATAGCGGGAGGGTAAAAATTACTATTCCCACTCCAATGAGTGCAACAGTAGGGAAAGCGTTGGATAGCGGAAGGGTAAAAATTACTATTCCCACACCAGTGAGTGCAACAGTAGGGAAAGCGTTGGATAGCGGGAGGGTAAAAATTACTATTCCCACTCCAGTGAGTGCAACAGTAGGGAAAGCGTTGGATACCGGGTGGTTAAAAATTACTATTCCCACTCCAGTGAGTGCAACAGTAGGGAAAGCGTTGGATAGCGGGAGGGTAAAAATTACTATTTCCACTCCAGTGAGTGCAACAGTAGAGAAAGCGTTGGATAGCGGGAGGGTAAAATTACTATTCCCACTCCAGTGAGTACAACAGTAGGGAAAGCGTTGGATAGCGGGAATGTAAAAAATACTATTCCCACTCCAGTGAGTGCAACAGTAGGGAAAGCGTTGGATAGCGGGAGGGTAAAAATTACTATTCCCACTCCAGTGAGTGCAACAGTAGGGAAAGTGTTGAATAGCGGTAAGGTAAAAATTACTATTCCCACTCCAGTGAGTGCAACAGTAGGGAAAGTGTTGGATAGCGGGTGGGTAAAAATTACTATTCCCACTCCAGTGAGTGCAAGAGTAGGGAAAGCGTTGGATAGCGGGAGGGTAAAAATTACTATTCCCACTCCAGTGAGTGCAACAGTAGGGAAAGCATTGGATAGCGGGAGGGTAAAAATGACTATTCCCACTCTAGTGAGTGCAACAGTAGGGAAAGCGTTGGATAGCGGGAGGGTAAAAATTACTATTCCCACTCCAGTGAGTGCAACAGTAGGGAAAGCGTTGGATAGCGGGAGGGTAAAATTACTATTCCCACTCCAGTGAGTGCAACAGTAGGGAAAGCGTTGGATAGCGGGAGGGTAAAAATTACTATTCCCACTCCAGTGAGTGCAACAGTAGGGAAAGCGTTGGATAGCGGGAGGGTAAAAATTACTATTCCCACTCCAGTGAGTGCAACAGTAGGGAAAGCGTTGGATAGCGGGAGGGTAAAAATGACTATTCCCACTCTAGTGAGTGCAACAGTAGGGAAAGCGTTGGATAGCGGGAGGGTAAAAATTACTATTCCCACTCCAGTGAGTGCAACAGTAGGGAAAGCGTTGGATAGCGGGAGGGTAAAAATTACTATTCCCACTCCAATGAGTGCAACAGTAGGGAAAGCGTTGGATAGCGGAAGGGTAAAAATTACTATTCCCACACCAGTGAGTGCAACAGTAGGGAAAGCGTTGGATAGCGGGAGGGTAAAATTACTATTCCCACTCCAGTGAGTGCAACAGTAGGGAAAGCGTTGGATACCGGGTGGTTAAAAATTACTATTCCCACTCCAGTGAGTGCAACAGTAGGGAAAGCGTTGGATAGCGGGAGGGTAAAATTACTATTTCCACTCCAGTGAGTGCAACAGTAGAGAAAGCGTTGGATAGCGGGAGGGTAAAATTACTATTCCCACTCCAGTGAGTACAACAGTAGGGAAAGCGTTGGATAGCGGGAATGTAAAAAATACTATTCCCACTCCAGTGAGTGCAACAGTAGGGAAAGCGTTGGATAGCGGGAGGGTAAAAATTACTATTCCCACTCCAGTGAGTGCAACAGTAGGGAAAGTGTTGAATAGCGGTAAGGTAAAAATTACTATTCCCACTCCAGTGAGTGCAACAGTAGGGAAAGTGTTGGATAGCGGGTGGGTAAAATTACTATTCCCACTCCAGTGAGTGCAAGAGTAGGGAAAGCGTTGGATAGCGAGAGGGTAAAAATTACTATTCCCACTCCAGTGAGTGCAACAGTAAGGAAAATGTTGGATAGCTTAGGGGAATTATTTAATATACCCACTCCTGCAGTATAATTAACATTAATTAACAATTAATTATTTTGAAAAAATTAATTTACCTCCCACCATTTTCCCCTACAAACATCACCTACAATATTGTAACATATTAATAAATTAACATAATTAATTAACAATTAATTAATTATCTAATTACAATCAACAATATAATTAATTAACATATTTACAAAATAATTGTTAATAATTAATATCTAATTAATTACTAATTAATAAAAGAATACACAATTAACATAATTACAAATTAATTATTACTTGTTATTAATCAATTAATAATACATTAATTAACAATTTAAATTATTAAATATTAATTTATTAAGTAATAAAATAATTAATTAATTAATTTCAATTAAATTACTTCCCACCCTATTCCCCTATAAACCCACAACCCACTACAGAATTAAATTATGCAAAAAAATTAACATATAATTAATTAATTCTAAATAATGCTAAAAATATATATTATAATTAAATTACTTCCCACCCTATTCCCCTATAAACCCACAACCCGCTACAGAATTAAATTACGCAAAAAAATTAACATATAATTAATTAATTCTAAATAATGCTAAAAATATATATTATAATTAAATTACTTCCCACCCTATTCCCCTATAAACCCACAACCTGCTACAGAATTAAATTACAAAAAAATTAATTAACATAAAATTCATTACAGTTACAAAATTCAAACATACATTACAAAAATAATACATACTTTTAACACATATACTAACACTTAAAACACTAAAAAAAATCGATATTACTAACTTCGACATTGTGGAACTCGATATTTCTTACCTGCATTTCGATATTCTGCACCACTATATTTTTGCAATTCAATATTCTGTCCATTCGATATCAAAAACTTGATATTCTGTCCAGTCGATATTTTTTTTCCGATATTGTCAGTAGTTACCCTTTGGGTGCCTCTCAGAAAATCTACACCTTTATTCATTACAAATTATAATTATGATTCCTATATTGTGTTGTATCTGTGTACTATAATTGAAAAGCATGGCTTTCATGTGAATAATTCAGTATAAATATGGACTGATTTCCTTTTTTAGTTTTTCTGCTGCAAGGAGTTTCAAAATCTGTTCGAGTCCCTTTTTCGTGAACAAAATGAAGTGCGAGAAAAGGATGGCATTGCCTTAATCTCCATTGCTCCTCACCCACCCCATGGCAGTGCACTAGAAAGACAGATGTCGAAGGAAAGAGCAGCACAACGGTAATTTCACTTGAAGCTTTTTGTATGTTTTTGTATGTTTACATGCACACATCCTTATTTAAAACACATCCTTTTTTTTTAATTAAAAAATTTGGGGGAGAGGGTGGGGTGGTCGACCTTGAAGTTGGGGAACCGGGTTCGAGTTGCGGCAGGGATGCTCAAAATCCTGTGATTCTGGGCAAATCACTTAATCTCCCCGTGTCTAAGAAATCAAGCATTTGCAATGCAATAGGTCTCGCATTTGCGAGATTATGAGCTATTGGCATTGTAAATGATAATGCCTTTTATTTATGTGTTTAAAAAACCTGCAATAATAAAAGGCATTGTCATTTACAATACCAATAGGTCACATTTTCGAAAATGCGAGACCTATTGCATTGCAAATGCTTGTTTAATGCTCTCACCAGAGACCACGCTGTTGAGCGATTTCAAGAGCCTGTGACATTTACTTTGCATACGAAGAGTATATATGCAGGTGTGTGCTTAGTTTTGGATTCATAGGCTAGTTTATTCGACCCTGTTATTTTAATACAATAACTGATAGGTTACGTGTTTAATATTCTGTGGCTTCGTGTCCCATTTGCCATATTTCTGTAAGAGTGGCAAAGGCTTAAAATGATTTCCACGTTGATGTTAGCAGGGTTGTGATAACTTCTTTCTAGTCATTAAAAGAAAGCTAGTCCAAAACATCTTGTGTTACAGCAGAGGGCGAGTGTTTATGTTAGTTCATGTGCAGGAACATTTGCCTTTTTTCCTTAACAATGCGGAAATAAATTATATTAGAACTGCCGTGTAGTTCCTATAAACCTATATAGGATCTGCACGTTTAGACAACACAGACTATGGGATTGGTGTTTAGACTGATTCCAGACACCCCCACCGAGTATGTTCGCCTGTATACCAGCTAGCTCACAGTGCCACTAGAAACCCCACTTACCAAGGAGAGAAGTTCTTGGCAACTATCGAACATGGCAACTCTGTCCCATCAGGGATCGTGGAAACAGTGCGATACTTTCGCTCAGTCACTCGTGCTCACTTTGTCTCAGAGAGATACACAGAATAAACGGTGGGGATGTTTTTCAATAATAATTTATTGAACCAACGTCATTCTAGTGTAAAATAGGTGTGCTGAAACAACCATAAGACAGAAACAGATATAAATGATTATAAGCACCAACAAAGTAAAAGGATTGTAGATTTCTACCATAGTGCTAAAACGATGAATGCAGGCAGGTATAAAAATACATGACAATAAAATGCGTACTCCTACGATGCGACTCTAACTAGATGTACCTAACTGTACCTAGCATGTATGTAAGTGTAAAGCCAAGAATCCCTCTAGGATGAAGTCAACCCCATTACCTGAAGTGAGAGACTGTGGGACCCCGTCTTGGTCTCGAGATGGACACCCCGCGAGGGATGTCAGACCGCTGCGAGCTGGAGTGTTTCTCCGTGCAGGAACCTCAGCGTCTCGCATCAGTGGGTCAGCATGGAAGTCCTTTTTCTCCTCTCCCTGCCTCAGCAAAGATGTGGTGTATATATACCTAAAGTGGTACCCTCAGGGGTTCAACTTTGCTGTGTCATGTTGGACTTAAGATGACGGAAAGAATTACCCTTATACATAGTTTTTATGCAGGAGATGGTAGTCCTGCTGAGTTTCCAAGAATCCTCATGCATAATGGATAAGGCTAGTTTTCAGGGAAAACCCTACATCCTGTAAGCAGTATCTTAACTAGGTAAAAGGTCACTCCCTAGAACCGTTATGTAGTGCAATGGCAGGGGAAATATAGGTGAGAGGTTAGGTTGCTACCTGAGCCTATATTGGGGTACCTATATGGAACATAACAGAACAAACGTTAGCTTCTAATAACAATTGGATCGCTAATTAGTTAGAGAGCTGTGAATGCAGAATTACAGAAGTTGGCCCCCGAAAGCTGCGATTAAAAAATGTAAGAATGTCTCTTGTAGCCAGCTCAGCGCCGAGACCAGTGCCAAACAGATGCACAGGCTGCACCCGGCCCGCCTGCATGCACACAGTTAACAAGACTGGTGGCCGCAGGAGGGGTCGGTACAATGCCAGCACCCACTCCTGCTGCCCCGAGGCTTCATGCCCCCAGAAAACGTAAAGTAGGACACTGCAAGAAAACAGACAGTTACGGTCCCCCTGTCCACTTCGTGCACAGAACCCATGCACAATGTGCGTAAACAAGCCGGTGGTCACAACTTCGCATGAGAAACACTCCTGACCTCCTGCAGTAAGAGAAACTCATAGTGCTGACAGACCATGTACCATGTAACAACCGAAGTAAAAGGGCCAGTCCTCATGGGAGGTTACAAATGAAGACAAGTCGGTAATAAGGAGGGACTAACAAGCCTATTAACGAATCAGAAACCAGCATTTATGAAGGACAATGACACAAGCCAATGAAAAATATGGGCGGAGAGTGAGCAGGCTTCAAGTCCATACTCTAATACAGCATGCCTCGCAAAGCAGCGCATTCGCTGCCCAGGCTCAACCTAAAAATGAATGTGTCCGTCTGTAGCCCAACTGGTGCTCTTGTAAAGTGCTCTGATACCTTCGGGTCTAGTTTGCGCTATATAAAACTCCAAAAAAACCAAAAAAACAGATGTGGACTCTTGTTTTGTTGCTTGGGCTTTCAGGTAGGTGCTGCAGAACTCTTCTAAGTTCACCTGATAATGAGCAGCAAGTTGTTTTGAAATATCAGGATGAACGCAGGGACACTTCTTTCCTTTGAGGCTCCTTTGCGAATTCCTTCAACTTCTCTCTTTTTCTGTCATTGACTATCAGTCTAATAGTAAGTAGTCTTTTTAGGTCTGGCTAAAAAGAGCCTTAAATCACATGTTCGTGTAATGCATCTGCAAAAAAGGTGTTCCGCACAAATGCTTTTGACTTCAGAATAGAGCTGTTCAGAAGCTGGTATTCATTCTTAGCATGCAAGCTGCATGATGGTACTGGATAGGAAAATAGAACAAGCACTGGCACAGCCAATAGAACTAGTGTTTGCCACCAGTCTGTAGACTTTGTCTGTACTTGTTTTGTTTTGTCATGGTTTTTGCAAACTGTTATTGTTTGGGAAGCTGACCGGTACATTGGAAAAAAGCAAACATGTTTTGTTGGTCTGAAAAAGGCACACATTGATATAATAGTCCCTGGCAATTAAGGGAACTTCTTTGTGTGTGTATGTGCTCCTCGTGAAAGTGCAGAATGCCATCACTCACAGTGAGGTTAGCCAATGGCTGAAGTGGGCTGACTCTTTGCCCCATACTGTATGCTGTAGAGGGAGAAGAAAATGTGAATGACTCAATACCAGATCAATGGATGAAGAGAGCTAGCTGAAAGTTCCTCTAATGAAGTATTTTATACATAACATTTTAGCAAAATCAAAAGGTCTTCACTATCGCCAGACCTAAAAATGTCCCTGGTGCTCAGGGAGAAAACCTTATCCATGTCACTGGCATTTTATTTTTTCTAGTGAAAAAAACTCTGTTTCGAGGAATTTGCTTGGCAGAATAAAAAAGAATGCCAAGTGGGCAGGGACAGCATGGCGGTCCATTAAGGATTCAGCTTTGTTTAAAGTCTGTCAGCCACTCTAGTAGATGCACTTTCAGCAAAGAGATCCCATTCAGGGATTTCTAAATGGGGCAGGTAGTCCTCTGTTGCGGGGATATTAGGAAAGGGCCTCAGCTAACATGACAGACTGATGGGCTGCCCAAAAAGTGCTAAATGAACGCCTGTCAATTTGTGCTGCTGTGAGCTGGCAATAAAGGAGATTGGCATAATGTTAGCCTCCGTGTCATGCCATAAAATCAATTACTTATCTTTCTGGGAAGTAAACACCTACTCATGGAGCTTACGATAACCTAGAATCACAGTTTACATACATCTTCGTCAGTCATTGTGCAATAAGTATATCAAACCGTGCAGAAAGGATAAATAGAAGGTGTTTTCTTTCCACTGGCATCCACAGGGACGACACCATAATGTATTTAATATGCCTTTAGAGTCCCAAAGAAAACCTGCTCAGGGTCAAAAATGTATTGTGGGCTATCTGACCCATATAGACCCCGCCCACATAT
Organism: Calotriton arnoldi; assembly: GCA_963921515.1. Taxonomy (NCBI): domain Eukaryota; kingdom Metazoa; phylum Chordata; class Amphibia; order Caudata; family Salamandridae; genus Calotriton; species Calotriton arnoldi. The sequence continues at coordinate 477,927 of CAWUFW010008256.1, forward strand.
TACCCCTGGCCCTGACCAAAGCCTTCAGGGAGGGCCCACAAATATTTAAAAAAATTCTAAAAGGATTGCTAATACTCCATGCGTGAAGTATGTGCTTTGCACTTCTGGATGGTTGGACACAATATGACATTTGACCCCTTAAAAAGACAGAGATCACTTCTATGTTCTCAGGTTACTGCTTTGAATCAAACCATGTTACGTTTTATTCATCACTAATAACTGTCTTCCCATCCTAATGCAATTCTATCTCCAAGAAGTGGGGATGTCACTGGATTTGGGCATTTCTTTTGTCTCTGATTTTGTATCTGGGAGGCAGCTACCCCACTTTGAACAGGCAGTACAAGTCTGAGCTGAGACATTTGCGACTTGCGTCTCTGACTTACGCCTGGAACTTTAGTGGATTAGAGTAACGGGGCATTTTTCCTTTGCGAAATCACAGTGCTTATGATGACTTTAAGGTTGCATTAATGGAATTGTATAGTAGTGTACTGGAGATTGTTCGTACAGCATAGTATATGCAACAAGGGATGCCTACATGCATGATTTATTGCAAAAGCTGATTTTTCTTGGAGACAAGGGGCCAGATTTATTAAGAACTTGTGTTGCCCTTGCGTCACAAAAAGCGACACAAGGCAACGCAAGCCCTTGAGTCAGATTTTCTAGGACACGCAGAGCCACCTTGCGTGGCTCTTTGTGGCGTAGTAAATCTGGAGAAACGCAAGGCAGCATAAGTCGCTGCCTTGCAGTACTCTGCGTTGGGAAGGTGTTCCGTGGGTAGTGAGTGGAGCGTGAGTGTTCCCATGCACTCACCTATGGATTTTGGTACATTGCCAGATTTACTAACACTAGTAAACCTGGGAATGCATCAAAATGTGACGCATTCCCAGGTGAGGTTTAACAAGGAGAAATATCATTTTTTCTCCTCGTTATTTCCTCTTTCTATGTGTGCTGCTTTCTGCAGCCTAAATAGAAAGAGGAAAATGCCTCAAAGGATTGTTTTTGTGAAAGAGTGTGTCCCTTCCTGCACAAAAACAATTCTACCGGTAACGCAGACACCCTTGCACCATGGCGCAAGGGTGCCTGCATTAGCACTAGGCTGCACTCAGTGCGCCGTTGCAGAGGGAGAGCGGGAATGCGCCATATCTAATCAATATGATGCATTACTGCCATTTCCATTTGACACAGTGCAGGGTAGCAAGTTATCTTGCTGCGTTTCATTGCATTGCATTAAGTCTATCAAGTTTATCAAATAAGTGATACTGGTTGCCAGAGTTCCATAGTTTTGGTGCAAGCATAGTGAATTGTCTTCCATTCGCTATGAATTCCTTTGCAGTTGGGAAATATTGGCCGGAATGGGTCTTTGGGTCCTAGCGGATCTCTACATCTGTTGAGACATTTATGTCCATCTCCTAGCCCCCTTTTGGCTGAGTGGCTGGTGTACATTGACTGCATATGGTCAGGTATTTACAAAGCCTTATGGACTGTGCGGTAAAATCTATAAGCATGCACTGTATGAATGAATGAATGTGACTTATAGAGCGCAAACTCATGCCTGAGGGCGTCTTGGTGCTATAGAAACGGGTATAGCTACAAAGCTGTTAGCAGATGCTCAGGTGTCTCCTAGTCCTGTGAAAAGAGCCAAGTCTTCAAGGCCATTCTGAAAGCGAGTAGAGAGGTAGCAGCTTTTAGTGTCAGTGGTAGGCTATTCCAGAGCACAGCTGTGGTCCTGAAGAAACTCTTCCCACCCCAGGTTGTCCTCCTAAAAGAGGGGACAGTCAAGTTCATGGCAGAGCCTGAGCGAAGCGTCCTCCCTAGGACTTACCATTTAAGCTTCTCCTTGGAACGGACTGACCCCAGTCCATGTAGTGATTTATAGGCCAGACAAAGAGCCTTGAACCTGACACATTGTCTGACTGGTAGCCAATGGAGATTCCTGATGGCTCCTCTAGCAGATTCATATTTAGGGATTTTAAAAAGGAAGCATGCAGCTGCGTTCTGCAGAGTCTGAAGCCTCTTCAGGGGGTCTGATGCAAGGTTAAGATAGAAGCTGTTACAGTAATCGATCCTTGAGAGTCCCAGTGCAATGATTACTGTTCTCAGAAGCTCAGGTGGCAGGAATTTTTCAATCAAAATGAGGCGGATGTGATTTTGTTCACTTGTCTTTAAGCTTCAGCTCTTTGTCTAACAGAAAACTAAGATTTTTTACTTTGCTTGTAGGTTCAGGAAGTGGGCCCAACTCAGGCGGCCACCATTCTGGATTCCAGAATGAGGGGTTGTTGCCAACAATGATGACCTCAGTTTTTGCGGCATTCAGTTTAAGACAATTGTTGTCCATCCAATTGCTCACACTTCTCATACAGGTCCTAAGGCAGAGCCAAGGCTGATTTCGGATTTTGCTAGTGACACCACAATTTGAGTGTCGTCAGCATATGATGCTAAGGAGAAGCCAGATTTTTTTATAAGTGTCGCCAGCGGTGTGACAAAGAGATTGAACAGTGTTGGACTCAATGCCGAGCCCTGGGGAACTCCACAGGGCAGGTAGAAAGGCCTAGATGTGAATTTGCCCAACGACACACTTTGTTGTCTGTTGGCAAGGAAGGATTGGAGAAGATCTAATGCTGTATCCTCTATCCCCAAACTCTGCATACAGTCAACCAGGATCTCACTGTAGGCTGATATTAGCCATTGTAAAGAAAGGTACAGTGAAATACATTATTAAATCACTTGAATAGTGCTGACACCCCACAATATAACATTGTAGGTCTACATTTAGGGAACCGAAATCGTTGCTCTCTATTAAAAGAAGAAAAAAACTACAACCCACTTTTCCAATTGTAGCACCATCTTAGTCATTTTTTTCATTCCATTGGTTGCTACTTTGTCAGTTATGTAGACACTTTACTTAAGGCCTTCGGGCTACCGAAAGTGCAGTTATTGCTATAAACCACCATTACAGCTCTGGTATGTTGGCAACAATCTATTTACTTTCACTGTTTGAGTACAAACAGCAAGTATAGGTACAAATAGCCGTGCAATTGCTGGTACTGTGTGGTTTGTTGGGAAAATCGGAGTAACCCTGACAGTTCCAGTCTTGAGTTTCCCTCAACCCGTTGGTGCCATAGGAGGAAAGCTGGTCTCAAATTGCCTGTTGAAGACTGGATGCCAGTTTGAGGTGGAAGAGGGAGTATGGAGGAGGGGGGGTTGTCATTAATGCAATAACTCTGCAAACCTGCTGGCCAGGTCTCAGAGAGAATTTATGAGAGTCAAGGAAAGCCTGGGCTTATGTGCAGTGTGGTCAGTATTGTCATTGCTAAAGTAACCACCTCTCCCTTTAACGAGCATTCATTCTTTATCAGGAGAACACTTGCTCTGGCACATGGTAGGCTGTGATTAGAATCCTAGCATGTGGTGACATCCTTTTGGAACAGGAAACACCTTTTTATCAGCCATATCAACCAGAAGCATTAAGTATGAAATGTAAAAAACAGAAAGGATCAAAACTTTGCTAGTACACAGCCTTACTGTTTGTGCTGCAAGGGCACAGGTGAATTAAAGTAAGCAACATTGAGCTGCAAAAATTAACAAATTATGTTGCCTGAGTCTACAATATGGATAGGCGTCAGCAGCTAGATGACTTTTAGGAAACTGAATAAGATACCCAAAAGGCCCTAAAGGGACAGAACACGAAAATGCAACTTCTCAAGAAGGAGAGAAGCACATGCTGCTGTGTAATCCCTAGATTTATTTGGGTCACACAAGGTAGATGTCCAAAGGCCAGAAGGAAATGGTGACCTTTTTTAGAAAAGAAACCCTGACAGTTGTCTGTTATCCCTCAGCATTACGGTATACTCTTATGGAAAGTAGTGCTAGGAGTAAGACAAAACTTGTCAGAGAATCTCTTATCCACAGGTGAAATTCAAAGTTCCACACCAAAATCAGTGCACACAAACGTTATTAGTTTATATGATTGTTTATTGTACTTTATTCTTCTGCAAGTAAGAATGACGGTAAAGATAAATAAAATATCAAATCGTATATACAAAAGGGCAAAGTTAGATATGTTCCGGTCATATTCAATTATGCATGGAAAATCAATTAGTCTATTCCCTACCAATGTTATAACCTGCTGATTAACAGCCTATTTATATTAGTTTATTTTATGTTGAGCCATGTAAAGTTTGCCTGCATACCTTCCACTGTTTCAGGCCTGAGGCCGGAAGTCCATATTTCAGCATCCTTCCAGCATGGACGTTGATTCACCAAAATGACAGGGGTAACGGAAGTGATGTTACTTGCCCTTTGACCCCCAGATAATGCCACAGGAAATGGCATCACAAGACCTATAACCTTGTGACATCACAGCAGCCGGGAACACGGGAGACTGAAATAGGTTGTAGCGGGTCCACCGTCTTGATGAAAGTGTGACTACAGACGGTACCCCTCCCGGGCCCTGATACGCTGCCAAACACTCCATTTTAGTGTTCCCTCAAGTGGGGTCGTAAGTATCGACACCACTCAATTTTTCCAACACACCTTAGCGCGTGTGCTGAGTATTCACTATTTACGTGGCCAGATTTTGCCACTCACTCACATTTTTCACACGGTCCTGATGAAAGCCCAATTTATCCCTTTTTTTCTGGGCTGAAACATGTAGGCCTACTACAGACAACTACGAGTAAAATCACTCTTTTAGTTGCGCTCTTGGATTTTAACATATCCTGGGCCGCCACAAATAAACACATTTGGCAAGGATTCCCAGAGATATTTTGAACCTGCACATTATCACATCACACCAGCTCCGCTGTAATCAGGCGTCGTAGCACAACCGGGGGGCACTCGGCCACCCGGTTGGGACCCCAATGATGAAGCATGACACCAACCAGGTGGGTGTGTGAGGGGTCTTTTAATAAAACCTAATGGTTCTTCGGCACTGTTTACTATTACAGTGAGTCCAAAACCTTTTTCTTATCTAGTGGGTACGTCCACATTGTTTGTACACATCACAGAAAGTGCCATCACGTAACCTTTGACACCTCCCCCTGTTACATCACTAGACGTGACATCACATGACCTTTACCTTGGTGCCATCACTGGAAGTGACATATCTGACCTTTGGTTAGTTAAGCCACACAAAACAGTTGGAAAATCTCTAACGAATACAAATGAAGTAATCTGTACACAAACATACATTTTTCCAATCCTATTGAAATGCTCCCACATACAGTGCCAGTACCAAACAATATCTTCAGATACAGGCTGAAATAATGCAGCCTCAGGTAAGAAGCTCTTAAATAGTGTACGGCAATGGAAAATAATCCAAATCACCCAATATCAAGTGAATGTCTTGTATAATGGGAAGGTCAATGGGCATAGAATGACCAGCAGAAGTGCATTTTGGTATCGTGTGTTGTATACTGGGAAGGTCAATGGGCACAGAATGACCAGCAGAAGTGCTATTTGCTATTTGAAATTAGAAACATTCATGTCCCTTTCTCCACTGCCACGATGAGGATGCCACTATTGAACCGAGACCCACCTATCAGGTGCACCCTAATATGGGACCTAATATGCAGCCTAAGTTGTTGTTATAGATGGAGTAATACTAAAGTCAATTAAAAGAAACGTTTTCTCTTTCAAGGTGATCTCAATGTGGTGATAAAGATAAACGAGGCACAGAGAAACTTATTGTCTTAGCATCACACCATTTAGTCAAGTGGGTGAGCTAGGACTGATCCCTGTTTTCCTACTTTCCCTTTGTGCAATTTAGCTAATAGATGTGTATCTCTTTCTTTCCTCAGTTTTACATCAAAGGTAATGATGTGTCTTTAATTCTCTCCCACATTAAAATGCATAAGAGTAATTATTGGTAATGCTTACATTAAAAATATGCAGCGATAAGTGGAGGTGTACGTGGTGCAAACCACATCATGCAAATGTTTCTTCCAGTACACTGCCTTTTGTGCGGTGTCTTGTGGCCTACACAGAATGATAATGTACAGTGGTATAATCTAGCCCATAGCCCACAGTTTTTGAATAGGGGGCGCTCTCTGTCCCCTGATGAAAAACCCTCTCAGGGCCATGAAGCATCACTGCATCTCTTTCATGCTCTAACATCTGTGCTTGCGGCCTATTGGGCGCTGGCTAGCATGGCCCCTCCTGCAATAAATGCACTGGGATATACAACATCAGAGAACAATAGTAAGGCCAGGAGACACTGAAAAGAGGAAACAAATGAGCCTTTGGAATGAAAAGTATTTATCAAGTCATTACATATTTTGTAGTTGGAGATATACTTACATAAGAAAAAAAACATTTTTGATCATAGTAAACGTAAGATTGATGAGGATTGGAATCAGAGTAAGCGACTGGAGACTTTTCAATAAATATTTCATAATCATAAAAAGGGGATGGAATGATATTAGTGTATACTTCTTTGTTTTAGCAAGTTTAGCTCCAAAGTATGAATAGCTTCGGTTATAGTCTATTTTAAATGTAATTGCAAGTTAAGCCCCACTGCTGCAACCCCACAGCCCACCTGCTATAAGCACTGCAATGCTAGGCAGCTTAGGCCACCGTGGCAGAGTGTAAAGAGAACACACCACTGCAGTGCCAAATAACAGGCTGGCCGTGACTCCCCTCCGAAGATCGTGCAGGGTGGACTGCTATTGCCGAGCAACGCAGGTTTACGTGACCACGCACACGTGTCGTTACTCTAAAGAGCTGCGCAGCCTCTCCCCTGCACAACATTTTGTAAATGAAGACTAGACTGGGTGTAGACATGGAGTGCGCGCTCACAGTGCAGCCGAGCTGACCCTACACAACATTTTGTAAATGAAGACTAGACTGGGTGTAGACATGGAGTGCGCGCTCACAGTGCAGCCGAGCTGACCCTCAGAATGCATGAGGAAATAGCAGGGTGAACAAGGAAATGTGATTAGCTGTCAGGGGTCGCAGGCAAAGTAACAGCGGTCGCAACTGGTTGCCTAGGGGTCGCTGACCCCCAATTGACGTCCATGCCCTCCCGCAACTGGTCCATCTGTGTAACCCTGCCTTTATCAATAGTACCTTATATACATTTCTAGTATGTGGTGCTGTATGGAGTGAGGAACAGTCACCTTGGTCTTATCTCTTGTTTTGCTATACATAATAGTGGGCAATAATTCTGTTTATATTATAGGGAGTACACCGAAGCCTGCTGCTACAGTATCACCTCTCCATCCATCGAGATGGAACTTACAAAGTCATTTCTCCTCGTAGCCACATTTCAGCTACAGTGTTTATTAAAGAGCTTTAGGGAGTGGAAAAATCCCTTCTCTGGTAGGTTAATGTGAGCCTCAGAAAGTGTGCCAATTTCAGTGCATATTTTGACCAGTTGCGCAAACTTATTAGGAAACAAGCAGGCCTATTTTGTAGGCTCTATTCTTCCATTACAGATTCCAATACAATTCAGTGCACTAACAATGACCTTGCAAACATACAGCAAGGCCTCTGTTTCATGGCGCATTATAAAAGCACATAGAAAGCCATGCCACACTAGTCAATGGAATGCTGCTGGTAAAAATGCTGCTGCCAATTGGGCGACTGTGTGCATTTAAAAGAAAACATGGTTGCTGCAAATAGTAAGGCAACATTTACTGGACAAAAGGCATTGAGCATCTTGCATGTCTTAGCTGCCACCAAATTGCTGATATTTTTTGGCTCACAAAAGTGCAAGTGAGTATTTATGAGAGTAGCTAATGGGCAAGAGCAAATTTCATATGATAATTTAATTTTGGTGACTGTTACTACAGTCAGTTTTTACCTGCAGGTAATTCATCAGCATTCCCTGTGTCCATACCTAAAGAGTAAACTACTGCCAGGCCCAGTATTTTAAACAAAATGGAACATGGGTCACTTTAAAGGATAATCAACACTATGGAAAGGGCATTGATGTGTGCGCAAAAACATGTGCTTCTACCTTCTTCAGAGCTTTGATGTTTGCAGAGGTGTCCTGCACAGCTTCTGTCAAATCAGTTTCTCTGGCCCACAGATTCGCATCCAGCGGGAATGCCAATGTCAGATTCATCTAGCTTAATAGCACATTTCTTACTGAAACCAGGAGCGCTGAGTCCAGGGGATGCACACAGGTCATCTTTTGAAACCAGAAAAGCCTTTCCAACTTACTAGCAGATTCATCAGTGGCACTGGTTTTGGCTAGCTGGTGGAGTGACCCATGAGCACCAAGATTAATCTGTTACCCAAGAAGTAAAGGTGCCCATACCCATCTCTGGAATAAGGCACCACCATCACTGGTGGTGGGGTACCAGAAATGCCTTTGTCTTTATGCCTACCTTTAAAATACACACTCATTTCTGGTAGCTACAGTAGTTACCTTTTAGTTTCATATGTATCTGTGTCCAGTAAATAGTACCAGAGAGGCTTTCTTCTTTTTTATTCATTCCAAGGTACTACTGCTAAGGGCATTTTGTACCATTGAGAGTAAGAACAGCTGGTGGCACTGACACACAACACTTCTAGTCATGGCATCTGGATTTTGTATAAATCGGGAATGAAAACTGAAATGTTTCTAGGGACATTGACAAACCTTCGGAGCTGCCAAAACTGTTTGCTGTACTTATACCACACCAAGTTCAGCTTTTACTTTGCCAGGCTGTAGTGAAATGTCCAGGTGACAACCTGCACTTCTGATTGTATCATTATGGCAGACCCGGTATGTTTACTAGTGCAAGACACCAATGTCATAAGTCTCCTAACCAAGGCTCCATGTGATATGGTGTCTCTCAACAGTACAGTATTAGACTCTGTTGGGGTGTGGAGGCCACCCAAAGTGATCCTCCTTTTAGCAAGAGTAACTACTGTCCCCATGTCCAGGCTTTGACCCTACTAATGTTTGGTCTCAGCTGATAATAATAGTGTTGTGTAGTTGTTTTCACCTGAACACCAGTGGGGAGACTATATATTTGCTCTCCCTGGTGAATTAGGTAGTATGTCATACCTGCACCCACTTATTTCATCTGATTGCATGTGGAGTATGCCTGCATGTGCGTGGGTAACGTTAGGTGGGCCACCCATTTTGAAGTCCTCTCTCTGTGCATGTAGCTCTTAACGTTGTAGAGTGCTCCTTAGGTTTAGTGGTACTCAGAGTTATTTTTCCTCACTCTGCCTGAATATCCAACTCTGCGACATCAAGTGCACTATCTTTCATTAACCATTATCGAGACGAAGACTCATGGACAATGGCTGGGGAGGGAAGTATGGCCAAGCAGGCATACCCCTCGCAGATAGTTTTAGCAGCCTGCTAACCTGCCCCCCCCTTGGCCTGCGCTTGGTGCTGAAAGCAGAACTGTCTACCTGAGATCGTCAAAAGGAAGGTGGCATTTAGCTACTCATGGTTGCCATAGTATGTTGGCCAACCAGACAGGAAATGTGTTTCACTGTGATTTATTCCCCCTCTGGGACAGACTTTGAACTGAATGGGACAAATGGACTGAGCCAACTATTCCCCAGACCTACCATTAGCTGACCCCTCCTGCCTATCGAGTGTTCATCTTTTACTTCTAGTAACTCTCCATACCAGTGTAGAGAAAGATGAGACCCAGAGACAGAATCAGTGGCTGTCTCTCTTGTAAGGGAAAGTACTATAAACCCTGAGGACTAAGAAGAAAATCTCTGCTGCGACTGCTGTGGCTACTGAAATAACCAGGAGGTGTACTGCACTGTGGGCCACCTTGCTACGAGGAGGTCGGAGACAGAGAGCTGCGAATTGCTGTTAGCATGAGCTGCATTCTGCTTTGTGCACAACCCCTGCAGCTGGGTCCCCAGCAACCCCATCTCTACTAGTGTCTGATGATCAAAAGGGAGGTGCGTGCATACATTCTGTATCACTGCATTTCTAACAGCTCTCATCTTTTCACCGAAACCTCAATCTGTGACAGCAAGAAAGAAGCATTTCTGAGCAGTCCAAGCGTGGAGAGGAGACAGATCAATGAGGCATGTGGCATAAAGCTGAATTTTTTTTTCAAAACATAAGGGAAGCACTAAAAATCCATACAGTGTGAAAAATTCCTTGACCCACTATGGTTTCACCTGAGATCTGTACGTAGCAGACACAATGGTAGTCACACATTTTAAGAACCTACTTTCACATGTTGTAATGAAAGATAGACGAGGGTTACTTCTTCCAAGTAATTTATTCCACAGAACAGGTGAGAGCCAGGCAGCACGGCTTCCAGTCCATGGTCCAGGCAGTAACTGACCTCTGGACTGGAACCCGAGGTGGAACACAGTATAGCATTCCATGCCTCGCTCACACAGAGAACTTAAAGCAATACACAACACATCCCCCCTTATACATAACTAAAATTGAAACCAAAAAAACAGAATAGCTACAACAAAAACAATACAAGTACACAGAGTGCCTAGTAAAAATTGTACATATTAACTATAGCCACATTACATATTCCTTCAACCAACGTGGAAGAGTTCTCTTCCTACTCCTACATGCACCAGCCTCTTGAGTGACTATTACAGGATCATTAATACCTGAGTGTAATTCCTTCATTCCAGATTGCTTCCCTTCCAAGGTTTCCATATCCATACCCCGATTGTCTACACACTTCCCATCATCACTTTCCACCACACCATTCCCCGCAACACTTCCCCCTATTTCCCCTTCCAAAGAAGTTCCTGTTGATGTCCCAGACTCACAAGTGTTTGCGTCAAGAAACTCTTCCATCCATTCAGTTTCTTTCACCCTATTGTCACAAACCAAATCATCACGCAAATCATTCAAATTCTTACCATAACACAACACTATGCTCTTAAGATTCCATACTTTACCGTCTTCCAATCGCACAGCATTGCACAGCAGTTCCACTACCTTAATAGGTGGCCCAAACTGATTTTCACCCTTGGAAACTTTACTAGGTCTTCTCACACGCACTAAATCGCCTACCTTAACGTGCACCTCCTTGACACCCTGAGTCTTATCATAATAACATTTACTCTTATCATGCACCTGCATCAATTTGCTTCTTACTTCCTCCACAGACCATGGTTGTACAGAACTTTCAGATAACCAATCCGGGGAGAATTTACATCTAGGTTTCCTCCCTCTCATGATGACAAAAGGAGACAACCCAGTGGAATCATGGGTGGTGACTCTGTAGGCCCAAACACTCTTCTGTACCTCTAACTTCCAATCTTTCTTTTTCAACATGGCTGCTTGGATGACTCCTTTCAAAACGCGGTTAAAGCGTTCCACAGTGCCGTTCCCACTGGGATTATAAAGCGCTGTGGTTTTATGCTTGACACCCACCCTTCCAAAATATTCCTTGGCACTCCTGGAGGTGAATTGTACTCCGTTGTCACTCAAAACACAAACAGGTAACCCTTCCATGAAAACATCTTATCCAAGAATTTAAGAACAGAACTGGTATCAACCTTCTCCACGATTTTTACCACTGGCCACTTGGAGAACAAATCAATGGCAACTATCCCATATTCCTTGAATTCACCAACAGGACCGAAAATGTCCACTGCCACCATTTCCCATGGACCTTTAGGAATCAATCCCTCGCTCATTGGTGGTTTAAGAGTCTTAAGGGATTTATCAGCATTAGAACACATGATGCACTCCCTCACACATCTTTCCACTGCCTTATCAACGCCAGGCCACCAGAAAATTCCTTTAACAATAGTTTTAGTCCTCACAATCCCAAAATGGCCTACATGGCACAAACCTAACACTTTGTTCCTGAGGCTCTCAGGTGGTATGATTCTGTCGCCCCTCATACCTAAATCTTTATTCACCGACAGTTCCTTCCTAACTTCCCAGAACGGTCTCAAATCAGACGTAATCTCTTCCTTTTTAGGCCAACCCTTGCATAAGTACTCTTTCACCCTTTGTAATTTGACATCCTTAGACTGCTCCTCCATCCACTCAGCCTTCTCAAAAGCTGCTAACCCAGCATCCTGTACAAGTGCAATGTTAAAATCCCCCCCAAGGATCATCGGAGCATTCTTTCATGGGAACTGGCAACCTAGACAGGCAATCAGCAATCACATTATCTTTGCCCGGCACGTACACCAGGCTATAAACAAATTCTTTCATTCTCATCGATATTCTGGCTAACCTAGCTGATGCTGTAGCACTTCCTTCAGTGGTAAGTATTTTTACTAAAGGACGGTGATCAGTGCGGATGATAACACGTTTCCCCCAAACAAAAACTCGGAAATGCTCCAAAGCCCAAGCGCACGCCAAGGCTTCTCTCTCGATAATGGGATATCTACTTTCCATGGGAGACAAGGACCTTGAAGCGCACAAAATTATTGCTTCCTGATTATTCACACTTTTCTGCGATAAAACGGCTCCCAGACCCTTATCACTAGCGTCCGTTGTCAAAATGCATTCCAAATTGGGGTCAAAGCTACTAAGAGCACCAACATTTTGCAATTCACTCTTCACACGTAAAAAATCCACCTCACACTCACTGTTCCACTCAAATTTAGATTTTTTGCACAATAATGCACGCATGTTAGAAACTTTGCTGGCAAAATTTTGAATAAATTTGGCACAATACTCAGCCATTCCCAAGAATGATCTTACCTCCTCCTTGTTAGTTGGAGAAGATGAGCCTACAATTGCATCTACTAAGGCAGGTTTAGGTTTAACCCCTTCCTCACTAATAATATGTCCTAGATAGGACACACTCCTATGTGCAAATTTGCACTTACTAATTTCCACTGTTAGACCAACTTCTTGTAACACACTCAACACCTCTTTAAGTTTGTCATCATGCTCCTGTCTGCATTTGGCGAAGATTAAGATGTCATCTTGAAAGTATCTGACCCCACTTATTTTCCCGAACAATTTGTGCATTAGCCGTTGGAAAACGGCGGCAGCCGAAGCAAGGCCGAAAGGCATGCGTTTGAATTGGTAGCAGCCATATGGTGTTATGAAAGCTGTCAAATTCCTCGATTCTGGTGATAGGACAACCTGATGATAAGCCGCTGAAAGATCCACGGTGGAAAACCAAGTGGCACCCTTGAGCGACGATACCATCTCATTTATCTTGGGCAACGGAAACCTATCAATAACAATATTGTTATTTAAATGGCGCAAATCAATGCACAAACGGATCTTACCATTCCCCTTGCGTGCCACAACCACCGGAGAAACCCATTCCGAACTTTCCACTTCCTCAATCACATCTTTTTCAATTAACCCATCCAACTCTTTTGCTACTTCATCCCTTATCAATATGGGAATAGGCCTCACTTTATGTACCTTGTGTGTGGCATCTTTTTTTAGTACTATAGTGTGTTCAAATCCTTTAAGAGCGCCTAACCTTTCCTTAAAAACTTTTGGAAACATCTTACTCATTTCTTCTTGAAGTCTACCTGAGTCATCAACAATGAGTACTTTCTCCTCACTATTAGGGTCTAAAACAATGTGTAGATTCTTTTGGTCCATCCAACCTAGGACGGAAGGACCAAATTGAGCTACATAAAGTTTCCCTCTCGCCAACCTTCCCTTAAATGAGAACGTTAACCACCTGAATCCCAACATGTTGATCTTCTCTCCCGTAAAACTCATTGGTCTGACATCAGTGGGAATTAATTGCTGGCCTAATTTCTTGACAAATTTTTCTTTCCAAATGTTTTCGTTTACAATAGTGTACGGCGACCCTGAGTCAGCAAAAATCTTTATAGGTATACCACCTATGAACATATCACACACAGGTTTCTCTTTAATCGAGCTTTCCGTGATATTAATCACAAAGTTTCCCTGTAAATTTTTCACACACTCCCATTCAGCATTCTCATCCTCAACATCCACCACAGTAGGAGTGTCATCCTCGCCCAGGTAATTTACATTTCCCTTCTTTCTTCTACACATCTTGCTAAAATGACCAATAAGGCCACAATTGCTACATTTCTTTTTCAACGCTGGGCAATTCTTGCTGAACGCTAAATGGTCTTTGTTGCCACAACGATAGCAATGTCTGTCCTCCGGTTCTTTCCCTCTCCAAGAGCTCCTAGATGATTGATTAAAATTCTTGCTCACAAATTGTTGTGGTTGTCCACGAGTCGAGTTTTGGATTTTAAACACTCCTCCATTATCTTTATTCGATTCCTTAAGTTGAGTAGCGCACCTTCCAGACATCTCAGCCTTCCTTACAATGGCTACTACATCCTCTAAAGGCTCGTCCCCATTTATCCATAATCGATCCTGGATTGCAGAGTTACTGCAGTGCATGACAAGTTGATCTCGTATAAGTTCATCATGCAAACTACCAAACCTGCAGTCAATAGCAAGCTTCTTTAAGTCATCTATGTATTCATCTACTGACTCATCCTTGTTCTGTTTCCTCTGGAAAAATGTATAGCGAATAACACCCATGCAAACCTTTGGCGCAAAGTACTTATCTAAATCTTTTAGGGCTGCTTCAAAAACATTACTATCCCCACTTAAATCCATTTTAGGCATACAAGTATAAGTTTTCAGACCTACACGTCCTAAGGAATGTAGTAGTATTCTCTTCATCTGATCAGCCTTCATTTTCCCAGCCTCATCAACAGCTTTGATGTAGTTAACAAAATACTCTTTCCACTCCAGCCATTCCATTGCTGGGTGTGGTCCTGTTGACCAGAAGGAATGGGGAGGACTGATAGTGAAATTTTGTTGAGCCATGACAAGTCTTATTTAGGGAGAATATAAAAAAACGACTTTTCCTCCACACCAAATAAGTACAAAATAAATATAAATACGTTCACCCAAGATTCTTGTTAAGTTATCCACTTGCAATCAAATGTAGAAGTAAAGCAAGGTCATTTCCCTTCTTTTTTTCTCCTTTTCCTCTTCTTTTTTTTTTTCTTAACAAACTGTACTATGAAGACATCAATAATGTATTAAAATGGCAATAAAACCGATTTGTCCGACATCCTCACCTGTTCTGTGCGTCCCAGAATAATAATGAGGATTCAAAGTCAAAAGTGCTCGGTAAAAAAAAATAAACGCCGCTCCGTGTTGGCCTTCAATTGCTATGGTAACATAGGAAACAAAATGGCCGTCACGTATATGACGCTGCGTGATATCGCGTCAATACGTCAATCTACTTACAGCGCGTTACCGTCATTGACGTAACAGCCGTCCTTGACGATGAGCGCGCACCAAACGGAGACAACACCGAACACTGCCGCCACTCGAAAAATGCGGCCGAACGGCAGTTACGGCCTAGAGACTCCGTTACTAAGTAGGTATAGGGCTTACACAGATTTTTTTCTCCTCCCTTTTTGCCGATGATCCAAGTTGTGAAATAGTCTCCGTATAAGCTTGCCGTATTGAAGTTGTTTTTCCGTATTTCCTTCTTAAGTAATTTCTGTTTCTTCACTTTGCCATAAATAAAAAAATATTTAACGAATTACTTTCCACACGCGTTGGTAACCAGATCGTTGCCAGTTGTTGTAATGAAAGATTGATGAGGGTTACTTCTTCCAAGTAATTTATTCCACAGAACAGGTGAGAGCCAGGCAGCACGGCTTCCAGTCCATGGTCCAGGCAGTAACTGACCTCTGGACTGGAACCCGAGGTGAAACACAGTATAGCATTCCATGCCTCGCTCACACAGAGAACTTAAAGCAATACACATTTTTCACATTTTTCAAAGTCACATAAACCAAAATCACATAGAATGGTGAGCTTGATTGACACTAACTGCAAAATCTTTGGATAACTGGATATATATACCACCTATGCATTTTTCCTTTCTCCTGGTTTTAATTTTAAGTTTCATCACCATTACGTATTGAGAAACTATGTTGAACTGGATTTCCAAGATGGCTCCTGTTTTTGAACAGTATATGGATGCATACAAATACACATAGCATATGGTTGATATGCTGATGCTATATTTAGGGATATTCTCCTTCAGTTATGTGACAAATGTAATATTTTTTACACTGAAGTCTAAATGCAATAACTTGTGTATGTTTTACACTCTAGTTGTTTAAGTTTATAGAATGACGATACTGGGTTCCGAAGTACAAGATGGCGGCCACTATCGTAGTGACTGGTTAGTCCGTTCTCTAGAGCGGGCGGGCATTCACATACTTCCGGCATATTAGGACGGATGCACTTGATGCGTACACGAAAGGCTGATGCTTTCTCTAGGAGTACTCTCCGTTGGATAAGAGATTCTCAAATATATATTAATTACCGGTGAGGACCTAACTGAAGATATAGGTATTGGAGGGATACACAGAGACCCTACTATTGATGAGAACACTGACATTCCCTAAATTCGCTTTTGCCCTGAGGAAGTCGGTGGGTGATGACCCCAAGACGAAACACATGTTGGCTACATTGTTCATCTGGCTGTGATTGTACCCTCTGAAGTGTAATCATGTATTACTGGATGTAAATTTACTGAACAAAGGAATTGGACACTTGGAATTAAAAGAAGAGGTTTCAACAACTACATACTTACGGACTCTTGAACTTTATTGGATATGCTCATGATAAAGACTTTATTATTTACAATATTTGGGGCTTTTTAATCTACAAATTTTGAAACGGGGGGTGGCCGTTTCCCTTTATCCTCTTGAGCACTAAGAGAATCATTGGAATGTTAATTTGCCAAACCATCTTGCGCAGATTCTGACCCAGCCACGCTCACCTCATTAGCAAGTATTTGTGTTTACCCATATTTTCAACAAGAACAGCAAGTCAAAGAAAAATTGTAGATTTCCTGGACTTCACCTCTGTGATCAAATGCTTAACTCGAGAGAAGATGTGGAAGAAATCATCATCATCTGTCCCTATTCAGACACCACATTTCAGACCATCATCGTACAGGGAGGGAAGTTGAGCTAGGAGGTCCACTCAACATGAGGTAAAATAAGAACACTTCCCTGGACATTACTTTTCTGCCTTTACATTACCAATCTCAAAGAAGAGATGTCAAATGCTGTTGAAGATGTCCAGGCCATAGAAATATTTTTGACCCCCTTACTGCTACATGCTGATGATTTGATAAGGATTACTAGAGATCAAAATGCTACCCAGACTCAGCAGAATGCAGAACAAGCCTGCTATGAAGAAATCAACTTGACATTAGGTGTAACTAAATCAAACACTGTGTTCTGTGGATGGCAAAGAGGTATAAGGGAACAGTTATAGTGGTTTATCAGATGTCACAGGAATTGTTGATGTACTTTACTTCAAGTAATCAAGTTAGATGTAGATTCCCAACCAGGAGGCTGTAAGTTTCTTGTTCAATCTCCAGGTCTTTGCTGTCTGGACAACAGTCTGTGTATTTCATTAACTGTGAAACAGGCAAAATCTGGCTGTTTTTTAATTTCACTCGAGAGAAAAATTGGGTTACAAATCCACCTACATTTAGTCTGCATTTGAGAGACTTGTCAATTTCAGGTGTTTCTCATTTTTCATTCAATTTGTGTAGTTCTCCCTTGCAAAATAAAGTCCAGGAAGAACCAGGTGAACTGCCACAAACCAGATAGTCTATGTGGTTAGTGTAATACTCTCAAATTCTTGACTCGCTAGAGAGAAGTACTTAAAATGCATGAACCAGACATTTATGGTTCCTCTGCAGAATCCCTAGTGATCATTCTTCTTCTTTCCCTCTGTTAAAGGTGAAAGTGAATTTCTTTGAATTTTGTTGCTTTTACATACTGCAGAATAACAAAAAAATGCCTGTCTGAAGTCACTGGTGGGTGCACGGGCTGCAGAACAAGAGAGTCACTGGCATCACACCCAGCACGTACCAGTTCACTCACACAGGGAGTATGGGACACACAGCATCCCAAGGAAATCGGAGGAGTTCAGAAATGGGCAGTGAGAAGGTGCAAGAAGTTCTGGTTTTCAATACTTGGGAATACAGTATCCACAAAGCTGTCAAGGAAACCTACTTGTTGGCGGCCATTTCCAAAGCATAATGAATCACAATCCTAATATTTAGAAGAAGACACAGAAGCCAGCCCAGATTATTAAGGCCAAATCTGAGAGTCATTTTGTTTTTGGTGCAGCATTCTGGGGTTAGCACAGTTGTAGTACGGGAATGTTAGGTCCGTAAGATAGAGGCTTTTGGAAGAAACCGTCAATCCTGTCCAGATGTTTCCTAACAGCCACACTGTTAAATTAACCCACCTGCTACCCATTGACTCTCAGAGTATACATTATCCAGTCAAAAGAGAAGATGTCTGATAATCTGGTGTACAAGACATGGAGGGAATATCTGAAAACACCCTGCCCCTTAAAATCCCTTATAGTATTACATTGAAAGATGAAATAGTGAGGAAAGATTATGGAATCAAAGACAATAATTCATACTTAGGAGGGGGAAACATGTTGACGGAGCACACTACTCACAACTACAAAAACAACAGTAAGAGGTCATATCTAAGGTAGAAAAGTTGAACATTCTTCCCTGGGAACATATTTGAGTTTTCGAATGGCCTTCAAGCATATTCGGCATAGCCAACAAGCCCTGACTATTTTAGGGCCCAATTTAGAGTTTGGTGGATGGATACTCCATCAGAAATGTGACGGATATGCCATGCGCCTTATTACGAGTTCATTGTATTCTAATGCATTTGTAATTAGGTGGACGGGGTATCCGTCAGATTGTAACAGAGTACTCTTCCACCAAACTTTAAATACGGCCCTTACTTAGTCTGTTGGGCCTTGCATAAGTCAGAAACCTGGGTCATCCCTTCCCATTCTCAAATGCATACCGATATTATTATTGATAATAATACATCTTTATTTTAATAAATTAAACTGTTACATAATTTATCTTTATGAATTCACCAGGTGGAGCCCTTATGACAAAATTAAAAGATTCTTAATCACTCACTTGTCGAACAATTTCAAAACTAGTACACGAACTGCAAAGATATCAACATTTTCCTATGTATCCATAAAATTTTAAAACATCATGTAAACTGCACGTTATTTCCTTTGTAACCTAAATTCCCTCTGTTTTCACGGATATTTCCCCGACTGAGTGGTCTTTATTCAAGGAGTTAAATTAATTCATTATTAATGCACCTTCTGAACCAATTCGATTTTACCTGATGAACTAAAAAAGATAGAAATATTTTTCTCCATTCTCTGCATACATTTTAAATAGCAACCCATAAACTGTGGGTCGTCACCCTTTAAGCATAAAATTGCTCTATCTTGCCAAGTTCTCCCACCAAGGCGATTAAATACTGGTTTTAATAAACAGGATCTTACATCATTCAATGGGGCATGAGTAAATTAAATGTGTACGGATTTCAATATTGTATTCGCGCAGGCGACGGCATAAGGGTGCTTTAGAATTCCTCCTCTTGCCCCTGGAGTTCCCAAATGGGGAACAAATGGAACCCAAACCAGGAATAGGAAGTGACAAGTAAGGCTTTGGTTGAACAGAAATATAAGATGAAGAAATCATCCAGAAGGGTGTCCTGTGGGACAGAGCTGCTAAATCTTCCTCCTGAGGTATAGTTTTAGGCTCAGATACTCCAATTTTCTAAACGGAAGATGCCATCACGGAAGTCCACAGCTCAATAAAGTGGAAATTACACAATGGTTACTCTGAAAGTGTCTTTCAAGGACAAGCATGCGGCCTGCGGGAGTTATTAAGCTTCAGCCATAGCAGATGTTTCAAAGATTGAGCTACTCTAAATATTGAGCCAAGAATTACATAGCTTGCCTCACCAAATTGCCCTTGTTTTAACAGGTAGAATTTTACTCAAATCTGGGCCTGGGCCATTCCAACAGCAAGCATCCTATGTGTGCAACACTATACGATATCAGAGCAACATGCCAGTCTACCAGGGAATGCCCAATATCCATAATTTAATGTGGGCACTGATTTTGCAACAGCCACTCTTACAAGTGTTTGGTTTCAGATAACTCTTATAAGTGGATTTCCATAAGAACCAGAGATGAGTATTCTTGACCTTTGTTTTAAGAGTAGCCAGATGATGAAGGCAACCCCCACTCCCTTGCTCTTACCACATACCCAGATTCATGTATGCCAGAACATTTTCTAGTTTTGCATGATCCAGAAACCAACAACCTTTTTTACCATCTTTCTACCTAAAATTACAATTTTCCTTTTATCAGTGTTAATTGTAGCATATTTGCCTGACAGTAACGTCCTAGGACAGCGAAGGTACTTTGCAGACCGACTGCTGTCCTATCGAAGAGGACAGTGTCGTTGACATAACTGCAATATAGCAAGTTACTGTCCACCCAAGATGGGAGGAGCAATCTAGAGGACCATCAGTATCCCCCTATATCAGCAATATATGGGTTAAACCTCCATCCGTGAACAACTTTTCTGAAAACAGCTGCTTCTAGGCAGTCATACAATGCTTGAGCTGCAGGTGTTGGCATCTCAGCTGGCCGTTGGCTACAATCTTACTCTTTCCATTTGTGTAATGTCTTGTTCGCTGTGTCGTTGGTACCCCCGACTATACTTAGACATCATGAAGGCTTAGCGCACAGAGACAACATGCACTCCACAATGTTTTAAAAGCTTGAACAGATAACTTGAGGCTGTAGAAACATTTACCTTCAAAATCAATTTAAAACAGGGGTGAAATAAATAATGATTTGAATTTACAGGAATCTCTCAATATCTCTAAAGTGTTAATCTTTTTTCTTTAGCATATTTTTAGTTATGTTTTATGGTTGTATTTTTTTTATTCCTCACCACTGTTTTTAGCTCGATAACTATACCACTCAATCACAATCCTTGGAACGCATTCTCATTGGTTATTTAATCATTAGGTTGAGCATTCAAGACCTCTTGTATATACTTTAGTATATACTTATATGAATGAATGAATGAATGAAAAGGCATTTCTAAAGCGCATGGCTAGTCGGGAGCATCCCAGCGCTAGTAGCATTGCTGTTCCCACTACAAGCAGTCCTAAGGGAACAAATACGTTTTAAGTTGCTTTCGGAAGGTCGAATGGTTAAGTTGCAGGCGGATATCAGTAGGTAGATGATTCCACAATTTTGCAGCATTAAATGAGAAGCGACGTCCTCCGCTTCGTGTTCTTTTTATTTTTGGGACTACTGCCAGTTGTTTATTGTCTGATCTTAAAGATCTCTTGGGGCGATAAGGTTGTATAATGCCTCGGATAGTGGGAGGGCCTTTGCCTGAGAGTGCTTTATGCATAATTCATAGAGCCTTAAACTGGACTCTTTCCTGTATGGGCAGCCAATGGAGTGATGCCAGTGCAGGCTTGGCTGAAAGGCGTTTAGGGGTGTTCAGAAGCAAACGTGCAGCACAGTTTTGGACTATCTGTAGTTTTTTAATAGTAGTAAGTGGTGCTCCTAAATAGAGGGCATTAGCATAGTCCAGGCGGGATAAAATCATAGCTTGAACCAAAAGCCTTCTGGCCGAGGAAGGTAGCAGGGGAAGGATCTTTCTTAACATTCTTAAGATCCCAAAGCAACAAGCTGCCACCTTACCAGCTTGTTCTTTAAAATCCAGTTTATGGTCTAACCATACACCTAGACTCTTGATATGGTCCTTTGGGGAGGGGGGTGTCCCGAGACAGCTAGGCCAGAATGAATCTATACTCAACGAGGTGGAGTTGCCCAAGAGCATGAGCTCAGTTTTAGCTCCATTCAACTTTAAATAAGAATCGTCCATCCAGCCTGACACCTTTTCAAGGCATAAAGCTAGTTACGAGCCTGTGTTCTCCTGTTGATTAAGTGCAACAACCAACTGGGTGTCATCAGCGTAGGTGATGATTTGAATGCCAAAAGGTGTAACTATGTCTGCTAACGAACTCATATATATATATTGAATAGGGTGGGGCTCAGGGAAGAACCCTGAGGAACCCCACATCTAAAGGGCATTTGTTTAGAGGTGATTCCTTCTTCAAAACAACAAAAGATATATCCTCTAGGAAGGACTGTAGCCATTTTAATGTTGTTCCTGCTACTCCTACCCTCCTCAGTCTTTGAATCAACAGGTGGTGGTTTACCGTGTCAAAGGCTGCGCTGAGATCCAACAGAATGAGCGCAGCGCAGCCCCCTCCGTCTAAGATTTTCCTTAGTTCTTCCACTGCTATCAATAGTGCAGTTTCTGTGCCATGTTGTGGTCTAAATCCATTCTGTGAAGGATGGAGACGAGAGTTGTTTTCAAGAAAGGAAGAGAGAGTCAGATTTACTTGCTTCTCAGCTAGTTTACTAATCCCTGGTAATAAAGAGATAGGGCGATAGTTGGCCAGTACTTCAGGGTCAAGGTTAGTTTTTTTTTAAAGTGCTCTAACCAGGGCCTGTTTCCATTGAGAAGGCACTATTCCAGTTGCTAAAGAAGCATTTATCACGTTTAGAGCAACCAGGGATATTGTTTCAGTAATCAGGTTTAAGATGTTAGGGGGAGCAACGTCTGACGGAGCTCCAGACTTGAGCTGGCTAAGAAGTCCTTGGAGGGAGGGCAGATTTAGGGGGGGAATGACCTCCAGCAACTGGTCTCCATCTTGGGCTATCTCATCAGGTGGCAATGGGATGTGTATGTACAAGCCCTAGGACTTGTCTGCTTCCGCTTAGGGACTTTTTTTTCTGTTCAACTGCCTCTGTTTAACTGTCTTATTAGAAAACGACCAGTAGAGGTCAGTAAAATACCAGAATTGCTTTCTGCTTGTTCAACTGCCTCTATTTAACTGTCTTGATAGAAAACGACCAGTAGAGGTCAGTAAAATACCAGAATTGCTTTCTGCTGAGGGTCTTTCTTTTTTTAATTTTTCTGGCAACTGCCTCTATTTAACTTTCTTGATAGAAATCGACCAGCAGAGGTCAGTAAAATACCAGAATCACTTTAGCATTCTCTAGATTCCAGTCCATAGAAATTGTCTTCCACGAGCACCTGTAGACAATAATATTTTTTTCAAATCTTGTATTTTCAGTGATATGACCACCGAAGGCCCTGATTTTATATGAAAAACAGAGCTTTGGACTATACCATTTCCCGCTGAAAGGCAATATTTCTCTCCATGTGTTCCCATACCTGGCGTGCCACGCAGTTTGGTGCTTACTTTCCCTCCATGTTAAAGAACATTAGATGTTTCTGCACCCAGACTAATGTGCTGCATAGCTAAATACATATAAGGACCCAAAGGCAAGACCGATTGCCTTGCAAATGCTTGCTTTTTTTAAAGTAATGAAATAAATATTTCAATGTATATTTCAATTAATTACAATTTAAAAATAAGTCTTTCATTCACAGGAACATGTATGAGTGGATTAGTCAGAGATGAATGAGTAAGTATAGATGAGGATGTATTTACAGGGATGAATGTAATGCGTTTAATCATTAGATTGTTTAGAATTTTCTGTAGAGGACAATAATTATTTGGAATTTCTTCTAAGGTGATTCAATCCTTGTCGTCATTGGGAGATGCATCTTCTGGTGGAGTATCAGGATATAAATTATATAATTCTCTCTTTAACTCATGTATGTTCAGGATTTCCCCCACACAATATGTTTTTTCAAATCGAACGTTATCACTATGATTTAACATTTCTTTTTTGATTGTAAATCCTAAAATGTGTCTCTCATGGTCACTCCTTGATTCATCGATGTTAAACATTGGCTAGGTCTTGGACTTGACGTTCACCAAATGACCACATAAATTTAAGTTTCTTCTTTTCTGTCTTTTTAGGTCTGGCTGGACAGCTTAGCTGTCATCAGACCTTATGTGATCACCAGAAAAAAAGAACTTGAGGAATCACTGCTGAGAAGGGTTTGAGACTTTAGCTCAGCCCATGTGTTGGCTGTCAGGAGTACAGCATTTGAGCTGGTGGAAGTAGTTCTTTTCTACATAGACTGCTTGCAGTGCACCCCTTTTGGCTCATGGTTGGTTTCCCTCACCAAATATGGCCCCCATGGAGTAGACATGCAGGGTTCCTCTAGCATGCTGGAATGTGCAGTTCACTTTGCCTTTCATAGGCACTTTGGTTCTGGCAACATCAGTACTGAAAGGACTACAATCCCCATATTGCTGAGCACTGCCTCACTTTCATGTTGATATCTCCACCCGCCAAGTTATGTGTCAGCGTTTTCTTGAATTTTTGGGGTAGTTTTATATAGCACGCGTGACTTTGTTAAGGGGTGTTAGAGCGTGATTTGAACCATTTTCCATTATTAAATGGTTTCCCCAGAACTACAGGATGTTGAGTCAAAGCTTGGAATTGAAACTGATTTTCCAGTGTCAAAGATGGCAGCTGTGGACCCTAGGCCACATCTGCTCCTCGTTTTTCTTTATCCTTGGTTACTGAACCTGAGTGTTATATAAGTGACAGTCTGGCCCCAGTACAAGCAAGAGAAGTTGACAAAGCAGCAGTGGCTTGCTTTCGCCTCATTCTTCACACCCCTGACAGCAGCATTGCAGCTGCTCATGGGCAGAGAGGAGCTGCAGAGACCATTTCTTCCGCCCCCAACAAAGGCAATGTGTGGCATTGTTGCTTAAATTCACTTAATTTCCATGTTAAATATGTCTCTGCTACGTGAGGAGTATAGAAATGTTATAGAACGCTTATAACTGTGTTGTGTATCCTTTTAGTAAGATGATTGCCATTGATTTGTGTGTTTGTACCGATATCAGTTTTTTCCAGTGCATAGTTTCTTATTAGATGTAACATTGTTGCTTAGAACCTGGTCATGGCCTATTACAGACCTCCATTTTAAAGGAGGGCGAGCCAACAAATTAAGGGGGAGAATTGAGCCAAGGGTCTAGCTAAGCTCTAAGACCCCGTGCACAAGCCGAGCATTGAAAATATTTGGCTTGTAAATCATGCAACAAACATCTGTAATAATATCAATGTCTCTTCAATGTTCAGAAAAGTGTATTTAGCGTGTGGGAGTATTTCACCCTAATACTTCACATTATATCACTGCAGGGAGGGACATTCCTGCCACCCAAACACTTCAAGGACTATGGGCATAGCAAAATTAAGAGGCAAGAGGGAAGAGATGTGGCCTGTTGGCTAAAGCTGCCAACCCTGGAAATGGGGGACCAGGATGTGGCGCTATGACCAGAGCTGCCGACTTTGAAACTGGGGAACCAGGTTGGAGCCTCTGCATCAGCTCAATATCCGGTGACTCTTGGCAAATCCCTTAGGGGCATTCTTATCAAAGTTTGCATCGCCCTTGCGCCACGCATGGTAGCGCAAGGGCGATGCAAAACCCAGAATGATATTTACTGAGCCACGTAAGGTCACCTTGCGTTGCCCTGTGTGGCTTTGTAAATTAGTAGTAACGAAAGGCAGCGCAAGTCTTTGCCTTGCGTTGCTATGCTCCAGGAAGGAATTCCATGGGTAGAGTGTGGGTGTTCCCACGCATCCTCCCATGGAGTTTGGCACATTCTCAGATTTACCAAAACTGATAAACTTAGGGATGAGTCAAAATGCTACGCCTTCCCAGGGGAGGAATAACGAGAAAAAAAGTGTCTTAATTTCCTACTTTTTTTTTCCTTTTTCTACATGTGCTGCATTCTGCAGCACACTTACAAAGAGGAAGAAGGCTCAGGATTGTTTTTTTGCAGGAAGGTGTCCCTTACTGTACAAAAACAATCCTGTTTGCAACGCAGGCACTCTTGCAGCATGGTGCAAGGGTGCCTGCATTGGCGCTAGGCAGCAGTTTGTGCGCCAGCGCAGGCAGAGAACAGGAATGCTCTGTATCTTAATAGATATGGCACATTTCTGCCCTCTCCCTTTCACGCAGTGCAGCGCACCCAGGTGTCTTTCTGCGTTTTGTGAAATAATGATAAACATGGCCCTTATTTTCCCTGTGCCTAAATAAAAAAAATGAATGTGACGTTGTGTAATGTAGTTGGTGCTCATGGAAAGTGCTCCAATACCTTCGAGTCAAGTTAGTTTTATATAAAACTGGAAAAAACAGGCACGAGTCCCACCTGAGTTCAGCATCATGTGATTCTGAACAAATCCCCTTGCGTCCAAAAATAACTTGTAGCTAGGTTGCTTTGCTCGTTATGTACTCCAGTGCCCTCAGGCTAAGTTTGCACTATATAACACTCCAAAAATTGTAATGAAGCCTAGATTATCATTATATGTGAAGCAACAATATAGTCTAGTAAATCAAATACAATATGTAAATGCACATCCCGAACTCGCGTATTTGACTGTGCTGGCATGTGATAATGAAAAAAGGAGGCTCGGTGAAGTAAAACAGTTGCCTTGGAACACACAATTTGATCAAGCATTGAAGCCGGGATTGATCCGAAGTTTTCTAGTTTCACATTGTGCAGTTCATCCACTGGATGGCTATCTCGTTCTACATCAAAGATGAATCCTTTGTCTTTTATTCTTGGCACATGACGTTGCAGCGTGGGTGGCAGGCAGAAGCCATATGGAAGCTTGGCTCGTTTTGCCTTTGAGGCTCCAATAAAACAGAAATTTACACCAAAACAAACAAACACTGCCAACCCAATAGCTCTGCCTGGCATTTTCATTTGTAAGCCATACCTATTGGCTTTCCAATGCTTGTTTTTACTTTAAAGGTCTCCTTCCTAGTCTTACCCCTTTCCCTTCACTGTCCTCCCTTCTCTCCCCCTCTTGCACCAATCTGTCATCCTCTTTCACCCCTCTTTCCCTCTTTTTCTTCCCCTGTTACCAAATAATCATATACAATTGAGTGAAAAAATATAAATGAAGCTCGCCATCATCAACCTAATTATTAAAAGTGATAAAGGGAATATCAATTAAAATTATTTTCTTAGAACATTCATCGACAGATTAAATGGATAGCTATATATACTGCATTTGGTTGAATTTATAAAATATTTTTAGTGGATCTGAACCATATTTGAACATTGGAATGTTGAACGCTCCATTGAAAACAATGGAGTTCTCCGGACTTCTAATGGCCGGTAGAAACCCGGAGCATCAACATTCCATTGTTTGCCCACAGCAACAGCTGTGAACAAAGGCCTCAGGGAGCACAAGGGGATTTCAACCCCCTCGGGCCCGTGAGGCCTTTGTTTTACAGATTAGGACATTCTGCCCTCTAGGGAAGGAATGTTCTACTAGCCTTAGAGCCCTCCGTAGCAAGCTCTACCGGCAAATAAATGCCCGCTCCCTTTTTAAAGGCCCTCGCATTCGGCTCGGGCCTTTAATGCTAGAGTGGTCCTTTAATGGCCGGTAGAGGCTACATTAAAACATTGGAATGTTGGGAGCTTCTTCGAAAATAATTAAGTGTCTCGGGCCTATAATGGCTAATATAGGCCTTCTGCTCCAACATTCCAGTGTGCATGTAGGTGGGTGGATTATTCAAGGCCTTCTTACTTTGTCCATACTGATTGTTAAAATCCCTCCTCCTCAGAATAGGCCCTTGCCTGCTGCTTGGGTGTATAACTCTGATTCAGGGCCTTTAACAACCAGTATTGCCCTTGACAGTGGACTGTAAGGCTATGATAAAAGGAACGTTCAGATCCTACACTAAAACTCCTGATATAGAATATGCTCCTAACAGTATTCTCATATCTACCAAAGTATTTTTTCTGAATTTAGTCTGCTTTATGTTTCTGTTTTGTAGGTTAAGAGAGAGACAAATGGCAAAATACTATGCCTCAATGACGGCAACAACAGATGCTGCCAGCCTTTCTGAATGTGAGTGACTATTTAATACTCAAAAATATGAACATTGATTGTTGCTGCCTTAAATCAGCACCACAATAAATGTAAACTGACTTTAAATATCAGCCGGGTGCCAAGTAGTACCACCTGGTCAATTTTCATATTTTGGCCATAGCTCTCAAGTAGTCGAGCAGCACCAAAGCAAAACATTTAGATCATGATCTTTCAGATGACCAGGGTGAGTACCCAGGGAAAATAAACAAATAAGACACAGACCCGACGAAGATAAAAGTTTTCTCACCTAGTAAATGAATCATGATTCCTTTTTTTGCAAAAATGAGAGACTGTCGGGTAAGTGATTGAGAGGGACTGGCATGCAGCACAAACCAAGGAATATGGACAATTTAGTCACCATGTGCCAGCTTAAAATTGCATAGAGACAGAGCAAAAAGGCAAGAATGGAGAAGAGGGTGCAGAACAGGAAAAGGAGTGTTATAAGTAGACAGAGATAATACCTTGTGTCACCTTGTTCAGGTGAGTTAGTGTCCCTGTCAGACTACCTCCAAATATAGAGCTGCCTTATTATGAAAGCTTTCTCTTCTCTACACTCAAGGCCTGAAATTTATAGATTTCATCACTAAAAATCACAGTTTAGAGAACAAAGGTTTATGCAAACCAGATAACCAGGTAGAAATCTATTTCTCGATGTGGCTTCCTTCCCCTTGAGAGCTAGAAATGTTCTTTTTAGTTGTGGGGTAGTGGTGCTTAAGTGTCATAGGGAGAAACTATTGCAGTGGTAGTAAACAGTAGATTACAAAGTTCCAGCACTGTTCACATTTTTTGCCAAAAGGGTGTCTCTGGTGGTGTTCCTCAGGCCACAATGCATTTTGTTGTGAACATGCCACAATGATCTTTTCTTGAGGATCAGCTGGGTTTGTAGATATTTTGGCAGTGATGAGAGCACCACTATGCCAACACCTACACCCCACCCTACACCCTGGACCTACATCATCACTTTACACCAGCAGCTATACCTCAGGTACCCTATACCACCACATACACAATATACCACCACCTACACCAGAAACCCAAATCACCATCTACACCATTCATTGTACCAGATACACCCTACAATTCACATCAATTATAGCATTCATAACCTACATTTTACACCACCCATATCTAACATAAAACTAGAACCTTCAAATACCACTTCCTCGCCTCCACCGCTGCAGCTTACTCGTATTCCTTTGGCAGAGAGCAGGCAGATCTCCTTTAGAATGCACTATATTGATTTCCGCATTCTCCTTATTGCATCCTTCTTTTCAAGTTGTTTTCTAAGTGGGACTGTGCTACAAGGTACTCTGTACCAAGTCGCCCCATCAAGCACAGGATACCCCCGCTTCACTCTCCAAGGCACTACCTGCACACTTAGGGCCATATTTATTACACAGTTTGCCTCACCCTTGCACCATGCAACATGACGCAAGAGCAATAAAAACCTTAAGTTATATTTTTGAAGCTATACAAAGCC
Source organism: Calotriton arnoldi (assembly GCA_963921515.1). Taxonomy (NCBI): domain Eukaryota; kingdom Metazoa; phylum Chordata; class Amphibia; order Caudata; family Salamandridae; genus Calotriton; species Calotriton arnoldi. The sequence goes on from CAWUFW010008256.1 coordinate 507,089, forward strand.
ACTTTGCGTGGCTTTGAGTGGCTGTGAGTGGCTTAAAAAATATGGAGTAACGCAACGCAGCGCAAATCACTGCGTTGTGTTACTCTGCTCTCGGTAGGCGTGCGATGGGCATTACGTGGGTGTTCCCACGCAACTCTCATGGTTTTTGATGCATTCCCAGATTTACAAGACCTTGTAAACCTGGGAATGCGCCAATAAAATACACCTCCCCAGGAGAGGCATCACGAGGAGAAATATCTTTATTTCTCCTCGTTTTTTCTTCTTTCTATACTGCTTACAACACGGTATCATGGTGCAAGGGTGCCTGTGTTGGAGCTAAGCTGCTAAAACAGCACCAGCGCAAAATGAAAGGTCAGGAATGTGCCATATTGGATAAATATGGCGCATTCCTGCCCTTTACCTTTTACGTAGGGCAGTGCAGCAAGGTGACTTGCTGCGCTGCCCTGCTCCACAAAACTCATAAATATACCCCTTAATCTACACCATTACTGGCACTGTACAACCAACTCTCCCTAAATTCACACCCACAGACATTGCTTCATCCTTTATGCTCTTGCAATTCTCTCCTATCAGCTTGAGTGCAGGAGTAGTCAGCTGTGCCTCCCGAATATCCACCTCCTTGCTATCTCCCCCTTCCCATGTTGCTCCTTCATCTTCACTTCCCCAAACTACTCATGCCTCAAGTGGGATCTGGAACAAGCAACAGTCTCTTACCACCCTTCCATTTTCACCCTCTTCTTCACTCCTTTGGCTCACCATTGAAATTCTACTCCTACACCACTAGCTATTTCTGAACTGTCCCCTATGTCCTACACTACTTATATACTACACTATTGCCTCCAATATACAACCTAATACGCAACCCTTCCCACGCCCTACTATGCCACCACTTACGACATAAAGTCTCACTCTGCACACTACACACACATCATCTCTTACACCCTACTCCTTTCCATCTTACACAAACACTAAAAACTTGCTACTCCACCTGCAACAAAAACTCTGTTTACAGGTTTACACTTACACATCATCTATACTGTGCTGCACACCCTACCCCACCTATACCATACACATCACTGAACATACCCTTTAACCCATACATTTTTACAACCACTTATACCCTAGACCTTCAATTACAACACGACATACACAACTACAAGCAACCTCCATCACTACCTATATTCTACATCTCATCTATTTCAAGACCTTTAACCTACACCACATCAAATAATCTGCACCACCAACTGTGTACTACACTATCACCTACATGGAAAACCCTACATCTCCAATATGCACCCTTCACCCTGACATGTATGCAACAATTTACATCTGACTTTATCATCTGCTACACACCACATATTGCATCACATGAACCCTACTTGAGCTACATCACACAAACTATGCACTATATTATCTATGCCCTTCAACCTACTCTACCACTTATATATTGTTTGACACACCACCACCTGCACCTAGCCCTTACAGGACCACATACAACTCATATTACCATCAATCAGTAACCTACACCACCACCTACATCGTGAAGGATAAGTCTATTATTTACTACCTATGCCCTACAGCTGACATGGCTACATCATACACTACTATGTACATCATCTGCCCCCACTATATTCCACACTTTCTACTCCCAGTACTAATAGCTATACTAACTACAGCTTACTGCACCATCTACACCCAGTACCACCACTGGCACCAAATGCCCAAATTTTCCATCTTGCTTCCCTTTACTCACCCACGCTGCTCATTTCCACTGTGGCCTCAGGAGTAAGCAGCAGCAGTTCCCTGCAATCTACCCTCTTCCCCCAGTGCATGTTGCTTCTTTTCCTTCACTTTCTCCTGGCCGCCACCACCTACACCAAACGTTTACACCAGCCTATAAACTCTACACCACCACCTACACTTTACACCACAAATACCAAGCAGCACCACCTACTCGCTACAATTCCTGCACCATACATCACCTTATCTCTACATCCTCACTGCCACCCACACCATACAGTTCCATATTGCACCTGTTTGGCCAAATACACCCTAACTACTACCTAAACACCATGCATCACCATGTGTAGACACACACCATACACAATTACCTAGTCCACACAACAGCTTCAGTATCAGGTAAAGCATACATTAATACACACTATATAATTGCATCCACCTTACAGCTATGTATACAATTAACCATACTGCCTGACTCCTATACACATCTACACTCTACACGATCCACACTGTAGCAGCAACATCATCTATAAACTACATTCATTACACCACTATCAGTCAACATCGCCTACGCCACACACCACCTACACCCTACATTCCCTACTACACCTATATCTTCACAACCTATCCACTATTTCTTACTACAACCCAGTTGCAGCCGGTGCAGGTAAGTGCGGTGGGGTGGGGCGCGGGGGGGTCGACAGACGGCGGAATAGAAATAAAATAAATAAATAAAATCGTAGTCTGTCAGCTTCCCCCCCCCCACCACGCCCTGCCCCATCACGCTTACCTGTACCTGCCACGATTGCTACACCATGGTTTTACCTTGGTTGCTGGGTTCACAAAAAAATTGTAAATGAATTATTCTTAGAAAAATGTATAGAAAAATATATCCAAGGTAAACACACATTAGGAACGTTATAAAATAAATTTAATTACACCTTATATACATTTGTTGTACTTCTCAATAAACACAAGGAGATGATGGACGGAGCGCTGAAACGTTTCAGACACTCACTCCCAGTCACAGATCTGGGTTGAATCCATCATTGTTCTTTAGCCCACTTCGCCACCCCAGTTCAGACACAGCTAAATGCAAATCAGACTTGACCCTGTGCCTCGTGGGAACAGTCTAGCCCGAACTGCCGAGCCATGTCTTCCATGAACCGGAAACAAGCATCCTGGGACCAGTTTCGGGGTAACACCCCTCTTCAGCCAGGCTAGCTTGAATCCAGTGGCAAAGTGAGCAAGGGACCCACGTCTGGGCATACCCTGCCAAGTTAGGGCAAACAAAGCGAACACAAGGAGATGATGGACAGAGCGCTGAAACGTTTCAGACACTCACCCCCAGTCACAGATCTGGGTTGAATCCATCATCATTCTTTAGCTCACTTTGCCACCCCAGTTCAGACACAGCTAAATGCAAATCAGTCTTGACCCTGTGCTTCATGGGAACAGTCCAGCCCGAACTGCCAAGGCATGTCTTCCCTGGACCGGAAACAAGCATCCTGGGACCAGTTTCGGGGTAACACCCCTCTTTAGCCAGGCTAGCTTGAATCCAGTGGCAAAGTGAGCAAGGGACCCGCATCTGGGCATACCCTTCCAACTTAGGGCAAACACAAGGAGATGATGGTCGGAGCACTGAAACGTTTCAGACACTCACCCCCAGTCACAGATCTGGGTTGAATCCATCATCGTTCTTTAGCTCACTTCGCCACCCCAGTTCAGACACAGCTAAATGCAAATCAGTCTTGACCCTGTGCCTCATGGGAACAGTCCAGCCCGAACTGCCAAGCCATGTTTTCCCTAGACCGGAAACAAGCATCCTGCGACCAGTTTCGGGGTAACACCCCTCTTCAGCCAGGCTAGCTTGAATCCAGTGACAAAGTGAGCAAGGGACCCACGTCTGGGCATAACCTGCCAACTTAGGGCAAACACAGCAAACACAAGGAGATGATGGACAGAGTGCTGAAACGTTTCAGTCACTCACCCCCAGTCACAGATCTGGCTTGAATCCATCATCGTTCTTTAGCTCACTTCGCCACCCCAGTTCAGACACAGCTAAATGCAAATCAGTCTTGACCCTGTGCCTCATGGGAACAGTCCAGCCCGAACTGCCAAGCCATGTCTTCCCTGGACCGGAAACAAGCTTCCAGGGACCAGTTTCGGGGTAACACCCCTCTTCAGCCAGGCTAGCTTGAATCCAGTGGCAAAGTGAGCAAGCGACCCACGTCTGGGCATACCCCCCACCTCATCATCATCAGGTGATCCGTCCCATGCCCAAGACCCAACTCACAATACACAACAAAAAACATCAAATCATAAAATGACCATTGATCATTCTCACCCATTTCCACCCTCACCTCAAACACTCCAGCCTTTACAAAAAACCTCATTGTAGACCTACTTAAGTGGCCACCCTCCTAAACCCCTCACCCCCACCCGGTATCTAACTAAAGGAATCATCCCCCACCCCTTGGCTTTCGATGACCATGACAGCCCAGAGAGACTCCCAGCACTGCCCTCCCTCAGCGCACACAGCTACTAAGTAGAGAGAAAAAAAGGGGATAAGCAAAAGGAAGAGTAATGAAATACAGGGCTACCCCAAATTCATAGAAAGGAAAAAAAGGGAACAGTAATATAAATGCCCCCCCCAGCTCTTGGACAAGACCAAGCTCAAAAACCTCATGCTTATTTCAGAACTAGGATGGCAGAAGACTTATTTACTGTGCAATTCTACAATGCAGTTCCTTGTAGATTATGAACAGTGCACACAGCATCTTGCTCTGTATAACATATCTGTGTGCGTCGATCTTTAATGATATTTAACCTGGCAGGTTCCCATTAAAATACTTGTGCCCCAACAACCTTCAAAGGATCAATTACTTGACAGAACTTCCAGTGTCTATCCATAGTGGATTTGCACAGGTCAGAACAGATTGAGATCGACATTGCATCAACTGTCAAAGGTGTATCTGGGCGGGCCTTTAAAGAAATTGCCAGCCTCAGCAAAACAGTGCCAATGTAGATTAGAATTGGGCGGGGATTGGCCAATTTAGCATTGCTTGTGGCCCCATTACTGCTCCGAATTAAAGGAAGATGATGCGCATGCTGAATTTACGAATCCATTTCCCAGTCGCTGAGATCAGGAAATGCTTTCCCAAACAATTGTACTATGCACTGCCGGGGATAATGTCACCCTTCTTTCCTTCCGGTATTCCAAACACTAGGAGATTATTTCTCCTATAGCGGTTCTCCAAATCATCAATTTTCATCTGGACAAATGTCAATTGCCGGTCGTGATTCCCAGTGGATTTCACGGTAGCCGTTCCTACCTCCTCAGTATCGGTCACTCGCTGCTGCAGCTCAGCCATGTCCGTGGTGAAAGCTGAGACCTTACTTGTTATTTCTGCTAAAGATTGCTGGATTAACACAGTGTCTGCTCTGACATGAGCCTAATGCTGCTATGCTTCTGCTCTCTGAGCCTGTAACAGATTGAGTATCGCCAGAAGATAAGGCTCCTGTGCTCCACTTGTGTGAGATGTTTCTGTAGTTTCTAAATTTACATCTGGTGAGGAATACCCTGAGTGGGAACTGCCAAATGAATCAAAACTACTCTCTGGAAGTCAGACAGCCTCAGGGTTAGGGGAGGCAGCAGGGAATGGTTCAGCCTAGCGCTGTCTGTCTACCCTTGTCGCCAGTTGAGCTTGGGGTTACAAATCTTCCCAGGTGATTAAATTCAGATATTTCTTTAGACTTCTTACTGGTGCCCCTATTACTCTGGAAGGGCTGTTTGTTCTTCCTCGCTTGGGGAGCATAAGCATCTAGCCCCGTTAAGCCCCCATCAAGCTCCCCAGTATTGTCAATGTGGGAATCTGAAATGTCTTGATTAGCAACAGAAGGGGTTGGGGTAGCCTGGGTACGCATAGATGGATCAGAGATCATAACCTGCTGCGGGAGAGATAACACAGACACCACTGGGAGAGGAAATTTACCCCCCATAATGCCTCTCCCGACAAGCCCCAGACCCCCACCCTCAGAGTCTCCCACATCCCCCTAATTTTGACTCACCGGGGACTCCAAGCCAGGATTATTAGCTGACTCCTGCTGAAAGGAATTCGAAGTAGCTGCATGGAAGACATCTTCAAGTGTTCCACGTGACCCAATCTCATGACAAACATCTGAATTCTGCTGTCTTAGCAACATTGTTGCCTCCTTGCAACAAACACTCCAGCGTAGCAAGCGAAGGATCAGTCCCCCCCCCCGTTTGAGCTGCTGCGATTATAGCGTCTGCTAAAGAAGACTCTTCCCCTGTTTCAAGTTGCTCCTTGCTGGAAGCCTGAAGCAGGATGACTGCCATGCCAGACCTGAGTAGCTTTAAGATCGGGTGACCAACTTGAGAAGCACATCCATCAGCTGGAACCAAGGGAGAATCTACTCCGTCTTCTGCTGCAATGGCAGGATCAAGATTGCCCACTCAAGTTTTGGCTGTGGTGAGAACTACTTGCCCACCTCAAGGTATGTTTGGGTGCTGTGGTGCCATAGTATTAAAATGCGACTCCAAGTTGCCAACAGAGACGTGTAAAAACGCGGCCATCCGAATCCGCCATAGAAGCGCTGTGAGCCCCCACCCGTACAGCTGCCACATAAATACCGAGTATGGATTCTCATAGGTCAGCAGCTGCAGGCAATAAACAAACATGCAGCTAGGCTAGGAGCAGAGCAGTGCGACCATGGTCGGCAGCGGTCAGAGAGCAAGTGGGGAGAGAGTGCTCACAGCTGCGGGATCAGCCCAACTTCTTCCTTCCACCTCCAGGCATGTTGTGTAAATCAAAGAGGAAGCATTGTTTGATGGAAATATTCTTTATATATGGTATTTTAATGTGTAATGGACTAGGAGTTTTGATGAGAGCAACAACAAATTAAATCTGTTACGCTGCTGGTACATTACAGACTTGTTTTATTGAGAAGTACGCAGCAAACACAAGGAGATGATGGACGGAGCGCTGAAACTTTTCTGATGACTAGGTTAAAATGTATGTGCTGGAATGTTTCTGGACTAAATCTGTCTAGTAAATGCCAATCTGCCTGGGAGAAGAAATAAAATATGTAAGCTGCAACGATTATCTTTAACTGAGACTCATCTTGCTCATAAAGACTGCTCTTTGTTAAGGCATCTTGGTTACAATTCTATTACATGTACATCTCAATCTGTTCCTATTCGTGGGGTAGCTACTTTGGTGGATAGGAACCTAGAGCTTAAGATATTGAAAACTGCAGCGACCGTAGGGTAGGTGGGTGGTTGCCCAGCTGTTAATACATGGCCAGATATATGTGGTGTGTATAGTGTGCCAAATATAGATGAACCTGGATACTGGATATGCTCTGTTTTGAATTACTGGATTCGCCTGGGCAGTTACTTATAATGGGTGATTTTAATTTTGTTATGGACTATAGTATCGATTCAATATACCATTCTGCCTCTCCCCATATTTTGAAAACAAGGGCTTCTATTCGTGAATTAGCTTGCCTATATGTGCTGAGTGATGTATGGAGGGTATTATATCCAACTAAGCCAGGTTATACTTTTTACTCATTTCCACACAAACATTTCTTAGGAATAGGCATGGTTTTTGCTAGTGGAAATCTGATTCAAGAGGCAAAAATGGATGTCTGCCCTAAGATCACCTCTGATCACAACCCCATACTATTATCACTTAATCTTCATGCGGCCAGGGCAGAGCGACATCATTTCTCCTTCCTTGCTATCTATTAATAGAATCCTGATTACTGTAAGCATATGTCTAGCTCACTCTCGGAAGTTCTGCAAGTGAATGTAGGTACGGCTTCTCCACCAGTGGTGTGGGATGCAATGAAGGCATTTAGTAGGGATATCACATTACAATATATACTTAGTAAAAATAAGTACAGTCAAGACAGTGCTAGGCTGCTTTGTCAATCAATTACACTGTTGGAAATAATGCGTGCTCACACGATAGCTACTAGGGGACCTGATGAACAGGCCTATACTTAAACCTGATTGAAAAATAGCTACCTTAAGAATCGGGCTCTCCAATATGAGTATGGTGAAAAGGGGGGACGAGTACTGTCTCACTAAATCTCTGACAGAAAGTCCAAGGGTGTAATCCAGTCAATTAAAGGTAGGGACAACTCTGTATATACTCATCATCAGGCTATTGCGGAACAATTCTTGTTTTTTTATCAGGAACTTTACAGTCAGCCCCAAGGTTTTAACATATCTGGGTTTACAGAATATGTTCAGGGTTGCAATTGCCATTTCTTGGAGAGCCCCATGTCACTACACTTCAGAAAGATATCACCGTAGGTGAAATTGAGGCAGCTCTTCTAGCTCTGCCATCAGGCAAGGCAGCAGGAGAAGACTCTATCTCACTCAAATTTTACGAAGTGCCCGGTACTTGGAATAAGATCAATATTATAGTCTTTCTAAAGAAAGGTAAGCCATCAGATGAACGGGGTTCTTATTGTCCCATATCACTTATTAATGGCGATGCAAAGATCCTTGCCGTTCGACTTGCTCCTCTTCTATTGGACTTAGTCTCGCAGCAGAACAGCTTTACACCCAGCAGGGATACCACTTGCCATGTCAATGCAGTTTTTGCCAGATTTGACGTAACAGAAAAATCGGGTAAAAGAATAGGTGTGATACTTTTTGATGCCGAGAAGACATTTGACCACGTTGTATGGGACAGTCTCTGGGCAACGATGGTAGCCTTTGGCATTGGTGACTGGTTCTGTAAGTGAGTACAGTCACTTTACAGGAATCCTAGTGCTCAGTTAGCCTATGCTGCGATATCTTCTATAACTTTTCAGATCCATCGCGGTACTTGGCAAGGGTGTCCACCATCGCCTCTTTTAATTGCTCTATATCTGGAGCCATATTTGCATTCCCTGCTTTGGAATGGCCGCATACAGCCTATGATCTCTGGTGATCGCGAACTTAAAATAACAGTGTTAGACCTGGCACCATTGGCGTGGGTCTCCCTTCCATCTTTCGCTTTTTGTCTCCTCTGTGTTTGCTGATGTTAGATGCTCTGGGCGCTGTGCCACTGCCAGTCAGTGCTACAGCGCGAATGCTCGCTATTGTAAATTAACTGGATGAATTGGTATTCCCATAATTGGCTCATTTGATTTACCTGTTAGTCCCGAGTATAGTGCACCGTGCGTGTCCCGGGCTGGTAGACCGAATGCTGCTGGTGGGCCTGCAGCGCTGATTGCGCCACCCACATAAGCAGCGCGTAAAGTGTGTCTCAGACCTGCCATCGCAGAGTCTGTGCGCAGTCCAGAACTGGCATTCCTTGACTGTAAAGTGAACCCACTTCCCAGTCCCTCAACCTTCCCTTGGCATCATGTAAGTCATCCCTATGGCAGGGTGCGTTGTATGTGAAAGGTAGGACCTGCCTTGGTCTGTGTGGCATGTCCTGATAGTGAATTACACTCCATTTCGTTTTTCACTATGGCAAGGCGATCTGTTCCCTTAGGCCAGAATGGGCAGTTTTGATTATTACATCTTATAATCCTAGCTGACCCAAGGAACAGGTTTGGAAAGTCGAATTTAGTATGCCTGAGCTCAGAATATTAAAATACATCTTTTAGTGAGGATTATTTTTATATTCTGCGTTTGAAAATACCACTTCGAGGAAGTAGGTATTTTCTTGCCTAAGTCGTCCAGTGTGCTCTGCTGTTATGTGTATTGGATGTCTGGTCTTGGAGGGTCAGGGCAGGCTGAGCCCGACCTGGGTTGAAGAGCGGAATCTGCAGCTGGAGTATGGGGAGGGGTGACCCTTTGGTCTGAGCAGGGCTGGGCCTGGCAAGGTCAATGATGGCTCCAGCCCCCACTGTGCGTCTGATGGCAGACCCCCTCTTCCTCAAAGGCAGGATGCCTCCTCGTAAATAAAGTGCTCCAGGACCACATCGAACTGGTTCTGGCTGGGTTCAGTGACTTGTGACTTTTGAGAACAAAGACCTGTGGGGTATAAAGATCTGGGCCGAAACCCCTACAGGGTGTGGTACTTCTGGATGTCAAGACGAACGTCTGTCCATGTAACGAGAGGAAAAGGACTTTGAAACTTTCATCCATCTTGCTGAACCAACTACCCAAGGGCCTGATTTGAGTTTGCCTCCTGCTGAAGTCTCAGGGACATTAGACTTCACCCATCAGCCTTCTGAATTCCTATTGAGAGGGGTTCTACTCGCAGGTGAGGCCTCTGTCGAGAATTCCAGAGCCTCTGGGTCTACTGCGGGGAACGCAGGCTGAGAATCATCGCTATCGCTATTGTGGGCCGCTGCAGCTGAGGAGCTGTCGCCGCTGAGAGCCCGCATCTGTTTGTGCTACGAGAATCATCGCTATCGCTATTGTGGGCCGCTGCAGCTGAGGAGCTGTTGGCGCTGAGAGCCCGCATTTGTCTGTGCTACGAGAATCATCACTATCGCTATTGGGGGCCGCTGCAGCGGAGGAGCTGTTGCCGCTGAGAGCCCGCATTTGTCTGCGCTACGAGAATCATCGCTATCGCTATTGTGGGCCACTGCAGCTGAGGAGCTGTTGCCGCTGAGAGCCCGCATTTGTCTGTGCTACGAGAATCATCGCTATCGCTATTGTGGGCCGCTGCAGCTGAGGAGCTGTTGCCGCTGAGAGCCCGCATTTGTCTGTGCTACGAGAATCATCGCTATCGCTATTGTGGGCCGCTGCAGCTGAGGAGCTGTTGCCGCTGAGAGCCCGCATTTGTCTGTGCTACAACAATCATCGCTATCGCTATCGCTATTGTGGGCCGCTGCAGCTGAGGAGCAGTGGCCGCTGAGAGCCCGCCTTTAATCACCGCCTCAGGATCATCGTGAGCGCACGCCGTGGACCGCTGCAGCTGGGAGATGCGGCCGCTGCGAGTCCGCCTGTCATCATCGCGGCTTCCTCCCGAAGCTGCGTGCTGTGCCCCTTTAAACCACAGGTACATTGTGCATCACCGGGTCGCGTAGACCCCGGCCTCGAACTAAGTTTGTTTCACCAGCTTTAGAGTGCTTTATTGCCTTTTCAGTGAACTTTTATTTACGTGCATTGCGGCTTGTTGATCGTCTTCGAGCCTTGTGTTAAACTGATATAAAGCTGCTCATTTTTCTATAGTTACTGGTGTGGTGTCCCTTTGTGGTGTCTTCACTGCGTTATTGTGTATGGTCACGAATGCTTCACACACTGCCTCTGACATAGGCCTGTCTGCTCGTGCTATGTTACCACAGGGTTGAGCAGGGGTTATCAAAGGGTGTAGCCCCCCTTACTCTGACTTAGGCAGAAGGGTCCCTTCTTGAACATTGGCGCCAGCCAGTGCCAACTAGAGATCCCCATTTCTAACATTGGTGGTCAGCGGTGAGGATCAGGTCTTGCATTTGTGATCCACATACAATAACTGGTGTACACTACTAGTGAGTGCAGACCTAAACGCAACCACATACGTTGTTGATCTTGTTCTATTTACGTTGTTGATCTTGTTCTATTTTTGATCGTAATTGCCAGTTATGTCTACAATGGGTAAGCCAGCATCCAATGCTTCGGAGGATCTCACCTTCGAGGAAGAGAGGTTAGAAACCTACACTGCCAAACAGCTAAAGTCTTTTTGCAAGCAATTCACCGTCCCTATTGCAGGCCTCTCTAGGAAGGAGGAGTACCAGAAGGCGCTAAAGGCCTGGTGGGAGGCGAGGGAGTCCCCCGGGAATGGGGAGAGCCTGGGGACGGGGGAGAGAATGCCGGAGGGCAGCAGGATGACAAAGTGGATTTAGTGGGAGATAAAGCACTTTCCAGTTCAGGTACTAGCGTGTCCTCAAAGGGCCTGTCTCCAGAAGAGATGGAGGACAGGGAGAGAGATAGGAGGCATAGTTTGGAGATGGCCTACTTAGAAGGTCAGAAGGACCTAGAGAGTAAAAAGTTGGATATTGAGAATAACCGGTTGGCATTTGAACTTGAGAATATGAAACTGGAGCATGAGAGAGTATTGAGGGAGCTGGAGATCAAGGCTAAGAGTTTAGAGATCTCCCCTCTGGTGGCAGCATACCTTTAGTACATACCGAGAGTAGAGTTTATATACCCAAGGATGTCATCAAGGATTTCCATAAGAGTGAGGATATTGGGCAATGGTTTGCCACCTACGAGATAGCAATGGTGTCCCACCGGGTCCCTGAGAAGGATTGGGGAGCGGGGTTGTGGGGACGCTTTGTGAGTGATGGGAGGGATACCCTGTTGGATCTGCCTGAAGAGAGCAGGATGGTGTATGCCCATATTAAAGAGGCCTTGATGACGCAATATGGTTTGACCCCAGAGATGTACAGCAGAGATTTAGAACCTGTAAGAAGTTAGAGGGTACCACTTGGGTTGAATACGTGTCTTTTTTTTGCAGAGCAATGGATCGCTGGGTAAAAGGTAGCAAAGTGGAAACCTTTGAACAACTGTATGATTTGTTTCCATGGGAGCATTTAGCTAATAACTGTTTTCCAGAGCTACGCCAGCACCTTATTGATAGCAAGCTAACTAACCCTAGGAAGCTTGCTGAGGAGGCGGACCACTGGGTGAGCACCCGGGTTCGCAAGGGTCATGTGGGGGACTTCGCCAAAGGTGGGCAGGGTCCCCAGCAGAGAAGTGGGGGGGACAGGGGTAAACAGAGGGAGTTCCAGAGAGGGCCCCAAAGCAATTCCCAAGGGAACCCAGGAGTGGTGTCCCAGTCTCCCCCTGAGAAGAAGCCAGTGCCCCCGACAGGTAGGCCTGTTCATAGGGGGCCCCTTACTTGTTTTAAATGTGGTCAAGTGGGCCTACCTGTATTATGATCCCCAGTGTCCCCAGAGGGACCTCAATGCACCACCCCGTGCACCAACCCGCCAGCTTGCTAGTGTAGCCCTGGGAGGGGAGGAGATGGGTGCCCCAGGTGGGTGGGATCCCGTAGAATTGACCCTTGTCTCGCTAGGAGACTTTGAGAAGGTCCCTAACCCCACGCTGCCTGATAACACTAAGAAGTACAGGCAGTGGGTGACCATCAATGGCCATAGGGTGGAGGCTCTGAGGGACACCGGAGCAAGTGTGACTGCTGTCAGCTCCCGGTTGGTGTCCCCAGAGCAGGTTGTCCCCCATGCATTCTGCCCAGTAGTGTCATCAGACAACTCTGAGAGCCAGTGTGAGGTGGCTCAAGTTCCCTTTGAGTGGGGCGGGTCTCAGGAACTCTTCAAGTAGCTGTGAGGCCAGCCATGCCGGTAGACTGTCTGTTGGGCAACAATTTAGAGAACTCCCCGTGGGCTACGGAGGAGAGGAAGTCTCACTTGGAAATGTTGGGTCTGCCTGAGTGGGCGTGCGCGACCACTCGGTCCATGGCAGCCAGTAAGGACGTTCAGAAGGACCTGGAGCCTGAAAGTACGGCCCAGGCCCCTGCCTTAAAGAGAAGGGGTAGGGGGCGCGGGAAACCGGCCCCCATAGTTCCCAAGGCCCAGGAGGGAGCAGACCTTGAGGGGGATGCCCTGGAGCCTACCGGGGAACAAGTAGCCGAACTGGTGGACCTGCCTGGGCTGACCCATTGGCTGCAGGAAGGAGGGCCCACCAGGGAGGAATTTTGTGAACAGCAGAGAACGTGCCCTTCTCTTGAGGGGCCGCGGCAACAGGCTGCGGCCCAGGCAGCAGGTGATCAGTCAGGGTCACATCTGATCTATTGGGAGAATGACCTCCTTTACAGCGAGCCTAAGGTTGCTGAGCCTGGGTCAGCCCGTGTGCTGGTGGTACCCCAGTGCTTCAGAGCCTTCCTACTGGGGTTGGCTCATGATGTGCCATTGGCAGGACATCTGGGGCAGACCAAGACCTTCGAGAGGCTGGTCACCCACTTTTATTGGCTCCCAGATGCGCAGGAGCTCAGATGCTCACTGCAGGATATGTGAAACTTGCCAGGCAAGTGGGAAGAGTGGGGGAAGATCAAAGCCCCACTCCAGCCCTTTCCAGTTGTCAGTACCCCATTCGAGCGAGTGGGCATTGACATTGTGGGGCCTCTGGACCCCAAGCCAGCCATGGGCAACAGGTTCATCCTGGTCTTGGTGGACCATGCCACCCGGTACCCTGAAGCCATCCCACTCCGGACAGTGACGGCCCCCGTGGTGGGACGTGCACTGATGGGGATTTTCTCCCGTGTGGGGTTCCCCAGAGAGGTGGTGTCCGATAGGGGTACTAACTTCATTTCCAAATATATGAAGTCTCTGTGGGAGGAGTGTGGGTTAACTTATAAGTTTACCACCCCTTACCACCCCCAAGGTAATGGGCTGGTTGAGAGATTCAACCGGACCCTCAAAGGCATGATTATGGGCCTAGAAGAGTCCATGAGGCGTAAGTGGGACGTCCCTCTTGCCATGCCTGTTGTTTGCTTACCGCGAGGTGCCACAGAAGTCCCTAGGGTTCAGCCCCTTTGAACTACTCTATGGTCACCCGGTAAGAGGGCCTCTGGGTCTGGTCAAGGAAGGCTGGGAGCAGTCTCCCAGGAAACCTCCCCAGGATGTGTTTAGCTACATGCTGGCCTTCAGGAACCAGACTCGCATTTCAGAAAGCTTGCTGAGGCAAATCTGGAAGCCAGCCAGGAAGAGATGAAACGTTGGCACGATCAGAATGCCACTCTGATTGAGTTTCAGCCTGGTCAAAAGGTTTGGGTCATGGCCCCAGTGGAGCCCTGTGCGCTCCAAGATAAGTGGACCGGACCATTGAGGTGGTGGAGCGCAAGAGTCCTGTTACCTACTTGGTGGACTTGCGGTCTCCCCGGAACCCCTTGCGGGTCCTGCATGTCAACCGCCTGAAGCCCCACTTTGAGAGGTCCAAAGTGGGCATGCTCCTGGCCACAGATGCTGGGATGGAGGAGGAGAGTGAGCCTCTCCCTGACCTCCTGTGTGCAAAGGAGCAAGATGGGTCAGTGGAGGGTGTGGTCCTCTCCGCCACACTGACCCCTGAGCAACAGAGTGATTGTCGCCAACTGTTGGGACAATTCAGTGATCTGTTCTCCCTGGAGCCTAGTGTCACTGATTGGTGTGTCCATGACGTGGACACTGGGGACAGTCCTTCTGTTAAGCACAAGGCTTACCAAGTGACTGACCGGGTTAGGGCATCCATTAAGGAAGAGGTTTCCAAAATGCTTGCTTTAGGGGTGATTGAGTCCTCTAGCAGCCCTTGATCCAGCCCAGTGGTCTTGGTACCAAAAGCTGCAGCGCCTGGTGCCACCCCAGAACTTCGGTTCTGCGTGGACTACCGAGGTCTCAATTCAGTCACAAAGACTGATGCGCACCCCATCCCCAGAGCTGATGAGCTCATAGATCGGCTAGGGGCTGCACGGTACCTCAGCACGTTTGATTTGACATCTGGGTATTGGCAGATCGCCTTGACTGATGGGGCAAAGGAGAGGTCAGCATTCTCCAGACTGGATGGGCACTACCAGTTCCGGGTGATGCCCTTTGGGATGAAGAATGCCCCTGCCACCTCTCAGAGGTAGGTCAACAGGGTGTTGGTTGGGCTGGAGGATTTCAGTGCCGCCTACCTGGATGACATTGCAGTGTTTAGTTCCTCATGGGAGGACCACCTGCGCCACCTCTGGGAAGTGTTGATGGCACTGCGAAGGGCAGGCCTCACAATCAAGGCAAGTAAGTGCCAGATTGGGCAGGGTTCTGTGGTGTACTTGGGACACCAGGTTGGGAGCGGCCAGGTGGCGCCCCTACAGCCCAAAATTGAAACCATCCTGGCTTGGGAGCCCCCAAAGACCCAGACACAGGTGAGAGCCTTTTTAGGACTCACAGGTTATTACAGGAGGTTTGTCAAGGGGTATGGCAACATTGTTGCGCCCTTGACTGAGCTGACTTCTAAGAACCAGCCAAAGATTGTGAACTGGACTGACAACTGTCAGAAAGCTTTTGACGCCCTGAAGACTGCCATGTGCACAGCGCCTGTACTTCAGGCGCCCAACTTTTCAAAAGAATTTGTTGTCCAGACAGACGCCTCAGAGCATGGTGTGGGGGCTGTTCTGTCACAGATCAATGAAGAGGGTCTAGACCAACCGGTAGCCTTCATTAGTAGGAGGTTACTTCCACGGGAACAGAGGTGGAGTGCAATTGAGCATGAGGCATTTGCTGTGGTTTGGGCACTGAAGAAGCTGAGGCCATACCTGTTTGGGACTCACTTCCGGGTTCAGATGGACCACAGGCCCCTCAGATGGTTGATGCAGATGAGGGGTGAGAATCCAAAGTTGTTGAGGTGGTCTATTTCCCTACAGGGGATGGACTTTACGGTGGAACACCGCCCAGGTACAGAACACGCCAATGCTGATGGTCTGTCCAGATTTTTCCGCCTTAGTGATGAGAACCCCCAAGTGGGTGGGTAGTCCTCCCCACATTTCAGCTGGAGGGGACACGTGTTAGACCTGGCCCCATTGGCGTGGGTCTCCCTTCCATCTTTCGCTTTTTGTCTCCTCTGTGTTTGCTGGTGTTAGACGCTCTGGGCGCTGTGCCACTGCCATTCAGTGCTACAGCGCGAATGCTCCCTATTGTAAATTAACTGGATGAATTGGTATTCCCATAATTGGCTCATTTGATTTACCTGTTAGTCCAGAGTATAGTGCACCGTGCGTGCCCCGGGCTGGTAGACCGAATGCTGCTGGTGGGCCTGCAGCACTGATTGCGCCACCCACATAAGCAGCGCGTAAAGTGTGTCTCAGACATGCCATCGCAGAGTCTGTGCGCAGTCCAGAACTGCCATTCTTTGACTGTAAAGTGAACCCACTTCCCAGTCCCTCAACCTTCCCTTGGCATCATGTAAGTCATCCCTATGGCAGGGTGCGTTGTATGTGAAAGGTAGGACCTGCCTTGGTCTGTGTGGCATGCCCTGATAGTGAATTACATTCCATTTCGTTTTTCACTATGGCAAGGCAATCTGTTCCCTTAGACCAGAATGGGCAGTTTTGATTATTACATCTTATAATCCTAGCTGACCCAAGGAACAGGTTTGGAAAGTCGAATTTAGTATGCCTGAGCTCAGAATATTAAAATACATCTTTTAGTGAGGATTATTTTTATATTCTGTGTTTGAAAATACCACTTCTAGGAAGTAGGTATTTTCTTGCCTAAGTCGTCCAGTGTGCTCTGCTGTTATGTGTATTGGATGTCTGGTCTTGGAGGGTCAGGGCAGGCTGAGCCCGACCTGGGTTGAAGAGCGGAATCTGCAGCTGGAGTATGGGGAGGGGTGACCCTTTGGTCTGAGCAGGGCTGGGCCTGGCAAGGTGAATGATGGCTCCAGCCCCCACTGTGCGTCTGATGGCAGACCCCCTCTTCCTCAAAGGCAGGATGCCGCCTTATAAATAAAGTGCTCCAGGACCACATCGAACTAGTTCTGGCTGGGTTCAGTGACTTGTGACTTTTGAGAACAAAGACCTGTGGGGTATAAAGATCTAGGCCGAAACCCCTACAGTGTGTGGTACTTCTGGATGTCAAGACGAACCTCTGTCCCTGTAACAAGAGGAAAAGGACTTTGAAACTTTCATCCATCTTGCTGAAGCAACTACCCAAGGGCCTGATTTGAGCTTGCCTCCTGCTGAAGTCTCAGGGACATTAGACTTCACCCATCAGCCTTCTGAATTCCTATTGAGAGGGGTTCTACTCGCAGGTGAGGCCTCTGTCGAGAATTCCAGAGCCTCTGGGTCTACTGCAGGGAACGCGGGCTGAGAATCATCGCTATCGCTATTGTGGGCCGCTGCAGCTGAGGAGCTGTCGCCGCTGAAAGCCCGCATCTGTTTGTGCTATGAGAATCATCGCTATCGCTATTGTGGGCCGCTGCAGCTGAGGAGCTGTTGCCGCTGAGAGCCCGCATTTGTCTGTGCTACGAGAATCATCTCTATCGCTATTGGGGGCCGCTGCAGCGGAGGAGCTGTTGCCGCTGAGAGCCCGCATTTGTCTGTGCTACGACAATCATCGCTATCGCTATTGTGGGCCGCTGCAGCTGAGGAGCTGTGGCCGGTGAGAGCCCGCCTTTAATCACCGCCTCAGGATCATCATGAGCGCACGCCGCGGACCGCTGCAGCTGGAAGCTGCGGCCGCTGCGAGTCCGCCTGTCATCATCGCGGCTTCCTCCCGAAGCTGCGTGCCGTGCCCCTTTAAACCTCAGGTACATTGTGACCCCGGCCTCGAACTAAGTTCGTTTCACCCGCTTTAGAGTGCTTTATTGCCTTTTCAGTGAACTTATATTTACGTGCATTGCGGCTTGTTGATCGTCTTCGAGCCTTGTGTTAAACTGATATAAAGCTATGCGTTATTGTGTATGGTCACGAATGCTTCACACACTGCCTCTGAGATAGGCCTGTCTGCTCGTGCTACGTTACCACAGGGTTGAGCAGGGTTTATCAAAGGGTGTAGCCCCCCCTTACTCTGACTTAGGAAGAAGGGTCCCTTCTTGGACATTGGCGCCAGCCAGTGCCAACTAGAGATCCCCATTTCTAACACACAGCATATGCCGACGATGTTGATATTTTCTTATCTAATCCTTCAAACGTGCTGGATCATATTATAGATGAGGTTAACAGATTCTGAGTATTCTCAAGCTATAAACTAAATATAGCTAAAACCCAAGTCCTTCTTAATTCAGAAGTCCCGATGGCAGACAGTTCAACAGCTTCATATCTTGGGGTTCAGCTAAGCACCCAGGTGGTAAAAAATTTTAAATTGAACTATGAGGCCCTTTTACTTACAGTTATTAATAAATTACGGCTTTGGAATAGGCTTCCGATTAGTATTATAGGTTGATGCAATATTATCAAAATTAAACTCCTACCGAAATTTCTATACCTGTTTCAGGCAATTCACTTTCAGGTTCCAAACTCATTTTTCAACCAATTAGAAGGTGCTATAGTTAGCATAAATTTGAGACTACAGGCAGGCTAGACTTGTTATACATTTAAAAAAAAATCCGTAGGGGCAGGGTGGGTGCAGATCCCTGATTTTAAGTTGTATTTTTGGGCGGCATTCGTGGGTCGCCTTCGTAATCTGCTAGCACAAGGGGACCCTGACCCCTCGATTTTCAGTTATCAGCTTGCATTAGGGCCAGATTATAGGCTGTTTTTATAGGCTTGGGAATCCTAATTATTTTAAACGTGTTAGATTCAAGTTTATTAGGGATAATGTTGGTATATTGTGGGAAATATCCACTAAATACTCTTTCCCGTTAATACATGCGGACACGCCACTGTGGGACAACCCAGCGTTCCCGGACATTTTCCACGATTCAGTGGGTAAAGCTTGGCTATGATATGGGGTTGACATTAAGGAGCTTCTTTACGACCTTAACGGATTTCGCACATTTGCTGGGCTCCAGGCTTCCTTTGATCTCCTGTATCACTTTAAAAAAAAATATCTGCAGATAAGGGATTTCTTTATGTCAGGATTTAAGCTTACAACTGACTTGGTTGGCTCTGACTTAATTTCTTGTTTACACAAGGCGCCTAGAAAATCGCTAATTAGCACAATCTATCAAAGGCTTTGCTAATACAGCATTGATGATAGTGTAGCTCTTGCTGCTAAGTGGAGCAAGTGCTTTCCGATGAAATCTCTGCCTCAGAAATTCGTAGTGCTCTAATGACTATTGATGGCTCGGTACACTCTATAAATTTAAAACTGCAACAATTCAAGACTATGGGCTTGATTACGATGTCGGACGGACTCATGTCTGCTCGACATCGCCACGGTCTTGGGACCAACCAACCTCCGGTCGGTGGTCCCGACACCGCCATTTGCAATGCGACCGCACATGGTTTGGTCGCATACTCCCATTTCTCTATGGGAGCTTGTATTGCGGCCATAAACCGTCCATAGCACAAGCTCCCATGGAGAAATGGGAGATTCTGTTAATCCCTGCACCGCATGGCAGGCACCTCAAGGTGCCTGCCACACGGTCCAGGGATTAACAGTGGCGCGTACCCCAACTAGGGGCTGTGGAGGAATGGGGACCCTGTTAGGGGTCCCCAAAGTTGCTTTCCGACAGGCTTTCCATGTTGGAAAACCCGACATGGAAAGCCTGTCGGAAACCGACAACATAATCCCGACGGCGGAAACGCCATCCTCAGGGATTACGTTGGGGCCTCCAACTGGTCGACGGGCTCCTTTAGCCCATCGGAATCCAGCCGGAATGACAGGATGTTTTCAAACTCTGACCGCCTACATTGTTATGAGGTGGTCGTAATTGAAACCGGAGATGTTGGTTGGAAAGCCTCTGACCTATGGTCGGAGGCTTTCCGACTGACATCATAATCGGCCCCTATGTGTATGTTGTACTACAAGCCGGATAGAATCACAAAGTCGGGTGGGAACTCTGGGACAGATAAGACTAAGGGCCCTATTCCGATGTGGTTTGGAAATCTTCCCGACCGAATGGGTTTGGGAATGGTTTCCGACCCACTCGGATCGTGACAGTCCGACTGACCGAGTACGATGCATCCAGATGCTTCCAGATACGATTCGGCTGGACTGCTATTGACTTCAATGGGAGCATATGTTCTGACCGAATGCATGGGCTCCCATTGAAGAAAGGGGTGGCTGGGAAAGTCGGGCACCATGTGCCTGCCACACTGTGCATGGCTGGTAAGGGTGGACCCATGGGTACCTCCACGGGCCCGATTGGGAAGGCTCTGGGTGAAAGTCTGATTCCGACGGTCGATTCGAGTTGGACGGCATGATTCAGAACGGCTGTCCGAATCCAGCATCGTACTCGGTCGTTCTGAAACGCACCCTGTAGAGACGTACGATTCTGCACGGCTCGGTCATTTCAAATGCTATCGGGTTCGGACTGGGATATCCCTAATGCCTAATTCACATCATACTCGGTCGGTCGGTCGGAAACCTTTCCGAGTCGGTCGGAAAGACACGTTCCTGATCCGATTCGGACGGAGCAAATGCCGTTAGGAGGCCTTTCTAACCGCATCGGAATCGGGGCCTAAGTGTCCTAAATGTGGTTGTTATGCAGCAGATATCTTGCATATATTCACCACCTGTCCTGCTTTGCAGGAATTAAGGACAGGAGTGACCCAACTTTTAGCATCTTATCTTGGATACGACATACAGCTCACGCCTAAGGAGATTATGTTGGTTATAGAACGGAATTTGATCCTTGTCTGAGACAGATGCTGTCCATAATAATTGTTTCGGCCAGGCTCTGTATTGCCAGAGCTTGGGTTTCCCCATTACCCCTGAAGACAGCGTAGTGGTGGGCTGTCATTTGGCAAATATACGAGTTGGAATTGGTGCTGGGTAAAGCCAGGGGTGTTCGATCTATTAAAAGATTGGATCGAATCTGGGCAGGATTTAATTGGGATCCACAGGCCAATGTAAATGCTGGGAATTAATCTTTTAGGATCTGATAGTCGAAATAGTCTGGGTCAGATAGGTATCTTGGCATGAATTTGTTATGTTCTGTTGTAGTTTCGGTTATTTACAAATCTAATATGCTATTAATATTTTGCTTTGATGTACCATGCGGGTTTGTTATTTTATAATTATGTGTTTTTAGCTAGGGTTATTCCCTAGGCTATTTATGTAATTGCCGTTTGGGCTGTACTTTTGGTGATCATGTCTGACTTAATAAAATAATAAAACGATTAAAAAAATGATTTACACAACATGCATTTGTAGGGATAAAATCCTACAGAAAAAAAGCATTAACGGCGTTCCCCCAAGAAGTTTTATTTATACAAGAGCCCCTGACACACAGGTCGCAGTAGTTTGAAGCAAAGGTTGTTTGTGAATCTCTCTTCTACGAACACAAACCAGATCTAAAGTAAACACAAACCAGATCTTAAGTAAACATGCCACGACACGCTGGAGACACGAGGCGATAATACACAGGACAGAAGAGGGCAATGTGCACGAGATTGGAGCACGAGATACAAGGCTGAGTCACATATTCACAAAGAACACTTGGAACAGGCCATGGTTACAGGGAAACCTTACAATGAATGCATGAAAATTATACAAAAGGTCGGAAGGAAATTTGTACATCACTGCAACACTACTCCCCCACACAAAATCCACATCTGTGTTGCTTGACGGAAACAGTTGCAAATTAAAGGCGCTAAAAGAAGTGAAATCTAAAACTAATTTAAAAAAAAGTTGTATCTGATCCAACGACTTGTGCACGTATCTCTGTGGGTGACCTGCCACCGTGGTGATAATCTCCATCCCAAACTTTGTGCACATTAAGACCTTCAAAATTCATTAAATATACTTCCAGGTTCCATTTGCTTTGTTAGAAAATCCTTGACAGCTGCTCCGTTCCTGTAAGCCCACTAGTTCAAAGCCCCACGCCTCAGTGCTGTATAGCCATATGTATGTTAATTTACAGTCATGTGCAGTAATTAAGGGTGTAAAATGAAAAACTTCACACTGACGAATAAAAGTCAGCACGGTCCAAATAATACCGTAAGTTGTAATACCAAGGGCGTTTTCAATCAAAGGTAATCCTTTATGAACAAGATAATATAGTGTTTAAAGTTGTAAAGAAGGAGGCAGTTTCTCAGTCCTTGCATCTGAGGCTTGGATTGACAATCTTTCTTCTATAATCGGGACTGCATTTAGATGCAACGTTTTCTTTTTTGTAAAAGTTTGTTTGAGAGTTGGGAGTGGTGCCTTGGAAAACCCGCTCTCTGGTGTACTTACAGTAATGTTCATACATTACCCCAGCGTCAAAACCTTTGGAATTTCATTTGGCTCCCAAATACATATTGAATAAAAGCAAGTCCTACAATACAAAGCGGTCTTTACCACAGAAGACACCTTGAGAAATATTATTGCAGAACTAATAAATGCAACAATATTTTGTAACAAACATATTGTGGCAGGGTAGAGCAGCGAGATCCATGAATCCAGTGATTGCAACATGCTCAAAATGGTGGAACCAAAGCACCACCAAACAACCAAAAACCAGCCCATGCCACTCCAATGCTCAAGAACTTCCCTGCCTTCACATACTAAATTAAAAGCCACAGCCATGCTTTATTTGTCTAGCCCTTTGAATAACAGAGAGCCTGCCTAGTTCATATTTAGCTTCACCAGAAAAAAACGTCCAATTGTTGCAAAACGTCACTGGAGGATATATGCTCCCTGGCTGGCGATCCCTTAGATGTGCATAGGAAGACCAGCAACATGTAGGGCAGGTTGAGTTCATAGGAAGCTTCTCAGAAAGACTCAATTTATTGCGATTCAGGCAGTGTTGGCGGTGTCAAAAAAAGTGGTCATGTTTGGACATATTTATCGTCAAATTCAATTTTGTCACTCTTGGACTACTATGCTTGTTTGTGTATGTACTTCACTGATCAAAAAGCCTGAGATCTTAAACCTTTCCTGGGTTTGTGAGCAATGTACTCTAGAGGCATGTTCAGAAGGGTAAAACCAGATGAAAAGTCTCAGAATGCAAAGTACTACTTCTTGTTGGAAAGCTGGGACTAATTGAAGATGGTGCACACAGACAGCTATTTAAGGCCTGCAACCCAAGACAAGCGATTCCCATGGACAGCCCCCAGACTGTGGGTCAAATTTTTCTGCTGGTGAGAAATGAGGAGCATTGAAAGAATTGCAAGTGTCAATGCAGCTGCAAAAGATAATGCAGGTTCCTGTTGTACACAAATGGTTGTGAATGTAGTCAGAAAGGATGGTTTCCCATGAGCGCATCTAAATAGATAGCAAGGTCTTTGTTGGAGAAAGGATGCGGACTCGTGGGGCATGACTGGGCTTGCTTGCCTAAATTTCCAGTACAATGCCGCAGGGAATGGGTGATCCCAGCCTCAAAATAACCCCAGACCTGCTGGCAGGGGACGGCAAGTGAGGGGGAGAGAGAGAAAGTGGTGGAGAGAAAGGGAAAAACAGAACCTTAAGAAAACCCAAGGATCTTCGAAAACGCGATGGCTTGTGCCTTCCAATGAGGTTCATCTCCCCTTGTCTTGGTCTTAGGACAGTTAATATTCTTGATGCCATCTATTCAACCCCATCCCTTAATGAACCTGCATTCCTCTGTAAGGACTGTCTTTCAAGTGAGTCTTCATCTTACCCGTTTTCCTTCTGCCTTTTGATTCTCCTTTGAACTGTCAATATACCTGTACCCTCTGCCCTTCCATTTGGCTCTATGGAGCAGCGGCATGTAAATAGCCTTACAAATTACCAATAAATAAATGCGGTCTCCCTTATTTTCTACTAAATCCAATGAATACATTTTTGTTGAAAATGTGGGACACAAAAAACAAGTCATTTTATTAACATTATAAAGAGGAAATGTATGTTTTTTTTTCCATCTACCAAACCATGTGCATAAGTGCCAAGCAGTCAGTCATGATTCTTGTTAGACCTGGCATCCGGGGAGTGGTTTCCCCTGTCTTTTTGCCTCTGCTGCCTGTATTTTTTGCTGTGTGCTGAATTTCGGTTTTGCTGGTCTAAATGCTTTGGGCACTTTGCCACTGCTGATCAGTGCCAAAGTGCAAGTGCTCCCTGTATAAATTGTGTTTATGGATTAGTGTTTCCATGATTAGCTTATCTGATTTACTGGTAAGACCATAGTACAGTGTACTGTGTATGTCCAGGGCCTGTAAATCAAATACTGCTGTTGGGCCTGGTGCACTGATTGTGCCACCCACACCAGCACCCCTTCAAAGGGTTCTCAGACCTGCCACTGCAGCATCAGCGCGCAGTTTAAACTGCCATGTCGACCTGGCAAGTGCACCCACTTTCCAGGCCCTAACCTTCCCTTTTCTTACATGTGAGTCACCCCTAAGTTAGGCCCAAGGTACCCCCTGGGCAGGGTGCAGTGTATGTGAAAGGTAGGACATGTACTGTGTGTGTGGCATGTCCTGATAGTGAAATATTGTGTGTAGGAAAGTAGGATCTGCTTCTTATGGTTACCCCCTCTTTTTGCTTGATGTTTCACTGTTTTTGACTAGTCTGACTGAGATCATGCTAATCAGGACCCCAGTCTATCTGCTTTCTCCCTAAAATTGTTGTGCATGTACTTTGGTACACTCCAGATTGGATACTGGGGTACCCTTATAAGTCCCTAGTATATGGTACACATGTACCCAGGGCATAGGTACCCCAGAGGCCTCCCATGGGCTGAAGCATGTATTATGCCACCCATGAGAGACCATGCAAAATGGAACTACAGGTCTGCTACTGCAACCTGTATAAGATGGTGCTTGCACCACTTCCGTTAGATATAGGTTCACTATATCTATAGGTCACTACACTTAAAACTTATAAGTCACTCCTATAGCAGGCCTTAACAATCCTGAAGGCAGGGTGCTGGGTTTTTAGTGAGAGGGTGCCCCTGCATGAGCAGAGCCCCTCTGCAGCCTTCGGAGACCATTCTCCCGGGTTGTCTGTGACTCAGCCGGACATATAGGTAGAGGTGCATTATAACCTCGCAGTAAATGCTATCTCGAAAACGGCTGCATAGAAACCTATCGTGTTTGGTATCAAACACCTTGGAATCATACCTCCACACCGGTAACCGGTGTGGGAGGTATGATTCCACCCTTCAGAAGCAAGCTTTGTGGGGTCACTGGTCTATCCGGTGCCAGCCTACTCGACGCGGACAGCACAAAATGGATGCTGCCGACCAGAGACACTATTCTGCCCTCCTGCTGCTGAGCCAAGCTCGAGCAGAGGAAGGCAGCACAAAAGGCATCCTGTCACAGGGAGGTGTGACCACCTCCCAGACAGGATT
This sequence comes from Calotriton arnoldi, assembly GCA_963921515.1. Taxonomy (NCBI): domain Eukaryota; kingdom Metazoa; phylum Chordata; class Amphibia; order Caudata; family Salamandridae; genus Calotriton; species Calotriton arnoldi. The sequence goes on from CAWUFW010008256.1 coordinate 532,593, forward strand.
TAGTGTATTGGGGCTGGGTGGGTGCACTCTGAGAGTGCCTGAAAGTCTGCACTTGGGCCACATTTGGTGTCCCTGTGCATAGTCCAGCTCAAACCAGTTCTGGGAGCCATTGGCTCCTGCTCTGGTGCGAAACTGGACAAAGGACATGGGTGTAACCACCCCTCTGTCCTGACCCTCCCCTAGGAGGGTCCCCCAAATCTGTCCAACCATCTCCCATGGCTACAAAAGGGCTTACCTGGCTGTAAGACTTTAGATTTTACGTGGACAAGATTCTACAAGAAGAAACCACTGACCTTCGACCGTCTGGACACTCTGGACTTCGCTGGACTTCGACTGGGACCGACTTCGTCTCCCTCTCCGTTCAAAGCTTTGTCTGTGCCCTTGCTCCATGCAGGCTCCGTGCAGGACCAGTGGTGCCCTAAGGACAACCAAAGAATCTCCCTTGGAGTGAAGGAGTCACTCCCCTGCAATGGCAGGCACTGTTAAGCAACTGACCGGTCTGCTGCTCCTGAGCTCCTGTGGACTCTAAAGATTTCAGCAACACAGGAAGTAGGTTTTTGAATGTCCTTGAGGTCGATCTGCCCTGTCAGCAAGTTTGAGGCCAGTATCCCTCGTGGGGACTGCATAACCCGAACCCCTGTGCACCGCGTCCATTTGAAGTTGCATATGCTTGTTGGCGATTCCCGAGTTTGTGCATTGGACTCCATGTAGTCCTGACCCAGAGCAGTATTTGCACCAAAGAACTCCGGCCTCCTCGCACTGAGTGCTCCGTGGGCTGGTACTTTGCAATCTTGCTTGAGGTCCCCTTGCGACTCCTGGTCCTTTGGCCTGTGGGTCCCTCTGAGGGTCAACTTGATTTCTGTTGGGCTTTCCTGGTTGCTCCAGATGTGCCCTGACTCCCCATTGCTTGGTGAGTCTCCTGGACCTTTCTGGTCCACACCGTAACCTGCTTGGTCTTCCTGCGTGGGTTGCTTTTGCCAAGGCTTGTTGGTGCCCCCGCCGGACACCGACCCCTCAGCACTCGACATCCTTCGTGGGACAGCTCACCTCCAGCTCCTGGTTGTCCTCAACGTCTCCTGGTCCTCGTGGCTGCAGAGTCAAGCATCCCTTCTTCGCACCTGAAGTACCCAACAACGGTGGGCATTCGTCTACCGAGCCCCTGGTCACCCTGAAGTGACCCAGACTCTGTCCCCTCTGCTTTCACGTTTCTTCTTTCCAGAATCCAGGCTTGGATTCCTCCGGACCCTCTTCACCTTCACGGCAGCAGTATTCCTTCACAGCCCTCCATTGAGAACGACGGCGGTTTCCGACACCACTCCAGACCTATGCACCCGGCTCCTCTGGGATAGGTAACTCGGATACTACGGTATCCACAGGTGGGGTGGCTCTCCAACCTCTTAAGTTCCAAAGGGTTTGCTCGAAGTCCTCCTAGAAGAGTCCTTAAATTTCAAAACTGTAACCGCGACTTTCCCATAGAATTGTACGGAGCCCGCGGTCGTGTTAGCACACTGCACCCGTCCTCCGTGGGATCCATATCTACTCACCTTGGGTGGTTCCTTGGGGTCCCAGCGAGTCTACGTGCTTTAGACTGTGTCTTGATCCAAGTCGTGATTGTTATACCAGTATTTTAGTATATGGTTTATTTATTTATTATTATTTATTTTGAAGGTTTTATATAGCGCGAACTTGACCCTTGCGGGTATCAGAGCGCTTTACAAGGGCATATATTCGAACAAGAAACATTGGAAGACAGAATTATGTCATGCAAACACCAGCGGACGTTTTACTGAGTTACATACATTGTTCATGTGAATTTAGACATGAGAAGAGATTGTACTTCTTTTTTGAAAGAGGCAGTAGAGGGATTCAGTCTGGTTTCTGGGGGCAGTATAAGAGCTGTGTGTTACAGTGTGATCTTTGCATCCTACCCCAGAACTCCCTTCCACTCCCCCCATGAACCCCTTAAAGATAACTGTGGTACATGGGCAAATTCATGTTTGTGTACTAGAGAGTCAGCGGAGAAGTCTCCCCCAGTGCTCATTTAGATTTGGAGACAGACAGGACCTCTCCCCCTTGTTCTTTCACCAAGACTCAGCTCAGTTCGAATTGGAGCAAGTGCAGTGCCCTTGTGAGGGTGGGGCATGCACACATAGGCAGACCTGGAGAGAGATATCGCACCAGTGAACCCCAGGTATATTCAAAGTTTTTGTAGGAATCTGTGGCAATGTTAGCCATTCGTTCCATTGTAACTGGCCGCCATAGCCTGGCATGCCACTGTGTTAGTGAGGGTCCGGATGCATGTTTCGATGCTGCAGTGACCGCCATTTTTGCGCCCCCAGGCACAGCCACATCACTGCTTTATCCCTCCTCATCTGGAATCGGAGATGGTCACTACGCAACCCCAATAGGATTAGTTTTCAGTCATTCGGTATCGGGTATCCCAATACAAGTTTCTTTTGGGCAAGAATTTCAGTCCAAAAAGGGCGAATGGTCGAGCAATCCCACTATATGTGTTTAAAGTCCCCAGCATTCCGCCACTTCTCCAGCACAATTCTGACGTCTGGGGAAAGATTCTCTTGAGTTTGGTGGGGTAAAGGTACCAGTATTACAGGAGTTTATAATGTGCTTTCCTAGTCCCGTGGAGTGATTACACTGTGGAATGTCCCACCACAATTGTGACCAACTAGAGTCTGAGATATGTTCCCCAAGGATTTGCTCCCAGTGTGTCATATGGCGTGGCCGAACTGGAGTTTGCGTTTCTAGTAAGTGCGCATAGAAAAAGGAAATGAATCCTCTGATCCCACAGCCTCTTTTTGCAAATTGTTCCAGCGGTGTTAATGTCTCTAGTGGCGTCGTCACTCATGTTCGCCTGCATGACCCAGTGTTTAAGTTGAGTGTAATGGAATATAGTTCTGTATCCGACCGGTTAAAGTTTAGTTTGCATTGCTCAAACATTTTAATGTCCCCATCTGTGATTGTCAAACAGTCTCCTAGTCTCCACGCCTCATATGGCCCCAGTCGTTCTGCCGTTGGGAATGCCGGGTTAAGGTGTATGGGTGTGAAGGGAGAGGGAAAGGTCATCCATCCCGTCTGTCTATGTATGCCATCTCATACTCTTAGCGTGGTCCGTGTTGGGGTGCTTAGGTAGACATTTACTGGACGGTCATTCTTAAGCTTTCAGATTAAATCCCAGATGTACTTTCTCATCACCTCCCTGTCCATGTGCAGCCAGTGTTTGTGAGATTTCCCTGCAGACCATTCTGGGATCACTCGGAGTTGGGCTGCACTATAGTAGAGTTGAAAGTCTGGCATTGCAAGACCACCTGCCGATTTGGCTCTTCGCAGTAGTTTGTACAAGAGGCAAATGCGTTGTCCTTGCCAAATAAACTGCGTAACTAATGAGCGTAGTTCAGAGAAGAACCCCCCTATCTAATTCGACAGGCAGACCGTGAAACAGATAGAGGAGCCTGGGTAATACGGTCATCTTCACTGCCTGAATGCGTGCTATCCATGACAAATATAGAGGCGCTCATCTTTTTCAAAAACGCTTTCAAATGTTGCATCAGCGGAGGGTACTTGGCCTTGTATAGCCCATCCAGGCGCTGGGTTATTTTCAAGCCTAGATACGCAATATCTTTCTTGGCCCATTGAAAGGGAGTAGTTTTTTCCAGTGCATCCCTCTCGGCCTGTGATAAGGTTAAGTTAAGTATAAAGGATTTCGTTAGGTTGATTCGGAAGCCCGCCACCCGCTCTAATCTATCTAATTCCCCCATAAGTGGGGCCAGTAACGTTTGGGGTGAGAACAGAGACAGCAGGATATAGGCTGCGAATAAAGAAACCTTATGCTCTGTAGAGCCAAAATAAACCCCCTGTACCTGCTCTGTGGAGAGTATTTTAGCCGCTAAGAGTTCAATACTCAGCGTGAACAGAAGAGGTGACAAAAGACATCCCTGTCTGGTTCCTCGTTTTAGTGGGAAGACTTTGAGCTCCCCATTAACTAGCACTCTTGCTTTTGGGGCAGCGTAGTTAGCCTTAATCATGTTAATGAATTGGTCGCCAAAGCCAAATTTCCTCAGCGTAGAAAATAGAAAGTTCAAATCCACCCGGTCAAAAGCTGTTTCAGCGTCAAGGCCCACTAGAAATGCCAGGACTGCCTTTTTTGTCGATTTCTCCACGAGAAGTTTGACCCTTCGAATGTTGTCGTGGGTTTGGCGACCTTTGATAAATCCAGATTGGTTTGGGTGGATCAAGTCGGGAAGAATGGAGTCCAGTCTTGTGGCTAAAATTTCAGTGTAAAGTTTTACATCGAGATTTAAAAGAGCGATCAGCCTATATGATCAGTACTGTATCGCGTCTTTACCTTGTTTTGGTAGTACGGAGATGATTGCTTCACTCATTGTGGGAGTTACTTCTCCTGCGCTTGTCATGTAGTTAAAGAGGGCCACTAATTGAGGGATGAGCTCCGAACCGAATGTTTTGTAAAACTGGGCTGTCAGCCCATCAGGCCCAGGGGCTTTATTAGGCTTTGGGGCTCCGACCACCACCCGGACCTCCTCTTCCGATATCGGACTCCCTAGCCAATCATTTTGTGCTCTCGTTACAAAGGAGAGTGGTCCCATCCAAATTAATCAGTTGGGCGTAATCGGCTGGTTCCTCCACCGAGTATAGGGCCTCATAAAAGTTGCCAAATATGTGCCTTTTCAGTGTCAGTTCCTGTAATCCTCCCATGTCATCCCTGATCTCGCCAATGTATTTTTTTTCTCTCTAGACTCTTAGGTGCCACGCTAAATGTGAGCCTACTTTATTACTCTGCTCCTATCCTATCCGCCGAAGGCGCAGGAGGGTAATCTCTGCTCGGTTAGTGTAGATAGCATTAAGCTTCCCCCTCAGCGCTGTCACCTTTCTTTGTTGAGCTAGTGTCGGGTTGTCTTTGTGTGATTTTTCTGCCTCGAAGTTCGGATTCAAATGTCTGCCACTCTGCGGTTCTCTGTTTGTTCAGGGAGGAATTTAAGGCAATACATTGTCCTCTCAGCACCGCCTTGAAGGCATCCAAGGTGGTTGAGGGGGAGGAATCTCCTGCATTATGTTGAAAGTATTCCTTAATTGTTGATCGTAGCTCATCTCTCAGTAGTCTATCTCGGGTTAAGGAGCTAGGGAAGAACCAACGCCGGTACTTTGGCTGTGGAGCCTCCCAGTCCAACATACAGCTAGCGGGGCGTGGTCAGACAAAGTTATGGGGTATATTGTTTGTGTGTGCAGGGCCTGAACCAAAGAGTTGCTCACAAAGATATCTATGCAGGAGTAGCTCCAGAAAGAGTGTGAAAAAAGGTGTAATCTCTGCCCTGCAGATGTAATGTTGGCAAGGCATCTACTAAACCCAATTCCACAAACATCTCTTTAACCCCTTCGCTGCTTCTGTCGGCCAATGGCCGTCGCGAGCACTACCTCCGTAGTGTGTCGTGTGGTTTGTGGCCTCATGGGCTGCCCTGCTAAGTTAGCTGAGGCCTGGCTGTCATGATGCCTTTTCTGCACACGTTACTTTGTGACTTTGTTTTGCAAGCCTCTGCTTGTGCCGGGCTATATTAGGACTGTCTGCATTTCTGCCTTTCACCTTTTCTCCTGTTCCCTGTGGTTTACATATGCACAACATGTACAAGGTCGAAAAACAACGTCCCCTGTTCTTGCTGATCTGGACAGTCCCTCGCACCTAGACATAACACTACTTACAGCTGCACTGGAGAAATTCGTGTGCCTTTTGATATTGTGGTTTCACTGTTAGAGGGCACTTGGAGAAAAACCTTTCCAGAGAGAAGAGCTGCGTTTGTCTGCTGATGTAAAACTTGCATCTAGAGATTGAGGTATGAGGGTCCGCCTGACAAAGCCCAGAGGTTTTCTGTTTATATAATAAACTAGCACTAGCACGATGGGAGGGTGGTATGGTCATTTAGCCCTATATCCACAGCTTTATGAAATGCTTTCCCAGTTTGTATTCTATGGAATTGTAACTATGCTGATTATTTTATCCTTCTGCATTATGCTGATAGTATTGACACGTGTACTGTATCTTAGAGCACGATAGTTGAAATAAACATTTAAACTATACTGTGTCTCTTATTACGCGTTGTGGACAGGTATGAGTGAGTTATGAAAGGGTGTTCTTGCTCCTGCGAGTCCTGAGAGAGAGATACCGTGTTCTGGGTTGTCTAATCAATCAATCAATCAATCTATTTGTAAAGCGCGCTACTTACCCGTGAGGGTTTCAAGGCGCTGAGGGGAGGGGGGAGCTGCTACTGTTCGAATAGCCAGGTCTTGAGCAGTCTCCTGAAGGTCAGTAGGTCCTGTGCCTGCCGTAGGTGGAGGGGGAGGGTGTTCCATGTCTTGGCGGCTAGGTGGGAGAAGGATCTACCGCCGGTGGTTGTTCTTCGGATGCGGGGAACGGTGGCGAGGGCGTGGTTGGCGGAGCGGAGCTGGCGGGTGGGGGTGTAGAAGGGAGCCCACTGTGTATTGTGCTACTTACAACTGTTCTGGTGATCTCGTATTGTGTGCTTTGTGTTCTATCCTCGTGTAGAGGATAGTAGAGAGTGTTATATTAATAAATTCATATTTTTATATAACTACTGTGTGGTTCTCCTTTCATTTAGTCAATATAGGAGGTGATATTCTGGTAAAACAAGCTGCTTTACATTCCTTCAGGATTAAGCCTGAAGGCTGCTCTCCACAGCTACCACTAGGATAGCTTTCTAAAGGTTATCTTTGACCTCATACATCATAAGGGTCGTGTGGACTGGTACAGGGTGCCCACTTTAATTAGTGGACAGCATATACCAGGCCAACTTCTCACATTGGTGTGCAGCAGTTGGGATTCAAGCCTGCATTGTTTTACCAGATAAATCTCTTTGTATTGATTAACTGAAAACCACTAAAGTATTCAGGCACATATAATACTTAAAGATTAGAATAAGTAGGTTCTACTGAACTTAGGGTTGGGTAGTTAAGGGTCTAGCACACCCTTTCTCCAACCTAAGAGTTTAGTTCCCACTAGGTTAGGTAGGTGCATACACCACACCACACTAGTTATGTCTTCTAAAGTAGAAGCAAGTGGCTCTGCCTTCTAGGTACAATGGTCTTACATTTCAAGATTTGAAAGCCATGTGTGCTTCTAGGAAGCTGAAGACAGGGAGAAATGCCCACACCCAACGTTTCATTGAGGTGTTACTCTTGGATGACCTTAGAAAGACCCCTGGGTCAGATGAGGTAGAAAGAGTGGGTGGGGCAGGGAATGAGGATAGGCCAGGAAGTGAAACCTTCTTTGACCTAGAATCAAACCCTGACCAGGAGGATCAAAATGATTCCCCCCTGGACAACTTAGATCTTCCAGGAGGTGGGGGAGAAGACCCCAGTGGCCCTCTCTTTACTCCTCCAGGAAGAGTGCAGAGTTTACCCAGGAGATCTAGATCTCCCTCTGCAGAATCTAATCATTCAGGAACTTCAATAGGGAACTCCATATCTCATAAGAGAGATAGCTCTTATGAAAGACAGTGCCAATTTCTAGAGCTTGAGAAAGTCTAGCTTAGGCTCAGGCAAGAGCAATTGGCCCTAGATAAGGAATCCTTAGAACTCCAGAAGGCTAGGAAGAAATTGGGACTAGAGTCCCATGGTGGCAACAACAGTGTCCCTAGGGTTAAGGAGAATACTTATGACCATAGGAACCTGAGTAAGATAGTCCCTCCCTACCATGGAGGGGATGACATCCACAAATGGATAACTGCTTTAGAGAGGGCCTGTAAAGTTCAGAGGGTCCCTCAAGAGCAGTGGGCAGCTATCTTGTGGCTCTCCTTTGCTGACAAAGGTAGAGATAAGCTCCTCACTATTAGAGAAGAGGATGCTGACAATTATTCAGTCCTGAAGAGTGCTCTCATTGATGGGTTTGGCTTAACCACTGAACAGTACAGGATTAAGTTCAGAGACACCCAGAAGACACAAACTCAGGACTGGGTAGACTTTGTAGATTGTGCTACTAAGGCTCTGGAAGGCTGGTTACTTGGCAGCAAAGTGAATGATTTCAAGGGATTGTACAATTTGATTATATTATGAGGGAGCAGATCCTTAATTGCCAAAACCAGCTGTTGCATCAGTACTTGGTTGACTCTGATCTGACTTCTCCCCAAGAATTGGGAAAGAAGGCAGATAGATGGGTCAGAACCAGAGTGAAGCAGAAAACCCAGACCACAGGTGGTGACCAGAAGAAGAAGCAAGATGCTAAACCTGCAGATAAGGGTGGGGAGAAGGGTAAAGACCAGAAGTCTTCATCAGGGCCCCAAAAACCTGCATCTGGAGGGGAGTTACAGTCTAACAAAGGTAAAGGCAGAAAGAAACCTTGGTGCTTCCTGTGTAAGGAGAAAACCCATTGGACAAGAGATGCCAATTGTTCAAGGGCCAAGGATCCTCCAACCACCACCACTGCCCTTAAGGCAACTGTTCCCCCTAGTTCAGTTCAAAGTGGTGGTACAGGGAACGAGGGTATAGTAGGGTTAACCCTGGGTACTGAGATGGGTTCTGGCCTAGTCAGAACTCCAGCTCAGGCTGTTTTAGTCTGTGATGGAGGCATGGATATTGCCTCCTTATTTGTAAGTCCCAGTAATCTGGGAAAATACAGACAACAGCCTTTAATCAAAGGTAAGGAGGCCATGGCATATAGGGACACAGTGGTGACTAAGGATCTTGTGAGCCCTGACCAGATCATACTTGGTGAGATGTACCAAGTGACCAATGCTAGCAATGTCAGGACTGACCATTCCTTGGCAGTTGTTAATTTCAGCTGGGGAGGGGTAACTGGCCCTAAGAAGGTTGTGGTTAGCTCAGACCTCCCTGTGGAATGCTTGTTGGGCAATGATTTGGAAACTTCAGCCTGGGCTGAAGTGGAACTCAGGACACATGCAGCAATGTTGGGCATCTCTGCAGATGTGTTTGCTGTGACTAGGTCACAGGCCAAAATGTCTTCCACTGAACAGGCACTGGATCCTGGAAAAATGGACCAGGTGCCTTCCAAGAGAAGGAGCAGTAGGGGTAAGGCAGTGTCTTCCCCCCCAGGCTCAGAGTGAGGATCAGTCTCCTGAGGAAGATGATTCCAGTCCCTGTGAAGGAACTGTCTCAGAGGAACTTGAACCTGATCAGGTTGAGTTCTTGGGGACAGGGGGCCATTCCAGAGCAGATCTGAGTCAGGAGCAGCACAGCTGCCCCTCTCTTGAACCCCTCAGACAGCAAGCTGCTGCTGAGGCTGCTGGGAGTGCCAGTGGGTCCCACAGGATCTACTGGTATGAGGGACTCCTTTACTCAGAGGATTGAGACCCCAAGCCTGGTGCTACCAGGAGGTTGGTTATACCTCTGGAGTTTAGGGGCTTCATACTGACACTGGCACATGATATCCCTTTAGCAGGACACCTAGGCCAAAGCAAGACTTGGGACAGGCTTGTCCCTCATGTTCACTGGCCTCACATGTCAGAGGACACAAAGGAGTTTTGTTGCTCCTGTGCCACCTGTCAAGCCAGTGCTAAGGCAGGTGGTACCACAAAGGCCCCCCTGATACCACTACCTGTGGTGGGGGTTCCCTTTGAGAGGGTTGGGATTGACATAATTGGTCCCATGGATCCTCCAACTGCATCTGGGCACAGATATATTCTAGTGGTGGTGGACCATGCCACTAGGTACCCAGAAACAATACCCCTTAGAACCACCACAGCTCCTGTGGTGGCCAAGGCCCTCCTGGGAATTTTTTCCAGAGTGGGTTTCCCTAAGGAGGTCTTAACTGACATAGTTGCAAACTTCATGTCAAGTTACATAACTGCTATGTGGAAGGAGTGTGGAGTAAATGACAAATTTACCACATCCTATCACCCACAATGCAATGTGTTAGTTGAAAGGTTCAACAAAACCCTGAAGGGAATGATCATGGGCCTCCCAGAAAAGCTTAGGCAAAAATGGGATGTCCTGTTGCCCTGCCTTCTCTTTGCCTACGGAGAGGTTCCTCAGAAGGGGGTTGGCTACAGCCCTTTTGAACTTCTGTTTGGACATCCAGTTAGGAGTCCCTTGTGTTTAGTGAAGGAGGGATGGGAGTTACCTCTCAAACCACCTAAACAAGAGATAGTGGACTATGTACTTGGTCTCCGCTCCAGTATGGCTGAATACATGAAGAAGACAACCAAAAAACCTTGAGGCTAGCCAAGAATTACAGAAAGCTTGGCATGACCAAAAGGCTGTGCTGACTGTATACCAGCCAGGACAGAAGGTATGGGTGTTGGAGCCTGTGGCCCCAGCAGCTCTCCAGGATAAGTGGAGTGGACCCCATACCATTCTTGAGCAGAAGGGAGAGGTCACCTACCTGGTGGACCTTGGAACTCCCAGGAGCCCCCACATGGTGCTCCATGTGAACAGGCTCAAGCCATATGTTGACAGGGCAGACATGGGCTTGCTCATGGCTACTGATGAGGGACAGGAGGAAGAGAGTGACCCACTCCCTGACCTCCTCTCACAGAACCATGATGATGGTTCAGTTGATGGTGTAGCATTGGCAGGCAGCCTCACTGAGCAGCAACAGACTGATTGCAGGAAGGTCCTCAATCAGTACAGACATATGTTTTCCCTGAATCCTAGTCAGACCACTTGGTGTACCCATGAAGTGGACACAGGTGAAAGTCTGCCTGTTAAAAATAAGATTTACAGGCAACCTGACCATGTCAGGGACTGCATCAGGACTGAGGTCCAAAAGATGCTGGAATTGGGAGTCATTGAACCCTCAGATAGCCCTTGGGCTAGTCCATTAGTCCTGGTACCCAAACCTCATACCCAGGGTGGTAAGAGAGAAATGAGGTTTTGTGTAGACTACAGGGGGCTCAATGCAGTCACTAGGACTGATGCTCATCCTATTCCTAGGGCAGATGAACTTATTGATACTTTGGCCTCAGCCAAGTTCTTGAGTACATTTGACCTCACTGCTGGATATTGGCAAATCAGACTAGCTGAGGATGCCAAACCCAAAACAGCAATTTCAACCCCTAGTGGGCATTATCAATTTATTGTGATCTCCTTTGGCTTGAAGAATGCACCTGCCACATTTCAGAGGTTGGTGAATAAAGTCCTCACAGGCCTGGAAGCCTATAGTGCAGCTTATCTTGATGATATTGCTGTCTTTAGTTATACCTGGGAGGATCACCTGGTCCACCTAAGGAATGTTCTGGAGGCCCTGCAAAAAGCAGGCCTCACTATCAAGGCCACCAAGTGCCAGATAGGGCAGAGTAAGGTTGTGTACCTGGGCCACCTTGTGGGTAGAGGCCAGGTTCAACCACTGCAGATCAAAATCCATACCATCATGGACTTGGTTGCTCCAACTATCCAGTCTCGGGTCAGAGCTTTCTTGGGCCTGACTGGGTACTAAAGGAGGTTTGTCAAGGGATATGGATCTATAGTGACCCCATTGAATGATCTGACCTCTAAAAGAATGCCTAAGAAAGTTCAGTGGACAGTTAGCTGTCAAAAGGCATTTGATGACCTGAAGCAGGCCATGTGCACTGCTCCCATTCTGCAAAGTCCTGACTATTCCAAACAATTCATTGTTCAAACTGATGCATCTGAGTTGGGAGTAGGGGCTGTGTTATCACAACTGAATGAAGAGGGTCAGGATCAGCCAGTAGCTTTTATAAGCAGAAGGCTGACCCCCAGAGAGAAACGTTGGTCAGCTATTGAGAGGGAAGCCTTTGCTGTGGTTTGGGCTCTGAAGAAGCTGAGGCCATACTTGTTTGGCACTCACTTAATTGTTCAGAAAGACCATAAGCCCCTCTTATGGCTAAAACAGATGAAGGGTGAAAACCCCAAATGTTTGAGGTGGTCCATTTCCCTACAGGGGATGGACTATACAGTGGAACATAGACCTGGGAGCAACCATGGCAATGCAGATGGACTCTCCAGATATGTCCAATTAGAAAATGAAGACTCAACTGGTCTAGGTTAGTTTCATGTCCTTTTGTTTGGGGGGGGGGTTGTGTAGGAAAGTAGGATCTGCTTCTTATGGTTACCCCCACTTTTTGCTTGATGTTTCACTGTTTTTGACTAGTCTGACTGAGATCCTGCTAATCAGGACCCCAGTCTATCTGCTTTCTCCCTAAAATTGTTATGCATGTACTCTGGAACACTCCAGATTGGATACTGGGGTACCCTTATAAGTCCCTAGTATATGGTACACATGTATCCAGGGCATAGGTACCCCAGAGGCCTCCCATGGGCTGAAGCATGTATTATGCCACCCATGAGAGACCGTGCAAAATGGAACTACAGGTCTGCTACTGCAACCTGTATAAGATGGTGCTTGCACCACTTCCGTTAGATATAGGTTCACTATATCTATAGGTCACTACACTTAAAACTTATAAGTCACCCCTATAGCAGACCTTAACAATCCTGAAGGCAGGGTGCTGGGTTTTTAGTGAGAGGGTGCCCCTGCATGAGCAGAGCCCCTCTGCAGCCTTCAGAGACCATTCTCCCGGGCTGTCTGTGACTCAGTCGGACATATAGGTAGAGGTGCATTATAACCTCGCGGTAAATGCTATCTCGAAAATGGCTGCATAGAAACCTATCGTGTTTGGTATCAAACACCTTGGAATCATACCTCCACACCGGTAACCGGTGTGGGAGGTATGATTCCACCCTTCAGAAGCAAGCTTCGTGGGGTCACTGGTCTATCCGCTGCCAGCCTTCTCGACCCGGACAGCACAAAATGGATGCTGCCGACCAGAGACACAATTCTGCCCTCCTGTTGCTGAGCCAAGCTCGAGCAGAGGAAGGCAGCCCAATAGGCATCCTGTCACAGGGAGGTGTGACCACCTCTCAGACAGGATTTAGTGTATTGGGGCTGGATGGGTGCACTCTGAGAGTGCCTGAAAGTCTGCATTTGGGGAAAATTTGGTGTCCCTGTGCATAGTCCAGCTCAAACTAGTTCTGGGAGCCATTGGCTCCTGCTCTGGCGCGAAACTGGACAAAGGACATGGGTGTAACCACCCCTCTGTCCTGACCCTCCCCTAGGAGGGTCCCCCGAATCTGTCCAACCCTCTCCTGTGGGTACAAAAGGGCTTACCTGGCTGTAAGACTTTAGATTTTACGTGGACAAGATTCTACAAGAAGAAACCACTGACCTTCGACCGTCTGGACACTCTGGACTTCGCTGGACTTCGACTGGGCCCGACTTCGTCTCCCTCTCTGTCCAAAGCTTTGTCTGTGCCCTTGCTCCATACAGGCTCCGTGCAGGACCTGTGGTGCACTAAGGACAAACAAAGAATCTCCCTTGGAGTGAAGGAGTCACTCCCCTGCAACTGCAGGCACCGTAATGCACCTGATTGGTCTGCTGATCCTGAGCTCCTGCGGACACCAAAGATTTCGCAAACACAGGAGGTGGGTTTTCAAAGGTCCCTGAGGTCGATCTGCCCTCTCAGCAAGTTTAAGGCCAGTATCCCTCGTGGAGACTGCATAACCCGAACCCCTGTGCACTGAGTCCATTTGTAGTTGCATATGCTTGTTGGCGATTCCCGAGCTTGTGCATTAGACTCCTTGTAGTCCTAACCCAGAGCAGTATTTGCACCAAAGAACTCCGGCCTCCTTGCACTGAGTGCTCCGTGGGCTGGTACTTTGCAAACTTGCTTGAGGTCCTCTTGAGACTCCTGGTCCTTCGGTCTGTGGGTCCCTCTGAGGGTCATCTTGAGTTCTCTTGGGCTTTCCTGGTTGCTCCAGATGTGCCCTGACTCCCCATTGCTTGGTGAGTCTCTTGGACCTTGCTGATCCACACCGTAACCTGCTTGGCCTTCCTGCATTGGTTGCTTTTGCCAAGGCATGTTGGTGCCCCTGCCGGACACCGACCCCTCAGCACTGAACATCCTTCGTGGGACAGCTCACCTCCAGCTCCTGGTTGTCCTCGACATCTCCTGGTCCTCGTGGCTGCAGAGTCAAGCACCCCTTCTTCGCTCCTGAAGCACCCGATATCGGTGGGCATTCGTCTACCGAGCCCCTAGTCACCCTGAAGTGACCCAGACTCTGTACCCTCTGCTTTCAGGTTCCTTCCTTCCAGAATCCAGGCTTGGATTCCTCCGGACCCTCTTCACCTTCACGGCAGCAGTACTCCTTCACAGCCCTCCATTGAGAACGACAGTGGTTTCCGACACCACCCAGACCTATGCACCTGGCTCCTCTGGGATAGGTAAATCGGTAACTACGGTATCCACGGTGGGGTGGCTCTCCAACCTCTTAAGTTTCAAAGGGTTTGCTCGAAGTCCTCCTAGAAGGGTCCTTAAACTTTAAAACTGTAACCGCGACTTTCCCTAGAATTGTACGGAGCCCGTGGTCGTGTTAGCACATTGCACCCGTCCTCCGTGGGGTCCCTATCTCCTCACCTTGGGTGGTTCCTTGGGGTCCCAGCGATTCTACGTGCTCTAGACTGTGCCTTGATCCAAGTCGTGATTGTTATACCACTATTTTAGTATATGGTTTGGTCTCCCCCTGGAGCCCACTGTGTATTGTGCTACTTACAACTGTTCTGGTGATCTCGTATTGTGTGCTTTGTGTTCTATCCTCGTGTAGAGGATAGTAGAGAGTGTTATATTAATAAATACATATTTTTATATAACTACTGTGTGGTTCTCCTTTCGTTTAGTCAATATAGGATGGTGATATTCTGGTAAAACAAGCTGCTTTACATTCCTTCAAGATTAAGCCTGAAGGCTGCTCTCCACAGCTACCACTAGGATAGCTTTCTAAAGGTTATCTTTGACCTCATACATCATAAGGGTCGTTTGGACTGGTGCAAGGTGCCCACTTTAATTAGTGGACAGCATATACCAGGCCAACTTCTCCCACTTTGTATTTCATTTTTCACTATTGACAGGGTATCTGGGAGATACTTTGTACCATCTTACATGTATAACGTCTTATGGGGACAAGGTAGAAAGATGGAGTTTAGGTTCTCTGAACTCAGAATTTAATAACACATCTTTTAGTAAAGATGTTTTTGAAAATGTGGGTTAGAAAATGCCACTTTTAGAAAGTAGGCATTTTCTTGCTTAGCCATCCTATGTGCCTCTGCTGAGTTGTGTATTGACTGTCTGGTTTTAGAGTGATAGGGACTGGGGATGTGCATTCACTGCAGATAGCCACTGGGGTGGTTGAGGTGTGCCCTGCCTTTCCTGGATGAATCAGAGCTGGGCTTAATAGAACTGGGTTGCATTTAGAGTAGTGGGAGGAGTTTTCCTTGTACCTGAATAGGCCCTGTCCCCAGTGCACAATGCGGTCTCCACCTCCTGCCAAGAAGCTGGACCAGAAAGGCCACAACTGGTTTGGACTGAGTCTTTTGGTATTCCCACACCAAGATTTTACTACTTGTAGTTAGGGCCTAAATCTAAGAAAGTAAACAAAAAGCAGAACTTGGTGAGTGTCTGAAGCGTGATTTGGGACAACTTGAGACCACTGTGACAACATCATTTTCACACTGTTAGACCTGCCATCTTTGGTGTGGTCTTCCCCGAAACCTTTGCCTTCACCTCTCCTGTTTTCAGAATTTTGTTTTGTTGGCATCAGGACTCTGTGCACTTTATCACTGCTAACCAGTGCTAAAGTGCATATGCTCTCTACCTAAACCATGGTAGAATTGGCCTACACTTGATTTGGCATATTTAATTTACTTAATAAGTGCCTGGTATATGGTACTACATGTACATTAGGGCCTGTAAATTAAATGCTACTAATGGGCCTGCAGCACTCGCTATGCCACACACTTAAGTAGCACTCTAAAACATGTCTCAGGTTTGCCATTGCAGCTTGTAGTGCAGCTTTGAACTGCCAATTCAACTCGGCAAAATAAACATTTTACCAGGCCTAAACATTCCTTTTTAATGCAAATAAGTTACCCCTCCTTGACTCTGCCAAGAACAGACCAAAGAAACTTTTTGACTTAATCAGAACTACCACTAATAGCCCTGCCTCATCTAACATCAAATTTGTTGACCCTTCCAAGAAAGCAAAAAACGTGTCTTCAATTCTTCGATACAAAAGGTAATTCGCTCCTTGACCATACTTTACATCCAATCCCACATGTGGAATGCATATCCAAAGGCTCCTGGCACAGCTTTGAGGTCATCTCCTCCAACATTTCAAAAACAAAACCCTCGAACCACTCTCTGGACCCTATCTCAAGTGACCTCTCAGTATACCTTTACACCCACACGCTTCTCTTTGGGTCTTATCTGATTAACCTCTTTCTCAGCCAAGGTTCCTTTCCTGATGTCCTCAAAATCAGGTGACCACACTACTAAAGAAACCATCCGCTGATGTGAACAACCTTAATAACTTTTGCCCTAACACCAACCTCCCTTTCCTTGCTAAAATCACTGAAAGATGTGTAGAGGAGCAACTCACCCAAGACATCAAGGGCAATAACGTTCTTGATGAATTTCAATCTGGCTTCAATCAAGGCTGCAGCACGGAAACAGTGCTGCTACATGTTATCGACGATGCCCTATGACTACCTGGCTCAGGTAGCTATTGCCTCTTGATCCTGCTTGACCTCTCTGCAGCCTTTGACATTGTAACCCATTACACCCTTTTCAACACTCAAGAACATCGAATGGGTTTGAAGATGTCGTTCTTAAATGGTTTTTATCAAACCTCACTGGCCGATCTCAGATCATCAAAATTAAGAACTGTCTCCCAACATCTAAGGCCGTTGATCATGGTGTCCCTCAAGGCTTTATCCTTGCTCCCACCATATTCAATCTCTACTTGGAACCTCTAGGAGAACTGGTAAAAACGTCTGGGATCTCTTATCACCTCTATGCTGACGACACCCAATCTACCTCAAGGTGTCCTCTGCACATGACATTTCACTCCTCTCCAACACCCTCAACTCTATCCATAGAGTAGAACAATCTCAGACCCCAAATCCAGAACAAAGTTCCACCCCCATTTTATTTTCCTTGGATGAGGTGAGAACAGGAATTGAGGGTCTCACGAGGAAAAAGGCGCCGGGACCAGATGGGATCCCGCCAGACCTCTTCCGATGTAACCTAGAGGTCTGGGCGCCGCTCCTAGCAAGGGTATTAAATGCGGCAGTAACTTCAGTAATGCCAGCACCATGGTCCACTGCCACTATTGTTCCCATTTTCAAGAAAGGATATAGGGACAGTCCTTGTTGCTATCGCCCCATATCTCTTATTGATGTGTCTGTGAAGGTTTTGGGGCGGGTGGTTTTAAATAGGTTGACGGAATGGGCTGGGGCCAACCAAATTATAACGGATGCTCAATATGGGTTCCGACCGGGGAAATCTACCACAGACCAATGTCTCAATCTTTATCTTATTACTGCAAAATACACACTAGCCAAACAAGGGGCGATGTATTTAGCATTTATGGATCTCACTGCAGCCTTTGACCGAGTGAACCGCCGTAAACTATGGACACTCATGGGTGAGCTCGGGGTGGACCTGGCAATAATCAATATTCTAATGTCCCTACACTCTAATACCTCGGCAGTAGTTAGATATACACAGGAGGGGAAGGTTACGGACCATTTTAAGTGCTCAAGTGGGGTTAGACAGGGCTGTATATTAGCGCCGTTTTTGTTTACTTTATATATCAACGGCCTTGACTCAGCCCTGATGGCCATACAAGCAGACACCCCGAGGATGGGTACAAGAGCGGTCCCTGTTCTGCTTTATGCAGACGATGCGGTACTCCTCGCCCGCACCCCAAAGGGTTTGCAGCTTTTAATAGATGGCTTCGTGAACTTCATGAATAATCTGGATTTGTGCCCCAATCCAACAAAGTCATATATTAGGGAAATTGGGAAGAAGCCAACATGGCCACAGGATCAATCGCTAATTTTGCTCATAGACTAGGCCGTTGGACCCCAGGAATGATTTTAAAGCTATACAACTCTATCTGTTGTTCTAAAGTTTTATATGGAAGTGAGGTTTGGGGATTTATGGAGGTTAACAAGTTACAAACTGAAGAGAATAAATATTTCAGGCGTATGCTGAAAGTTGCTCATAGCACCCCTGCGTACTTTGTCCACGAAGAACTGGGGTCTAAATACATTTCTGATATGGCGGCAGCTAAACCCCTATTGTGTTGGGCGAAGATCTGGTTGAACGAAGAGGCTGGTTTTAATAGGCTGGTAATCCAGCACTGTCTCTCTCTTGACCATGCGCTCAAAATCCCGTGGTTAAAATATGTAAAGGACACCTTCTCTAGATTAGGGCGTGCAGATTTGTTTACTAACCCCGATAAGGTGAGAATCCAGGAAAAGGCACTTATCAAAGATCTGTTTTTTAAGTATGTTACGTTGCAACGTGAGGACAGCGTACTTTATAAGTCCACGGTGAGAGAACATATTTTAGTCAAATCAATCCAGGGCATAGAACCATACTTATCTCTCATAACTGGTGCACATGACAGATTTTTAATTACCCGTTTTAGATGACATTTATTTCATCACCTATTGGCTGTACCTGCTGGTTTTACATTGAATATAGAACATAGAGGACCCTGTGGCTGCGACAATAGGTCTCCACAGGATACCCTACATTTCGTCCTACTCTGTCCGCACTATGCATATCCCAGAAAAATGTTCCTGAAGGGCCTTTTAAGAAGGTTTATATTTAGACAGGTACGTGTTGCCTTGTTGTTTTTAAAACTGTCATCAGATGTTTTTACTCTCTTCTGTGTTTCCAACTTTCTAAGATCTGCTTTAAAGTTAAGAACTACAAGGGGTGCCTGAAGCCCAGAAGAATTTTTGCTATTTTGCACTAAGTTTTGCTGCTATAAAAGTACTAGCTGAATATTTTATTGTTTTTTATATATTCTAAACCTGCACTAAAACTCGTTGGATGCACTTTGATATTAAGCGACAAGTGGGGGATAATGACAGTATACATACCTGGTCTTCCTTGTGTATTTGGCAGTCTCTATGAAGACTTCCTTTGCCTGATGTTTGTATTTTTTAAGATGTTTCTTTTATGGTCATATTTTTATATGCCGAATAAAGATTATTATTATTATTATTACTATCCAAGAATGGATGACATCTCACCACCTAAAACTAAATCCTTCAAAAACTGAGTTCCTTCTTATCTCAAACGCAAGCTCCCCACCTCCTGTACAATCTTGGATGGATAATCTGAACATTCTCAACTGCAAACCTACCATAGTTGATAGTGCTAAATCCCTGGGAGTCATCCTGGACAAGGGACTTAACCTCCATTCCCAAATCCACACCTTGGCCAAAAATGCAAGCTGCTACCAATTTCTCCTTCTCAGGAGTATCTGACACTTCAGTCCCAAGCAAGGCCTGAAAAACATTGTTCAATCTTTTGTACTCTCCAGACTTGACTATTGCAATTCACTCCTTGCAGGCCTCCCCAAGATCCACCTTTCTCCTTTGAAATCCATCCTCCATTCAGCAGCACGCTTCGTTTACAGGGCCAAAAGAAATGACCACATTATATCTATGCTGATAATTCTTCACTGGCTTCCTATTGAAGCCAGGTCAACATTTAAGACTGCTTGTATCACCCATAAAGCCATTCATACTTCCACCCCTCTCTATCTAGCTAACAAACTCAAAATTTCAAGTAGCTCAAGACCCTCATGTAATGCTGAAAGCCTACTGCCCGAACCTCCGACTTTCAAAAGGGAAAGTCTTATGGCACAATCTTTCTCCAGTAGTGCGACCAGAATTTGGAACTCACTTCCTCCATACCTCTCCACTACCACCTTTCTGCATCTTCAAAAAGGACCTTAAAACCCTTCTCTTCCAAAGACATTATTACCAATAATTCTCTGACTGTTTCATGTTCCTTACTGGATTTCATGTTCCTCACTGGAGAACTAGTTTGTCCTTCCGCTTCAACTGTGGAATATGTACTTTTGAAACTCTAATCGCTCCAACTTTAGTTTGCAATGAGTAATTTTTAGTGAATCTATATTTTGTAAATATGTAACAATCACTCTGCATAACGGTACTAGTTATACGTCCTTGCACAAGTTATATGTCTCCAATGTTAGTTTGCTCTTTTTTTTAAATTATTATCATTATTTTATTTGCATTTTTTTAAAACACAAAAGGAGCACTAGTCAAAGGTCCATCATAGTGGGATTATTTCATCTTAATATCACAGAAGAAAACCAAAAAAGAAAGAAAGGGGACCTAACGACTGATCAGTTGTCCCCTTTAAAAATTCATAACATGAGAAGTCTGTGCAAATTAGCTATACAGTACAAAGTTAGTGCAAGACAGCGGGAGTCACAGATAAAGTGCAGGTGCAATAAATAATACTTACCTGGGTTTGCATTACACTCAGTAGGGAAAATATAGAACTTGCATTGAGGGGGAAGGTAGTATAAAAAGACTGAACACTCCAGGCCTCCAACATATCTTCGACAAAATTACCCATACTACAGATATAGCAGCAATCATATAAATTGTTACTAAACTACATTATCTATAGGTAGAATTCAGTATAGTCTTTATATCAAACTATCAATCCATTGGGTAACGGGCCGCCATATCGGGGTCCCCCATTTCTGCGATTTCCGTCCCTTACACTCGTAAAGCTTTATTTCCATATTATAGATAGCCAAAATCCTAGATCCTCATTCAGAGAATGTAGGAGTTTCTGGGTTGAGCCAGCTTGTGGCAATACACATTTGTGATACTACCATAGCAATAAATAACATATACCTCTCTTTTTTTAGCTGGCCCGTTGCCGATAGAATCCTCTACTACTCCTAATACCGCCAATGTGGGGTTGATTGTTATCTGACCTTCGATAACTTGTTCAAAAAATCTGCCCATCTCTTGAAAAAGGGCCCCTAATCTTGAACATTGAAAATACCTATGTACTATTTCAGTATACAATACCCTACATCGATGGCAACAGTCATTGTCTTTCCTACCCAATTTGAATAATTTCTCTGGGGTATAGTATAAATCGAACATGGTTTTAAAATGTTGGCTCTTCAATCCAGCTGTTAACACTTTATTACCTATTTCCAGTGACTCTTGCAATATCAAACCCTTTATCCCTAGCCTACCTTCCCACTTATCATTTTGGGATTCTAGATCATCTGGCACATTTTGCATCAGTAGGTCGTTGATCACAACAATATTAGCTCTCTTATCGATTACCTCTATAATGGGCATTCGAGTCACTGGCCCAGAAGTCTTTACCATCTTATTCATAAAATCACAAATCGAATTTAAAAAAGTGTTGTGTAATAATCCCAATTTTTTCCTGAAGAGCCTTGAATGAACTTAAAAATTCTCCCTCAAACAGATCTCTCGTCAATAGAATTCCTCTCTGCCTCCAATTCCTAACCACCGGATCATGAAATATCAACGGTAGCGTTGATGTCCCCCATAGTGGTGTATAATAGTTATATTTGGCTAAGTTCAATTTCTTTTTGCATTGCCGCCATATTCGAAATGCCCCTAACAAGACCTTGAATTTTGTTATTTATAGTATCTGGATTCAACATTCTTAAACAAAAAACCTTTAGCTTCTTCCCCCATTATAAGTTCATATGTTGAAGGGGATTCGGCTGACTTGAGCATGTGTATACTCCCAGTGTTCAAGATTCCCATATTTTACAACATATATGCCCAGTAATACATAGTTATACTTGGCACCCCCAATCCCCTCAGTTCTTGAGAAGTATCATAAATTTAAGAGCTCTTCTTGTCTTTTTAAACCCCCACAAAAAACCATAGCATAGGCTTTCAAATTTCATAAACCAGCTACAGTGGACTTCCAACTGAATAGCCCTAAAATAATATAGCAATTTAGGTAAAAGTGTCATCTTTATAACGTTCCCCCTTCCTACCAATGATAAGAAAGATGATCCAATCTTCCAAGGTCCCGGTCTAATGTATGTAACAAGGGGGTCATATTTAAAGCCACTATGTTCTCCACTGCTGACGAAATACAGACCCCCAAATAGGTTGCTTTGCTAACTACCCGTGGATCAAACTGTCCGATATTGCTACTGCAGACAACTTGGGGTTTCCCCTGATTTAACTTATAGCCGGACGAGGCCCAAAATATCTTTGCTGTTTCCTCGATCTCTACCAGTTGTGGGTTTGTTGTGACTATTGCTACATCATCTGCATATGCTAATACTTTATATTCCACTTGTCCTGCTACTACCGGGTTGATCTCACAATTATTTGCTAATTTTGTTATCAGAGGGTCAGTATACAAGGCATAGAGCAGTGGAGAGCATGTACAGCCTTGTCTTGTCCCCCTGGAAATACAGACCTCTTCAGATTCTATTCCCATAATCCTTAGTTTGACCCTAGGGTCAGAATATAGCGATTTGATGGCTCTAATATATCCTGGGCCAAATCTGTGTTTCTCTATTACTGCCCATAAAAATGCCCATGACACCCAGTTGAATGCCTTTTCAGCATCTAATAGTATCAGCCCCATTTTACCCCAGGTGGTTTCTGCAATGTCGTAAAGTGTAATCACTTTCTTTGATGTGATCTACTGTCCCACATCCTAGAATTAGCCTGTGTTGCCTGGGCGATACTAGCTTAGCAATTATGCTGCCTAACCGATTTGCCAATATTTTAAGGCAGAGTTTGGCATCACAATTAATTAATGGTATCGGTCTGTACGACCCGGGATTCAAAGGGGGCTTATTTTTCTTCTTAAATACCAGTATATGCGTCCCCCCCCATGAAGATGGTGTTTCCCCAGTTGTGCTTTTTGGAGAATCACCAACATGTCCTCTGCCATTTTTTTAACAAAGCTCTATATAGCTCCAATGGGATATTATCCGGCCTGTGGCCTTCCCAGTAGGTAGTGAACCTATTACTATAGCCAATTCTTCTGGCAAGATTGGTTGATCTAAGGTGGCCCAATCCTTTGAGCTAAGTCTGGCTCCTTCAATTAATTGCAGGACCTCGTTGTAATCTCCAGTTGGGGGCTACCCATCTTCTGTATACAATTTCTTATAAAATTCTTTGAAGACTTTCACGACTTCAGAGGGTAGCACATGTTGACATCCTTCCTCATCCTCTATTGCCTCTATCCCTTTGGCCACTTCCCTTTGCCTGGTTCGAAGAGCCAGAAGGTGTCCCACATTCTCCCCATATTCATAACAGTCCATTTTCCGTGTGTAGAATTTAGCAGCGGCTTCCTTGCTAAACCTGTATAATTTTAGACTTTACCGCTGCAATTTTCTGTTGAATTTCAAACCTGCCCATGCTCTGGGATACCGCCCTCATCTGATGTTCTTCCAGGGTAGATAGCTCTTTAAATAAAACCTGGAGGTCCCTCCGTTTCCTCCTTTCCCGATACAATGTAAAACGTAGTTTTTCCACAGATCCCACCTTTTAATGTATCCAAAACCACTGTTTCTTTAGTAGAACCTCTATTGACCAAGAATTGAACAGTCCATTTTCGCATAAACTCTAGATATTCTTCCTCGCATAGAAGCTTCCTATCAAATGCCCACTTAGCTCGAGGTTTACAAACCGCATCCATCGGGACCCTTCTAATCAAGGGGTTATAATCAGATAACAACTTAGCATATCTCTCAATTGTATTCTGATTGCTAAGTGCCATAGACATCAAAAAATTAATCCAGTCTAACTAACTTATTAGACGGGCATGAGAAGAATGTGTATCCTGGGTCCGGGGCCATATGTTTCCCCCATATATCACCAACACTGCAATTAGCAACCAAATGGCCTAGTGCCTTAAAAAGTAGAGGCTTCCTCCCTGTGTATGCCTGAGAAGAATCTAATCTGTTATTGATGTCTAAATGTGAATTAAAATCCCCACATAGTATCAATGGGGACTGCCACTTTGAAAGTTCAATATTCAGAAAATCCACGGTGTTGGCCTCATCCGTATTTGCTCCATAAATTGAACATAGCGTAAACCTCCCCGCCGGATCCGGCAGTCTATAATAACCCACCTCCCAAGCTTATCCAATAATTTCTGGAGTACTATACAGGTGGACCTTTTGGCGAGTATAGCAACACCGCTGGATGTTAGCCCTTGTTGTGTACACCCCAAAAGGTCAAATCCAAGATTGGAAAAGATACTCCTCTTACCCCAAGGGAGGTGAGTCTCTTGAAGACAGATAATATCGAACATCCATATCCTAAAAGCTAATGCCACCCTCCGTCTCTTAGCTCTATTGTTTAAACAGCAGATATTAAGTGTGGCAACCCTCAGATTATTATCCCTCATATTGCATTCCTAAATCCATACCCATCATAACCTTGCTTAAAGCTTTATACAATCTTAACTGCCCCACATTGCCTTCCCGGGCTCTGTATTCCGCAGATTCCTTCTTATCTCTTAAAGGGGTTCTTCCGGGGTTTCAATCTTCCCTTCCCTCTTGAGATTAAAAATTCTCTAAGCAACCGATCAGTACACAGCTAAAAACATTTTTGACATGCTGGTCTCTAAGTTAGTGCTCCTTCTATCCCTCCAATCCCCCTCTCCACACACCACCACCCCACCACCCAAAAGTAGCAATTGGACCAACCTGGTCCATAGATGAAGAATAGCGCTGTCCCCTACCCCAGTGGCACCTGTCCAATCATAATACCCAAATTCATCTACAAGCCAAAAAGCTAAAGAAGAAAAAGCAAAAAGGAGAACCTCACAGAAAAACAATACCAGATATCCATCTAGCAAATTCATACTTATACAACAAGATCACACACCAATAGAGCACTACCTTGCACAATTCCCAACTTTCTAAATCTTTACTCCCTCAGAACGGAGTCCCCCACTCATTAGCCTTTATTTCCAACAGTAAAATAGTGGGTTCTATCTTGTATTATCACTTTCAGTTTAGCTGGATTCAAAAAGAAGGCCTGTCCTCCCTTATTCTGAAAGGGTTGGATCATCTGCCTCAACCACCATCGTCGTTCCACCATGATATGGCAGCAGTCTGGCCTTACAAAAAAAGAGCAGTTGTTAAAAGTGTGCTTCTGATCTGGGCGTGCAGCTTCAAATATCGCCTGGCTAAATAGATAGTTCCCAAAAAACATGAGTATGGCCTTCGACCTGCCCCCTTCCTGTTAACGTCTAGGCTGCTGCTAAAAGGGGAGCCTGTGCGCTCTTTGAATTCCATTGTCCCAGATCCAAGTAACCAATTCCGGGAAAGCCCCCTTGAATAAATCAATAATGTATTTTCATGGGTCTGACCACATCAGGTATACCCAGTACTCGAAGATTGTTCCCCCGCAACCTGTTCTCCTGGTCTTCAAGTTTCCACTGAGTATCCATCATCTGGGATTCCAGGGATTTCGTCACCTTTTTGCTGTTAGCTGCCTTGCTCTCCAGAGTCACCACCCTTGTTTCCATTTCTGCCATACGCTTTGTAAAGTCCAAATAAGTTTTTGCCTCCTTCCTAATAGCTGCCTGTATGTTCTGATTTGCAGTTTGCGCTTTCAGACTCTCTGAGCGCGTCTCCTCCTGATGAGCCATGATGCTCTGGTATATTATGTCCAAGTGTCTGGGTGCCTTGATCCCTCTGCATTCTTCCCAGTTAGGTTACTTCCTTCTAGGTTAGGTGCATCTGTGTAATCCCACTGTAAATCCCGAAGTGTTCTCTTTTTTACCGTTGGTAGTTCTGACTGCTGAGCTCCTATGGGACCCAGATTTTCCTCTTTATCCACAGGTGAGCTTTCATTGCTCAGTGCAGTATCTCATGATTCTTGTGAGTCTCTCCTGCCTGAGAAATCTCCAAGTGACTCCAGCTCATCCCCAGGACCATCTGACTGGTCATAGAGGGAAAAATAAAGTTCCTCTGCATCCACATCTGACCAGGCACTAGCGTTAGAGTCTGCTGGCTTGCCATTTGATGACTAATCTCACAGGGTTTGTCAGTTTCTTTAAGCTTTTTTAGCTGCAGAGTATCAGGCTGGATCTCCCCATACAAGGTTTTATTAATTTCTCCCCCAGCACCAGCCCAGTGTCCCCTTTAGTCATGCATTTCTCACCAGTATTAGAACTGCTTTCTGTACTCACAGTTGTCTCATTGTTGAATTTGATCGCTCCAAGTTCAGCTCCCTGAACATGCTGTGTATGTTGGGGCACATCCAAGATCTGAGCTCCCTCTTCAGGTGGACTCCAAGTCCCTGAGAAATCTTGTTGCTGTGTAGTCCTGGGGTAAACATACTATTCGAGGCATGTGAGCTGTAGATCACATGCTTTGCATACTCCTGCCATCTAGTGTTGGGTCCGGATGTTTGCAAGTTGTTTTTGTTCGAAAAAGTATTTTCCAGTCACAAGGCATGGTGACTCCTCCTTTCGGTGATAGTGTGCATGGGCATCAACTCCATTGTTAGATTGTTTTTTTCTCGCTATCGGGTTCGGGCGTGTATTGCTGCACTCCGGTTTGACACTGTCCTTCGGATCCCCTGGGTGCGCAATCCACTATCCTCAACGGTATTGTTTCTCGATCGCGTTTTCCCATCTCCGCGCATCATATAGATTCCAAAACCTTCGGTCGAAAACTTTGTCGAAGGCCGTTGGGCCTAACAGCGTCGGGCCAGCTCGCAGTAGATGGAACGGACTCCATTCCAGTTCTGTCCCGGGTGTCACGCTAAGTACCCCCGCGCCGACTTGCACGAAGTGTGCAACTTGTGTTTGTCACCAGAACACAACGAAGAGAACTGTGAAGCCTGCCGATCGTTTCTATCCAAAAAGATGCTCCGTGACCGTCGGGCTCGACGTCACGAAATGTATCAACAACGCAGCGGCTCCGCTCCAGATCTTTTTGGAGAAGACTCCGACCAAGAAATCTTTGAAGCACGGGAGCTGAGGAGGAAGAACTACACATCTCCGTGTCCAAGGAAGACTCCGACATCGAAGAGTACATCACGCAGGGTCAGCGTACCGTGAGTAAAGATACTCCCCTGGCCCAAATGTCGTCCATAAAAAAGGCTCCGGGCCCTCCTCTGCCTTCGGGCCAAGGTCGGCACCAAGAAAAAGTTTCGAACGCCTTGCCATCTGGCCCGGTACAGAAACATATGTCAAAGCCTTCCGGCTCAGGACCGAGTCGACCACTTTCAGGCACCGAACCAAAATCCTCTGCACCAAAATCAAAACCAACATCTACGGATCCGAAATACTCGGCTCCGAAATCCTTGGCTCCCAAATCATTGGCACCGAAAACCTTGGCACCGAAAATTCTGGCACCTAAACACAAGACAGCTCCTCCTCCATCCAAAGAGCCTCGGGTGGATGTACCGCCTTCCAACACAGACCCAAAGCAAAAAGAACTAGTCATTAACCCTAAAACTGGCCATCTTTCTGCAAAGCTACCAGCAAAACGCAAGCCAGAACTCGAGGACTCTTACCATATTCCTCTTAAAAGAAAGAATATGGGTACTAATACTTCTCCACCTCCCCTTTCACCTTCTTCACCAATAGATCCAAATTTGCTTATTACACCCACACATTCACCACAACCACTATCACCAGATCACCAGGATGATGGGGATGGGGGTGGGGATGGAGATGCACCAGAGGACAATAATCCTGACCCATGGATCGATTATAATACAGATCCTATTACTGACAACGACCCAGATTTATACCCTTCAAAACCTTCTCCACCAGACGATAACGTAGGGTTTATAGAGCTAGTCAACAGAGCTGCTCAATACCATGGAGTACAGCTCTACAAAGACGCTCTTGAAGAAGACTTTTTATTCGAAACCTTAAGTTCTTCTCAAAAAACAACACATACTCTGCCTATGCTTAAGGGTATGCTTAAACATGCAGATAACATATTTAAAGACCTAGTGCGAGCAAGGATTATCACACCAAGAGTAGACAAAAAATATAAGGCCGCACATACAGACCCAATTTACATTAGGGGTCAACTTCCATTAGACTCCTTAGTGGTTTCAAATGCTCGTAAGCGGGCAAATTCACAAACAACAGGAGATGCCCCTCCTCCTGATAAGGAATCAAAGTTAATAGATGCATCGGGCAAAAGAGCTGCGGCACAGGCAGCCAATATTTGGCGTATAGCTAACACCCAGGCTCTGTTAGCTAGATATGCAGAGCTCATTATGATGAATTGGAGCAATTATTCCAATTCTTGCCAGATGAGCACAAAGCTAAGGCACATGATTTAATCCAAGAAGGGAAACTCATTTCCAACACTTCCATCAGGTGCGCTTTAGATGCAGCTGATACTGCTGCACGCGCTATTAACGCCAGGGTTCTGCTTAGAAGGCATGCCTGGCTCAGAGATTCAGGGTTTAAACCTGAGGTTCAAGCCTCTATCTTAAACCTACCTTTTGACAAGGAACACCTATTTGGACCTGAGGTAGACGCTTCTTTAGAAAAAATAAAAAAAGATACAGATGTTGCCAAATCCATGGGGGCTTTACAAACAACATCTAATCGGAGTTCCTTTCGCAGCTCCTTTTACAGGGGAGACTCAAAGACCATGCAAAGAGACAATTTCTCCATGTCATTTAGAGGTAACAATCAATCACCCTCTTCAAGAGGTTACTTTCGAGGAGGATTTAGAAGAAACAATGGCAAGGGAAGAGGTAAAAGTAACACACCCCGTACTTCCCCTGCCGCAAATAAACAGTGACTTGTCTCCTCTTCCCCCGATCATTCCACGCCTGTCGGGGGGTGTCTCTCTCAATTTCTCCAAGTCAGGAATACCATCACTTCAGACAAATGGGTATTACAACATATCCAATCTGGTTATTGCCTGGAGCTTACCACCAACCCTCCAAACATTCCTCCACCATCACACAAACTGTCTCCGGAACATATAGACATCCTCAAACAAGAGGTTCAGTCTCTTCTGCAAAAAGGAGCTATAGAACCTGTCCCAATACAATATCAAGGAACAGGCGTGTACTCCCTTTACTTTCTCATTCACAAAAAGGTGGACTCTCTCAAGCCTATATTAGACCTCAGAGAATTAAACCTATACATTCATTCAGATCACTTCCATATGGTCACTCTCCAACAGGTCCTTCCTCTCCTACAGCAAGGCGACTTTATGTCGACTCTAGACTTAAAGGACGCATACTTCCATATTCTGATACATCCCGCTCATCGCAAATACCTCAGGTTTGTCGTAGCGGGCAAACACTATCAATTCAAAGTACTTCAGTTCGGAGTCACCACTGCTCCCAGAGTGTTTACAAAATGCCTAGCAGTAGTCGCTGCTCACCTGCGAAGACAAAACATCCATGTCTTCCCATACTTGGACGACTGGCTCATCAAAGCCAGTACGTACCAAAGGTGTCTCCAACACACACAAAGCACACTGCACCTGCTGCACAGTCTAGGCTTCACAGTCAATCTGTTGAAGTCACATCTACAACCTTCAATGACACAAACATATTTGGGGGCCACTCTGGACACTCAAAAAGCTCTGGCCTTTCCAAGTGCTGCCAGAATCAAAAATATTCAAGCTCTGGTCTCACAGTTTCAATCCAATCACTCCCTTCAAGCATGAGTATTCATGCAGTTACTCGGAATGATGGCCTCTTGCATCGTAATCGTTCCACATGCAAGACTCCATATGCATCCCCTTCAGGAATGCTAAGCCAGTCAGTGGAATCAGTCACAGGGTCAATTAAAATGTCTAGTGTTGGTAGACGGCCGCACCCATCGCTCTCTGCAGTGGTGGAACCCACAAAATTTATCCAAAGGGCACCCATTCATCGGCCCGATTCCACAGACGATCCTAACAGCAGACGCATCACTCACAGGTTGGGAGCTCATCTCCAGACTCTCACTGTTCAAGGGTTGTGGAGTCAGAAGCAAAAACAGCTTCATATCAATCAACTGGAACTACTAGCAATATTCCAGCGCTCAAAGCATTTCAGACCCGCCTTATAGGCAAAGCTGTCCTAGTCCGCACAGACAACATGAAATCGATGTATTATATACAAAAACAGGGAGGGACACACTCTCTCCAACTGTCACACCTCGCGCAGACCATTTGGAGGTGGGCCATTCAACAAAACATCTATCTCCTAGCAGAACACCTACCAAGAGAAAGCAATCAAATTGCAGACCTGCTCAGCAGACAAAATCAACAGATCCACAAGTGGGAACTTCATCCTCAGGTTCTCCTCCCATTCTTCCAAATGTGGGGTTTTCCACAAATAGATCTGTTTGCAACTCACCTCAACGCAAAATGCCCAAGATTCGCCGCAAGGTACCCACACCCATTATCCAAAGGCAATGCCCTATGGATGAATTGGTCAGGGATATTTGCCTACGCTTTTCCGCCTCTCCCACTCCTTCCACTAGTGGTTTGGAAGCTCAAGCAAGCATCCCTAACACTAATCCTAGTTGCTCCCACATGGGCCCGGCAACCATGGTTCCCAACCCTGTTAGAGCTTTTAGTAGTTCCGCATCAGATGCTATGCCTCACACCCAGTCTCCTCACTCAGAGCCATGGAACATAAGGCCTCCAAAGGAGCTGAACCTTGCGATTTGGCTCCTGAGGTCATAGAGTTTGGTTATCTGAACCTTCCACCAGACTGTATGCATATCATTAAAGAGGCCAGAAGACCTACTACAAGGGCTTGATATGCAACCAAATGTAAATGGTTTGTCATTTACTGCAATACCAACAATATCAACCCGTTAAATGCTTCAGTACAAAATATCATCTGCTATTTGTTGCACCTACAACGCTCAGATCTAGCTTACACATCCATAAGACTACATCTTGCTGCATATCTGCAAAACAGACAACATTTGTCCCTTTTCAGAGTGCCTGTGATCAAAGCATTTATGCAAGGACTAAAAAGAATAATTCCTCCAACACTTCCACCTGCACCAGCGTGGAATCTCAATATTGTCCTTACCAGATTAATGGGTCCACCCTTTGAACCATTACACAAGTGTGAGTTACAATTTCTCACTTGGAAAGTGGCTTTCCTCATTGCCATTACATCACTGAGGAGAGTAGGTGAGCTTCAGGCATTAACTATTGAAGAACCCTTTTTTCGCTTACACAAAGACAAAGTGGTTCTTCGTACTAATCCCAAATACCTACCAAAGGTAGTATCTGCCTTTCATATAAACCAATCTGTGGAGTTGCCATTTTTTTTCCCTCAACCAGTTTCTATAGCAGAAAGAGCTCTTCACACACTAGACGTTAAAAGAGCTTTACTATACTACATTGAAAGGACAAAACCCTTTCGTAAGACAAAGCAACTCTTCGTGGCTTTTGCGCCACCGCACAAAGGCAATGCTATCTCAAAATCTGGCATTGCAAGGTGGATTGTAAAATGCATTCAAACATGCTATGCAAAAGCTAAAAGAACATTAACAATACCCCCTAGGGCTCATTCAACCCGCAAAATAGGGGCTACTATGGCTTTTTTAGGGAACATTCCCATTGCAGACATCTGCAAAGCTGCAACATGGTCTACACTACACACATTCACCAAGCATTATTGTGCAGATGTGTTAGCAAGACAACAAGTTAATGTAGGCCAGGCAGTACTTAGAACCCTTTTTCAAACAACTGCAACAGCTACAGGTTAGCCACCGCTTTGGGAGAAAACTGCTGTATAGTCAATGCAAAGCATTTGATCTACAGCTCACATGCCTTGAACGAAAAATGTTACTTACCAGTAGACATCTGTTCTTGGCATGTAGAGCTGTAGATTCACATGCACCCACCCGGCTCCCCGGGTACCTATACCTGTTGCAGTTAATTACTTAATCATTTATTACATACATTCGCATGGACATCTCTAATCTATCCTACTAACTCCATACTCACCCTCTAATGGGAAACAATCTAACAATGGAGTCGATGCCCATGCGTACTATCACCAAAAGGAGGAGTCACCATGCCTCGTGACTGGAAAAGACTTCTTCGAACAAAAACAACTTGCAAACATCCGGACCCAACATTAGATGGCAGGAATATGCAAAGCATGTGAATCTACAGCTCTACATGCCAAGAACAGATGCCTACTGGTAAATAACATTTTCCTTCCATCGGCCCTGGGCTAAGCCGTCGTCATTGTTTTCTTGAAAAAATCCGAAATTGCTGCTTCTGGTTTTTTTTAACAGCCAGCGTCCATTGCTGTTGTGATCGAGGCTCCATAGCCATCCGGCAGCTTCTTAAGAGCCTCGCTCCGTCTCGCACCAGCCTTAGAGTTAGTGAAAGTATCCCCTACACGGTCTTGGCTCCCCGCCCACCCTTAGGAGCCATAGTTTGTTGTTGTTGCTGACATGGAGAGTTTAGCTTCCGGCTCAGCTCCTGTCTACCTTGCTGGAACGCGCTGTGTGCGATCCATGCACAAGGCACCCGTACTGCTTGACTAAGTTTCACTGCGCTGAGGCTACCACAGCCGGTCTCCAGACCTGTGCTCAAAAGCCGATATAAATAAAGAACCAACTGCAGCCACATCAGAGTGCTTAACCATGTACCGGCGTGCTGTGAGCCGGGCAGCTATCGCTTGTCAGATCAGTATCAGGTGTCAGGCAAGATAGGAGAGACAGCCGCCCCGGCCGCTCACGCTGCCGCCATCTCACCCTCTAGCGTTAGTTTGCAATGTGTAATTTTTAATGAATCTATATTTTGTAAATATGTAACCATCACTCTGCATAACTCTAGTAGTATATGTCTTGTCACCTCTACCATGTTACCTTAATGTTTGATCTAATGTACTTTGCTCTATTGTAAAGCGCTCTGACACCTCTGGGTAAAGTACGAGCTATATAAAATCACATAAATAAATAAATACCCCTAAAGAAGGCCCTAAAAAGCCCATCAGATCAGATGCATTGTATTTAAAAATGAGGATGTGTTTTTAGGTTTCCCATACCCTGGTGGTGAAAAACTCCTAAATTTGTTTATCTGAAAGAAACTATTAGTTATAGATTCCTTACCTTAGAACTACCCCCAGGCGTCAACCCTGCGCGTTGGTAGGTGGCGTCGGTCGACTCCATGTCCGTCGTCGGCATCGTGGTCGCCGGGATGACGTCGCGGTGCCTACTTAGACGCCACTCCTGCACGCTGACGTCAGTTCTTTCTTTTGCTGCCCCAGCCTAGCGCAGATCTGGAGAGAGCTTGCCCCTTAGTCATTTTTTGACAAAACTTTTTCGACTTTTGTCGACGTCTTTTTTTGAGTCTCCGACTCCTGGTGCGCGGAGGATGTCCCATCGTCGAACCGGATTCAAGTCTTGTGACTCCTGTAACAAACTGATGTCTGTGACGGATCCGCACCTCGTGTGCCTCTGGTGCTTGGAGCGCGACCACAACTCGAAGTTGAGCTCCGACTGTCGGGCCATGAATCCGAAGTCTTTGCGGGAGTGGTCCTGAAAGCTATTGGAGGCCCGGCAGTCAGCTTCACGTCACTCCTGGTCTTGCTCGAGAGGAAGGTCTCGAGACCAGTTGTGGAGACACCACACCTTGTCCAAGTCTTCGCACTCCTCGGGTAAGTCAAAGAACAAGAAGAAGGCGATGAAGCACCGTCACTCTTCGCCTTCTCCCCGTCAGACGGCTGAAGCGGGAGCCGGAGCGTCGTTGCTCGAAGGCTCCGTCTCCGGTGCCTGACTCTTGGACGACTCCGCGCCTCCCCTGGAGCCGGTTGGCGGCCCTGGGCCTTCGATGCTGAAGGCTCTGGCCTCGGCGCTGCAGGGTCCCCATGGATCCAGGCATGGATCTGGATCGATGCCGGTCGACCTCACTCGACCTTCCCCGGCGACGATCCCGGCGATGACGCCCCCGGCACCAGCCGTGCCCCAGGCCGACGCCGTCCCCATCCTCATCTCCAAGATGGACCCCGTGCTGGAACAACGCCGGCCGACGTCGAATCCGACGCCGGAGGGTACTTTTGTTCCCTTGTTCATCCCAGGTGTTCCCTATCCCCCTGAGGGTGGTGATGAGGACTGGGAGGGATCGCTGGACCATTTAACAGACCAGCTGGAAGAACCGGACTGGAAAGAGGAATTGGGTCACACCAGTGGTCTGGATACTTCCCCAGACCTTGGCATGCTCTCTCCCCCTACCGTGGCTATGAAGGAGGGTGCATCCTATGCAGTGGTGGTGCGTAGGGCAGCCGAGGCTTTGGGTCTGGCGCTCCCTACAGTGGCAGTCAGGACTAACCTCCTGATAGAG
Organism: Calotriton arnoldi; assembly: GCA_963921515.1. Classification (NCBI taxonomy): domain Eukaryota; kingdom Metazoa; phylum Chordata; class Amphibia; order Caudata; family Salamandridae; genus Calotriton; species Calotriton arnoldi. Next base: position 566,790 of record CAWUFW010008256.1, read on the forward strand.
GTGCTTCAACCAGTGGCAACTTCCTCTGAACCCCTCTTGCCCTTCAATGAAGCCCTCATGAACGTCCTTCTGGGCACTTGGTCCAAGCCCAGCACAGGGGTTCCTGTGGAACGGACGATTGACCGCGCCACCGTCCGGCTCCGGGCGATCCCATTTTCCTCTACTAAGAGAGCTTCGTGGTCCAAGCTTCTTTCTCCAAAGGCGCATTCCCTTCAGCACCCAAAAGTGATGGCAGTGGTAGAAGCTCATCTGCGCAGATCATGGGTTCCAGTCTTCCCCTCGACGACTGGCTGTTGAAGGCAGGCTCGCCTCAGGCTGTCGTCTCCCACCTTCAGGCTACGGCGACCTCCTGCATTCGCTGGGGTTCACTATCAACGTGCCGAAGTCACACTTGACTCCCTCTCAGACGCTCCCTTTCATCTGAGCTTTTATGGACACAGTGCAGTTTCGGGCCTATCCTCCCGAGCAGCGAGTCCGGGATATTCGGGCTTTGATACCAATGCTTCAGCCTCTGTCCCGGATTTCGGTGAGAATGACCCTGAGGCTGATGCGCCTCATGGCATCCTGCATCCTGCTGATAGACCATGCCAGATGGCATATGCAGGATCTGCAGTGGGACCTGAGTTCCAGTGGGTGCAGCACCAGGGGAATCTTTCCGACTACGTCCAGATCTCGGAGGGGACTGCGCCACAACTGCAGTGGTGGTTGACGAACCAGGATTGGGTCAGCAGCAGATCCATCTCCCTTCCCCAACCAGACCTCACGGTGGTGGCCGATGCATGACTTCTGGGATGGGGCGGCCACCAGGGAGAGGTCAAAATCAGAGGAGTCTGGTCTCCGGCGGAGTCCGGTCTCCATATCAACCTGTTAGAGCTCCGGGCAATTCTCTTGGCACTGAAGGCATTCCTTCCCTCCCTCAAGGGGAAGGCAGTGCAGGTGTTCACGGTCAACACCACCGACATGTGGTACTGCAACAAGCAAGGCGGGGTGGGGTCGTGGACCCTTTGTCAAGAGGCTGTTCACCTTTGGACATGGCTGGAACATCAGGGCATTACCCTGGTGGTTCAACACCTGGCAGGTTCTCTGAACGCCAGAGCGGACGAACTCAGCTGCCTGTGCTTAGTGGATCACGAATGGCGTCTTCACTCAGAGGTGGTACAAGGTCTCTTTCATCAGTGGGGAGAGCCTTGATTAGATCTGTTTGCCACCAAAGAGAACACGCAATGTCAGCAGTTCTGCGCGTTGGAGTTTCCAAGGCGGCACTCGCTCGGCTACGCTTTTCGTTGTGAGTGGAGCTGCGGCCTCCTGTATGCCTTTCCGCCTGTACCACTCCTGCCCCGAGTGCTGAAGAAGATCAAGCGCTACTGGGCCCAACTCATTCTTGTGGCTCCGGACTGGGCACAAAGAATCTGGTACCCCGAGCTCCTGAGCATGGCAATCGATCCTCCGATCAGACTGCCCCTTCGAGAGGATCTTCTGTCTCAGCAACAGGGGACGGTCCTCCACCCGAACCTGTCCAGTCTCCACCTCCTTGCGTGGAGATTGAGCGGCAACAGTTGACAGCTTTTAACCTTCCTCCTGAAGTCTGTAATGTCATCTTGGCAGCCATGCATCCCTCCACTAAGACGGTATACACCTATCAATGGAACAAGTTTGTGGCATGGTGCACAGCAAAGACTGTGGATCCCCTTTCTGCCCCTTTTTCTGAGGTTCTTTTGTTCCTTCTTTCTTTGGCCCAGCAGGGCTCTGCTCTGGGCACTCTTAAGGGCTACCTGGCAGCCATTTCTGCTTTTCTTCGGCTACCAGATCAGCCCTCTTTGTTCAAGTCCCCTATTGTAAGTAGGTTCTTTAAAGACATTATTCATCTCTTTCCCCATCTCCTTTTGCAATGCCTCAGTGGGACTTTGACTTACCTTATGTGCGCTCCCTTCGAGCCTCTTCACAACTGTCCTCTTAGGCTCCTCACTCTTAAGACTGCCTTTCTTGTTGCCATCACCTCTGCTCGCAGAGTGAGTGAGCTTCAGGCTCTTTCTTCTAAGCCCCCTTTCTTCTCGGTCCATCCGGACAAAGTGGTGCTTCGAAAGAGGCCCTTGTTCCTGTCTAACATTGTCACTCCCTTTCACATCGGACAGAGTATTACTATGCCCACCTTTTTCCCACCTCTGCACCCTTCCAAGGAGGAGAGACTCCACCGTCTGGACCCAAAACGTGCGCTGTCTTTCTACCTTGACTGCACAAAGGATTTCCGGGTGGACTATCAACTCTTTGTTGGCTATGTGGGTGTCAAAAAAGGTCGGGCTCTGCAAAAGCACACCATCTCTGGATGGGTAGTCCTTTGTATCAAGATTTGTTATGCTTTGGCTAAAAAGAACCTCCAGTGGGGCTGTGAGCTCATTCCACTAGAGCGACGGCAGCAACCACTGCTTTGTCGCGTGGAGTTCCACTCATCAATATCTGCCAGGCAGCCATGTGGGCTTCTATGCACACGTTCACCAGACATTACTGCCTGGATAGTCAAGTCCGGAGGGACAGCTGCTTTGCTCGTTCTATCCTCTAGGATTTTCTGGTGTGAACTTGGTTTGCAGACTCTCCTCCGGGAATGGTATTGCTGGCGTACCTATTCTAAGGTAAGGAATCTATAACTAATAGCCTCTTTCAGATGAACAAGTTACTTACCTTCGGTAACTATGTATCTGTAAGAGACATATATTAGTTATAGATTCCTTAACGCCCCACCCATCCTCCCCGCTCTGCGAACTGACTTCTAGGGATAGGGACTCCCTTACAGGGCTCTTGTTGTAGCGTACCAGTGGTCAGTGTCTTTCATGGCTCTGCGCTTCTGGCGTGGAAAGTTGTGTCAGAACTGACGTCAGTGCGCAGGAGCGGCATCTAAGTAGGCACCGCAACATCATCCCGGTGACCACGACGCCGATGATGGACGCGGAGCCGACCAACGACACCTACCGATGCGCAGGAGTATTGCTGAAGAAAAATTCTCCGGATCCAGTCTGACGCCTGGGGTAATTCTAAGGTAAGGAATCTATAACTAATATATGTCTCTTACAGATACATCGTTAACGAAGGTAAGTAACTTGTTCTTTGCTACTGTAAGTCTTATTGTCCCATTGGATAACATTGGCTTCACTTATTACATTTAATAAATGCTAATGTTTGAGTGTGAGCAGGTAGAAATGTTATGTTTGGACTCAAATGAATTGTAATACAAAATCATCTTTAATGGTAAAGTCAGATTTTAAATCACAATTCTGAAAAAGCCACTTTTTGATAGTTAGCATTTTCCTGCCCAACCATTTGGTGCCTGATGCCAGGGTCCTATGTCACATGGCTGTGGATAGCTTAGCTGTTGGCCTTTGCGTATGCCTCCCCCCCAGACAGTGAGACAATTTGGGACTATGTGTTGGCAGGATGGGCCATCCAGTTGGGATGGTTGGGACAGAGCTGTTTCCTGCCCTACATACATTTCAAAGGGCTGTCTCCAACACACAAACACAAAAGAACCTGACTCTAGTCTTTTGTTATCCCAGACTTCTTGGAGCCTTGGCTGGAGAAGGGAAGAACTTTTCAGAATCAGATATGGGGGTAGCTAGGATGTTCCCCCACTTCAAAGGCTGGCACCAGGTATAACTATTGAACCATCAGAACAACTCTTCAGTACACTCTTGGACCTCTGGAAGACTTCAGGATTGCTTAGACCCCCCCCCCACAGAGGACTGCCCTGCTGCTTAAGGTCTGCCCTATTTTCCAGAGGACTGCCCTGCCACTACAAGAGGACTGCCCTGCTGCTTGAGTCCTGACTTGCTTTGCAGAGGACTGCCCTGCTACTAAAGGCCTGCCTTGCTGCTTGAACCCAGGACTACCAAAGTTACTCCAAGAGCTAGTTGGGTGACCTCTTGTGTGAGCTGCTACGATATAGCAAGCTCCAGAGACCTTGAACCCAGCATCTGGCTTCTGCTGGAGTAAGTCCTAACTCCCCTGGTCCTGGACCTTTGGAAGTGGTGTTACAGGTGCTTCTCCTGTTAACCCTAAAAGTTGGGACATGGAAAACCTTTCACCAAAAAGTGCGAGAAGAACTGACAGAAAGTTAGGAACTACCTGCCAGCCGATCTACCCAAGGTGCATCGCTGGCCGGCCTGACTACATGGTAGTCAATGCTATGTTCTTCTCAGCAGCAGTAAATCTCGCCTCCCCTATGGCGGTTACTCCTCCTCGGTAACAGCCTGCTGCCATGCCCCGCTAAACTCTACCGTCTCCTAGACTTTTCTCCTAAATTTCTTCTAAGTCCGAAGGTAAGCGGAGAACGGACTTAATACACCTCGTGTATCTAACCCGAACTCCATTGTCCTTGACGTTGAACAGTCTCATGCAACCAGATACCCACGGTTGGTTTGATCTTTAAGCGTTAGATTTCTCTAAAAACTTTAAAAATTCACTATGCTGAATCTACTGATTGGATTTAATTTGTTATAGTGTAATTTTATGTATTACAATTTTCTCTATTTTTCTAAATTGATGTGGGATTGTTCATGCATTGTGGTTTCACTTTATTACTGTTTGTGTGCTTAACACAGTGCTTCTCAATTAAGCCAGACTGCTTTTGTGCCAAACCACCAGAGGGTTAAGCACAGGTTAATTTAGTGACTTTTTATGGTTCATCCTGAAAAGGATTGTGGTTCTTGCTTCAGAAGGGTTTCAACCCCCACCCTTAACAACCCAGTTTCTTACACCCACCTATTGCGTAGCAGCAAATAGCCCCATTGTACATCACCATGTATTCCCTGTTGCACCTTATCATGTGCCCCCATTTTGCCTCTGAACTGTACATCATCCATGGCTGTCATGAGACTCCAGCACCCAGTGCTCGTCTGAGGGTCGTCACTGGTGTTGTCGAATAGTACTTCATCTTTCACTCCCTAGGCTGTTATTCATCCCTCTTCCTGATGCATGTCACTCTTATAGCAACTGTGAGGGAGTGTTCTGTGTGACTGTTCACATGTGTGCTTTGATGCCTGATTGTCAGTCAGTGTGTCTGCTGGAGTTTGGTAAACTAAGTGTAGATGTGTTGATCTTTGTGCCTGTGAGCAGCCTGTATGTTGTGTGCCTCAGTATTGGGTTTGTCAATTATTGCTTCACTTGTCACCTACTTTTTTTGTGTGAATTACTGTGTGAAACTCTGAGACTGCCTTGAAGTGCTTCATATGACATAAATCTACTGTATGTACCTTTAATAGATTTACCACAATGTATTTTAATTAGATGGAAAACATCTAAAGACAATCAGCTACCAACTTTCAAACACTCCACCCTATGGAGGCAGCTGGACTGTGACTCCTAAAATGTCAGCTGAACAAACAGATGTGGATGGCTTACCAGATATTACCTGTGATTTTTCAGTGGCATGTGAAAAGGTAATTATAACTAATATTTGAACACGTTTTAATATGTCTGTTGGCTTGCATGCTGTATTCACATGCCCTTGGGACCAATGAGCATTATGGTATGATATTTGTCAACTATTGAGTTATGTTTTGCAATGATGTTGAGGCCATAACCACCAAAGTGGTTTATCGTCTCACAAGTATACATGACTAACATGTTAACTCTCAAATTTGTTTCAGATTATTGCATTGTTTTATACATTTGAGCCTGCATTTAGTCTAAGCATTCTGTATTTTAAGTTGATGAGTGGTTTACAAAATCAACAGATCTCATTTATTACCAATGCAGCTGAAAATAATATAAATATATGTATATCAATATATATATATATATATCAATATATATTATCTACTGGCGGTCGCCAGTAGATAGTTATAGTTAGGACCTATTTTCCATAGGAAATCCGCAACATTCTATTTGAAATAACTTTGGCGCTGGTTGACGAATCTTCACGAAAGTTTCAAAACTCGTGGGGCGCTCCGGTCCACTCCCATCCTGAAAGTCTCGGGGTGATTCGTCTAGTGGGGGCCGAGAAAAAAGGGGGCCCCAAAACGTGTTTTCCCCATGCAATTTTCCATAGGAACCTTTCATCGCAGCTACAGCCCGAACTGCTGAACGGAATTACACCAAATTTGGCAAAAAGGTAGCCCTTGGTTCAGAGTGGTGCCTTTTGGTTAAATGGTGTAAATCCGTTCAGTAGTTCCTGAGAAATTTGAAAAAGAAAACACATATATATCTGGGCGGAGCCTAACCACACATGTCATCATGAGATCTGATTGGCTGTCAGCACTTCATCCTGGAATTGCTGGCAGCCATCTTGGGACCAATACAAATGATAGTACCCCATTGAAATGCATTGTAGTGAATCGAAGATTTTGAGGGTTACCAAAAGGAGAACTATAAAGGGTGATAACAGACTTTAGTTACATTAGAATTCATTTGTTGATGGTACCATACTAATTTCAGGAATTGTGGTGTGTTCTAAGGTGATTTTACCCTGTGAAAAACCTTCTGCTGGGATATCATTAATCATGTTTGAGAGAAAACTATTTTCACATGCTTGTCCCATACAGTTTTGGAAGGTGCTCCAGAAGCTAAAATGAGAGCATATTTTCTGTAAATTCACATTATCTTTCTCAGTCATGTGAGAATGAAGTCTGACATTCTCAGTAAAACATGTACATCCAACAAGGGCAGAGACTGTCAGTTGATTCCTTTGTGTTCTACTGCAGCTTCCCAGAGTGTTCTAAAGAACAACTAGAGTGCTAACAGCCTTACTTATGACAAAAGTATGGCACACCTGAAGCCATCTTGATTGGAATAAACTGGTAACACTTAAAACATTTAATTTAAAAAGGAACAAAATGAGGGGTTCATTTTGCCATAGAAATTATGGTTAGTGCTGTAGAAAGAAAAATTAGGACATGTTTTAAGTGAGATCTCAAATATCTTCCTGTTATATTTCAACAGGAGCAGCCTGTCAGTTGATGCCTTTGTGTTCTACTGCAGCTTCCCAGAGTGTTCTAAAGAACAACTAGAGTGCTAACAGCCTTACTTATGACAAAAGTATGGCACACCTGAAGCCATCTTGATTGGAATAAACTGGTAACACTTAAAACATTTAATTTAAAAAGTAACAAAATGATGGGGTTCATTTTGTCATAGAAATTATGGTTAGTGCTGTAGAAAGAAATATTAGGACATGTTTCAAGTGTGATCTCAAATATCTTCCTGTTATATTTCAACAGGAGCAGCCTGTCAGTTGATGCCTTTGTTTTCTACTGCAGCTTCCCAGAGTGTTCTAAAGAACAACTAGAGCGCTAACAGTCTTACTTATGACAGAATTATGGCACACCTGAAGCCATCTTGATTGGAACAAACTGGTAACTCTTAAAACATTTAATTTAAAAAGGAACAAAATGAGGGGGTTCATTTTGTCATAGAAATTATGGTTAGTGCTGTAGAAAGAAAAATTAGGACATATTTTAAGTGAGATCTCAAATATCTTCCTGTTATATTTCAACAGGAGCAGCCTGTCAGTTGATGCCTTTGTGTTCTACTGCAGCTTCCCAGAGTGTTCTAAAGAACAACTAGAGCGCTAACAGTCTTACTTATGACAAAAGTATGACACACCTGAAGCCATCTTGATTGGAATAAACTGGTAACACTTAAAACATTTAATTTAAAAAGGAACAAAATGAAGGGGTTCATTTTGCCATAGAAATTATGGTTAGTGCTGTAGAAAGAAAATTTAGGGCATGTTTTAAGTGAGATCTCAAATCCTCTTCTATTTCATTAGAAAATTCTGACATGCAGACTGAAACAATCACTTTCAATACCAGCAGTAGACTTCCAGTTAACTCCCTGGTGAGCAGTAGCTTTACTACAGTGATCTAATGAACAACTAGAGTGCTAGCATTCTGAATTTATGGCAAATGTGTGACACATCTGAATGCCTTCTTGATGGAATCAAGGTAAAAAACTGAAAGCATTTCCTACTGAGGAGACTGCAGTAAATGACGAAATTAGGAAACTTCATAACAAATAAGTCTCCCAAGATGGCCACCAGAGAAAAAAGAGCCCAAATGTAGCACAAATATCACCCAGATGTAGCCCACATATAGCCCAATGACAGAAGTGTGCAAAACACTTTTTATTTTTAGTTTTTCTGCAGTTTTATATAGTACAAACTGGTCAGGTATTGGAGCGTTACATCTTACTTGGACCCCTTATTGCGTATTTTGCACCAAGTACATGAGATTGATCTTGCGAAACATTGAACATTACGATTCTGTTAACTTGAAGTTGCTCTGAACTGGGCTTTGTAACACCCATTTTTACCTACTGGTTTTAATTAGTTCTCACTGTATTGTATTAGGAAAGAGGATTTACTGTTTTTATGTACACTTTTATGATCTATGTTTCTAAATCAGATCAAATAAAGTTTAATGAATTCTATGGCAGGACGGAGGCGAGGATTATGCATATCTTTCCTCACTTTATTTGCATAGCAGTTCAAAGAAAACGTAACACAACAATCATTAAACAAAAGACTACACAACCCATGAACCATTAGGGGGTAGTCTCCAAGGCAACTATAGTCCAATCATATCACAGTCCATCGTATATAATATCGTGACGTCCCTTCCGCTTCCTCTTTCTTCACTGCTCGTCAGTTAAGTGCATTCCTTACATTCTTGGCTTAATCTGACGTTGTTGCTGTTTGTATAGCGGTTTCTTGTGCACGTTATTAGCATTATTGCCTTGGTATTGTTTCATATTCCCTGCGCAGCAGGCTCTTGCCCGAGTGCGTTCTCCCCCTCGCAGTTTCTCCCGCTGTGTGCTCTGCGCGCGGTGAGATCCTGTCAGGCGCGTCTGGTCCGAGCGAGGCAGCTCCGTCGAGCGCTCCCGCTGGTCTTTACGCGCGTTTGGGAATCCGGTCACTCCTTTAGTGTCCGCTTGATTCCCGACCAACCCTCGCCTAATTTTGACACCGCTACGCGGTGATTTCCCCACACGGCCACGTTAGTGACCAGCGCCACCTGGTGGTGGTAATTGGTATTGCGCCTCAGTCTATTCTTATAACAGCTTCGGGGAAAGCCCAGCTGTTGGAGCACCGGCGAGGGGCTGTCGTAAGGATTTTAAGGGCATTTGTTCTGTGCTCACACCCTCTGCTATCATGTCTTCTCCAGAAGACCATTTTTACTCCTCCTACCAGGAAGTGGAGGAGGAATGGCCCCCAACTTCTCCCTCCAGCAGTGGACCAAGCCCTCTCTCTGGCTATTTCTAGGGCGCTGGCTCCTCTTAGGGATCAGGTTGATAAGCTGGCGAAAAGCATCCCTGGGGTGTTCAGTGACCCAGATCTGGTGGTGGCGGGTCCAAGTAGCTCCCAGATGGGGAATAAAAGGGCCGTTAAGCATAACGCGGGGCACTTGGAAGGATTTGATAAACTTACGGAGACCTTCCTCAAGAGTGCGCGAACGCTAAAACATGCGCCCTGCAGGGAGGAGGAGGGGCCCGGAGAAAATTGCGACACTGTCACCACTATTGTAGACCCCGACGGCGGGTTTCCCTTAGAGGGAGAGGGTGTATCGGAGGACGATATCTCCTCCGATGAGGATAAGGACTCGGGGCATCCCTGGCGTCCAGAGTCCCACTCCTCTTAGTCCCCGGTTGGGGACGGGGTCCACTCGGACATGTTCGAGCCTACCCAAATTTACCATCCTAGGTCGGCAGAGTGGACACCTGATGCCAAAGTGGCAGAGTATGTGGTGGGGAAAATCCATCAACCCCTTGAAAGGGAGGTCAGGAATAGGATGAGGGGAGAATGCCCCAGGCCCTCACTGAAGGGGAAGGTGGCACACACGCCTGAAATTGATGAGAAACTATGTACCTTTTTCTCCAAGTATATGAGGGATCCCAAGTAAGGAATTGATAGGTCTTGGACGTGGTAGGGCCCTTGACCCAAATTATTCAATTGACGGAGCGTTCCAAAGAGTCAGGATCCCCTTTGTCCACGGATATTGTGGCTGGTTGGGCGCACTACCCTAAACCCTAAAACACTACCCCTCCACTACCCAAACACCACTGCACTACCCTAAACCCTAAAACACTACCCCCAGCACGACACCCTACACTACCCAAACATAACTGTACTACCCTAAACCCTAAAACACTACCAGCAGCACAACTCCCTACACTACCCAAACACCACTGCACTACCCTAAACCCTAAAACACTACCACCAGCATGACCGCCTACACTACTCAAACACCACTGCACTACCCTAAACCCTAAAACACTACCCCCAGCATGACCCCCTACACTACACAAACACCACTGCACTACCCTAAACCCTAAAACACTACCACCAGCATGACCCCCTACACTACTCAAACACCACTGCACTACCCTAAACCCTAAAACACTACCCCAGCATGACCCCCTACACTACCCATACACCACAGCACTACCCTAAACCCTAAAACACTACCCCCAGCACGACCCCCTACACTACTGCACTACCCTAAACCCTAAAACACTACCCACAGCACGACCCCCTCCACTACCCAAACACCACTGCACTACCCTAAACCCTAAAACACTACCCCCAGCACGACCCCCTACACCACCCAAACACCACTGCACTACCCTAAACCCTAGAAAAGAAACCCCCACCCCATGCCCAATCCCCCTTACCTCTCACTCCTCATGGTTCCTCTCTCCTCGTGGTTCCTGCTTCACGTCATCTCTGAGGGGCGGTGCACGTCGTTGTTAGGAAACGGAACAGCCTCTGTTTCCTTACAACGACATGGATCATCTACATGTTTTTAGAACGCATGGTCATTTACCATACATACCTTTACAACAAAATTCGTTGTAAAGGCATGCGTGGTAAATGACCATGCGTTCTAAAAAAATGCGTAGTAATGACTTCGTGATGTACAAAGCATGCGTGGTAATGCATGCGTTGTAATGGTATCGCAAAGTAAAAAAGTCGTTGTAACGGCTGTTTACCGATCGAAGCTGGCCCCTGTTCTTCAGTGAGATGTTTATTTGATTAATTAGGAGGAAGGAATGTGTTTTTTTTACCGAAAAGTGCATTCCCGGCTGTTGTATTGTGAAAGTGTCTGCGTGGCCTGGTTTCACTTCCGGTGAGAGAGTGGAAGAGTCTGTTTGGATCTAAAGGAGTTCTGTTGTTGGACGGGCCGGAGCGACATGTCATCAGAAAACATAGCTAATGGAAAGCGTCCTCCCTGAAGTGTGGAGCAGTGCCATGAGAGGTCAACGAGTGTGCGTCCCACCGCAGTATGACCGTACCGCGTGACCCATGTGCCGCCTCCAGGGTACGGGAGGCAGAAGCGGCATCGCAGGTCCTCTTGAAGACCGTTGTAGCACTAATTCTAAATTTTGGTACTAGGGCATTTTAACTTCGTTGTTCCTGCCAGATACAAAGAGAAGATCCTGTGTTATTCAGTGCCCTCGTTACCTTTTTTGTGGGTTGTGGTGCTTGTCACTTCGCTGCCCCGCCGGTGCACACGACTGGGCACCCCACCTCGTGTGCCATCTGCAGGGCCTCTGCCCTCGGATCACTGGTTTCGGTTTCTGGAGTGGCAACATAAACAGTTGCTCCCAAAGGACTAGCCTGAACACATAGGTGAATATATCCTGCACCAGCATTCCACGGAAATTCTTTCCTAGCTCTCCCACGTCAACGAGCACGGCTCCTCTCGCGACACCGTATGACGTCATCGGAGCCATAAGAGGACCTTGTCGGCGTGCTGACGTCAGTTCCACCCATTTTTTCCGTGCCACCGAGGCAAACAGGGGACCGAGACATTTTCACATGTATACATAGTATAATAAATATATATATATTCACTGAAAAAACCATAGGTTTCAGGCACGTTATAGTTAGAAATTAGCATTTAAAAAACCTTAGAAATTCACTGAAAAAACCATAGGTTTCAGGCACGTTATAGTTAGAAATTAGCATTTAAAAAACCTTAGAAATTCACTGAAAAAACCATAGGTTTCAGGGGCATTATAGTTAGTTGGACATTTCACTCGTACAAAACCATAGAAATTCCCCCGTTATAGTTAGTTCAGCTAACTATAACTCGTGCGCTCCGCAATGCACTGCTGATGACGTCACATATTACATCACTCATGACATGGTCAGTGACATCACTCATGACATCACTGATGACATCTCAAATGACATCACTGATGACATCATCCAGTGAATGTGTGTTTTTCTGAAAATTAAATATGTTTTATATATGTATATCTCAAGTTCGATGGAAGAATAAATGGGTATATAAGTGTCTAAATGGAGGATTTTTTTGTAAAATTGATTGTATAACTGACTAAGTGTATCTCAGTGAATACATGGGTTAGTGAGTAATGTTTAAATATGAAAATATCTGTATCAGTCTCTCACTTTGTGTATAAGTGGCTGCATGGGTTAGTGAGTAGCTACATGAGTGTCTATATGGGTTATTAGTTGGTTTTTGGAGTATCAGTATGAGTGTCTGAGTGTCTGTATGGTTCGGTGGGGGATATTACTTAGTGCATAGATGCATGAATGAGTGACTCACTGTTTGTATGTGTTGAAGACAGCATGTGTGCAGGACTGTATAGGTGGATGAGTATGTGTATGGGTGTGTTAGTGAGTGAATGACTGTCTCAATAATGTCTTTATGAGTAACTACACATGTTTTAAACTAGTATATGTGAGTATTGGTGTATATAAGTGAGTATATGTGAGAGTGAGAGATTGGAAGAGTTCCTGTACAAATAAGTAGGTGTTTCTATAAGTGATTGCTTAAGAGAGTAAGTATGTGTAAGTTTCTGTAGAAGTAAGTGTGGTAGTGTGTGTATAACTGTATATGCAAGTAAATGGATGTTTGATACTTTGTTTGCATGTGTGACTATGTGTGTGAGTAACTCTATGGATGAGTGGCGGGGTGTAACAGGATGTATAGGTGTATGAGTACATATGATGAGTGAGTACATGTATGAGTGACTGTATAGGGACTGTTGGTGAATGAGTGGATGTGTGTGTAGATCTTGGAATTACTGAATAGGTGTGTTGTAACTGGTATTGGTATGTCCATTGATTTGAAAATGTTAGTTTGTATTTTTGAGTGTGTGTATCAAAGGTTATATTAGGGTGAGAGGAGGTCTGCCACTCTATCACAAGGATGATGTCATCAGTGATGTCATTTGAGATGTCATGAGTGATGTCATGAGTGATGTCACTGACCATGTCATGAGTGATGTAATATGTGACATCATCAGCAGTGCATTGCGGGCGCACGAGTTATAGTTAGCTGAACTAACTATAACGGGGGAATTTCTATGGTTTTGTACGAGTGAAATGTCCAACTAACTATAACGCCCCTGAAACCTATGGTTTTTTCAGTGAATTTCTAAGGTTTTTTAAATGCTAATTTCTAACTATAACATGCCTGAATCCTATGGTTTTTTCAGTGAATATATATATATATCAATATATTATCTACTGGCGGTCGCCAGTAGATAGTTATAGTTAGGACCTATTTTCCATAGGAAATCCGCAACATTCTATTTGAAATAACTCTTGCGTCGGTTGATGAATCTTCGTGAAATTTTCAAACTTTGTGGCCCGCTCCGGTCCGCTCCTACCCTGAAAGTCTTGGGGTGATTCGTCAAGCGGGGGCCGAGAAAAAAGGGGGGTCCCAAAACGTGTTTTCCCCATTCATTTTCCCATAGGAAACTTTAGCCACGGCTACAGCCCGAACTGCTGAACGGAATTACACCAAATTTGGCAAAGAGGTAGTTCTTGGTTCAGAAAGAACCCTTTTTGTTAAATGGTGTAAATCCGTTCAGTAGTTCCTGAGAAAATCAAAAGGAAAATCACATATATATCTATGGCCGCATCAGATTCGCGCACCCTGAGCGCACCCTGCGCGCACCCTCCCGATCATGAGCTGCATGCTAAGTGGCTTTCAAGTGGCTGTCAACACTCCAAATCAGGAAGAGTTGGCAGCCATTTTGTCCCTCGGTAGAACCGAGGCACAAGAAACAAGTGCGCAAAACGCACAAAGGGGGCAGGGTAGAAACACCCTGACCCCCTAGGTCTGCTCAGGGGGTTCCACAAGGACCCCCTGGGTAGAAAAAAGCATTATTATTTTTTTTTTTAAATCGGCGGGATGCGCTTAGGTTGCGCGGATCCCGCCGATAAAAAAACAAAACAAAGCGCGGTCTCCCGCGCTTCGTTCTTAATTGGCCCCCGGGTGGGCCAAGTCCCGGGGGCATGCGGGGGTTAATAAAAATGATTGGGGGGCCTCTAAGGCCCCCCAAGCCCCGGGGACCGCCACCCACCGGGGCTTTTATTTCAAAATGGTGCAGGAGGGCTCTCGGCCCTCCCGCAGCCCCAGGGACCGCCACACCCGGGGCTTATTATAAAAAAAAATTAAAAGACCTGTGTGGGGGGGCTTGATCCCCCCACACGCCCCGGGGACTGCCACCACCCCGGGGCACTAAGATTTTTAAAGTGGGGGTCCGTTTTGGACCCCCGAAGCCCCGGGGACCACCACCTCCCTGGGGCTTTGAACATGTAGGGAGGGGGGCCGCATGGCCCCCCTCGTGGAGCCGTTGATGGCCCTGGGGACCGCCACCCCCCAGGGCCGGCTCCTGCAGTGTCCCGGGGTGCCTACCCCGGGACACTGTAGTTTGCTATGACAGGACGGGAGCCTCGCGGCTCCCGTCCTGTCATAGCAAACTTGCTTTGAATTTTGGAAGAGAGAGCAGGAAACCTGCTCTCTCTTCCAAAATTCAAAGCAAATTGCTTTCCACACGGGGAGCTGCATGTCAGCAGCTCCCCATGTGGAAAAGCAATGCCGGCTCCCGAAGGACGCGGGAGCCGGCGGGACCGTGGGGGCATTGGGGCTCCCCTCACGGTCTCCATCATTATGTATAGGCCCCGGGGGATGGGGTCCCCGGGGAGAATATAAATTAGTGGTAGGAGCTAAAAAAAAATTTACAATAAAATTAGGAGTCGCGCACCCAGCGCGGCGCTCAGCGCGGCCCCTAGTGTGAACACGTTGGGTGCGCGACTCCCAGCGCGGCCCCCTGGTGTGAACGCGTTGGGTGCGCGACTCCAGTGTAAACGCGTTGGGTGCGCGAATCCCCAAAAATAAATTTAAAGAAAAGTAAATATACATCAAGCATATATGTTTATATCTTGGGTGGCTCTAAAAAGAGCCCTTGTGTTTATTGACAGATTTTGGTACCTACAAGTAAGTACCTATGCAGAGTCTAAAGTTGTTGAGAAAGACTCTGTTACCCTCATCTGTAAAATGTACACCATCTCTCCTATAGATGCCATCCATATTAAAACGCAGATTGTTGTTGAAAATGGACCCCATCCTATAATCTCTGAGATAAGCAGAAACAGCTTTATTGACATGTTTCCTAGCTTTCTCAATCTGTGGACAAAAATGATTGGACCACTTCCATTTCTGTCTTTGGCATATGTTAGAATAGACAAAGGCAGTTTGGAGGAAAAGTGACATGAATTCTCCAAAGGTGTCCTTCATAAGCATTTCCAGACCTACCCCAGTGAAAGTGCCTAGGGCATTGCCACCACAGTGCACAATTATGAGGTCAGGGTGTTGGAGATGCAAAAGGATTTAACCAATGGCATCAATTGGTGCCACTTTAATCCTCTCTGTCCAATCCATTTAATGTCTACATTTGGCAAAGCTAAATCTTTGTCAATACCTCTGCTTTCAGCATACCTTTTGCTCCAGAAAACCTAGCTGTGTCCCACAATCCACACTGAAAGCATCATGAAGGGATCTCTGTAGGTAATAAGATGTCTGTAGCTGAGGTAGGCAGGAGGGAGAATGAAATCTATCTAAAATGGTGGACAACATGCTGTTTTTAAGAAAGTAGAGATTTGATTGGCTGTTTAAGAACACTCTACATTCTAATATAGGGTGCATTGTACTTTGTTTAGAAAGCATGTTTCTTATTGGTTATAAAGAAAAGTTTGAAAGGTACAGCAGAAAGGATAAGGGCATGCTTTGCAAAGCCAACCACACCTGCTGTTGTCATTTGCAACATTGTGTGGTGAACTTGTGACCTGGCAGCTAAGTTGAATGTTGCATGACCTGTTGCTATGGAAACTGAGATTAAGGAGAAGGGGTGAAGATGTCAGTTGAAAAGTATTATTCTCTATGACCAATGGAAATTCGTTTTTCAATTTGAAAAACACTGGGAAGCAATGTTATTTGTGGGTTATGTGTATATGTATGAAAAATTAGAGGGAAAGTTTGCCATTACTGGTTTTACATTGGAGAGTGTGCTTATCTACATTCTCTGTGTGAAAAAGAAAATCCTGACTGAGTGTGTGAGATTTTTAATTCAACAGATTTATTTAATAGGTGAGTTATATATTTTGGACGTTTATTTAAAAAAGATTTGACATTTTTATGAAACTGTGTTGTTTGAAATATATTATTAAATGTACAGATGTATATTTTGATTATTTTTATTGTATTTGATGTTTGTTTTAAAAACAGTATGTATAGTAATATATATATTTTAAACTGTGTTGAAAGGTATAGTTGAATGATGGTTCTTATTCTATACTGTTGTCAAGTTTCAGTAGTATTAGAACTCAGTCACTGCTTATGGATTCGCAGAATGATTCAGGCATTGACACTAGCAGTGCTGTTGTGAAATGTGTAGAATGTATGCAGTCACCTAACCTCTTCCAGACTAGTGCGTCTCTTTTGCTAAAGCCCAGGGAATAGTCTTGCTTCTCTAGAATCACATTGTGACTCTGTGTGCACTTGTGCAACTATTGTGACAAAAGCATGTGGTTTCTTCATGTCTTTGCTGACACATAACTGCTTAAAAACCTATCCTGTTGTCAAGTTTCAGTAGTAGTAGAACTTAGTTACTGCTTATGGATTCGCAGAATGAGTCAGGCATTCACACTAGCAGTGCTGTAGTGAAATCTGTAGAATGTATGCAGTCACCTAACTGCTTCCAGCCTAGTGAGTCTCTTCTGATAAAGTCCAGGAATAGTCTTGCTTGTCTAGAATCACACTGTGAGTATGTGTGCACTTGTGCAACCATTGTGACAGAAGCATGTGGTTACTTTGTCTCTGCTAACACATAACTGCTTAAAAACCTATCCTATTGTCAAGTTTCACTAGTATTAGAACCCAGTCACTGCTTATGGATTCGCAGAATGAGTCAGGCATTCACACTAGCAATGCTGTAGTGAAATGTGTAGAATGTATGCAGTAACGTAACCCCTTCCAGACTAGTGAGTCTTTGTAATTGCACTTCTCCAATCAGCCATCCAGCACCATGTACTAATCCATTCACTGCGTCAAAACCCAACCACTTATAAATTCACCCAGGCACTCTCCTTCCAGTACTCAAATCATTCAGTCAGTACCTAAGTACTCATTCAATGACCCAGGCCTTAGCACATAGACTGCTTTAAACCTCTATCCACTATGCATGCAGTTTTCTAACCACCTACACACTTGTGTTTCACACCTTCAATTCCCCAGTCACTATCCAAACACTCCAGCAAACATCCTGTCACGCCCCTTGCAGTCCTCTGTTGACTCATTCAGCAACATGTACAAATCCATTCGCTGCGCCAAAACCCAACCACTTATACATTCACCCAGGCACTCTCCTTGCAGTACTCTAATCGTTCAGTCAGTACCCAAGTACTCATTCAATGACCCAGGCCTTAGCACATAGACTGCTTCAAATCCCTCTCCAATATGCATGCAGTCCTCTAACCACCTACACACTTGTCTTTCACACCTTCAATTACTCAGGTAGTACCTATATACTCCAGCAATCACCCTGTCACACCCCTTGCAGTCCTCTGTTGACTCATTCAGCAACACGTACAAATCCATTCGCTGCGCCAAAACCCAACCACTTATACATTCACCCAGGCACTCTCCTTGCAGTACTCTAATCGTTCAGTCAGTACCCAAGTACTCATTCAGTGACCCAGGCCTTAGCACATAGACTGCTTCAAACCCCTATCCACTGTGCATGCAGTTTTCTAACCACCTACACACTTGTCTTTCACACCTTCAATCAATCAATCAATCAATCACGGCATTTATAGAGCGCGCTACTCACCCGGGAGGGTCTCAAGGCGCTGGGGGAGGGGGTAAGTTACTGCTCGAACAGCCAGGTCTTGAGCTGCTTCCTGAAGGCGAGATGGTCCTGGGTTCGCCGAAGGTGAGTGGGGAGGGAGTTCCAGGTCTTGGCCGCCAGGTAGGAGAAGGATCTTCCTCCGGCGGTGGTTCTGCGGATGCGTGGTACGGTGGCGAGGGCGTGGCTGGTTGATCGTAGCTGGCGTGTGGGCGTGTAGAAGGACATGCGGTCGTTGAGGTACTTTGGGCCCAGGTCGTGGAGGGCCTTGTGTGCGTGGGTGAGGAGTCTGAACGTGATTCTCTTGCTGACGGGGAGCCAGTGCAGGTCTTTCAGGTGTACGGTGATGTGGCTGTGTCGGGGGATGTCCAGGATGAGTCGTGCGGAGGCGTTCTGGATGCGCTGGAGTCTCTTTTGAAGTTTGGCTGTGGTTCCGGCGTAGAGGGTGTTCCCATAGTCCAGTCGGCTGGTGACGAGTGCCTGGGTGACGGTCTTCCTGGTTTCAGTGGGGATCCATCTGAAGATCTTGCGGAGCATGCGCAGGGTGTTGAAGCATGAAGATGAGACGGCGTTGACTTGTTTGGTCATTGATAGGGAGGAGTCCAGGATGAAGCCCAGGTTGCGTGCGTGGTCCGTTGGCTTGGGTGCGGTGCCCAGGGCCGGGGGCCACCAGGAGTCGTCCCAGGCGGAGGGTGATGAGCCCAGGATGAGGACTTCCGTCTTGTCTGAGTTCAGTTTAAGGCGGCTGTTCCTCATCCAGTCGGCGACGTCTCTCATCCCGTCGTGCAGGTTGGCTCTGGCGGTAGTGGGGTCGTTGGTGAGGGAGAGGATCAGCTGGGTGTCGTCGGCGTAGGAGATGATGTTGAGGTTGTGTCGGCGTGCGATGGCTGCGAGGGGGCTCATGTAGACGTTGAAGAGGGTCGGGCTGAGTGAGGATCCTTGTGGAACGCCGCAGATGACTTCGGTGGCTTCGGATCTGAACGGGGAGAGGCGGACTCTCTGGGTTCTTCCGGCGAGGAACGAGATGATCCATTCCAGTGCTTTCTCTCGGATTCCGATGTTGCTGAGGCGCTTCACTAGGGTGCGGTGGCAGACGGTGTCGAACGCCGCGGAGAGGTCCAGGAGGATGAGGGCAGCTGTTTCCCCGTTGTCGGTTAGGGTTCTGATGTCGTCGGTGGCTGCGATAAGGGCGGTCTCGGTGCTGTGGTTGGCCCGAAACCCGGACTGCGAGGGGTCGAGGGATCCATTTGTCTCGAGGAAGGCGGCAAGCTGTCTGTTGACGGTCTTCTCGATGACTTTGGCCGGAAACGGAAGGAGCGAGATGGGGCGGTAGTTCTTGAGGTCGGTGGGGTCCGCCGTTGGTTTCTTCAGGAGGGCGGTAAGCTCGGCGTGCTTCCAGCTCTCCGGGAAGGTGGCGGTGCGGAAGGAGGAGTTGATGATGTCCCGGAGATGGGGTGCGATGGTGGCGTCGGCTTTGTTGAAGACGTGGTGTGGGCAGGGGTCGGTTGGTGATCCGGAGTGGATGGAGTTCATCGTGCGGGTGGTGTCAATTCCAGTCACTAACCATACACTTCAGCAAACATACTGTCACTCCCCTTGCAGACCTCTGTTGACTCATTCAGTAACATGTACAAATCCATTCGCTGCGCCAAAACCCAACCACTTATACATTCACCCAGGCACTCTCCTTGCAGTACTCTAATCGTTCAGTCAGTACCCAAGTACTCATTCAATGACCCAGGCCTAAGCACATAGACTGCTTCAAACCCCTATCCACTATGCATGCAGTTCTCTAACCACCTACACACTTGTCTTTCACACCTTCAATTCCCCAGTCACTATCCATACACTCCAGCAAACACCCTGTCACTCCCCTTGCAGTACTCTGTTGACTCATTCAGCAACATGTACAAATCCATTCGCTGCGCCAAAACCCAACCACTTATACATTCACCCAGGCACTCTCCTTGCAGTACTCTAATCGTTCAGTCAGTACCCAAGTACTCATTCAGTGACCCAGGCCTTAGCACATAGACTGCTTTAAACCCCTATCCACTATGCATGCAGTTTTCTAACCACCTACACACTTGTCTTTCACACCTTCAATTCCCCAGTCACTAACCATACACTTCAGCAAACATCCTGTCACTCCCCTTGCAGTCCTCTGTTGACTCATTCAGCAACATGTACAAATCCATTCGCTGCGCCAAAACCCAACCACTTATACATTCACCCAGGCACTCTCCTTGCAGTACTCTAATCGTTCAGTCAGTACCCAAGGACTCATTCAATGACCCAGGCCTAAGCACATAGACTGCTTTAAACCCCTATCCACTATGCATGCAGTTCTCTAACCACCTACACACTTGTCTTTCACACCTTCAATTTCCCAGTCACTATCCATACACTCCAGCAAACATCCTGTCACTCCCCTTGCAGTCCTCTGTTGACTCATTCAGCAACATGTACAAATCCATTTGCTGCGCCAAAACCTAACCACTTATACATTCACCCAGGCACTCTCCTTGCAGTACTCTAATCGTTCAGTCAGTACCCAAGTACTCATTCAGGGACCCAGGCCTTAGCACATAGACTGCTTTAAACCCCTATCCACTATGCATGCAGTTTTCTAACCACCTACACACTTGTGTTTCACACCTTCAATTCCCCAGTCACTATCCATACACTCCAGCAAACATCCTGTCACTCCCCTTGCAGTCCTCTGTTGACTCATTCAGCAACATGTACAAATCCATTCGCTGCGCCAAAACCCAACCACTTATACATTCACCCAGACACTCTCCTTGCAGTACTCTAATCGTTCAGTCAGTACCCAAGTACTCATTCAGTGACCCAGGCCTTAGCACATAGACTGCTTTAAACCCCTATCCACTATGCATGCAGTTTTCTAACCACCTACACACTTGTGTTTCACACCTTCAATTCCCCAGTCACTAACCATACACTCCAGCAAACATCCTGTCACTCCCCTTGCAGTCCTCTGTTGACTCATTCAGCAAAATGTACAAATCCATTCGCTGCGCCAAAACCCAACCACTTATACATTCACCCAGGCACTCTCCTTGCAGTACTCTAATCGTTCAGTCAGTACCCAAGTACTCATTCAGTGACCCAGGCCTTAGCACATAGACTGCTTTAAACCCTATCCACTATGCATGCAGTTTTCTAACCACCTACACACTTGTCTTTCACACCTTCAATTCCCCAGTCACTAACCATACACTTCAGCAAACATCCTGACACTCCCCATGCAGTCCTCTGTTGACTCATTCAGCAACATGTACAAATCCATTCGCTGCGCCAAAACCCAACCACTTATACATTCACCCAGGCACTCTCCTTGCAGTACTCTAATCGTTCAGTCAGTACCCAAGTACTCATTCAGTGACCCAGGCCTTAGCACATAGACTGCTTTAAACCCTTATCCACTATGCATGCAGTTTTCTAACCACCTACACACTTGTCTTTCACACCTTCAATTCCCCAGTCACTAACCATACACTTCAGCAAACATCCTGTCACTCCCCTTGCAGTCCTCTGTTGACTCATTTAGCAACATGTACAAATCCATTCGCTGCGCCAAAACCCAACCACTTATACATTCACCCAGGCACTCCCCTTGCAGTACTCTAATCGTTCAGTCAGTACCCAAGTACTCATTCAATGACCCAGGCCTAAGCACATAGACTGCTTTAAACCCCTATCCACTATGCATGCAGTTTTCTAACCACCTACACACTTGTGTTTCACACCTTCAATTCCCCAGTCACTATCCATACACTCCACCAAACATCCTGTCACTCCCCTTGCAGTCCTCTGTTGACTCATTCAGCAACATGTACAAATCCATTCGCTGCGCCAAAATCCAACCACTTATACATTCACCCAGGCACTCTCCTTGCAGTACTCTAATCGTTCAGTCAGTACCCAAGTACTCATTCAGTGACCCAGGCCTAAGCACATAGACTGCTTCAAACCCCTATCCACTATGCATGCAGTTCTCTAACCACCTACACACTTGTCTTTCACACCTTCAATTCCCCAGTCACTATCCATACACTCCAGCAAACATCCTGTCACTCCCCTTGCAGTCCTCTGTTGACTCATTCAGCAACATGTACAAATCCATTCGCTGCGCCAAAACCCAACCACTTATACATTCACCCAGGCACTCTCCTTGCAGTACTCTAATCGTTCAGTCAGTACCCAAGTACTCATTCAGTGACCCAGGCCTTAGCACATAGACTGCTTTAAACCCCTATCCACTATGCATGCAGTTTTCTAACCACCTACACACTTGTCTTTCACACCTTCAATTCCCCAGTCACTAACCATACACTTCAGCAAACATCCTGTCACTCCCCTTGCAGTCCTCTGTTGACTCATTCAGCAACATGTACAAATCCATTCGCTGTGCCAAAACCCAACCACTTATACATTCACCCAGGCACTCTCCTTGCAGTACTCTAATCGTTCAGTCAGTACCCAAGTACTCATTCAATGACCCAGGCCTAAGCACATAGACTGCTTTAAACCCCTATCCACTATGCATGCAGTTTTCTAACCACCTACACACTTGTGTTTCACACCTTCAATTCCCCAGTCACTATCCATACACTCCAGCAAACATCCTGTCACTCCCCTTGCAGTCCTCTGTTGACTCATTCAGCAACATGTACAAATCCATTCGCTGCGCCAAAACCCAACCACTTATACATTCACCCAAGCACTCTCCTTGCAGTACTCTAATCGTTCAGTCAGTACCCAAGTACTCATTCAATGACCCAGGCCTAAGCACATAGACTGCTTTAAACCCCTATCCACTATGCATGCAGTTTTCTAACCACCTACACACTTGTGTTTCACACCTTCAATTCCCCAGTCACTATCCATACACTACAGCAAACATCCTGTCACTCCCCTTGCAGTCCTCTGTTGACTCATTCAGCAACATGTACAAATCCATTCGCTGCGCCAAAACCCAACCACTTATACTTTCACCCAGGCACTCTCCTTGCAGTACTCTAATCGTTCAGTCAGTATCCAAGTACTCATGCAGTGACCCAGGTCTTAACACATGCACTACTACAAATCCCTCTCCAATATGCATGCAGTCCTCTAACCACCTACACACTTGTCTTTCACACCTTCAATTCCCCAGTCACTAACCATACACTCCAGCAAACATCCTGTCACTCCCCATGCAGTCCTCTGTTGACTCATTCAGCAACATGTACTAATCCATTCGCTGCACCAAAACCCAACCACTTATACATTCACCCAGGCACTCTCCTTGCAGTACTCTAATCATTCAGTCAGTACCCAAGTACTCATTCAATGACCCAGGCCTTAGCACATAGACTGCTTCAAACCCCTATCCACTATGCATGCAGTTCTCTAACCACCTACACACTTGTCTTTCACACCTTCCATTACTCAGGTAGTACCTATATACTCCAGCAATCACCCTGTCACTCCGCATGCACTCCTCCAATCAGCCATCCAGCACCATGTACTAATCCAAACAATGCGCCAAAACCCAACCATTTATACATTCACCCAGGCACTCTCCTTGCAGTACTCTAATCGTTCAGTCAGTACCCAAGTACTCATTCAGTGACCCAGGCCTTAGCACATAGACTGCTTCAAACCCCTATCCACTATGCATGCAGTTCTCTAACCACCTACACACTTGTCTTTCACACCTTCAATTACTCAGGTAGTACCTATATACTCCAGCAATCACCCTGTCACTCTGCATGCACTCCTCCAATCAGCCATCCAGCACCATGTACTAATCCAAACAATGCGCCAAAACCCAAACACTTATAAATTCACCCAGACACTCTCCTTGCAGTACTCTAATCGTTCAGTCAGTATCCAAGTACTCATGCAGTGACTCAGGTCTTAACACATGCACTATTACAAACTCCTCTCCAATACGCATGCAGTCCTCTAGCCACCTACACACTTGTCTTTCACACCTTTAATTAGTCATTACAAAAGAAAGTGCTTAAATGGTTTTTATATACAATGTGTTTGTTTAGTAATAGAAAAGTATAATTTATATATTTATTAAAATAAATTTACTTATATTTATTTTTTACAGATATTGTTTAGGATCATTAAAATAAACTTATCATGCCTAATAAAACAGAAAAGAGAAAAGGACACAAAAAGGACTATTATTTGAAGAAAAATCAACAAGTATTGGATGACCAACAACATGTGGGGAAAAACAATAAGTCTTCCGGTAAGAGAACAAAACAATTTATTAAAAAACTTTCAAAGCCTAGAAACAGTGTGCAGAATGTGGAAAATATGAAAAATGCTTCGACCAGAAAAAAGAATATGAATAAAATCAATACAAAAAATGGGAATTTACATTCAAAAGACACAATGTATGGTAAAAGAAGGCAGAGTCAGTATAAAGAAATCAGAAAAAGATTTTTATAATAGAGTTGTTCTTAATTTGTTGAAAGATGTGAGGAAATATAAAAAAGAGCACTATTTTATCAAAAGAAGAAGCATATTGAAATTCTAGTTGAAAAGGCTTTTGAATTAAAAAGGAAATTATTCATTTTAGTTTTAAACATAATTCGATCTCTAGATAAACCAATCCATTTAATGAAGTCTAAAAGTAAGAAGAAAAGAGTAATTAACAGAACTCATTTTTGTGATTTTTTTGGGGTGAATAGAAACACAGTTCAAGTTCAGAGCCTTTCTTTAATGAAGAGAGTTATTTTCAGACCAATAATTTATTGCATGCAGTTGATACCAGTGGTCGAGCTTATGAGGTTAGAAATGGTTGTCCAATTGAGAAAGAGAAGATGGTTCCCAGAAATGTAGAAGAAGTGATAGCTGATGAAGTTGTAGGGAGACGTCCTAAAGCCCCAGTGTGTACTTGGGATTGCAGTAGTATTTGTAGTATACGACAAGAATCTATTGATATTTTACGCAATTTCTTACGAGTCTATAGTAAAAAAAAGTGTTAAACAAAAGATTAAGATGTTGCAAGGACTAGATCTTTGCAGAGTGAGAAAAAATACTGGTTTGCAAGGCCATTCTCTCGCTTGTCTTTCTAGAAAAGTATGTCAAAGTGTTTTTCATCATTTTAGGATGTTAGCAGCACATCATTCTCAAATGCGAAAGTTAGTCAGAAGATTGTATTATGCAAAAAGTCCAGCACTAATGTTAAATGAGTTGAACAGTGCTCTTTTGCGTGGGTCAGTATCAGATGTGAAAAAGGTTTGTGATGAAATTGAGTTTTGTTACTTTGGTCCTGGAGAAGAGAGTGCAGAAACTGACACATTAATACAGGAAAATGTTGAGGAGAATGTGCAACATACTACTACAAAAAAATTTGTTGAACAAATTACAAAGTTTAAGGTGATTTCATGTGAAAGGCCAAATTATACTTGTATTTGTTGCCGGCGAACTCACTATAAAAATCAGACTAGGACTGTTGATCTGTATTTAAAAAGTGAAAGAGAAAATAATGATAAGTGGAAGGAATTTGCAACTTATTTGTTCGTAGAGGATTGCTTTGATTTGAGTTATGATCAGCGTATTTGTAAATACTGTTATAACAAATTAGACGAGAATAAAATGCCCGCTAGAGCTGTCCATAATAATCTAGAGTTGGTAACTATTCCTCCAGAACTGATAAATTTAAATACGTATGAGTCTATTCTGATTCAATGTGTGCACCCATTTCAAGCTATTGTTCGTATGGAGCCTAAAACAGGTAAATTGCCTCCGACAGATTTACAGAGAGGATTAAAAGGAAGAGTTGTATATTTACCTATAGATTTAAAGAAAAATATTGAAACTATTGGTGTAGAGAATGTAGAAAGTGAGCCACTACTTATTCTAGTTAATGGTGTTCCTACTAAGAGTAAGAAAATCTGGCAAGAATTAGTGGATGTTAGGAAAGTGCAAAAGGCAACATTATATCTGATTCAAAACAATGATTACTACAAAAATGTATATGTGGAAGAAGAAGAAATACTTTTAGGAGATGATACTGAAACGTCAAATGGACAAATTGAAAAAGTGGACATGTCCAAAAGTGAAGAAATCTATGAACATTATAGTGTATATCCACTTCATTCGAAAGAAGTAATGGGGAATACTATTGAATTATTCCAAATAAAAAAAGCAAAGGGTACTCCCATGAGTGTATGGGAGAAAAGTTTGGAAGCTTGTTGTTTTCCGCAGCTGTTTCCAACTGGAAAAGGTGGACGATATGATGAACGACCAGTGCAGATTCCTGCATCTGAATATCGAACAACAAGATTATATGCAGAAGATTCAAGATTTCGACAATGTATCCCTTATATATTTCATCTTTTGTTTGAGAGTGACTTGTCTGGACTTTCATATGCAGTCAACCACATATTGAAAACATGAGTAAATCTTCAAAATGTTTCAGCAAAGGAATTTATGGATAAAGTACATCAGAGAGATGATCATTTAGAATCTCAGCTGATTAATTTGATGGCATGTCAGCGTGGTACTAATGAATATTGGTATCGTCGTCATGGAGAACTTAAATGTATGCTAAGGAACTTAGGAACTCCTACGTGGTTTCTTACCCTAAGCTGTGCCTGAATACGCTTGGGATGATTTACTTGAATTTCTTCGAGAGGCAAATTCAAATCTAAAAAATATTGAATACAAGACACCTGGAGAATTGTGCTCTTTGGATCCTGTTAATGTATGCAGATATTTCAATCATAGGTTTGAAGCTATGATGTCTTTTATCTGCAATAAAAAGAATCCTCCTCTTGGAGAAGTTGTAGATTTTTTTGGGAGAAAGGAGTATCAAGCTAGAGGTGCTCCTCATATACATATGCTGTTATGGATTAAGGATGCACCTAAATTCGGAACTGATTCGGATGACACCGTTTTGTCTTTTATTGAAGAATATGTGACATGTGCTATACCAAAAAGAACAGATGAGAACAGCTTAAGACAACAAGTGTTACGATTCCAAAGTCATCGATGTGGAAAATACTGTCGACGGAAGTACAAGTCTAAGGAAAAGTTTTACACCAAATGTTGTTTTGGATTTCCACGTCCTGTAATATCCAAAGGAAGAGTAAACAGTTTTATGTCAGCTATGAGACATACCATCACTAGAAAATCTCCCAAAAATACATACAATTTGAGAAGAAGTGAAGAATCAAAATATATCAATGATTATAATCCAGTTATTCTCTCAATGTGGTATGCTAATATGGATATTCAGTATGTTGCGGATAATTCCATTGCTGTTGCCCGGTATGTGACATCTTATATAACAAAATCTGAAAAGGCAGAGTTAAAAGAAATGTGGGAAGAAATTTCTCATGAGAAGAGTCTTAGTAAGAAATTATACAGTTTCAGTTTGAAGATGTTATCCCATCGAGAAATTGGAGCATATGAATGCTCAGATCGGTTATCATCTGCAAGTTTATACTCAAAATCTAGAACAATCATTTGGGTGAATCTAGGTCTTGCTGCAACACGAAATCGAGTACTTAAATCTGTACAAGAAATTGAATATTTAGCAGAAAAAGATCCAGAAAGTACAGATATTGTCAAAACAAACATGTTGGATACATATTATCCAAATAGAAGTCATCATCTTGAGAACATATGTCTCTATGAAGTGCTGCAATACTACAGTTTTAAACGGAATACTACAGAAAACATAAATGATGGAAAATATGCAGTGATTGGTTCTGAAGGATGTTTGGTGAAACAAAGGAAAGGAAATGTGATTAATCACAGAAAACTGAGTTGTGATACTGAACAGAAAAGGGAATTTTACTATTTAGCACTTTTGCAACTCTTCAAACCGTGGCGTACATAATTGGAATTACTTGGGGATTTTCAGAGCTATGAAGATTCCTTCAATGCTTGTAAAGATACCATAGAATGTACAGTTTTTGCTAATTATCTGAAAATGTTGAACGATGAAATTGATCAAGAAGCTACTATTGCAGCTGAGATTGCTAGAGACAGTTCTCAAGACAGTCAAAGTTCTGCTCCACTGAGTGAAGATCCACTAGGACAACCAATTGTTCAAAATGAAGCAGCAATCGCAATGAATGAGGTGGAAACAGCAATGCATCAAGCTCAAGAAGATATTATGGACTTAGGAAACTTGGAAAAACAACTAAATCTTGAACAGAAAGAAATATATCAGCAAGTGAGACAACAGATTGACTATGGATTTCTTCATGAAAACAAAGAATGCACATGCACATCATTTCAACCTATCCGAATGTATGTCAGTGGTCAAGCTGGAACAGGAAAAAGTTTCTTAATTAAAGTTTTGACCAGTTATCTACAGAAAACAACTGACTCACATTTGTCTTGTGTTGTAACTGCTCCAACTGGGTTGGCAGCACACAACATTAAAGGAATTACATTGCATCGTTTACTTATACTACCTGTAGAGCATGAAAACAAACTGGAATATCACAAGCTATCTGGAGAAGCTTGTTATGAAGTTTCAAGAGTGCTAAAGAAAATGAAACTTCTAATTATTGATGAGGTAAGCATGGTCTCAAACTTAATGCTTGCTTTTGTGCATTTAAGAATGCAGCAAATTCTTAAAACAGAGTACGATGTCTTATTTGGAGGAAAACATGTCATAGTTTTTGGAGATCTACTGCAACTTACTCCCGTAAAAGGACAACCAGTATTTAAAACACTTGTACATGAAGACACCAGAAAGTCTTTGGGAAGTGTTGGAAATGTTAACATTTGGTCATATTTTGAATACAAAGAACTCATTACAAATATGCAACAGGCTAATGATGTTGATTATGGAACTATTCTTGAAGATATAAGAATTGGAGTACTGACAGAACATGGCAAACAAGCTTTGCAAGGTCAACTACTTACAAACTTATTTCCCAATGAAAATATAGTTCCTGAAAAAATATATATGAAAATTGCAGAAAATAAATCTATAATCTGCTTAATGCCAACACTGCACGAGTGTTCTATATTCAATGAACAACTTTTGAAGCTAGAAAATCAACAAATAATAAAAATGGAAGCCATTGATAAAATAGAGCATGAAGGAATCACTATTGTTTTGACGGAAAAATTGAAAACAAAATTGGATTCTTTAGAAAAATCTATATCTAAAACTGCTGGTTTAGAAAAGAATTTATATATATGTGTAAACTGTCGGGTAATTTTACGACGTAATTTGGATGTGGAAAAAGGTTTAGTAAATGGAGCAATGGGTAAAGTTGTTGATTTTGTTAATTATCAAAATAGAGATGGAATAGAAATTTTAAAAATCAAATTTGATCAAATTGAAGAAGTAAAACAAATTGGTCGTTGTTCAGTTCGTTTTTGCTTGTTAAAGACTTATATGTTCATAGAAAACAGTTTCCTCTTTCTCTGGCATATGCAGTGAGTATTCATAAATCTCAAGGTTTAAGTGTAGACAGTGCTTTGGTGAACATTGGAAGTACCGTATTTAAAGAGGATATGGCATATGTTGCTTTGTCTCGAGTCAGAACTTTATCTGGATTGTATTTGATTGATTTTGATGAGACAAAGATTAGTGCAGATGCAAACTGTGTTGAAGAGTATAATCGGTTAAGAAGAACGTATGCTCCCAATTTAGGTGAATATCCTGTATTTGAAAAGCGTGTAGTAGGTCGAAAAAGAAGATATGAGAATATCTGTAGTGAAGTTATAGAGAAGGAAAAAAATCAAGATAATGTTCAGATTGCAAGCAAAAAGAAAAAGGATACTATTGAAGAGATTGTTGGGTATCAGTTAGAAAACAGTTTAGGTATCAACTGCTATGCTAATGTAGTGGTCAATGTTGTTTTTTTCTAGAAAGTTTGCAACAGCAAATCATGGAGAATCGTGAAAAAAGATTTTGTTCCTTGTTGCATTGTATTTATGAAAAATTGAACACTGATAAAAGGAAAATACAAAGTGTTTCTGATATTCGTACTCTTTTGGACATATGTTCTGGTTCTACACAATTTACGCAGGATATTCAACAAGACGCTCAGGAATTTCTAATTTATATGCTTGCAGTATTGGAAAATGAAGGAATAGAAATTGAAAATCTTTTTGGCCTTCGTTATAAATGGGAACATGAATGTGAAAATTGTATGTTTACATGTAGCACTAACATAGATACTGAAAGATTTATATATTTGACATTACCAGACTGTAAAACAGTGTCTTTCAAGAAACTAGTTAAAGCAGCAAATCAAAACATGGAGTGTAGCCAATGCAAATCACAAATGTTATCAACATTATTTATACAAAGATTTGGACAATATATAATTTTAATGATACAATGTTGTAGAGCTGATGGAAGAAAATTGGAAACTTTAATTAAACATTTTGTAGCAAGTCAACTATCTATATCCGGAAGAACTTTTGTAGCAGTAGCAATTATTTTCCATGATGGTCCTTCTACAACATCTGGACATTACACTGTCTATTTAAAATGCAATAGAGGATGGACATATTGTAATGATGCTCAATTGGTTTTTAAACAACGTTTGCCTAGCGAATTACCAAATTCCTACCTAATATTTTTAAAACCAAAGTTTTAGGAACATAATTCAGCCTCTGAGGAATTTATTAATATATATTAATATGATTACTATTGGACGATTTCAATATAAAGGATTTCAAAAATACTATTTGGCCTAGAGGAAAAGTATATATTTGAATTATGGACTTTTTCTTGCACATTCTCTCAGCATATATTTTTAAAGAACAACATTTACAGTGTATAGAAATTCAAGTAAGAAAATTTTCTTAGAAGAGAGCATTTTATATATGTGTGATTTGTATTATATGGTATGTTATTGAGGAGGTAGTTTTTATGTAATGTTCAGAAATAGTTGAGTATATTAAAAATATTTTACAAGTACTTTTGTTTTTTTTAAACAATCTTATTGATTGTTTTTTTTGCCCGCTGTTACATGATGAGTAACATTGAAATCACTATTTGTTGTGAAATTCAATATATTCTGAGAACAGCAAAAAGGCAAAGAAAATAATTTATAAAATGTTAAAATCATGTTGTGTTGTAAAAAATATAATATTATATATTATAACTGTATTTTTCTTCTCTTTCACAGATCCTAATTCTACAATATTTAATTTTTCAGAAATTTTAGTTATAAAAAACAACTGAAAAAAATGTTTAGTGTTTTTTATAACTATTACTGTGAAGGTAAGATTAACCAAGTATTAAAATGGACAATGGGCTGTGTTTGCACACTGGTGAAGAAAGGGGGGATGGACGGTGTAGATATCTGTGGAAAGATGCTCTGTGGGTTTTTTAATTTACGGGATAAAGTTACCTTGAATCCTGAGTGTCCCTGGGGGCCAACTAACCCACCAGATATGTGCAGAAAGTGCCAGAGAGTTGTATTGCAGAGAGGTGTAAAATGTCACATGGCTTCGGACCACCTCTGTGCAATGCAGCTGTTTGGTGTGCAATAGAGAGACATGTTGAGCTAGTAGGACCCAGGGACTTTCAAGATTAAAAGAGACTAAATTCATCAACTTAAAACACGTCACAGAGAGTGTTTGCACATGTCACATAAGGCCCCATCCCTTCCCTTCCCCACTCTATAAACATGTGCTATCACTTTGCCAAAACCTAACTACTTATAAATTTATCTTGCAATCTCTTTGCAGTACTGAAATTATTCTAGTTGTTAGTCATATACTTAAGGATTGGCCTAGTCACTAACCCTAGTACAAATCAATTTCTTTATATACTATGTATGCAGACCAGCAAGAAGCTACAAAGTATTAATACACTCTTCAAAATACCCAGTTTATATCTATATAGTTTTGGAATCTCTCTGTCATAAGATCCCATGTGACCTGAAGAAAAAAAATATTTGATTGGTTCATAATATTTTCCCACTGTAACTATTAAAGAACCGCAACTATTTCAATCATTCTTTTTTGAGCATCTTTGGAGAGATATCTCTGTGCTTACCTTCTGTCACTCTCATACAATTTTTCTATCAATGAACCAGCAATATGTTTTTATTGTAATAGTCTGCCAATACATAAGCACTTATGGGGCAGATTTACAAGCATCCTGTACCAACAATATGTCACTTTTTGTAACATAGTGATGGCGCCAGATACTCCTTCATATTTACAAGAAGAGGAAAAGGCACCCAGTGTAGCTTTTCTTCTCCTTGTAAATACGACCTCTTCATACACACCACTTTGCATTAAAAGGGCATTCGATAGGTGTTGCTGTGGGTGTTTCCACAAAACACTCATAGAAGAATACACATCTCCAGATTTATCAGAAATAATAAATCTGGTGATGTGTGTGAATGCTGCAGCATCCTCCAGTTGGTGTAGCAAGGCACAACAAGGAGAATTGTTTTCATTTCTCATCATTTTTCTCTTTCAATGTATGCAGCATTTCACAGCATACATTGAAAGAGGAAAATGCCTTTACTTATTGTTTTTGTGTAGGAAGGTGTCCCTTCCTGCACTAAAACAATATCTTCACGACACAGACATACTTGCACCATGGTGTAAGTATGCCTGTGTCACTGTATGATGTCTGCAGTTTGTGCAGCGGTGCAGAGGGAATCATAGAGTTGCAACATATTTATGTACATACGTTGCATCCCTGTGCTTCGGAAGTACCACAGCACACTGCAGCTAAAGAGCTTACATTGTCACGCTGCAGCACTTCCTTATAGTTTTGCACTTATACATTCACCATACACTACTAATGCATTCTTTCAGTCAATTAAGCTATACATATACATTCAACCAAACTTTCACACATTAACATACAAATATAGTTCTTTCTTTAACCAGAGAAGTTAGTTCTGAAAAGAACTTTTTTTTTTCTTTTATATATTTTTTGTATTTTCTTTAACTATTTTGTTATTTTGTTGGTGTTTTTTCAAAAATAATAATGAAACAAGAAGGAAAAAAACAGGAAACCTCAGGAATTAAGTGGCATTCCCGGAAAAAAAACCAGAAGTCTAGCAACGATGATTCCGTT